>CAWUFW010001721.1:0-1200000 GCA_963921515.1 Calotriton arnoldi | reverse complement strand
TTCTTCCATTATTCTCCAACAGCCGTTGAGACTCGGGACACTCTCCTGTGAGGTTCGGACGTTGAGATTATGTTGGAACCGGAGCCAGCGCAGAGCCATGATTGACCGGCCATATGCCCCGGAGATACCTCTGACAATGTGCACGGTCCTCCCACATGGGGGGGATTGATCTGCATTGACTGACTGGGAGACCATGGGGCTACAAGTGCTGGGGGATTTGTATGAAGATGGTGTCCTCCTCCCATTTCAGACCTTGCAAGATAGATATGATCTCCCTCGCGGACATTTCTTGCTTCACTCGGCCCTCGTCTCGGCCATACAGCGCCATTGGCGGGAAGGGTTATCGGAGCCGCAGACATCCATGGCGTGTCAGTATGTAGTAATGGCGGCAGGAACCTTTAAGGCAGTTACGTGCCTATATAGGCGTATGACTGGGGAAGGACTGCTACCATTGAGGGAACTGCAACGGAAGTGGGAATTGGACCTGGGTAAGGAGATTCCTGAGAAGCCGTGGGCCCAGATCGTTAAGAGGGCGTGGAAAAGCACTAGAAACGCCCGTTTCCAACTGGTCCACTTCTTTATACTGCATAGAGCGTATCTCACTCCCGCCAGGATTCATAAATATTTTCACACAGACACTGCGAAGTGCCCACGTTGTAATTTAGAAGGGGCAGAGTTTAAGCATATGATGTGGGACTGTCCGCACTTGGGGACATACTGGGGGGATGTGGTAGCGCTGCTATGCGTAGTCACAGAACGACAGATAACACTTGACATGGGCACTTGCTTACTTCACTGGTTCCCCCACACGCCCAAAACGAGAGTAACGAGCAAATTTCTGGATTTGGGATTATTGCTGGCCAAAAGGGATATCACAGCGCATTGGAAGGCCGCACGGGGCACCAGTGTTCTGAGATGGAAAATGGAATTGATGAAATGGGCCACGAGCGAAAGCACACTTAGGTTTCAGTTAGCTAGACGAGCACAGGGAGATCAAGCCATGGAGGCCGCGAGGGCCTGGGAAGCGCTAGTGGTTTCATTGCAGGCACCGGAGATGGATTCGGGTGACAATTCGACAGCGGGTACACCGATGGTTTCACCTTAAAGTTCTGTGTATATTGTTCGATTGCTTGGGTGGATTGTGCTATTTATAGTGTTCTTGACTCGGGGAATGCTGCTCTTCACTGACTTTAATATATTATTGTTATACAAAGCTGATCTATGTGTTGCACAGCCTTTTTTTATTTTTTTGTTATTTTTTATTTTATTGAAATGCTGTAGTACGAGACACACCGGGGACAGGGGTGGGTTGGGATGGAGGGCGGGAGGAGGGTTTTACATTTTTCTTTATTGGATGCTCAAGTGTTGCAGAAGGGCTTTCTGGAAATTAATCTGTACCGAATCATACATCAGTTGTATATCCCATGTATTGAACATGTGTATTGATGCATCATATAGAAAATTTGTATTAATGTTCCTTTTATTGGAAGTGAGGAAAGTGGATGGAGCACTGACCCGTGGCCACTGATGTTTACGAAGCCACTGTGACTCATTGATATTGGTCTTAAAAGATGTTTTGTTGAAAAATTCAATACAAATATTTAAAATAAATAAATAAATGCTTCTGATACTATAGGCACCAAAGATTACAAGGCCTCATGTATGTGGTTTACCACTGCTTTTCAGTACTCATATGAAGGGGCACTCCCATGTCATGTGCCTCAGATATGCATTTGGTAACTCATACCTAGAAACCCTTACCAATCCTGGGCCAAATAGCTTCTTAATCTCACTGGCATACAGTACACTATATAAGAAGTTGTGCTGAATTAACTTGAACCTACTGTTTTTGGACACATTAGCTACATGTTCTACTGATTTGTTCCCTGTTTCTTCACTTGGTCCCTCATCAGGGGCCTCTTCCCACCTAGTCCTCAAACCAGTATTGGGAAGTCTCATAGTCGGTATATAAAGGGGGGTCACTGTTCCTTAAGAGGAGAGTTCAAAGTGGAGAAAGAAAAAGGAAAAGGTGTCCTGTGCTACTCTATGTGTGGGGACAGTGTGTCCTCATCATGATGCCCTCACACACCCTTAAGGATGTCATGCTTCATCATTGGGCTTTTTGCTCCTCGTCGGGCCGGCGCTGCAATGTCCTACGGGTCCCCCGAAGGGTCACTTTTTCGGAGATCTTTTGATGAAACAAGCCGTTAGGTGCGTGCGTGTGAGTGGAAGTGAGGTCTCAACTAGTGTGTAAAAAATGACTGGAGGGAGAGTGGCTATTATTTATTAAAGTGGTCCCTCTGTCATTAGTAAAAGGTGTGTGGTGCTGCAAGTGGGATATTATGTCCCTCAGTAGCTAGATATGAGTCCTTAGTGGGTGTCTCTAGTGGTCGACATGTTTCGCGCTGTGGCCTCTGGAGGAGATCCAAAGCACTTCTTCAGGACCAAGGTGAGTTTAAATAAAGTATCACTAGCGGCCTAAATTTTTCAGTGCCGCCATGTTGATGGAAAGGAGTAGCGTCTCTGAAAGAGAAAGGGGTAGGACAGAATATGGGTATAGCTCTAATATCAAAAATGTGTATAGTCCAGGTCTGCCATTGGGGGGCCTGGTGCATATTACCATTAGCGTGAGACTTATCGCTATAGGTCAGCATGGGTGTATGAATATCTATATTGTGTTATTATTTACAATGAAAAAAAATATAAGAGATAATAAGTAAATGAATACAAAGAAAGAAAGAACATAATCAACATGTAGAACATCGAGGATGAGTTTGTCGCTCTTTGGTCATAAGTATCATGCAGTGCTGTATCCAGTAGTAATTGGTCTATACACGACTTATACCGAGTGGATAATCGGTGAAAAGTTGTCTTGGTAAGGCGTTTGAAAAAATGTAGTTAAAGGTTAAAAGTAGAAACTATGAATATCACTAGAGGGTCCCACCATTGATGGCAAAACCTAAGGACACTGTTCCTGTTCATAATAAATGAAAAACATAATCCTCACCCCTTGTTTCTATAATTATGGCCTCATGAGATCAGTGAGGGCCGATGGGAACTGTAAAAACAGGGAAGGAAGCATTGTTTACAAATTACATTCATTGTAAAAATCACGTTATCAATGTTCACAAACAGAAAAGGAAAATCACACAGTGGTCCTCATTTGTGATTTGTATCCTGCAAACTAAGAAAAAAATAGGAAAATTCTTTGGGTTCTCATATTGTATTGATGTCATAGATCGAGAGATTCACAAATTGTGCATGTCACACTCGGGCACTGCAAGGGAAAGGAAGGAAAAGGAAGAACATACCGGCATATTGCTAGCGTTATATTTATCTTACTTCTCTCACATTTATCCTGGGAGTGGTTGAGAGTTTAGTTCAGGCCCAGTGTTTCTTTTCTCAAAGGAAAAGATTTAAAGACTAGGAAGTGACAAAGCGCAAGTGTTATCCTTGTAGCACTCACGGTTCTCCCATTCAGCTGTGCTGCTCCACCTGCATGCCTCTCTCTGTCTCCGCTGGTATTCAAGCAGTTTTTGCCGCCCTTTTTATAGTGGGAGTATGCTACTAATTAAGGAGTTAATTTTCCTATTTTTTTTCTTAGTTTGCAGGATAAAAGTCACAAATGAGGACCACTGTGTGATTTTCCATTTCTGTTTGTGAACATTGATAAAGTGATTTTTACAATGAATGTAATTTGTAAACAATGCTTCCTTCCCTGTTCTTTTACAGTTCCCATCGGCCCTCACTGATCTCATGAGGCCATAATTATAGAAACAAGGGGTGAGGATTATGTTTTTCATTTATTATGAACAGGAACAGTGTCCTTAGGTTTTGCCATCAATGGTGGGGCCCCTCTAGTGATATTCATAGTTTCTACTTTTAACCTTTAACTACATTTTTTCAAACTCCTTACCAAGACAACTTTTCACCGATTATCCACTTGGTAGAAGTCGTGTATAGACCAATTACTACTGGATACAGCACTGCATGATACTTGTGATCAAAGAGCGACAAACTCATCCTCGATGTTCTACATGTTGATTATGTTCTTTCTTTCTTTGTATTCATTTACTTATTATCTCTTATATTTTTTTCATTGTAAATAATAACACAATATAGATATTCATACACCCATGCTGACCTATAGCGATAAGTCTCACGCTAATGGTAATATGCACCAGGCCCCCCCAATGGCAGAACTGGACTATACACATTTTTGATATTAGAGCTATACCCATATTCTGTCCTACCCCTTTCTCTTTCAGAGACGCTACTCCTTTCCATCAACCTGGCGGCACTGAAAAATTTAGGCCGCTAGTGATACTTTATTTAAACTCACCTTGGTCCTGAAGAAGCGCTTTGGATCTCCTCCAGAGGCCACAGATAGCGCGAAACATGTCGACCACTAGAGACACCCACTAAGGACTCATATCTAGCTACTGAGGACATAATATCCCACTAGCAGCACCACACACCTTTTACTGACAGAGGGGCCACTTTAATAAATAATAGCCACTCTCCCTCCAGTCATTTTTTAACACACTAGTTGAGACCTCACTTCCACTCACACACCTAACGGCTTGTTTCATCAAAAGATCTCCGAAAAAGAGACCCTTCGGGGGACCCGTAGGGCATTGCAGCGCCGGCCCGACGAGGAGCAAAAAGCCCAATGATGAAACATGACATCCTTCGGGGTGTGTGAGGGCATCATGATGAGGACACACTGTCCCCACACATAGAGTAGCACAGGACAACTTTTCCTTTTTCTTTCTCCACTTTGAACTCTCCTCTTAAGGAACAGTGACCCCCCTTTATATTCCAGTTACCAATCGGGATCAAGGGTCACTGGACCTAACAATCAGCTCCCACCGTCCCCCCCTCTCTTTTTGATAAATAGGAAGAAGTCTCATAGTCCCCATTATCTGTCTGTATATCTGTGACACTACCTTGAAAACTTCTCCCCATGTAATAACTGCCCGATGGTACCAACAAGCCTTTAAAACAAGCATTGGCATAGCCAATAGGTCTTGCTTTTGGGACCTTATAAGTATTTAGTTATGCAGCATAATATCCTTGGTGCAACAACATTAACTGTTGCATGGTTAAACACTTATAAGGCCCCAAAGGCGAGACCTATTGGCTATGCTAATGCTGGAGGTGGTGCTGAGTGGTGTTGTGGTGGTGCTTAGTGATGCTGTTGTGGTACTTAGTGGTGCTGTGGTGGTGGTGCTTAGTGATGCTGAGGTCGTGTTTAGTGGGGCTTAGTGATGCTGAGGTCGTGTTTAGTGGTGCTGAGTGATGCTGTGGTGGTGGTGGTGTGGTGGTGGTGTGGTGGTGCTTAGTGATGCTGTTGTGGTACTTAGTGATGCTGTGGTGGTGGTGCTTATTGATGGTGAGGTGGTGTTGAGTTGTGTTGTGGTGGTGCTTGGTGATGCTGAGGTGGTGCTGAGTGATTCTGTGGTGGTGCTGAGTGATTCTGTGGTGGTGCTGAGTGATTCTGTGGTGGTGCTGAGTGATGCTGTGGTGGTGCTGAGTGATGCTGTGGTAGTGCTGAGTGATGTTGTGGTGGTGCTGAGTGATGTTGTGGTGGTGCTGAGTGATGCGGAGGCTGTGTTGAGTTGGGTTGAGGTGGTGCTGAGTAATGCTGTGGTGGTGCTTTAGTGATGTTGTGGTGCTTAGTGATGCTGAGGTGGTTTAGTGGTGTTGAGGTTGCGCTTAGTGATGCTGTGGTGGTGCTGAGTGGTGTTGTGGTGGTGCTTAGTGATGCTGTTGTGGTACTTAGTGATGCTGTGGTGGTGGTGTTTATTGATGGTGAGGTGGTGTTGAGTTGTGTTGTGGTGGTGCTTGGTGATGCTGAGGTGGTGTTTAGTGGTGTTGAGGTGGTGCTGAGTGATGCTGTGGTGGTGCAGAGTGATGCTGTGGTGGTGCAGAGTGATGCTGTGGTGGTGCAGAGTGATGCTGTGGTGGTGCAGAGTGATGCTGTGGTGGTGCAGAGTGATGCTGTGGTGGTGCAGAGTGATGCTGTGGTAGTGCAGAGTGATGCTGTGGTGGTGCAGAGTGATGCTGTGGTGGTGCAGAGTGATGCTGTGGTGGTGCAGAGTGATGCTGTGGTGATGCAGAGTGATGCTGTGGTGGTGCAGAGTGATGCTGTGGTGGTGCAGAGTGATGCTGTGGTGGTGCAGAGTGATGCTGTGGTGGTGCTGAGTGATGCTTATACGAGTTTTGAATTTAATCTGTACATCCCGAGGTGTAGATAATTACACTCTAGGCACAGATAGATATGCATTATGCTGCCTTCTGCACAGCGACAAGCATGTGCAAGGCTGAGAGAGAAGGGGAAGATGTTTGACAGACTATGTACTTAGCGAGACTTTAAAATGAATGCATTTAAGCAGAGACAAACCTAGCCCATTGTATTGGCTTGTTGACTGTTTAACTCTTTGCTGTAAGCGTCCGTGGTGGCCTCCTCGACTGCTGACAAAACACAGGCAGATGCAGTGGTGACGTGATGTGTGGTGGGGGAGGGGGCATTAAAGCGCTTGTCCGAGCGAGAGGAAAGCCAGATGGCGCCTCTGAGAAGGGAGGGGGTAGTGCACGCAGTGTCTGTAAAACAGGAACATGTGTAGACTCTGCTTCGGCTTCCTTTAATTCAAAAGATACATTGCCTTTTGCACCATTGCGCTTCTCTAATGCAAAGAAAGAAAATGAGCAATGTAAAAACTCCTCGTCTGCTGACAAAACACAGGCAAATGCAGATGCAGTGGTGACGTGATCTGTTCCTTTAATTCAAAAGATACATTGCCTTTTGCACCATTGCGCTTCTCTGATGCAAAGAAAGAAAATGAGCAATGTAAAAACTCCTCGTCTGCTGACAAAACACAGGCAAATGCAGATGCAATGGTGACGTGATCTGTGGTGGGGGAGGGGGCATTAAATCGCTTGTCCGAGCGAGAGGAAAGCCAGATGGCGCCTCTGAGAAGGGAGGGGGTAGTGTGCGCAGAGGAGCCATTAGAGAACACCCAGATGGCAGCTGCATGCGTGCACCCCATCGTGAACGCAAGCTGGAGGCCAGCAAAAGCCTCTCTGGTAGCACTTCAAAAACCCACTTACTAAATGTCTCGGCCAGAGCAGCGCTAAGCGCTGGCTCAGGCGAGACCTAAAAAGAGAAAGGAAGTTATAGAAGTGACACAATGGAGGTGGGGAGGCTGCCTAATGGCTAGGAACTTATTGGTGGCAGAAAGTTCATAATGTTCAGTGATAAGCGTACAACATTTGAGATACGGAAAGGGCAGTTTCTACAATATGCAATACTGGTGCAGATTACCAGGTAAATCAAGATTCCTAGAGGCCCCAGGATAACGGACACCTTAACAGTAACCTTCAAAGCATAGACTGTTTACTAACAAACAGAGCACTGAGAGGATCTAGAGAGGAAGGATCTGCCATGGCTAAATGACTGCCTGGAGCCAATAATTGACAAAGAATGGGAGAGAGCATGCCTTCATGCTAAGGGAACAGCTAGCAACACCAGGTTTAAGCAGGTCCAATTTAATTGCTTGCATATAACATTTATGGCCCATGCCAAGTTGCCCAGAAAATACCCGGAGCACCTACCAGAGAGCACTACTCTGAAAGTGATGCAGAATTCCTGCTCACAACATGGCTTTTCCCATGGATGCAGGTACTGTTCAAGCTGCATCCTATAATAAGGGCAGCACTTATTGGGAATCACTTCCAAACCCAAGTGTGGCAGATTATGCTACACGTTCACCCTGCAAGGAACCACTCTGGCAGAAAAGACACAAGGCAATGCATTGGCCCTGGGAAGGACAACTGAGAAGATGGCTGAGAGATATGAGAGAGTGTGCATAAGCAGAAGAAAGCAACACGAGGCTCACTAGAAGTGAAGATGAACGAACTGTGGACTTACTCGAGTGGGCAATGATAGTGCAGTTGTTGACAGACACTACGCCCTCTTGAAGGAGCAGTAGCTGGGGGTTTCAGGAGGTAACATGCCCCTTAATTTAGGACTGTGCAAGTAGAAGGAAAAGCAATCAATCAATCAATAAGGGGCTTTTAAAGCGCGCTACTCACCCGTGAGGGTCTCAAGGCGCTGGGGGTGGGGTGGTGGTGCAGCTTCAGGTCAGCCGAAAAGCCAGATCGTGAGGCTCTTCCTGAAGGTGTGCAGGGTAGGGGAGCGTCTGATGGTGACTGGGAGCGCGTTCCAGGCCTTGGCTGCGACGTACTGTTTCTCCATCGTTTCTCGAGACGTCTGCAGGAGCGTCTGGCTTCTTGGAGGTCGGTGGTAAACCAGGCGGCCTTCAGGGGGCGTTGTCTGTCGGAGTGACGGAGGGGTGCGAGCTTGTCTGCGCAGCTGGTGATCCAGCGGTGTAGTTCCATGGCTGCAGAGTTGGCGTTGGTCGTGGCGGAGGGGGGGTCGTGGCTGAGGGTGGAGTTGAGATGCTCCTCTGAGACCTTGCTCCAATTCCTTCGTGGCGGGCACGGGGCGGGCTTGTGAGAGGTGGTGGTGCTGAAAGAGAATTTCGTCCCATTGTTGCTCATGAAGATTTTTATGTTTCCATCATTTTAAAGAGCTGACCAAACTTCTTTATTTCTGTTACGTTTTTCATAAACCAGGAATCCTCTTTTTCTACGTAAGCCTGGATTGGACCTTTAGGTTATTTAGTTCCTTAACTGTAGCTGTTGTATGGTTGTTCTGTTTTACCATAACATTTCACACCTTTTCTCTAAGGAATGTTCTATAGCTCTGGGCTTACTACCACAATTGAGTCAGGAACCTTTATGAAACCTGATCATCCCTGTTCAGTGCACTAGCATCAGTAATGGATTTCCAGGCATACGCTACATGCCTTGTCACCCTAAAACTTCGAATCCAAAGCTTTACCTTGCATTTGCACTTTTCTGTAAATTGTGGTCTTTTTCCCTAAGTTGAAATCACAACACTTTTCCTCATGGAGAAACCCCATGCTCTAGTCACCCATTAAAATAGTGGTATTCCTACCATCTCACTTAATATTTTTAAATTTGCTTTCAAGGTGGAACATGCAGAGGAGCACCTTTACGAATAAA
Source organism: Calotriton arnoldi (assembly GCA_963921515.1). Lineage (NCBI taxonomy): Eukaryota > Metazoa > Chordata > Amphibia > Caudata > Salamandridae > Calotriton > Calotriton arnoldi. The sequence continues at coordinate 1,190,907 of CAWUFW010001721.1, read as the reverse complement.
CACAAACCTGCAACCCTTTGAATAGTTATAGGAATTAGCAAGGCTTCCCACTGTAATATCCATTTCCTCTTTTCCCTCTCCCAATTCAGACTTATTCAGAAGTCCATCAAACCGATATTTTCTGCATAAATAAGTGAACTTTCAATTAAAATAAGAAACAGCCGGGGGGTGCTAGAGGGCGCGCTGCGTAATGGCTGCTCCTTGAGGCTTCTCCGCTGGTCGGGGACAATATCCGTCAATAAACTATTGTTTTGGGCGACATTTAATATATAAAAAACGCTGCTCCTTACATCGGAATGACTGCGCGACAGACGGACGGGGTTAACTCTGAGAACTAAAGTCTTCACGAAGAGAAAACCAGCCACGAAGGTGAAACGCAGGAACTCCCTCATCGGACCTAAGATGGCGGCGGTTTGCGCTGACTACTGAATGGGCGAGTGAGTATCCCCACGCCACCAACCAGATCGATGTGCAGCTAGGAACGGACCGATTGAAACCTGCGACACTTCGCCATACGCTGCTGCCACGGATTGGGAGACCTGCTTATCGTGAGACACACCATTTCCACGCGATAAACGGCACAGGTCAGAGACAGACAAAATGGCGAAACTGGGCCACGGATGGGAGAGACACTGGAGCGTCCTGACCGAGGTGCCCTCCCCTCCAGCCACCAGTGCACCAACGATGTGATTTCTAGGGGCGGACGACCTAGCCCACGGCGCGACTACAATATTATACAGGCAAGTGCGGCGAACTCCCCGCAAAGCAATTCGCGCCATACCTCGCTGACGCAGCACACCACGCCACCCGCATATCTGAAACGAGGGAGACCCAGCTTGGCGCCATATCATGTGTATCCTGCACCAAAGCTCTCCCATCACCCCTTGAAATGAAGCATGTTGTGAAGGAGAGACAAATCTATGCGCCGCCCATGCGTCCTAGCAAACAACACAACAAGCTGCTACCGGCGCGTATACCCTGAGAACTTGCACCGACCACAAGACGGCTGACGCCTGTAGACCGCGCCGGCAGCTGGCTGTCTCTACGACACCCACTGACCAACACTTTACACCCAAGAACTGTGCCCACGCGGCCCCCTGTGTCTCGCCGTGAAGAATACCAGTGGCCCCAGCGAGTGTCCTGGAGAGAAACCTTAGCATGCGAGCTGCGAACAGAACACTGGCCAGGTCGGATGCATCGGGGTGCGCTACGGAACTGCCAGTAACACCGGGCCCAACGCGGGACCGCTATCAAACTGCACCATACCCCTGCTGTTTATGCCCTGCGCGCCGGTTCCACGAGTCTTCAAAGCCTGCACAGCCACGCTGAATCTCCGCGAGCTAACGCCGTTTCACAGATATAGTGGGGATCACGCAAACTGCTGAGGCATCCGCTACGGATGGTTATCCTACCCCTGCATTAAAACGTCACGGCAAAGACACCAAATACTACGCCATACATCCTGCTGCACAGTGAACGTACGAACAGACCATTGACGACAACTGTTCTCCCACGCCTGCCGATACTATGGGTAAACCAGATAGGCAACAACCGAAAATCTCCTTCGACACTAGGCGCAATCCTAAAGGCGCAACAGCACACTCAGACACCGAGTTGGACACAGAGCAAACGACAAACAAAACCATGGAAACCGCCCTCCAAGCTATACAGCAAAGCCTCCAGGCTATTAACGGGAAACTGGACACACTCACCCAAAGAGTTGACAATATATCTGCTAAATTGGATAAACAAGGAGAACGCCTAGGCGCGGCAGAGGACCGCATAACTGCAGTGGAAGACGAATCCAATTCTACAACACGTAAATGCGCAGAAATGGAGAAGATCCTGGAGGTCATTAAAAACAGGGCCGAAGATTTGGAGGCGAGATCACGCCGCAATAATATTCGCATTGCGGGAATTCCCGAAAGCACCAACACCGGACGGATGGAAACATACGTGGAGGACATGCTGCGTGCTGTATTTGGAACCAACAGTTTCTCCACGGTGCTAATCATTGAGCGAGCCCATCAATCGCTGGCGCCTACACCTCCACCAGGCGCCCCACCAAGACCCATAATTGCCCGGGTCCTTAACTACAGGGACCGTGATGCAGTATTGCGGATGGCTCGGGAGAAACAACAAATCGCCTACCAAGGCAATAACCTGTCATTTTACCCGGACTTCACAATGGCGGTTCAGACAGCACGCAGAGACTTTAACCCTGCAAAAAAGAAACTACGAGAACTGGGCATCGAATATGCGATGCTGTACCCAGCCAGACTGCAGGTGACCTCCGAAGGGCGGGTGGCGATACTACAGACGCCGAAGGCCGCGCAAGATTTCATAAAGAAGGCAATCGTCAAAAGAAAATCGCAAAGTCGTAGAGAAACAGACCCGGACTCTGATTAAGGCACCCGCAAATGTAAGGCTGTTATAAGGAATGCGGACACCAGATGCATCATTGCTGATGCAGACAACATGTGAAACAAAAAGACTCGGCAGAATACACACTGCGAACTCTGGGTATCGTATCACGAACACTAACTGTGGCACAATTATGAAGAATTCCCGACAGTCGAGTGCTGCGTCTCTGGACTCTGGGACGGCATTTGACCTCTTGGAATCACTACTTACCAGCCAAAAACGCACACCCGTTTGCACATCGGCCTGATCTAGGCCCGAGCCGGCTTGCATTGGTGGTAAGATATAAGAAACATGTCTACAGCTCTGGCCCCACTGTGAGGTAACATATCCAGACTTGCAGGTATACTCCTATATAAATCATATCAATGGCCCACAGAGTTACAGCCCGGGTAATCCACGCCGGGCACAGCTACTAGACTATTGCCCAGACATATAGATGTACGATATCTGTAGACAATGCAGGAATGAGGCCTCTTTTCTTTAACGAAGGGCGAGCTGGATGGGACTATATGTTGCGATACATACTGCGAACTCACCCACAGTCAGACTATTATAATGTATCGGCATGATGTGGGCGATACATGGGCCAATAGATAGGCACTAACTATCATGACTGTGGGAGTCAGGGAGAACTACAGCTCTAATCAGCTGAGCACATTAATTATCTCAAACTATGTACCCAAACCGACTAGGTAATACCCGACCACATCCACCTCTGTGGATGTTGATGCGTGCACTCGGCGATTCCCCCTGAGAGGGAGCTCCCCAACACAGTTATAGTTATGTTGATGTTGTTAGAATGGGCATGTCTTAGGCGTTATTGGGCTGCCAAAGTGGGCGGGGGGTGGGGGAGATGGGGATGTTTTTGTTTTTACAGGCTACTTCATCCGCAGTACACCGCAATCACTCGAGTTTACAATAATCGACTATGTAAAACCATACTATTGATAAATACGACAGCTGATCGTGACAAACAGTAGACGACTCCTCACCACAGGTATATCTTACACCAACAGCTATAGATAGACTACAACCATCGCATATTAACCTACTATCCTGGAATGTCAGGGGGCTCAATAACCCGAAAAAGATACGCCAGATTTTTGCCTATCTTGACAGACTTCACGTAGACATAGCCCTATTACAGGAGTCTCATCTGGCCAAAACATCTAAGTGTACATTAGGGAGCAAATGGGCAGAAACAGTACTGACCTCCTCATACTCATCTTACTCCAGAGGCGTGATAATACTAGTGAAAAAAGGAACGCAATTTCATATAGATCACACACTAACGGATGACCTAGGTATATAATTGTTACTGGACAGATCAGGGGACACCGCATAGGCCTAATAAATACCTATGGTCCGAACGTGGACGATCCAGAATTTTTTTAATCAATATGGCGCAAACTGGGTGAACTGCCTGAAATGGCATTAATATGGGGCGGCGATCTGAACCTATCCCTAAATGAGAACTTAGATAGATCGGGATTATCTAGAGAACCACATAAGCGAGCGGTGAAAGTAGTACTGGACATTATGACCGAGTCCAAGTTGGTAGATATTTGGAGGCTGAGACATCCTCACCACATGGAGGCCACACATAGCTCCACGGTCCACAACAGCTGGTCCCGCATCGACTACTGGCTAGGGACGGAGGATGTCGCATCATGGACACGACACATACGACACCTGCCCAAAACTCTCTCCGACCACAAACTGGTGCTGCTAACTATCAAACTCCCACACTATACACCTCCGCCATATATATGGCGATTTAATGCCAAAGCACTGCTAGACTCTTCGTACACAGACGCCATTAGACAAGGAATTGTTGACTACTTTAACTTCAATCAGACATCCACAGACGATCCAAGTTTATTATGGGAAGCGTTTAAAGCTACCATACGGGGAGTATGTATTAGCACAAACGCTGGCATTCTAAAGGATATCCGAGCCCAACTTACCCAACGGGAGGTTAAACTAGGCACCCTAGAACGGGAATATGAACAAACACACAACATGACCATACTAAGCGACATTAGAAAGATTATGACGGAATACCAAGAATTTGCGGATGATGAACTCAAATACATCTCGAAACGTCACATTGCACGCACTTATGGCGAGGAAGGCAGGCCAGGACGAGTGTTGGCAAATAAAATATGTACAGGACACAAGGCACAATCGGTCCTTAAAATAAAAGATGGTAATGGCACTTTACACTATGATACAGAGGGCATACTACGGGCATTTATGGACACTTATGGCGATCTCTATGCGTCACGAGCTACTGCCACCTAGCCAGAGATTTTGTCCTATCTAGAGGATGTGGCGATAGCATGGCTGTCAGATGCTCAGAGAGATTATCTCTCACAACCAGTGACGGTAGAAGAAGTCACCGAGGTGGTCAGGACACTTCCTAACGGAAAAGCACCGGGCCCAGACGGCTTCACTAGCGAATTTTATAAAACTTATGTCGAGCTACTTGCACCTCACCTCGTAGAAATGTATAGGGACGCCCATAGCAATCAGATCCTACCTCCCACATTGAGAGAAGCCATGCTCATTGCCCTACTGAAACCCGATAAAGACCCCGAGAAATGTGAATCATACAGGCCCTTATCCTTAATAAACACCGACACTAAAATATTAGCCAAACTACCCGCGAAACGCCTGCAACCACTAATGCCCAATATCGTACTCCCGGACCAATCAGGATTTATACCTTGTTGCGCCACTACTCATAACACCCGAACGTTATTTGCACTATCACATTACCTCGCCCCAGATCTCCAGGCAGCTGCAGTCCTCTTGGATGCAGCAAAAGCATTCGATTCGATCGAATGGACATATCTCATCACAATATTGCAAAAAATGGGCTTCCCCCCAATCTTCCTGCAATGGATTAAGATACTATACACGGCGCCCACAGCGCGGATAAGAGCAGGGGTGGGGGAATCATATCGCCCGACGCCCGAACCATGTTGTTTTTATCATCTGGCAAGAAGATTTAATGTCTATTTTGTCCGACGGACAAGTAGACATTAAATCACGGAAATAAAACAGGCTGTGAGCACTCTGGGGCTCACAGCCAATCATAAAAGCTTGCAGAGGGCCTTTGGAGGCCTCTGATTGGCCAGCAGCCCATGACTTCACTGGGCTCTAGCCAGTGATTGGCTGGGGAGTGAAACGTCACCCCAGTCTCAGCAAGCAGTTGAACTTCGGGACTGCCGGACTGCCGCGAGTGAGGCAATTATAGATTCAGGTAAAATAAGCACTATAGCGCCCGCCATAGCACTGCTAGAGTGTTATTTTGCTGAGCTTGCATGCAGATTGCTCTGAAATATTGAAATAGAACTTGTCTGCCTGCTGATGGACCGTGTCTAATGCGGCGTCAGTGTGGCTGCAGAAAGCGCGGGCTCTCATTGCTGCTAATTGCCGACCGCACTTTTCCATTGGTGTGCAGAGTGGATTAAAACTCCCTTTCACACCAGACGTGTGACACAGATTGGGCAATTTCCCTCACAAAAGGGCAATATCTTTCCCATTTGTGTGAGAAAATGCTCAGTTGGCCAGTGCCTATTTTTCGGGCTTAATTTAGCCCGTTGTGCGCATTTTCTTTTAAGCTGCAGCGGCGCCTCAGGAGAACTGTTCCCTTCAAAGTTCATTGCGGGCGGCATGGTCAAGGCACATATCTTGCACCACATCAATGCCAGGACTTCAGACTCATCTGAATGCGGGGTTAAAAATACATTTGTTTTTGAAAAGCGAAAGTGAAATTTGCCGCCTCGCTGTGCTGATGCTGAAGGCAAAAGCTTTTTGTGACCGGGATTAGATGTCACGTTAGAAGTCCGTATTTCTGCTGATGATGGTCACGAAAGGCTCTCCAATTCCACCACCAAGGAGGCATCTCTAGGGGTGCTTGTGTTTTGGCTGCAATCAGCTTTGTATGTACCGGCGCGATAAAGTGAGGCAGCGCTGCACTGAAGGGAGAAGGAAGAGCGCCTACAGTAGCTGTTTAAAAACCTCAGACGTAGAACGCGAAGGTGGAGGCGCGAGGAAAGGAAAGCGCATGCAGTGACATTGAGTGATCTACATTGGCATAAAGTTAACTGCGGGCGTGTGCTTATGTGGTACGGAAGGGCGCTGCCTAACTGAGTGCAAGGAGCACTGTCACAGTGAGCCACACATCGTTTTACTTTGCAACTTCAGCCGCGCCGCGCTCCGAGCATAGCAGAGAATGCCTAAGGCGGGTGACGGGGTCACAGGGAGGCACCTGAATTACATCTAGCAGAAACCTTGGTTTTCATTCTGAAAACTACAATGATCGTCTTATTATTGTATCGGGGTCTGCCAGAATAATGTCCCCTCTGCAGACTCTGCATAAGTTCACATATCATTTAATATGATTTCTCGTGCAGCTGCAAATAGTGCTACAGTTAGAAATAAATGAACGTGTCCAAGTTGTGTAATATAACTGGCGCTCATGTAAAGCACTCTAATACGTTCAGGTCGAGTTTGCGCTATTAAACTGCAAAAAAAATGTCATTCTTTCATTAGAAATGCACTCTCAGTCTCAAGGTCATATGCAAGTGTAGTCAAGTGTTAAAATAACTCGGGCTAGGATATTTAGAAACAAGTGAAATCAGGAGGTGGTGAGGAAGATATGAAGGGTACTATCATTAAAGAAGAAGAGAAAATGCTGAATTCACTTGGCAGCAGTACATCAAATCTGGTGTTGTGTTAATTTGGTATGCACTAGTTTATACACATATGCAGAGCCTCTGCCAATGAACACACAACTAGATCACTCTGACTTGTGTGAAACAGGGGGCCGGGCCTCTATGAATAGCTCTTTAATGCACTTCAGTTCTGCCTCAAATAGCTCTGCAAATGCACGTTCACGTTATATTATTTAATCATAGTCCTGGATTCTTTTGGTCATTGTATCTACAGTCTTACTTGAAGCAGGTGGATATTGTTTGTCTGTCCGTTATTTGTGATATGTCTGCATGCTCTGGGATAGTCCAGTATTCTGGATAGGTGTGGCTTGTTGGCGACAGATGTTCATTATTAGTGATCATGATTTTTTTTTTAAGCAGTGAGTTAAGTAAGTACTGGTTGCAATTAGTTGTGCATTAGTTGTGACATTGTGCAACATCCTTCTTGAGTGCAGAGTTTATTTACAGTAGTTATCTGCTATTTGTGATGTTGCAGAATTCTTGACGGTCTGGAATTATTTAGATGCTCTTTGTGAAAGAGAACCTTGCTTGATAAATTAAAAAAATGGCTTCCATGCTTAAATTGTGTGGTCTTAGGCAAATGTTTTATTTCACCAAAGCTAACTTTTTCTTCATAATTAAGGCTCCCTGTTTTCTGTTTTTACTGATTTTTACAGATACATACAGACAGAAAACCATTTATTTTCTTATCTGTAGTTATTTTTAAATGTGTATAAAAACCGAAATTGGGTTGTTTGTCAGCCGGAGCCCTTATGTTTGATGTGGGACGGGAGTAGGTGGGACAAGTGGATTTTACAGGACATGTAGATCTCAGTGGCATTTTGTCCCTTGGACAACTAGATTATTTGGAAAATTCCACACCCCTGTAAGAGTAAATAAATATGTATCAGACGCGCTAAAAATCGAGAGAGGCACACGTCAGGGATGCCCCCTATCCCCCCTACTTTTTGCAATTGCCCTAGAGCCACTAGCGTGCAAAATACGACAGGGACATAAATATGCAGCTCTACAATTCCCACAAAGACCATTAAATATATCACTATACGCAGACGATATGGTATTATATATCAAAAATCCAACTGCAAATCTTTCCCCATTACTGCGGGAGTATATTAAATTCGGTCAACACTCAGGTCTCCAAATTAATTGGACTAAATCCATTATTATCCCTTTAACAGACACTACCCAGCCCCACCCGGCGGAGTTTCCACTTGAATGGCAAACAGACCCGGTCAAATACCTAGGTATCTGGTATCACCGCGACCCCGAAACAGTTATCCGCACAAGCTATGGGACGGCAATTAGCAAGCTCGAAGAGAAAGTGGAACGCTGGATTCAACTGCCGCTCTCCCTGGCAGACCGACTGGCCATAATCAAGATGGTCGTTTTGCCTAAATTCCTATACCTCTTTAATAACATCCCCATCACCCCACCACGGGCTGTATTTCAAAGACTAACTACTACCGTAACTCGCCTCATATGGACAGGCAAGTAAGCACGTATCGAGTTACGTGCCCTAACATTGCCTTTCTCCAAAGGAGGTTTTAGGGTGCCAGATTTCCTCCTCTATTACTTATGCGCCCAAGCGCAAAATGCACACTACTGGTACCACCCCGTCCCCTACCTCCCTCATATAGCGATCGAAGACGGGGATGCACACCCAATCCCGCTACGTACTATCTTACCCTACCGCCGTACCCGGATATATCCACACGAAACAAACGCAATCAATACTACTAATGCAGCTTGGCAACGAATGGGGAAGCTGGCACATAAATTACCATTATACGCGCCGGCGATGCCCTTACAATTTCACCCAGATTTATCAGTTACCCAAGAAAAGGTTGGAATGGAGTTATTACAACAAGTGGGAATAGAAAAAATGGGAGACTTATACACTAACGGCACATTTATAGAGCCCAAAGACGTTCTCTATATCAGCAATCGGACGCTACTTTTTAAATTTTCTTACCATAGATTACAGGGAGCCATTAAAAAGCTATATCCTACTTATCCTGATGAACCACACAAATGAATGCCCTGCAAATGATTATTACCACACCCCACAACACCCACATGGTGACTAAATTATATGCACAACTTCAAGACGATATTGATGATAATACATATAAAGCACTGGAACGTTGGGCAGCCATGCTCGATACCCACCTCACAGAGGAAGAATGGTCTACCTGCTGCACCTTAACTAGTATGCTCACTCCAAATGGCAATCTACGCATCCTGCACTATAAATACCTGCACCAAACATATCAAACCCCTGCTAAATTACACAAATATGGCCTTCGTCCAGGTGCAAGATGTCAACGATGCGGTGCGGATAATGCCGATTTTATTCATCTTGCATGGCAGTGTACTCCAATTAGAGCGTACTGGACAGGCATTGCTCAGATTCTGAGTGAGATACTGGGAATCCCCATCGACTGTACAATTCGAACATGTTTGCTAGGCCTCGTACGCAATGTACGAGCCACCAAACGTAAATTTTGCATGATAGCATTACTCTTGGCAAAAAGAAGAGTCTCAATGTTCTGGGGTAGCATGGAAACCCCACAGACCAAACAGTGGGTTAAGGATATGGCATACTGTAAGGATACACTAAAGACATAGGAGGAAGAATTACCCTCCGGGTCCAAACCCAGAGACTACTGGATGCATTTGGTTGACCATCTCCAATCACACCAAGCTGTATAGATGTGCATTGATGTATAAGATAAGATAGTATGGTTGATGATAATGTTTAAATATTGCAATGTACTGTATGGATAACCTATCTCTATTGAAGCCTGTATGTTTGTTCGAGCATTGTATGACTTTAATAAAATACCTATAAATAAAAAATAAAAAATAAGAAACAGCCAATCCTCATTTTATGAATAATATTTTGAATTTAACGAAGGTAAATTGGTTTCTTTGCACAGTTCACTTTCAAGTAGTTATGTAATAGGTCTGATGAATGAGGGCCATACTGTGTAACTCTTGTTTTGGGTTACTGGATTTGGTACAAGCTACACCATATTATATATTGATTTCTCTTTCAAACTCGATTCTTTTGTCATGGTATAGTTTGATGATGATTCCTCTACAACCACTAACTAATCATGATAAACGGTGCTATCAGTTGCCATCTTACCCTTTTTTCACATGCAAGGCAACCAGGCTATATCCACTGACGCACAAGTTACTAACTTGTGTAACGATATATCTGTAAGAGACAGTAGTTAGTGACAGATTCCTTACCTTAGAATATCCCCAGGCATGAGGCTGGATCCGGAAAGTTTTTGCGTAGCAGTACCCTTGCGCGTCGGTAGGCGGCGTCGTGCGGCTCCGCGTCCGTCGTCGTGATCACCGGGATGACGTCGCGGGCAGTACTTAGATGCCGCCCCTGCGCGCTGACGTCAGTTCTGTACACGACTTTCCGCGCCAGGAACGCAGAGCCATGCAAGAAGCGGACATAGGTGTCTGAAAAATACTAGGGCCCTGAAAGGGATGTCCTTAACCCTAGAAATCAGTTCGCAGAACGGGGAGGATGGGTGGGGCGGTAGGAATCTGTCACTAACTACTGTCTCTTACAGATATATCGTTACACAAGTTAGTAACTTGTGCATCTGAAAGAGACACGTTAGTGACAGATTCCTTACCTTAGAATAGATACCCCAGCAATACCAACCCCGGTGGTGGGTCTGCGAACAAAGATCAGACAAGGAAGTCCCGGAGGACAGAACGGCCAAAGAAGCCGTCCCTCCGGACCTGACTGTCAAGGCAGTAATGCTTTGTAAACGTGTGCAGCGAGGCCACGTAGCTGCCTGACAGATAACCTGCAGCGGAACACCGCGGCCCAAAGCCGTGGTAGCAGCCGTTGCCCTGGTGGAATGGGCACGCAGCCCAACAGGAGGCTCCTTCTTAGCCAAAGAATAGCAGGCCTTGATGCACAAGGTAACCCAGCGGGAGATGGTTCGTTTGTGCACCGCCCGACCTTTTTTGGCGCCCACGTAGCCAACAAAGAGCTGGTCATCCACCCGGAAGTGTTTTGTGCGGTCGATATAGAAAGAGAGCGCACGTTTTGGGTCCAGACGGTGGAGCCTCTCTTCCTCTCTGGAAGGATGCGGAGGCTGAAAGAAGGTGGGCAAAGTGATGGTCTGCCCAATGTGGAAGGCAGTAACCACCTTTGGCAAGAAGGACGGACGCGTCCTAAGAACAACCTTGTCTGGATGGACAGACAGAAAGGGAGGTTTGCATGATAGAGCCTGGAGCTCACTCACCCGCCGAGCGGAGGTGATGGCCACCAGAAAGGCTGTCTTCAGAGTCAGAAGACGAAGAGGACAGTTATGTAGAGGCTCAAAGGGAGCGCACATTAAAAAGGTAAGAACCAAGTTCAAGTCCCACTGAGGCATCACAAACGGAACAGGAGGTAAGAGATGTGTAATGCCTTTTAAGAACCTGTTAACAACAGGGGACTTGAAAAGGGAGGGCTGATCAGGGAGCCTGAGGAAGGCCGAGATAGCACAGAGATAACCCTTGATGGTACCCAGGGCAGAACCCTGTTGGGCCAGAGAAAGAAGGAACAGAAGGACCTCAGAAAGAGGGGCAGAAAGGGGGTTCACAGCCTTTGCTGTGCACCATGCCACAAATTTGTTCCACCTGCAGGCGTATACCACCTTAGTGGAGGGACGCCTGGCTGCCAGAATCACATCACAAACTTCGGGAGGCAAGTCGAAAGGAATCAACTGCCGCCGCTCAATCTCCCACGCAAGCAGGTGTAGACTGGACAGGTTCGGGTGGAGGACCGTCCCCTGCTGCTGCGACAGAAGATCCTCCCGAAGAGGCAGACGGATCGGGGATCTACGCTCATACTGAGTAGCTCGGGATACCAAACTCTTCGAGCCCAGTCCGGAGCTACAAGGATGACTTGGGCCCGGTCGTGCCGAATCTTCAACACTCTGGGTAGAAGTGGTATAGGCGGAAAGGCGTACAACAGACCGCAACTCCACTCGCGACGAAAGCGTCGCCGAGCGAGTGCCGCCTTGGAAATTCCAACGCGCAGAACTGATGACATTGCGCGTTCTCTTCGGTGGCGAATAGATCTAACAAAGGCTCTCCCCATTGTAGAAAGAGTCCTTGCGCCACTTCCGAGTGAAGACGCCATTCGTGATCCATCATGCACCTACGGCTGAGTTCGTCCGCCCTGGCGTTCAGGGAACCTGCCAGGTGTTGAACCATCAGGAACATGCCCTGATGTTCCAGCCATGTCCAGAGGCGCAGAGCCTCCTGACAGAGGGTCCACGACCCCACCCCGCCCCGTTTGTTGCAGTACCACATGGCGGTGGTGTTGTCTGTGAACACCTGCACTACCTTCCCTTTGACAGAGGGAAGGAATGCCTTGAGTGCAAGTCGGATCGCCCGGAGCGCCAGAAGGTTGATATGGAGCCGGGACTCCGCCGGAGACCAGAGGCCTCTGATCTCCGCCTCTCCCATGTGACCGCCCCATCCCAGAAGGGACGCGTCCGTCACAACTGTGTGCTCTGGCTGGGGAAGGGAGAGGGATCTGCCCATGACCCATTGCCGGTTCGAGAGCCACCACTGCAACTGTTTTGCAGTCCCCTCCGAGATCTGGACGTGATCGGACAGGTTGCCCTGGTGCTGCGCCCACTGGAACTTCAGGTCCCACTGCAGAGCCCGCATATGCCATCTGGCATGATTGACCAGCAGGATGCAGGAGGCCATGAGGCCCAGCAGCCTCAGGGTCATCCGTACGAAACCCAGGATAAAGGCTGAAAGATCGGAATCATAGCCTGAATATCCCGGACTCGCCGTTCGGGAGGATAGGCCCGAAACTGCGTCATGTCCAGAACTGCTCCGATGAAAAGGAGCTGTGGAGAAGGAATCAGATGCGACTTCGGCACATTGATGGAGAACCCCAGCGAGTGCAGGAGTTCGGCCGTAGTCTGGAGGTGGGAGACGACTGCCTGGGACGAGCCCGCCTTCAGCAGCCAGTCGTCGAGGTAGGGGAAGACTGAAACCCCTGCCCGGCGCAGATGAGCTGCGACCACCGCCATCACTTTCGTGAACACCCGAGGGGCACTGGTAAGGCCAAAGGGGAGCTCGGTGAACTGAAAATGCTCGAGGCCTACCGTGAACCGAAGGTAACGCCGGTGGGCCGGCAGGACAGGGATGTGGAAATAGGCGTCCTGCAAGTCCAACGCTACCAACCAGTCTCCAGGGTCGAGGGCAGTCAAGACCTGAGCTAGGGTGAGCATCTTGAACTTCTCCTTCCGGAGGAAGCGATTGACGTTCCGGAGGTCCAAGATAGGACGCATGTCCTCCTTGTCCTTTTGGGCACCAGGAAGTAGTGGGAGTAGCAACCACGTCCTACTTCTGGGGTCGGAACATGCTCGATGGCCCTCTTGGCCAAGAGGGCCGTGACTTCCTTCTGCAGAAGTACCAAGTGATCCCCTGACATGCGGTGGAATTGAGGTGGCATGGCTGGGGGGTGGTCTCGAAGGGGAGGGAGTAGCCCCTTCGGACAATGTCCAAGACCCACCTGTCCGAGGTGATGGGACGCCAGTGGTGAAGGTGATGGCGGACCCTGCCCCTACTGGCGTGCTGTGCACCGGAAAGGAGGGACTAGGAGGGCTTGGAGGCCGCGGACGGGTTGGAGGTGGTGGCCTGACCCGCACGCTGGTTGCCCGAACCGCCACGGCGGTATCCACGTCCTCGGCCACGCGAAGACGCCTGCTGCGCGGGCCGGTGGCTGGGCTGCTGACATGACTGGGCGCCCCTTCCGTGGCCACGATAGGGGCGAAAAGCAGAAGTTAGCGGAGGGCGTGCAGTAGAAAGGCCCAGGGACTTGGCAGTAGCCCGTGAGTCCTTAAAGCGCTCCAACGCATGGTCTGCTTTGGAACCAAAAGACCGACTCCATCAAAGGGCATTTCCATGAGTGTATTCTGGACATCACCCGAAAAACCAGTGGTTCTCAGCCACGCGTGGCGACGTAGCGCCACCGTCGTTGCAATAGATCTGCCCAGCGAGTCGGCGGTATCAAGGCCACAACGTATGGTGTATTTGGCCGCATCCCTACCTTCCGCAATGGCGCGGGTAAGCAGTGTCTGGACCTCCTCAGAACACTGGGGCAAAACAGTCGCCACCGAATCCCACAGGGAGTGGGTATATCGGCCCAAAAGACAAGCGGTGTTGATGGACCGCAAGCCAGCACTGGAGGAAGAAAAACCCTTCTTCCCAAATTGATCCAGGCGTTTGGATTCCCTATACGGAGGGGCGGTAGGGAAGGCGGTTTGGGAAGCCGAGGCTTGGACAACCAAGCTCTCAGGAGTGGGGTGGACAGAGAGAAACAAGGGGTCGCCCGGAGCTGGGCGATGGCGTCGGGACACGTTCCTATCCACAGGAGCCCCTGTGTTGGGCTTGGACCAGGCGCCCAAAGAACGTCAGTGAGTGCATCGTTAAACGGCAGCACAGTCTCCAAGGAGGAGGCTGCCGGCTGAAGCACTTCTGTCAAGAGATTAGTCTTGACCGCCACAGTAGGGAGTCGGAGATGTAAGGCTCCAGCTGCCCTACGCAACACCGTTGCAAAATTGGCTCCCTCCTCCGTAGCCACGGGAGGAGACAGCATGCCAGTGTCAGGGGAAGTATCTAGACCACTGGCATCCCCTAGTTCCTCTGCCCAGTCCTCATCATACTGACACTGTTGTGCCAGAGGGTCCTCAGACCCCTCCCAGTCCCCCTGGTCCTCCTCTGGTTCAAAATAAGGAGGAGGGACATTTGGGACCCAAGGTCTCATCGGCGCCGGAACCGGCGTCGAGCGACGTCGGTCCGGCTCCATGTCCGGAGCCGGAGAGTACAGGGGACGACGCCGCCCGGAGCCCGGGCGGCGTCAGGAGCGGCACCGGAGACATCGGCGCCGGCGGAGGCGTGGTCAGGTCGACCGGCGTCGATGGGGGTTGCGGTACCACCGGAGCCGGGATCGAGGCCGGGGCCGAAGCCGGGCCGGGATCGAGGCTGGAGGCACGAGCGACGCCGGGACCGGAGTCGTCGGCGACGCCGGGGCAACCCCATCAGGGCCCGCGGGCCCGAAGGCGCACCGGAGGGACCTTGAGGCCCGAAGAGGCGGCCCATGGCCGACAGGAATTCCTGTATTTGGGCCGGATCCGCCCCCGAACCCGGGAAGGACGGGGTATTGCGGGGGCGACTCCACAGGCATGTCCGGGGCCGCGGGGACGGTGCCGGGAGGGGCCTCAGCCGAGTCGCGAGACCGGCGAGGCGAAGTCCTAGAGCGATGATGCTTCATGGACTTCTTGTGTTTAGACTTACCGGACGACGAAGACTTGGATCCCGATGACCGGCGAGGACTCCGCGACCGACCCCTCGACCTCTCACGCGACCGGGGCTTGGTGTGGCGCGGAGCCGACTGCCGGGCCTCGAGGAGCTTTCGAGACCGCTCTCGCAAAGCTTTCGGGTTTAGGGACCGGCAGTCGGAACACGACTTCGTGTCGTGGTCTCGCCCGAGACAGAAGAGACACTCCAGATGCGGGTCTGTGATGGACATCATCCGAGCACAGGCGTCGCAACGCTTAAAGCCGGGCATCCCTAACGACACCTTGGAGTCGATACGAAAAGAAACAGTGAAAAAATTCACCAAAAAGTTAGTCAAAAAATGACTAGGGCACTGCTCTTCCCGGATCTGCGCTTGCTGGCGCGGAAAAAGAAGAACTGACGTCAGCGCGCAGGGGCGGCGTCTAAGTACTGCCCGCGACGTCATCCCGGCGATCACGACGCCGACGACGGACGCGGAGCCGCACGACGCCGCCTACCGACGCGCAAGGGTACTGCTACGCAAAAACTTTCCGGATCCAGCCTCACGCCTGGGGATATTCTAAGGTAAGGAATCTGTCACTAACGTGTCTCTTTCAGATATTTGTAACATTGCACGCATTGTATGTCAGAATCTATGCTCCCATTGGCCTGCCCATTGCCCCCTTGTACACGTCCACCTATATTACATTGGACTGTGTGATCAAGAAACCAGTAGGTGCTTCCAATTTGACCAGCGATAGATTACACTGAGCTAGAGATAGATTACATTGAAAACTAAAGTAGTGACATTGCACCGAAAGCCATTTTACATGACCCAATGTGTGGTTGTTGAATTGCTACAGCACTAGTTCTGCTTTTGCTTATTTTATTTGTATCATCAACATCTGCTTTTACTTTCCATGCATGGATCATTGGATCTCTGCTGGAAGTAGCATGACCGTTGACTAATGAAGAGGTCCTGGCCTTCCACATCACACAGTGTGAATACAGAGGCAAAGTGTGAGGAGGGCATGAGGCAGAATGACTCGGTGACCTCATCCTCTCTCCCTTGCCAGCCAAGGTTGTTTAACACACCTTCTGAATCATATAAATCTACAGTCAGAAGACGCCCTTGGTGCTTTACAGCACTGTAGAGCTCTCCCACATGTACTCACCCACGCCTACAAATGCCTCCACAAAACCGGACCCCAATACCTCAATGAGAGAATCTCCTTCCACGTACCCAAGAGAAACCTCCGATCCGCCGACCTCGTCGAAACCCCGCGCATTCGCAGAGCCAGAACAGGTGGAAGAGCTTTCTCCTACATCGCGGCCAAGACCTGGAACGAGCTCCTGATCGACATCAGACGCGCGCCCCCTCCCTGAACATCTTCAGGAAGACGCTCAAGACCTGGTTTTTCGACTGAACGTAGCTGCTTGCCCCCCCCCCCCCACTCCCAGCCCCTTGGGACCCTCACGGGTGAGTAGCGCGCTTACAATTCCCCTGATTGATTGCTTGATTGCTTACATTGCATTTCCACATTAGAGGCGACGAGCACGAAAGACTTCTTTAATTTCTGTTATATGTAAAAACTATCACACAACCCCTCAGTGAATCTCTTTATTGTTTGTAGCACGGTGTACATCATTATTTTGATCAAACAGCTTAGATTTAAGGACTGGGTTGAATTTAGGTGTGAAATCGAGGTATATTGATTGGATAATTGTTCCAGAAAATATGCTCGCATATTGAGGATAAATGATGAGACCTGAACAGCATGTTACATCCCAAATATAGCGCATGGCCTAGTAAAAAACGTATTTTTGGAGTCATTGTCTGTATAATATGAAGCATAACATGTTACTTGCACACTAATCGTGGTCTTTATTTTTCCTATCTTCCCCTGTCACCACATTTCATTTCCCATTCACATCCATTACCCTCCCTCCCCATACCTTGTGCTTAATTACTAAAAGGCAAGTACGCTATGCGTGACTTGGTCCACCGTCTTCCTGGGGGCAACAACAGTAACAACTCTGCAAGCAAGGCCATGTCCGATGACACAGTTACTGCCGTATGCTGTACCCTCCACGAAGTAATAACTAAAAATATGGAGAACGCCAAAGCCTTACGTGATGCTGGCGGTATTGAGAAGCTGGTTGGCATTTCAAAGAGCAAAGGATACAAGTATGTAATTAAAATGGAATTAAAGCAAATGCAATATATTTTAATTCGCAGAGATGTTAATGAGGGACTGCAAATGTGGCAACAATCGGTGCATATTACATTATTCCACGCTGTGTTCATGCTAATCTGGTCCACTGGAGGTGGAAAAAGAAACTACTTTCAAGTGCAGTACCGCAGCCTGTTGGAAAATAAAAAAGTAAAAGCACAAAACACTAAAAGGAGTATACAAGTAAACAGGAGGAAATTGTTGATGGCCTAAATGTGATTAATACAAGGATGCATGCGAGATTGTGAATGGATTACACAGACACAGATGGAACCGAGGTCGGGAGGGACACTGCTGCCTCCGTGAAGTGGAATAAATTGGAAGGTGCACATGGAGGTCCCTAATTTCATTGGAATATTACCACTCCATTCTATGTTAAAGGGAGGGTCTAAAGTGTCATGTGAGAGACTACATCGAACATGAGGTGCCTGCAGAAGTTTGGGAATTTTTCTTGTTTGCTATGCTACCCACAAAATATATAACCGTATCTTTTAATTCATTGTGTATCTTGAGATTTAAAAAATGGAAAATAAAGATATTAGAAAAATGATGTGTCTGAGCTGGTTTGGCTACAACAATAACAAAGGTTTCAGACAAAATAAACAAATAGTAAGCCAGTTACATTATGCTAGTTGTGCCATGGTTGACCACAAATTCGGTGGTGGGGCATCCTTTCCTCAGTTACATCTGAAGAGGTTATGGAGCCCTTTGTGGAAACAGCTGGTACCGAGGATAAAAAATACTACAGGCTTAGAAACCTGGACAGCAGTGATGAGGTCTGAGGGGTTGAAAACCATTACTATGTTGGCACAGAAAAATAATGCAGACATTCAGACTCCAGCCTTGAAACTGAATCTCCTAATAGTGTTGTCAAAGGTGCAATAATCACAATCTGTTGGTCTGGTTGAAAACCAACCCCCAGATACCAGGTAGGGTGTACACTCCACTGGTACTCAATTGTTATCGTACTACTGTTCTCTTTATTCTTGTCCTTTTGCTTTCCCACGCTTGTCCTTATGCTTGAACTTGTTGTGGTACATTCCAAATAATTGAGAGGTACAGGATCCCCAAACACACAATGACAATATTCAATACTCCCATGTTGCATACAATAGACTAAAATTTGCCGAAGGCATTTATAGATGGCTGCAAACTCGATCCTCTGGAACCAAGTGGCCGCGCTCAGAGCTTGAGGTTAGGGATGCGGTGTGAAGTATCACTGCTGAGATAGGAAACACTCGCCCCACCCATCTGCTAGTAGTGACAATGTCAAAGAAGCCCCACTGCAAAGTCCATAGGTTCGAAGAGCTAGAAATGATCAACAAGGGAAAATCATGAAGCATTTGCGCACTGGTGAATTTTTCAGCTTTGCAGTTACCTTAGGGAGCAGAGCGAGAGAGAAAGTCACTTCGAAACAGGCGCAACCAGGCCAGAATAAAGTAGTGGAACTGTATCTAAAAAATGAGAAGTTCCTAAAAATAAAATATGTGAGATTAACTTTACCTTACACTTTATCCCCCTACCCTCCATTTCAAAAGGAACAGTGTACTGTGCACCCAAAACATGCTGGATTGTTATCTTAGCATGTAATAGTTGTCATGGGTTGAATTATTGATGAACATTCAATAAAAAGAGAATAAAAAGGGAACAGTGTACCACAGTCCACTTCCTACACCTATGATATAATGGCCCGGCAGACAAAACATAATAACGGATTTTTCCACTACATTCAGCAGCGTTCTGTCTTCTCTACCATTTTGGACTGGTCAAGTGAACTCTTTTTCAACCATTTAGGTAGGGCTTTAAGTGAGAGCCTCAATCGGAACTGATGTGATCTGTCACTCCACAGCTACGAGGGACAAAAAAAGTGCAGAGAGGAATAACCGCAAAAAAAAACAAGCATTTACAATGCAATAGGTCTCGCAATGACATTATTTTGAGCTATTGACATTGTAAATGGCAATGTCTTTAAAAAAATTAAAAGGCATTGTTATTTACAATACCAAAAGCAACACCTATTGCATTGCATAGCGCGGTGTCCGTGAAGACGGTGCTGCGCTTAAAGAGTGTGTGCGGGGGGGCAGAGCCCTGTAGTGACTCACTGGAGAGCGCCTTGAGTGCTGCGCCCAGCTCGGCAGTGCCAATTCCGCCGGTGCTGGTCACACGTCTGTCACTCTGCTGTTCATCTTACCGAGGCCGATATTAGTGCCTCTGATTCGCAGCATAGTAACACCTCGCGTCGCTATGATGGAGGGCTAGCAAAGTGTTCCATAAAATAAGCTGATATTGTTCAGTGAGAGGAGCCGACGCACAGGAGGAGCTAAGGGCCTCTCCTGCTGCCCGAGGCGCTTTATCGTCAGCAGTCAGTGGCAGGACCGAAGCAGTAGCTTACTCCGGTATTTATTCACCCACTCATCCTGCAAAAGAGAAACCGTGAGGGCACCGGTCCTGGCAGCTGCCCTGCTTAAAGGTGACAAGTTAACACTTAGCATACAGTGTTCAGCGTTTTAATAACTTTTAATCAGTTTAAAAAAAAAAAAGTTGCTTTTAAGAGTTGTTAGTTACACAACGAATGTAGTAATTGCAAAAAATATCTACACTGAAAGGCTGCAGCCTGGCAGGTTTGAACCTCCTTGACATTGCATTCCCGCTTCAGAAAATAGGGGAAAAAAAAGTTCAAATGGTTCTATCATAGTCGCCTGATTTTGTTTATTATAATTACAATAAGATATTTGTTATATTATTTTGATTTGTATAGCGCACTAATCACCTAAAAGGTTTATCTAGGCGCTATAGCAACAATACTCCTTAATTACTGCAAAAAGCAGTTATCACAATAAACACGTGTGCTGTCCCCCCCAGCACAGCACACCCGCTCGTCTGAAAACTTTATCAAAAATTAGAATTAAAGACATCTTCCCAGGGTGTCAGGAGCCCCTTACGACCCATGCCCTCGCCATGACACGGCAGACTGCGGAGTGAAACAAGCAATGCACTAATTAAAAACAGATGGCACGTTCCCCGGCCAGAGACAGACCCTGCTGGCCGCACGTTCATCCTTGTGAGGTCTGTGTGAAATAAGCAGAGCACAAACGGAAGACATCATGGAATGAGTGGCCGCGGTGAAACGAGGTTGAGTGGTCTAGAGTAGGTGCTCATACACACACACGCACACAAACACAACACACATGAGCACACACAACAAACGCACACAGAACACACAGGCAGGCACAACACACACACCAAACACACACACACAATACACACGCGCACACACTTACGCACAGCACATGCACGCACAAACACAATACCCTGGAGTGAGCAGATGTACCCCCCCCGCACACAGTGACCCCCTCCACAAAGTGTCAGTCTTCCCAGGGTGTCAGGAGCCCCTTAATGACCCATGCTCTCGCCATGACACGGCAGACTGCGGAGTGATGCACGAATTAACAAGACAGGATAAAGGGTGGAGTGGGGGACAGCATCGTCTCGCAGAAAAGGCAACGCATTGGGTGGAAAGAGTTAAGGCATGCACCGGCTAAGAAAAAAAGCGAGAGAGAGAAAGAGAGAGCGGGAGAGAAAGAGAGAGAGAGAGAGAGAAGAGAGAGAGAAAGCGAGGAGAGAGCGAGAGAGAGAGAGAGCCCGGGAGTGCTGCGTGCGCGCGCAGTCGGCTCATTTTCAAGCACTGCACTCATGCTTGTGGCGCGCCCCTGCTCGCTCCCGCAAGGTGGATGCCGCCACAAGCACGTGTGTGCTTGAAAATGACCAGAGCGACGGCTAAAGGTCGCATGCGCGCTGCGTAGGCGAGACCTAAAAAAAAGAGGGTCTCAAATCTCAGTGAGGGCATGTGATGAGTTACTGAATGTAAAATCAGGAGTTTTTATTCAGAAACCATCATTCATCCTGTCACGGAATATTGTATGCTCCGGCTCAGACAAACAGTTCAAGGTAAACCTTGCTCTAAGTTCAGCACCTGATATAATCAGGAATTAATGACAAAAGAGAAATATATAAATTGGAAACGGGGTTTCATTTCAACTAATTAAATATGTATTCAACTGCTGCTTCTTTGCACATCTGGGCATTTCTATAAAAGGATTTTCTTTTGCCGACAAAACCTTACCAAGTGTCATGTGCATTATATATATTTAAAAAAATCCTCCTGTCAACTTTTGTCCCATCCCTCCTCTCTCTGACTCATCCCAAACCCTTCTGACACTATGAACCCCCAAACATACTTCTCAAACTTTCACCTTCTTACTACTTCCCCTGTTAAATCTATTCCCCAAGAGCACAAACCCAAGACAACTAATCCATAAAAAACTTTTACTAATCTACTATTAACCTCTAATCTTGGGTTCCGGAATAGCGTGCTACTTGGCGCAGAGTGCTTTAATGTCTATTCAGAGGTAGTAAGCAGTATTTAAATACCATTCACATTTTTCAACGTAAAGATTTAAGGGGAACGTGAACAATGCACATTTGATTAGCTTATACCCATTACTACTTAAAGGTCTCGGGTGAAGCTAATAAAGCAAAACCCCTCTTATATAGCTAGTCACTGTACAGTCTGTACTATACATTTCCTTATTAAACAGTGTGCGTTGCCCCACTGCTAAATATACAGCAACTGATTATTTCTTCGCTTGAGAAATAAAAGGAAAATCGGAAGTTCTCAATTGAAAAATGTAGGTTTCAAAACAACGCAACTATAGTCCTTCGATTTAAATGTAAGACCGACGCCCTTTATAAAATTAATAGTTTCATTGCAACCTCCCAAGATGAAATTTTCCAACCTTCAATCGTTGCAACCCCTTGCACTTGCATATTTGGTATCTTACTATGATTAACGCATACTTTTGTTTGGAAATGTCTCCTATTGGCTTAAAAACAAGACAGATCCCAACAAGCCTCGTAATTACCAGACAATTACACAACTGCCTTTTTTCCAGTAAAGACTGAAAGTACAAACACTTCGGCTTCATGGGCACTCAGACAGATATGATCTTTCGAGGCCTATCTGTCTGGCTTCAGGCTGTGTTGTAGCTCTGACACTGCCTCAGGGGGAGGTTGGGAAGTGCAACAGGCCACTTTTTGCGACACTTGGCCACTTTAGTATTACAAAAGGGGAGGCAGATGCTTGTGCGGCACCTTCTGTAATACGGATCGTGCCGGAATAATCCCATGAGGGCACATCCCCATTGGCATGGGGGGAGGGAATCCTCTGCAGTTGTGCCACAGACATATCAAAGACGCAAGCTCCGAGACAGGTCGTCAGGAGGTGGATAACTGACTGTGTCACATAGAAGTGGCGCACAGTCAGTATGTATCCCTCCACCCCCAAGGGCACCCCCTGCAAGGAGGGCATGGGGGTCCCAGGGACCCCTCAGGCACCAGGCTGCTGAGAGATCCCTGCCCTCTTTGAACGTGAGGCCCTGTATACCACCTCAGTGAAAAGCGGACCAGCGGTTTCAAATAGCCGGTCGGCTTTTCACTCGTGCGCTGTTCCCGGAGCAGGTGCGGGTTTGCGCCAATACGGAGAACAGTGCACTGAAACAGAGCCACTGTCCAAGTCTTTGCTCGTACAATCAGTTAAAGGTGTGCTGCAACCCAAACTGCAACACCTCGGCTTCATGTTCTCATGATGCTTCAGGTCAACTGTGAAGAGGCAATGTCAACTCATCTTTTTGGATCTTTCAGTAGCTTTCGCTGTGCGGCACAATAATCAATTTTAACACAGTGTGTAGGGTCGAATGAGGAGTCTACAGCAAGAGTTCTAAGAGTACCAGACTGACCCAACCCCTCATAAACACCTCATGTTAGCAAGGACCCTATCTTTCTGAGACCAGTAAATTGGATCCAAAACTCTGAATAACAATGTAACAATATAATTTGCATTAAATTCAGTCTACCATATGGCACTATTTTTTTATTATTATTTAAATAAAACCGCAGGCAGAGGCACTGACTGGAAGAAATCCTTGCAGTCTCTCCTCGACTCCAGATTACCTATAGGGTGCCTCACAGTCAACCCGGTTTCTTATGGTGAATAAACGTTCACAGAACAGATGAAGTCTACCATTACAGCCAGGTGAGTGACAAGTAGTCACCTTGCTACCATAGGGAACTGTCCAACTAGGAGGTTGGATAATTAGGAAGACCGTCGATATACACCAATAGATGGCATTACATCATATAAACGTTTAAATGATAATGATTAACTTAAAAGTACTTTGTTTCTTGTTTTTTGGATTAAACTGAATAAACTATTTTGAAAGGGAATTGTAAATAAATGAAAATGCTCTCTGTAAATAAGATCCACTGACTGAAGGACTGCCTGCCGTGCACAGAAGACTGGATGGTTTTTTTTGTGCCTGGAGCTAAATCCTACCAAGCCAGGGTGTATGCTACTGTCTAACTGCAGCAGCAACAAGTGTACAAATCCGTCACTCCCAGTCATACACGGGGAGGAGGAGCAGAGTGGATATGTACCA
Source organism: Calotriton arnoldi (assembly GCA_963921515.1). Taxonomy (NCBI): domain Eukaryota; kingdom Metazoa; phylum Chordata; class Amphibia; order Caudata; family Salamandridae; genus Calotriton; species Calotriton arnoldi. Next base: position 1,166,685 of record CAWUFW010001721.1, on the reverse strand, counting down.
CAATACTCCCTCTGGTCACTTAAGTGTGAGGGGTGTATATTTTAGGTCTGGGTGGACACCAGAGCTGTGTGCAAGACCTGTTGCTTAAAATATACATATAGTATGCTTTGGTTCAGACCACTTCAACCTCTGATTTTTGGATCAGCTTCCTTCAGTCATTGAGTTGAGACATTGTCAAACATCTTAGATCAGTCTAGAGAAGTCATCTGTCATCATCTTATTAAGGGCTGTTTTGTGTAATATTCTGCCTCCTATGGCGAAATTGTAATGCATGGGGACTATTTTGTATACAAAAAGACACTCTGACATCATACTTTTCGCTACATTAAATTCTTTATCATATACATGAATTGTATGCAAAAAGCAATACTATCCCACTGGAGCAGGCATCTCGGATTGCTTTCATCATGCCTCATAAACAAGTCTGGCCAAAAATAGCCTCCTACTTGCTTTTTGGCCATCATTATCTGGCAGCGATCTTGTAGCCTGGCATCCCAATGAGATGAACAAAAATCAATCATGATGTGTGTATAATATGTAAACATTTAGTTATTTGTGTGGTTTTATAATGTGCAAACAAGACCCGACGGTGTTACAATGCTTTACAATAAAAGAACAAAGGAAAAACAAAACACAATCAACAAGGGAGGAAGCTCCTAAAAAGCACAAATTCACTAGGAGCTCAAAGGCAGTATTTTGGAAAGTGAAGACGTTTCAACTCAACTTTGAAGGTATTGAGAGGGGTAGCAGTTCATAGAATTGAGACTGGGAAGGGAAGGTGTCGGGGGTGGGGGGAGTTAAAAACTGTAGTTGCAGTGAACGATTTTGCATTCCATTCATTTTAAAAAGTAGAAGGTATAAAGAGTAGTGTTTTTAAGGTCTGGACCGACCAAACCTTTTTCATTGTGCAGCAAGTTAACAAGGTCTGGTGTGGTGTTTGACATTTTGTGTGATGCATGCTATCTTTTAGATTTCCTTGGGCGGTGTGAAGGAACGCCTTCAGGTGGAGGGGGGGGGGGGAAGACATTTTTTACGGCAGTCCAGTGAAGAGTTGCCTTAATTTATCCTAGAGAGAATGAGGGATTGGGGCAGAATCTTACATTCATATTCAAGGATGAACTGGTGAAATCCCCACAAAAGATGCAACTGGATATCTGGCCATAGTGTTAATCTGTTTTTGTAAGCGGAATCGGTTTTCAAGGATGACCCCAAGGCATTTAGCATTGTCAATTATAACCTGCTTGCATTCAAGAATCCCATGGCCTTAAATCGAGGACTGGGATCAGCTGTTAGGGTGAGATGAGCAGAAATTAAGTTTTTAAGGCATTAACAGATAAGAGGTCAACTAATCTTAAATTGTTTGCAGTATATAGGCAATAAGTCAGATGTCGCCAACAAAGCGAGATTGAGAAAGGTTTATCATCAGCGTATTGAGGATATTAGATCCCAGACTTCTTCAGTAGGATTTTAAGGGGTACAATATACAGGTTACAAAGAGTACGAGCGGGTATGACTCTCAGAGCGACCAGCAAGGCCCCGCAAAACACCCCCATACGCTGAACTCACCTGCAGCCTGCAAACTCTTCTGCGACATTGCTGCACACCCGAACCTTGCCTGAACTGCAAGCACCACTTTGGCTCTCCCTCTGGCCACCTGAGCGCCAGCTTATGCAGGGGTCCCCCATACAGATATTACGCAGCTGGTGGCGTCCCCTTGGCCATGCCACGCACTAAACCTGGTAAAGACGCTTTGCTCACTCTGGCAAAGTAAATCCTGTGGCCTTATTATGGCTGAAATCCTACATGAACACTTTCCTGCAAGAAATCAAATCGGATCCTTCAAAACAGAGTTTAAAGCCTGCCTGCGAGAGATCCAACGGGATATCATGGAGATCGGGGGCCGTGTAGATGATCTCGAACGCTCTGCTGACGCACGATCGGAAGATCACGAAAACCTGTGGCGCAGGATGGTGGTGCTAGAAGACCAACACATCGATCTTCAACTGAAGCAGGAAGATTTGGAGAACAGGAGCAGACGTAACCACATCCGCATTCGAGGAGTTACACGCGGAGCAGAGGGACAGGACATCATGTCCTTTACGGCGGACCATCTCCAGATGATCAGAGCTGATGACGACGCATCCCCCCTGCCTTGGACAGAGACCACCACGTTGCCAGTCCCCGGGGTCGCTCGGACTCCAGATATTCTCACGCGTGTTCACTTTTTTGTAGAGAAGGAAGCTATCCTGCAGAAGGAGCGTGGCGCTACGGATCCAGTCTACAATGGTTACCCGATCCAGATCTTTCAGGACATTGCCCTGGTAACCTTACGTAGACGCAAAGACTTTAAACCGGTTACTGACAAGCTACGCAATCTCAAAATCAAGTACCAATGGGGCCACCCCTTTGCGCTGATCTTCTCTTGGGAGGGCAAGCGCCGGGTCTTCCGCTCACTGCAGGATGCGAAGCAAGTTCTCCAACTCCCGACGGAGTCCAGGGATGCCAGCCCCTCTTCCCACAGGGAATCAATATGGCCAGAATGATCCACGGTGCTCCCCCCCAAAGACAACTCGTGCCAAAGAACAGGACTCCTCCCAAACAAAACAAGACATCATTAAACACCTCGGCACCATGAGTGTACCCCGCTCACCGACCCACTCTTCTACAGCTTCTGAATAAAACATGCTCTGCCTCGCACTGTCTGTACTCTGATCCCCCTGCATGCAATCTCTGGCCTCTGGGGTTATATGGGCCCTAATACACGGATCACACTGAAGAGCTAACTGGCCCGCAGTGACCCTCATGCCCTGCTCGGATTCATTCGCATGGGGCCTTCATCGATGCAGACTCGCCACTTTGTGAATAATAACTTACTGATATGCCCCTTCACTCGGCACAGGCGGACCTATGGCTGGCGCTCTTAGCCATTTCTCTAGAGCTTTGCAGCGGACTGCAGAGACCGGCCTATTCTTGCCTCTTTCTACCGCGCCCCCCACAGTCATCGTGCCCTTTAGAAGAGTGACTTCTTCAGAATGGCTCCTGTCTCGACTTATGGGCTATTCCAGGATGACACTAGACCCTATAGGACCAGTTGGCCACCTTGTGTTAAATATGGTTTTACTCCCCCCGCCCCCCCCCCTCATCCCCACATTTGGGAAGGAGCGAGACTGACAAAGGGGACTCCCTGTAATCCCCCTGATACACTGCTCACATTGGGGGCACCCTCTATAGATAGGCATACGCGCTTTGCCCTTACAGTGCTGCTCTTAGCGTCCACCTTCCACTTACCTTCTTCAATGCGGCGCAACCTCCTCAACCCTGGTCCCAACACTGCCTTCAGCCACCCTATTCACCACCATGAACATGACCCACTTGTTAAATTCCTGTCCCTTAATGTTAAAGGGCTTAACTCCCCTAACAAGAGGCGACAGGTTTGGCGCTACTTGCTTATACAAGTCCCTGACATCATATTCCTACAAGAAACCCACCTGTTATCCACCGACACACACCTCATGGCCCACCCAAAGTACCCATGTCCGTATTGGGCATCCTCCTCCTCCAAGTCAGCAGGGGTTGCAATATTAAGTAACTCCAGACATGGAATTGTGCCCTCTCAGGTGGTACGGGACGCTGAAGGTCGCTACTTAAAGATTCAAAACGCATCTAGGCGCCCAACCCCTACCCCTTCTCAACGTCTATGCACCAAATCAGGCGCAGGATGCCTTCCTGAGGTCTTTACTGAGGGAACAGTTGCCGTCCCCGGATGGACCAGTGATTCTTGGGGGTGACTTTAACTTGGTTTGGGACCCAGATATGGATTGCAGCGCCTCCTCCTACCAGGGCACAGGGGCAATGTCAGCTGCCCTCAAGAGGGACCTCACAGACCTGCGTCTTCTAGATGCCTGGAAACATCAATTCCCAGACACCCGAGACTACTCCTTCTCCCACGTCCACCACTCATACTCACAAATTGATTATTGCTTCCTTTCCCTCTCTCTGATAATGTCCCTGGAAACAGCCGCTATATCCGACATTTCCATATCAGATCACGCCCATATAGCTGTAACCCTCCGCGCCCCCAGTGGACGGCACGAAACCCCCATCCGCTGGCGGCTCCCGCCCCACATCCTATGTGATCTGGTGGACCTCCATGAGATACGCCAAGAGATTGTAGCTTTCTTTGACACAAATACCCTCCCAGACCCGCCGGAACCCACTCAATGGGACGCCTTTAGGGCGACTATTTGGGGAGTCATCTCTTCTATTGCCATTGCCCGCTTTCGTGAAGCGCACCTGGTCGAAACAAATTTAGCCAAGGACATCAAACCCCTAGAACGCATAGATCATATGACACCCTCGGGACAACATAAGAAACGCCTTGCTATGCTACGGGGACAGCTAAGACTTCACCGAACTAATAAAGTGGAAAGGTCACTCATGACACTCAAACAGAAATTCTACGCCGGGGGAGGCAAGGTGGTGCTCATGCCTGGCACGCTGTCTCCGTACCCAATCAACTAAACCCCATACTTCCAAAATCAAACAAGCAGACATCTCCTGGGCCACATCTGAACAAGACAAAGGGCAGGTGTTTCGTGTTTTTTACAAGGACCTTTATGCTGAACCCCCCACGCGCCAGAGGAGATCTCCTCCTTCCTTAGCGCATGCCCTTGGGAACCCATTAGCCCCCAACACGCAAAACTTCTGGATGACCCAATCACTTTGGATGAGCTACACCGGGAATTAAAACAACTCCCGACTGGTAAACCACCTGGACCGGATGTCCTCCCTATCTCTTTCTATCGCACTTTCCTCCCCCAGCTCCAGGATCACCTTCCTCACCTTTTTAACACCTTGTCTGAAACATTGGGACTTACACCTACGATGTTGGAGGTTGTTCTCATCCCCAAGCCCGGGAAGTACCCCACCCTCTGCACATCATACCAACCTATTGCCCTACTCAATAAGGACGCCAAGACCTACACTAAGATACTGGCGAACCGCCTTGAAACCTACCTCCCCGGACTGATCGAACCGGATCAAGTTGGGTTCATCCAACATCGCCAGGGGGCAGACAACATCCGTTGCATTGCCCATCTCATTGAGAAGGTTCAACGCTGAGATATCCCGGCTTGTCTGGTGTCTCTGGACGCAGAGAAAGCCTTTGACCGCGTTGACTGGCAATTTTTGCGCGCGATGCTACACAAAATAGGCTTAGGTCCGGTCATGATCTCCAAACTTATGGCACCCTATCTCACCCCCACAACGCGGATCCGTATCAATGGCCGACTCACCCCCTCCGATATTTATACGCAGGGACACCAGGCAGGGATGACCGACTTCCCCCCTCCTCTTTGCCCTGGTGGTAGAACCCCTAGCCATTGCACTAGGCCAATCGACTGAAATAACCGACATTTCTTTTGGAGGCCACGAACACAAAGTGTCCTTATTTGCGGGCGATCTCTTACTCTCATTAACTGCCCCTAGCTCCTCCTTACCGGCGCTAGCCTCCCTCCTCCGCACCTTTGAAAAAACCTCGGCTTCAAAATTAACATGGCTAAATCCCACGCCCTAAACCTAACCCTTCCAACCTCAGAGACACAACAGCTTCAATCCCTTGTTCCTTTGCACTGGGCCGAACACTCGATCCGATACATGGGCCTTAATCTAACCTAGTCATTGTCCTTATGGACTCAGGCCAACTGGCTGGCCTGCAGGCGTCTGAGACGTTCGGGAAGACCTACGCCGCTGGAAAAAACTCCCAGTCACCTGGCTTGGCCGCCTTAACACGGTCAAAATGTCACTTTACCAAAAATACTGTACCTGTTGCAAACCCTACCCATGCCGATTCCTCAGTTGGACATTCAGGGTCTCCAACATGATCTAAACTCCTTTATATGGGGCAAAGGTCGCCCGCGCTTCTCCAATAAACTGCTGTTACTGCCCCGAGACTGTGGAGGCCTTGCATGTCCTAATCTCCTAGAATACTACTGGGCATCTTATCTTCGCTATCAGAATTGGTTGTTCGCGAAAGTAAAAAACATTGGTTCCATATGGACCACGCAGTCACCTGCAGGCCCCTGTGGGATCTGGCCTGGCTCCCCAGATCAGCTCGACCCCGTAGAGCATATATAGCCACCCCCACGAAAACAGGACTGGACATCTGGGACAAAATCGCGATCCCCATAGGCCTCACATCCTTCCCTTCCCCAAATACTCCAGTGGCTCGCAACCCCCCGTTTCCACCAGCCCTACAACTGACACTCATTCCTTTCTTGGAAGGAGGGCGAATGTCGCACAATCAAAGGTCTTTTTGAGGGGGAAACTTTTAAAACTTTTGAGCAATGCAAGAAATCCTTCCACATCACCGAATCCTCTTGGCTGCAATACTATCAACTTCGACACTGGCTGTTCACCCCCAACTATATTCAGGGAGCAACCAGACCGCTTACTCCTTTTGAAGCTCTTGTAAGAGCCTTCGAGGGAACCCACGGCTTAATCTCCCACACATATAAGGTACTACAGCACTCGTCCCCCATTCAACCCCACACATCTCAGAGGCAATGGCTGGCGGACATGGGGGAGGAGGTGACGCCAGAAAGCTGGGAACAGCTTTGGCGTGATATCCCCAAAATCTACAGGAGCATTACCCAACGCGAATCAGCTTATAAATTAATGACTCGCTTGTATTACACTCCTGCGCTCCTGCAGAAAATGCTCCCAACACTCTCCTCTCTTTGCAGGCAATGCCATGCGGTGGGTCATTCATATCGGGTGGACCTGTCCAAACCTGACAACGTTCTGGAAGGTGGTCTTAAGACACATCAAGGATACCGTGGGCTTTTCCCTACAAAGCTCTCCCACGGTGACCCTGCTGGGCATCAGACCATCTTGGCTTGCCTCCATGACCAATTCTGACTGGCGCCTCATTGCGCAGATGCTGGGGGCAGCAAGACAAACCATTGCTCTTCATTGAAAGAAACCCTCCGCCCCACCTATCTCAGCATGGTTCCTGCGCCTTTGGCATGTCATGGCAATGGAATTATTGACGGCCTGCCTTGCTCATAAGGACATCAAATTCACCCACACCTGGCAACTGCTTATCCAACACTTCTCCCAACTTGAACACTCTTTTACACTCCCCCCTCGGCTGCGACCCCTTCAGCTCTTTGAGGACACTCTCCTGCTATACACTCGAGGGACTCCTCGACCGGACTCTCCACCCCATGGACCCATCAAGGGACCCCCTCCCCCCTAGACGCCACACACAACTTAGTCGACCCCGCTCTGGGCTCGCTCCTTCCCCTCCCCTCCCCCACATTGACATTTCTTCCCCCCTGTTCTTTCTTATTCCCCCAAGTTATGTTGTTTAGTCATCACCAAAGTAGTATTACCATCTGCTGCTGAAAATACGTTTATGCCATTGGTGTAGTGTTGAGCTCTCCACTCAAATGTATCTTATGATGTATGATATCTATACACAGTTCAAGTCACAGCTACTGTATGAAGCCTTATAACCTCGCTATGCACTCCAATGTCTTACGCTGTTTATGATGACGTCTGTCCCCCCCTAAATCCTTAATAAACAGATTTTAAAGATAAAAAGAGTATGAGCCAAAATGGAGCTTTGTAGGACTCCCTGCTTCAGCACAACTCGTCTGGATAGGTAGTTGTCTATTTTGATTTGCTGTAACCGGTTCGAAAGAAGCCAAACCATGCCGTCCATCCCCATTATGTTTGTGGGGAATGCTGATTGCATACAATGATGCACTACATCAAATGCAGTAGATAAGTCCAGAAGCACAAAAAGAGAAACAATTACCAGATTTAAGGATGTGAAGCACATTAAACTCAACCTGGAGCAACGTGGTTTCTGAGATTTGGCCTGGTCTGAAGTCCAACTGGTACTCATCAAACAGATCAATGTCAGATCAGTGGGTGAGCTGTGCTGTGATACAGCTTTCGATCACCTTTGCAAGAAAGGGGAGAGCCGACACAGCCAAGCTAAATGTTGGAAAGTGTGTTATTAGTAGTGCCAAATATGCATCTGCCACTGGCAATAACGCCACTAACACAGTCTAGGGCTCAGTATAGGTCTCAGAAAATTGTTCCCATGCTCATCCCTTGGTAGCTTGGCTGCGAGGGGGCAGGCTTAACTCAGAGACAGGTATGTAAAGAATTTAAAACCACCAACTCAGTAAATAGTTAAGACACAAAACACAATACAAATTCAACACCAATTTATAAAAATAGGAAATATTTTGATCTTTCAAATGACACCAAAACAAAAATACTCCAATGTAGAGACCCAGAGATATGAATTTTTAAAGATTAAACACTTTCTAGTGCTTAGAAACCAATAGTGCCACTTCTGGACATTTGGTCGCCTCTGACTGGGACAAAGTGAAAGTTTGAGGCCGACTATGATGGAGCCCTGGTCGGATACACTAAGCAAAGGCCCTGGTAAAGAGTTTACCTTCACACTTAGAAACGTTTCTGGAGGATTTCTCACCAGACGTCGTGCAGCCTCCTCCAGCAGGCCGGATTCAGTGAGGCTTCGCCGGACTACCTTTCTGTGAGAGTCCGGTCACCCTCTGGAGCTTTTTCACAAAAGTTCACCAAACTTTCCCAAACTTCTGTAACTTCTTCCTGAAAGTCCTCTTGAGGGTCCAAAGTGTCCAAAACACAATTCAAGGGTCTGGAATCACTGCGATGGTCCTTGAAAGGTTGGGACCACAATGCACCTGGACAATACCCTTAAAAGTCAACTGGATACACTCCAGGTAGTGGACTCTTGGTGGAGTTGATGCAGGTGAGCTGTGTTAACCTGTAGCTTGCAGGGAGCCCACTCAGTATTCCTCTTGATACAAGGTACATCCAAAGGGCTGTAGTTCCAGATAATGCAGCAGGCGCAGACAGTCAGAATGCAGGGCCTGATGGTGCAAATCAAGTTTCCAGCTTGGCAATTCTCCTTCTTTCCTCAGTTTCAAGCAGCAGAGCTGAGAGGCACTGCCCCTCTCAGATACTTATTCAGTGTTCTCTGGGGTCACACAGGAGGGCACTCCTGTCCAATGAGGTGCAGGACAACACCCCAGAGCATGACCATTTCCTCCAAAGTGTGGCACAGTGGTCTCACAGAAAGCGCTATTTGCCAAAATTCAATATGGCTGAAGTTCCAGCAGAGAGACGAGAGCTGGCTAAACCAACCTCCAGGATGGCTCATCTCCATATTCTCCCTCCCCCTGGCACCTGCACATCCCTTCCTTAAGCCTGCCATCCGGCTGGGTTCAAAGAGTAGGGATGTAAATAAAACTGTCTTCTTCTGCCCGTCTCCTCCTTCTATTGAAGATTATTTTTTATGACCCCTCCCCTGCTCTGTATTCCTACGTAGCAAACATACCCTCTCCTCCCAGAATGGCTCTTTCACCCCAGGGACCACTCATAACCTCATCAAAGCAGCCTAGCTAATCCACTTAACTCTGACCAATCAGGACAGATCACTGGAAGGCTGAATTTTGGCTTACAGACAAGAAAGTCTTATAACTTCTTGTCTGTACATTTTAGGATAAATTCAACAATAGTATATTGTTGGATTTATCAATACCATTGTAGTAATTCCTTGAATGATATTTTTTGGGTTTTCCTGGTGGGAATTATTACTTAAGAACTTCTTGCCATGTTAACCTATGTGGCTGGGGATCTGCAATGGGGAAAATTAACTGGGCAATTTCTCCAACACCAGGGCTTATAAAGCATCTTTTATAAGGACCCTGCCTATATCTACAGGACCTCCCCACCCTTGGAACACCTAGGGGAGACTTTAGGGGGTCTGAATATGTAAAAAATATTGAAGATCCTCACTCCACAGTGCTCCTAGCACAAAAGACGATTTTGGGAAGCACTTTACTACAATGTGGGAAGTGAAATGTGCAATTTCACTAAACCGAAGGCATATAAAACCACTTTTTTAAGGGTCCTCCTTATAAGTACCTGATCCACCACCACTGGGACACCTAAGGGAGAACCTGGGGGTAATTAATATGCCGAAATATTGTAGTTTATTAATTTTTAAGTGCCACAAACACCAAAGTCATGTTTGGGCACAATTTACATGTTAAAAGCAGTCCTGCCACACAGGACTGCTTTTAAACTGACCTCAGGCCTTAGCAGTGCACACATGCAAGTGCAGAAAGTGCTGCTGTCCTCTAAACTGCCATGCCCTATTATATACTAGGGACTTAAAGGTAGTTTTGATCCCCCTGCCCCATTATGTACTAGGGCCTTATAGGGAGGTCATGCCAATCATAGGCATATCCTAACCCATAGTGTACCCTAGTGTATTTAGGTGTTTTCACTCTATTCTAAGTGTGTTTTCAGCATAGCACTGACCCTGGTTAGGCAGAGCCCAGGAACTGTCAGAGCCAGTTACCTCAAGTACCAGTCAGCAAAAAAAAAAAAGAAAATGGGGGTGCCCAGGGAACAGGATGACTTTGTAACACAAAAGAATAAAACTAAGGCTCCACCCAATCTGTTTTCCAAGATACAGCATAGCATTGAGAAGTCAGAAGGAAGCAAAAGTTCCATGACATGGTGAGGTTTGTTGAACCAAATTTTTCATGAGAATTACTGGAAATCTGCAGTTACGAAGACTATATCAGAGAGTAATTCACGGATTTCGTGAATGATTTAGACATGCGTGCTGGTTTAATCTTAGTGACATTACTTAGTGGGTGACTACTTTTCTGAGGCTAATAAACACAGACCACATTATTTTGTCAATGCTTATGGACCCAATGATAGAGTCACTTTCTTAAAGAACTGAAGGGACCAGAAGCGACTGCTGTATTCTTTGAGAAGGTTAAGTAAATTGTTAAAGGAGGTAGGGACTTGACCAGTAAGGATGCGATTCATGGCTGTCCCTCATCATATAAGAAATAAGGTGGTAGTTTGTTAAGTAAGGATGAAGTGTGGCTAGGGGGATATAAAGCCAATTCCAGATTAGTCAATAAGGAGGAAGGTTGTATCATACTGTTCAATTTTATGATGAAGATGGTCCAATGAGACAGAAGATATTGGAGGGGCAAAAAGAAGGAACGATGGCAAGTTGAGCAGAGGGAGGCGTAGGAGGAGAGATTGGGGAGAGGTTATAAAATGTAGAGGGGAAGTATTTAAGATGAAGGAAATGAGGGGTAAGTCTGAGAGTGAAGGTGTGAAGATAAAAAGAGCAAATCTAAGTTGAGAATATCATTATTGAGTGGGTGAGAAGAGTCAGGTGGAGGCTGGGGTGTTGAGTGGGAGAAGTAGTCAGCCACTGCAATTCCTGGTCATTTAAACAGAGAAGAGGGAGGGAGTCAAGTAGAAGGGGAAGGCTAGAAGTTTGCAAAGGCATGTGGAGTACTGGAAAAGGGATTGAGTAGGTGTAGGGGGACGCATTGTAAGATGGAGAGTGGATGACTGAGTGGGCATGAGAAGCGAAAAGGGTCTCTGGTCCCTACCAGCAGCGATGATATGAAGAGAGGGGTGAGGATGGCCATTAACGAAAAAACGTTGGGTGGTGGGTAGACTTGGACTTCACACCTCAGAGAAAAGTTGTCAAGTGACGGTCGAAGGAAGTCAAAAAATCATCAGTAGCCTGAATAAGCACCCTCCCATTGTTAGATGAAAATGAAAAGTCTGCCATTACAGTTAGGTGTGGGACAGATACCTTGCAACCATAGGGAAGTGTCAATAAGCCAGAGACATTAAGTTCCTTGGTAAGATTTTAACTCACAGAGAGCTGTGGCAAGTGTGGAAGATGAAAATTGCTTTTGAGGATCCCCTTTTGACCACAAGAGGACCAACATCGGACCTCTGTCCTCTATCATGAATGTGTTTGAAGTTTCTCAAGCCAGAATTCGAGACATCAAGTGGCTATAGAAGCTTAAAAGAGTTGTGCATCGGCTTTAAACATTTGTTGTGATAAAACGGGTAGGGGAAAAGCCACGATTGTGAGAAACCATTATAAAGATCTATGTAAGAGATAAAGCTATCCCTACTTCAAGAAAGGCTGCTGCACTGTTTCCTGTATTACATTGGAAACTGAGAACATGTATACGGAATTGTCGAAGGAGGACTGCTTGTTTCGTTCAGAGATTTATTATACCAGTCTATTTCCGAGAATCTAGTAGACAACATAATATTGATCTGCTGGGTTTCCATCAGCAGAACAAGGTGTCATTGCTCATTCAAATGTACAGCTTGGATGAGCCAGTCTTTTCTCGCAACACTCAGTTTCAAGTAGTCTTTTTACCATTGCTATTTGGGGACTTGATCAGAACCACCAATGCCACAACCCACACATCACCAATACAACCACCAATAATACACCACTTCTGCCACCACAAATACCAGCACTAACTATACCATGAGCATCAATACGATCACTATCGCAAGCATTCCCACTATCACCACCCCATCAAATACCACTACACTATCGAATTCCTAAGACCACTAACCACAAGACCACTAACACAATCTATAACTCCGTGACTATCCCCTCCAAAAATACAACCGGTGTCACCAATAGCTCCAGCAATACCACCATCACGACAAATAAAACATCATTATCAATACCACCAAGTTGACACTGCTAATACCACACCACCAACAGGACAAATATCACACAATCAGTATCACCATCATCAGCAATTACACCAAAGCCACCACACCCATCCATACCACTGCCACCAATGCCAACGTCAATATCACTAACACTAAAGCCACAAAAACTTAATACCAAAACCACCAATTCTATGAATAGCCCAATTGCCAACTCTACCACCAATCCCACCACCAACAGCACAACCAGTAGCCGACCAATAATACTACAACCACCAATATCACAAATCTCACCACAGCCACCACCAATCCCACCATCTCCACCAATCCCAATAGCACACTACCAATACCATGCTACACCAAGAGCACCACTATCACCACCACTACCAAGCATTGGAAAAACCAACAGGTCTACCTTTAATGTGCTATAGCATAGAAACATAACTTCTGTATGCCTGTGCTGGCAGGAATTATCACATTAAACCCAAACCTCCTAGCTTTTTCAATGCTGGTTTCTTTTAATCCCTCTGATGTTTGCGAACATGATGGGTTGTCCTGGGTCAGGGTAGTTACACACTACCGGCCCTACTGAATGGCAGGCAGCATTAGGGCCTTAAGTCACCCCTGTCTTGTCCAGGCCCGGAGGATATATTGGAGTTTGACACCCTACCTCACTTTACCTAGTGGCAGAGACAGAGAGGCAATAGGTGTTACAAACAGGGCAGCTGAAGGTTGAGAGATGTCTTATTCCTCAAAGGACCGCAAAATGCTGTAAATGACCGAAGGGCAGCTCATGCCTAGCCTGTGTGTGTGTTGTTTTTAATTACCTGCTCGTCATTGGGCAAGGTAAGAAAGGATGTTGCTTATATTCCTCTGTCATAGTCCTAGTCAATTTTATTGTATGGTTAAATAAAACCTTTACAAACAAGCAGGTGAAAATATATGACGTACCAAGTTAAAAACCATGTGATAGGAACAAACAGGGCTGAATACAGGCAGAGAGGATTCAGCTGAATCATATTTTTAAAAACAGATAAAAGAGTGAACAGTGCACGTAAACAGAACAAACCTTTGAGCATAAGTTTAGAAACAATGTGCAAGATATGCAAAGCACAGACCTCTTGTGAGGTGACGGGTCTGCAATCAATACTAAACGGAAGACAGATCACAAACTTATCTTGCTCACAGATTGACCAGATACAGGCCAAGTGGTGCCTTTTTGGACAGTAAGAATGTAAAAAGTGCTGATAGCAATGAATTATTGTGACAGCACTAAGCTGCGCCCAGTCTTGGAGAGTGGAGCAGCAGATCTGATTGTTTAAGGCAATGTGCAAAAAATGCAGTTATGGTGGAGAGTCCAGATAATTAGCACCATGAATAGATACTAAAGTGCATTGTGCAGAATGTGCTGATACCATAGCTGAACCCAGCCCGTTTGCAGTGAGCTGTGCTAGCAGCAATATAATTGATCTTAGAGCTGTGGCGTGAAAGGCATAGCACTATTTTAGCAGGTTCAGCCCGACTCGATGTTGAGCATGCAATCGTGAGTGGCACATGGAAACAAGAGGACGGGAAAAAAATGCATTTAAGGGCATGTTGCCACAGTACTGGTGGAATTGACATTGTCCAGTTTATTTGCGGCCATCCAGAGAAACTTAACAGTTTTGACATATCAATAATGAGTTAAAAGGATTAAGGCTGGCAAAAACTGCCTGCCGGCAGGTGCTAACTCCTAGCTGAAAGAAATCGGCACAGAGAAAAATTCTCCTTTGCTGCAGCAATTGAGGGCAGATACACCAGATGTGGATTAAGGATTCTATTCCTTGTCCGCAGAGACGGCAGCTTGTGTCATAAGGTGCTGAGCGGCACCAGACCGGAAGGTGAGCACAGAGATTTCACTCACACAGTCCTAATGACACAAGCCTTGCCTTAATCCATAGAGGGTAAGTACAGGTAATGTACTTCTGCTGCTTGTTGGAAGAATAGGAGTTAATAACTGACCATGCATGACAGCGCTTACTTAAGACTGACAAATCCCTCCAGTTTTTACATTTTGTTCGCCGTGGATGTTGTTAGTTTCTTAAAGACCTGATGAGAGAGATGTTTACTCCAGGCCTCAATCAATGAGAATTCAGGCAGTTTGTCATCAAGATGCTGCCTGTATGACAATGTTGAGTCGGTGCCCTCTAATTCACACCGGATTACGCTGTGCATTGAATCTGGCAGAGCAGATCAGACCCTGTGACAAAAACAGCCTCTGGCGCAATACTGTTTTGTGATGTTGTACTCAAGTCTCACTTGCACCGATGATGCTCTCTTTGGGAGGCGGAGTGTAGCGTTATAGATTCTGGTAATCAGTTTGTGTACTGTCCCAGCTTCCCTACCCAGGGTAATTTCAACCCCGTAGGTTAGTGTGGGGATGACTTTTGCTTTCATCACCTGGAGAAGGGAGGGTTGAGCTTTGGTCCACGTAGCTTCAGGGCAACAGCTGAGAGAGCAAACATTAATCTGGAGCCTTTGTTCTCTATAGAGCGTATGTGAGATGTGAATAATCCTTCACTAACTAGAAGGATGCACAGATATTTATATTCCTTGCTATGATGGAGCCAACATCATTAAGCTGCCACCTCCTATAGCGGCTTGGTTTTGGGCTGAATGTAACCGTCAAGGTCTTTGTTTGATTGATTTTTAGCCTGTTCTTAAGAGGGTAAGAAAGAATGTTGTTTATATTCCTCTGCTGCCCTTGGGCAAGACAAGGAGGACTGTAATGAATCATCTGCACTTGGCTAGGCATGTGGCCAAGACAAATACTCACCCCCCACCCCAAGACAATGCTGGGATAGATCAAATACTCCCTGCATATGGACTATGGGGGGGGGTGCAAATCTATACATTTGCCCATAGTCAAATCTTGAGTAGGGAGGTATAAAAATGTCCCTCATTCTGCACTTGGAAACAGGAGCAGTGGACTGTGCTTTGTCTTTTTCTGTATGCCCTCCAATTTTTGGTGAAAGACGAGGACTGCTTAAACAATTCCTGTCCCCTCCCCTGCCCAAAGTTGCGCAAGTCAAGAAACATCTTCATGCCCTCGGTAAGGCGGAGGGTAAATGCTGTCTTTACTCCTCCCTTGCCCAAAGGTAAGCCCAGGGACATTTATACCTTTTTAAACCTGGACAGTCAGTCCAGGGTATATTTAGACCCCACCCCCTTTTTCTTCAGTGCGGCGAGAAGTCCTTTTTGATTTACATCTGTCGATGGCCAATGATTGTCCACTTAAACATATGGCACAACTGGTTTTGTGCTGGACTTTCTATTTTGCTTGTTTTTATGATGTTCACCAACTTTGCCGGGGAGGGAATGATTGTTGACTGTACAGCACGACAGTAGCGGCTGCTACCGAACAGTGGTGGTGGGGCGGGGGGGGGGGAATAAAAATGAATTTCGAAACAGCACTTACCTATACCGCCGCCTCTTCTTCCTCCGTCCTCCTTCTGCAGGAAGCACACCGCCTCCCAGAATCCTGTGACCAATCACAACGCTGCCTTAACAGCGTTGTGATTGGTCTGAGCACCGTGGTTCGTCGCTCAGACAAGGACTGGCAGGCTGTGCATGTTCTCCACACAGGCTGTAATACAGCCTGCAGAGAGAACATGCAGAGTGTGCATGATGCTTTAGCCGGCCCAACCATCATGCGCACTTTAGGTGCTGCCACCACTGCTCCCCCATGACGCGGTGAGCCCAGCCCTGGCCCCCTGGCTTCAGCTGCAAGCTGAACACAGAAAACAAAATGATAATAAAGAACGTTATTATCATTTTATTTTTTAGGTCTTGGCTAGCGTTGCAGCGCGCATGCGCTGCCCGCTCTGTGAGGCATATTGTAGTAGGGTATGTTTAGAAGTGGAGTGGAAGCCCCGCTCATCTTTTTCATTGGCTGGCGTCATCGTCCATGGTAAATGCTGGCTTCTGATTGAAAATGAGGCTTCTTAGTCCCTCCTTGTTACCGCCCTGTCTCCTTTTGGGACCACCCATCAGGACTGGATCGTTTACTTGCGGCGTTATACTGTCTCCTTCAATTAGTTGGTGGGCACTTTTTGTCTCATTCGCGCATTGGCGACAGCTTATTTATTTGTGAATGGCGCCCTTTTACTTTAAGTACGCCTTTAATTGTTAGTGAACAGGGACGCTTTCACGTTAAGCGCACCTTTAATGGTTTGTGAACGGCGCCGCCTTCACTTTTTGAACAGTGCCACTTTCACGTAAGCGCCGCTTTCCGTTTCCAGTTCCGGATGTGCGGGCGGCAGTATGAGGAGGAGGGAGCGCGGGGAGCCTTACGCCTTAACTTCAGAGGGCTATCCTTTGCCTTAAACTGGTCAGGCTCCATTCTCGTTTTAATGTACCTCTCGTCAGCATCGTAATATTATAAAGTGAGGGGGTTTGTTTTTAGATCACATGTGAAGGTGCTGAATGTGTTGTTCCTGTGAAGAGCACACACACGGAGACGCACACACGCCTCGTACTTCTGCGCTGGATGCATTCTCAGTTAGATTAGGAGATGCTGCTTCTAAACTTTTTTATTCTCCTTGTGGCGTACCTCAGGGGTCTTCGTTAAGCCCCACCCTTTTTAATGTATATGTTGCCCCGCTAGCGGCTATAATAAGGAATTGTGGTTTCCTACCAGTCTCCTACGCAGACGATACTCAAATTGTGGTAGCAGTCACAAACAATACTGATGAGACAGCAGGTAGATTTAATAATTGCATGAGTCAGATCACTCACTGGATGCATATAATTGCCTGAAATTGAATGGTGATAAAACCGAGGTTATGCTGCTTGGGACTGATATGAATTTCTGGTCCCCTAAATGGTGGCCAGATAGCCTAGGCGACCGCCCATCCCCAGTGGACAAAGTAAGAAACTTGGGAGTATTGCTGGACAATAAACTATCTTTGGGTCCCCAGATAAACAAACTCTCTTCCTCGGTGTGGTACATCCTCAAACTAGTAAAGAAACTATCACCATTTATTCCCCCAGATTCTCGCAAAATATTAGTAACTGCACTGGTCTTATCTAGGTTGGATTATGGGAATGCACTGTATGCAGGGTTACAAATTCAACATCTAAGAAAATTACAGCGCTTACAGAACACTGCAGCAAGGCTGGTGATGGACATTCCCAGATATGAACCAGTTGCCCACAGATTGGGAACTCTCCATTGGCTACCTATTGAAAAAAGGATCAAGTTTAAGTCAGTTTGCCTGGCCTATAAAGCCCTTCATGGAATAGGATCCCATTTCTTAAAAACTCATTTGAAACCTTATGAGCCATCCAGGAGACTGAGATCAAGCCAGGCAAAATTAATTCAGGTTCCGAAATTTAAGCAAGTTAGGTGGGGAGGGAGAAGCTTCCTCCTTCAGGCAGCTAAGACTTGGAACCTTCTCCCTGTTACAATTAAAAACAGCTCATCGCTACTTTCATTTAGGAAGGAGGTGAAAACATGGTTGTTTACTTTGTAGTTGGTATCATTCTTCGGCAGACTTAGTCTTTTTACAACGATTAGCGCCAAGACGCCTTTGGGCATTCGTGCGCTTTACAAATATACAAATCAAATCAAATCAAATCATTGGCTTTTCCGGCTAATCTGATGCCATAAATTCCAGTCTGTGTCCGCCTGGCTGCTCCCCCACCTCCTCCGTGCTAGTTATTTTTATTTACGGCAGCCCTCGCACTCCACAGCACACATACGGCGCTGCCTCTCCTCCGTTCAGACAGTGCTCTTGCAGCTGCACAACACCGCCTTCATTTTTTTTAGTCTGTGAGCACTAATATTGACTTTCTCTTACTGCATGCACGACGTGTTTGAATGTAAGCAAAGCACGTCGTGCCTGCAGTAAGCAGCCGGGACAATGGCGGCCGGCATTCCAGTGCCATAGGTCTCGCATTGAAATGCGAGACCTATTGCATTGCAAATATTCTTTTTTACAGATGCGCGACCTGACGGACAGGGGAGACGGTGTAATTTGCCCAAGATCATACATCGCTATAAATCCTGGTTCCACACAGTCGACATGGTAGACACAAGAGCTCCTCTCACCCCGACTACGGATTTCTCAGTTTCAAAAACATTCTCCTTTCGCCCACAGATGTTAATTTTGGTATGTTATTCTCCCCAGGATATTCCTATTTTCACGCTAAAGCTCTGAGAGGCAGTGTGGCAGGAGTATGGGGGGTGAGAGGGGGCTGCATAGGTAGGTCGTTTGTTTCCCGTGTCCAGGGTGGGGGGGGGGGGGGTCTAGCTGGATTGTGTGGTGGGATGTTTTAGTAAAGTTGGGGGCGGAGAAGTCTGGGGGAGTGGGGGGTATGAGTCGCTAGTGCTACCCAGGCAGGGTTGGGGGGGTGGAGAGAATACGTCACTTCCATGACAATGTTCGGGGGTTGTGTGATCTTCGTCTTTTTTTATTTAAACTCGCTTGTTAAACTTAGTTATGGTGAAATTAAGTGATCTGCACACAATCACAGGATGTTGAGCCTCCCGTGGAGACTCGCACTGTCCCCAACTTCAAAGTCGGCCGCTGTCTCTGTTATGGCACATCCTCTTTCCTTGCATGCATCAATTGCCCCAGCCCCTCCTGCATCGGAGTAGCACTACAGGCTGCCTTTGGGCTAGTTTTGGTAGCGTCCGGGCTACCATGCAGCAGCCGTCCCTGGTTGGAACGGAAGCCGAAGCCGAGTTCTACTGAGTGAGGCCGAGTGAGGAGATTAACGTGCTGCTGCACCGGAGTGTGTGCACACGGATCGGGCTGAGAGGGGAAAAAGAAAAATGCACCGTTTCTTTTGTATTTTTTTCATGGGGCTGAGGGTGCGGGTGAGACGTGGAAGTGAGGTGGGTATGATTTCCTGCCTCTCCTCCACTTTGGAGTACTCTGCCGCGCTTCTGTTTGAAAGGCGGGAGCCCGCCTCTCTTTAAAATGCGGCGCTGTAATGTAGTGCTTTATGTGAGAGAGCTGGAGGTAGGATTCCGCCTCTCAGGGAACTTTACTGAGTGTGGGCACTTTTCGGAGAGATGGGGATAGGATCCCATCATTTATGGGCTTTTGGGACGCTGCAGGCATTGAATGTACGACTTACAATTGAGGCAGTGTCTGAGCTCGCCTCGCAACATTGGCGCTTCAGGCTCAGATCAATTACATGCTCTATTAATAAAAAGCATGTGTGGCAGCGATTAAAGGTGGGATTTTTTTATCGCCATACCTAGTCATTGCTATGGCCTTGCGGTCACACCTGCAGACTTTGAAACTGGGAGCCCGGGTTAGAGTCCTAGCGTCGGATCCCCATCCTGTGATTCTGGGCAAATCATTTAATAGCTGGATATCGGTACTTATGCAGGAAAGTTGCGATGATAGGATGAGCTATTTTAGCCGCCTAGTTAAAAACCTAGCTGTTCATGGCTACATTTTTTTCATTTGACTACATTTTTAGTTCTCGCCTGAGCCAGCGCATGCGCTGCTCTGCAAGGCTTTTTGTAAGGGCTTCTGTAAGGGCTTCCAACTCTCGTGCGTGTGTTTTTTTTGTTGCTCATTTTGCTCAAACGCTATTGGCTTTGCGTGCGTCTTTCTAAGAAAGACAGCACGCAATTGGCCAAAGGTGGGTGCATGTCCCACCTTCTCTGTAAATGTTCACTCCCACGGCCTACAGCTGTCGGGAGCGAGCATTGCCACCATCTGTTGTGGATCAGGTTACTACTTTGTCTGGGGAAGCCTGCCCCGGCCGTCCTCGCAGCAGGCATCTGCAGACCCTAAGCCCCCCCCCCCCTTCTCTCATTCACCAGCCCCCCTCTCCCCCTCTCTCTCCCCTACCTCCCTGGCCCCCGGATTGGTTTAATAAGCACAGCTCTCCTGCCGGGCTTCCCTTCCCTATTCCATCTCGTCTATCAGCCCACAGCAGGAGGCGCGCGCAGCATGTTTCTTTAAAGACTGCTTTCCATGTCCATGACGTCTTTTTGAAAGTTAAAAATAAACATAGTGTATTAAACATGTTAGGAACCAGAGCGCCAATAAATAAATAAACCTCATTTGAACGGTCTATATTATAGCACGTGGGTTGGTTTTCATTTTTTTTTTTATTTTGGAAGTGCACGACTTTCCAGACAAGCCCATTTACTTCGCCACCCCCGCAGCCCCTTCCTTCCCTGGGCCAGCCTGGAAGCTGTAGATTTATCTGTGGCAGGGACGCATATTTGGTTAGGAGGGGTTCTGGTTGTGTGTACAAGGAAGGTTGCTGGTGTGATGCGGGGGTCCCCGGTGCCCTGCAGCTCGCCTCATAGGTGCTGTTTTGCAAGCTCGGGCTCTCGCTATTGGTCAGCGTCCTGATCAGATGGCTCGGTTTCCTTCTGTCCCTCACTGGCAGGCAGCCACCCCCCTTCAGCTAAAACCCAATCTCCGATAAAGTACTAATAGCTAAAGCACTTGCCCTATAAAACACAACAAATCATAAAGGCAGCCACGGACCGCTCCGTCCTCCAGATGAGCGCTTTCTTCGTGAACTCTGCCTTCCCGGTGTCTCTGCCTGCTCCTGCTGGGCAGGAGTCCTTCCTGGGGCAGATCCCACATCTACTCCTCCTCGGGCTATGGGGACCCCCTCAGGAACTTCCCATCCACCTACGGGGCTGCCAGGGTGCAGGAGAAGGGCTTCCCGGCCCCTGCCTACTACCGCCAGACGGCCGGCGCAGCCTACAGACAGTCTGCCTGCGAGTACGGGGCGGCCGGCTTCTACCGGGACAAGGAGCCCCCCTGCCCGCTGCCCAGCTTGAACGAGCCCCCGCCGCACTTAAAGCCGGACTGCGCCCAGGGCAAGAGCCTCATCGGGGAGCCGGAGGAGGGCAAGTGCCCCACGCCAGTCTACCCCTGGATGCAGAGAATGAATTCATGCAACAGTGAGTGTGGTCCCTTGCTCTCTGCCTGCTCACACTGCAGCCAAGCCCTCAGGCTGCACCGTGCTCACGCCCTCTGCCTGCTCGGGCTTCTGTCCTCTCTGCTGCCTGCTTCATCCACCCTTACATGTACTCTGCCTGCTCAGCCCTCTGGCCCCTCTGCCTGCTCAGGCGTCTGTGCTCTCCGCTGCCTGCTTCATCCACCCTTACATGTACTCAGCCTGCTCAGCCCTCTGGCCTCTCTGCCTGCTCAGGCTTCTGTCCTCTCTGCTCCCTGCTTCACCCATCCTTACACGTACTCTGCCTGTTCAGCCCTCTGACCCCTCTGCCTGCTCATGCTTCTGTCCTCTATGCTGCCTGCTATATCCACCCTACTCTTTCTTCCGCGTGGGCTCTCTGCCTACTCAGCCCTCTGGCCCCTCTGCCTGCTCAGTCATCCGTGCTCTCTGCTGCCTGCTTCAGCCACCCTGCTCATCCGCGTGGGCGCTCTGCCTGCTCATTATTCTGTCCTCCCCTGCTGCCTACTTCAACCACCCTGTTTATCCGTGTGGGCTCTCTGCCTGCTCAGTCCTCTGGCCTCTCTCTCTTTAGTTTTCTGTCCTCTCCGCTGCCTGCTTTATCCACCCTACTCTTCCGCATTGACTCTCTGCCTGCTCAGGCTTCTGTCCTCTCCGTGCAACCAAAGAGAAGTGGGTCGCCTGCTGCACCATGTGTTGTTGCGGCACACTCTTCTGCACATGAACATAATGTGTCACATTTGCTTTCTTTTTAAAATACCTCATCTACTCAAACTGCATTATGTCGCTGACGTATAGGTGCAAGAATGTTGCATTAATCTTTGTGTATGCAAATTGATGGTGCCTCTCTGAGGGGCAGATTAAAACTATGAATTGGAATCCCACTTGAAATGCAGAGGTCCTTATAGACAACATCAGCACTTACTTCACCAAATATGATCTCTTTGCATACCGTACACTCTACTCAAACAGCAACAAAAAATCAGCAATTGAAAGACCTGCCACCTATCAGAAGACTAGAGTTGTGCAACTTTTGTATATATTTTCAAGGTATGCGTGGCCATACGTTAATTGCTCAACTTAGTATACACAAAGGGTCTGCTTAGCTACTTCATAGTGTTCTTTTTCTTTCCTTTTGAAGTTGATTCTTTCAATCTCTTTTGTTTGGAAAGTAGATTCCATGTTAAATGAGAACAGGAATCTCTTTTTCAGATTTATCACATAATATATATTGGGTTCTTTGGTTTTACTCTTGGGTCATCTGAGTGGCCTTTATTTTCTGATCTTTTTGAGCACTTTTGATATCTGGAAGTGGGCACTGAGTTAACGTGACACACCAGGGATGTGCATTATTTTAATATTTCATGCAGATTTTGGTACTGCAGAATAATAAAATTATCCAGCATCCTCATTAATGCCAGATTATATTGTTGTCTATTTTTCATTTAGCAACAACTGTGACGGAGTCCTGACGAAGGCCTATGCCGAAACGCGCGTATGTCAACAAGCCGCCAGTCTTCTCACATTATTTTAATGATGGATGGTTTATAAAATTATTTATATGACTATTTGCTCAAACAAACTGCCAATCACTTGATTATTAATTTAAGTGATGTTTTCAATAATATTGCTCACATGATTATAGATGCTATGTAAATGTCTTTGCAAGTAACAAAGAAGAGAAATATGACAACTGTGAGTTTTTTGGATATTGATTTCTAATATGTAAAGAAAATGTGTATATCAATTGAAACAAAAAGATAAAGATATTTTGTGAGTTGTATAAAACTACTGGTTAATATTAGGATATATATTTTTGTAAGTTTTTAAAAGAAAGTACACAATCTTAAATTGGGAAAAGAAAGTGGAAAAAAAATAAACAAAGTATACACCATACCCTTTGTGTGTGGGTTTTAAAACAATGGTATTTTGATGTATGTTTGGCATTAATGTGTCTGCTTCTTTGCTTAAAACCACCGTGCCCAGGTGTTTTTTTTCCCCATAGTCACTCTACTCAATGCTACATAATTACACTCCACATAATACCACTCAGTACCACATAATTGCACATCACATAATTACTCTATTCAATGCAACATAAATACACTGCACATACCACTCAGTGTGACAGTTACACGCCACATAATTACACTCTACTCAATGCAACATAAATACACTCCATATAATACCACTCAGTACCCATAATTACACGTCACAATTACTCTATTCAATGCAACATAAATACACTACGTAATACCACTGTGCCACATAATTACACACCACATAATTACACTCTACTCAATGCAACATAAATACACTCCACAAAATACCACTCAGTGCGACATACTTACACGCCACATAATTACACTATGCTCAATGCAACATAATACACTCCATACCACTCAGTGCCACATAATTACACTCTACTCAATGCAACATAAATACACTCCAAATAATACCACTCAGTCCCACATAATTACACGCCACATAATTACACTCTACTGAATGCAACATACACTCCACATAATACCACTCAGTCCCACATAATTAAACGCCACATAATTACACTACTCAATACAACATAAATACACTCCACATAATACCACTAAGTGCCACGTAATAACACGCCACATAATTGCACTCTACTCAATATAAATACCCTCCACTTAATACCACTCAGTACCACATAATTACACACCACGTAATTACTCTATTCAATGCAACATAAATACACCCCACATACCACATAATTACACGCCACATAATTACACTCTAATCAATGCAACAAATACACCCCACATACCACATAATTACAAGCCACATAATTACACTCTACTCAATGTAACATAAATACACTCCATATAATACCACTCAGTGCCACATAATTACACGCCACATATTTACACTCTACTCAGTGCAACATAAATACACTCAACATAATACCACTCAGTACCACATAATTACACGTCACATAATTACTCTATTCAATGCAACATAAATACACTCCACATACCACATAATTACACGCCACATAATTACACTCTACTCAGTGCAACATAAATACACTCAACATAATACCACTCAGTACCACATAATTACACGTCACATAATTACACTCTATTCAATGCAACATAAATACACTCCACAAAATACCACTCAGTGCGACATAGTTACACGCCACATAATTACACTCAACTCAATGCAACATAAATACACTCCACATAAATGCACTCTATGCCACATACCACCAATCAACATAAATGCACTCCACACCATGACACAATTTCACTAAGCATAATTTCACTCAACACCACAGTTCCAGGTCACACAATTCAACTCCACACATTTCCAATACACACCACATAATTACACAAAACAACATATTTCAACTGCACATCTCCAGAATCCACAACGTACCTCCAATCCACACCATATAGTGGCACCACCTGAGGACCAAACATCACTCACCACCACCATTTTGCATCAGCGCACCACCTAAGCATCACCTAAGCATCACCTAAACATCACCTAAACATCACCTAAACATCACCTAAACATCACGTCACTCTGCCCTCGGAATCTGGCATATATTGATTCTCCCCTAGTGTCCGTCTGCTGCTCGTGTTCTAATAAATTACTGTTTTCCAACCTCCACTCCCCCGTTATTTATGTCCCGCTCCCCCATAACAAAAAAATTATAACAAACAAGCATGAGAACAGGCAGGAAGAAGTTGCCGGCAGTGCAAGTACAAAAAAACTAGAAGACATTTTTTATGTTAAAATCTTTTTTTAATCAGGTTATTTAGTTGTATATAATGTCGTCTTGGTTTGTATAAAGGTAACAAAAATGCTTAACACTTTTTATTATAACTTTTCAACATGATGCACAGCAGCCACAATGCTCTACAACATAGCCAAAAGTTCTGGCTAAACACATAACATCCCAAAGGCGAGACCTATTGGCTATGCCGATGCTTGTTTCATTTGCTGCCTGCCCCATGCATGCAGAGTCATCGAGTAGGTCACTGGGGAATTGCGCTTTCATGACACGAAGCAGATGGCTTCAGAGGATTCTTTTCAAAGGGGCCGTCCGGGCTTTTAGCAGACAATGGCTCCCAACATAAAAACTTTGCAAAGCATGTCAAGAGCATTAATCTACCAGTAACTTCCCCATTCTACAGCCATTCGTCTATTATTTGATGTATATTACCTTATTAGTTAATTGGTTCAGGAGGAAAAATATGAAAACGTCACCAGGAAAGGAAAAATAGGCAGAGAGAATTATATTAATAAATATAATTCTCTCTGCCTATTTTTCCTTCCCTGGTGACGTTTTCATATGTTTTCCCTGAGCCAATTAACTGATAAAGTAAAACATATTCATGGCCGAAAACCCTGTCACGTTGAATGAATCACGTCTCCCTCATCTCCCCTCTCTATGGTCCTCATATCTCCCTCAACCCCTCCCTTTCTACCGTTCTCGCTCTTCTGTTTCTCCATCAACGTTTCTTTAATCTCTTAACCTTCCCGCCCCTCATCTTCCCTCCCTCCCAGATGTGTATCCCCTTCCCATATCTCTTACTGTTGCACCCACATCTCACTCAGTCCTTCTCTTTGTCCTCCTCAACCTTCCCGTCTCGCACACCCTGCATTTTGTTATGCCCACTCTCTCCTTTATCCCACCTATCATTTCCCATTACCACCTGGCGCACCTCTCCCCCTCTCTGTCTCCCACTCCTTTTATTCCTCCATCATATCTCCCTCACTGTCTCTCCCTGTTACTTTCCTTCGCACTGTTTCTCTACCGTTACTACCCTCTGTGACAGACTCAGCAGCAGTAGGGTACAGCGCGCTCTCGCTCTCCCTGACACAGGTGTAAGAGGGCCCATGCAACTACCTGTGCAGGGTTAAAATAAGGGCCAAAAGTAAAGAGTACCAAGTCACGGCATCAGTTTACAAAGAAATTTTAAAAAAAGCGAGAAAATTCCAAAACAAGCATTTGCAATGCAAAAGGTCTCGCATTTGCGAGAGTTTGAGCTATTGTCATTGTAAATAACAATGCCTTTTAGTTATGTGTTTTGTTTTGTTACGCACTTTGTACTTTCCAGGTTTTCTGAACACATAAATAAAGGCATTGTCATTTACAATGTCAATAGCTCAAATTGTCGTAAATGCGAGACCTATTGCATTGTAAATGCTTGTTGTATTCAGCTTGCAGTTCAAGCAGTAGGGCGACGCTCCTCTGCCTTAGCACTGATGCACGATGAATTATCCATTTCTAGTTGGCGATCGCAAAGCAATTTACAAAATATACAGCATGCATGAATACATACTAGACTTAGATCCATACATGCTTGCACAGCCTAGAGTGAGCACTTACCTCACACAAATAGGTAAGTTAATTCAGAAATAAACTCCAAAACGTTTAAAAGAAAAATCCTGCAGACAAGAATTCTTATTTAGGTCGCATGCAATGCCTTGCTTCTGGCCTTAACTTTATACTTTAAGCAAAGGTAAAGGAGAACTCAAAATATGGACATTCAGTTTCTGGCAATCTCAAGTGCTGCTTTCATCTATGTTTTGACGTAACGTTACATATTTTTTTTCCAGAGATGTTATTTCTGTGTCATGCAGTACATGTTCATGTTTTGCACAGCGCTGTGTACTTAAAGCAAGGTTTGTGCTTTGCAAATATATCAATTAAAATAAAGACATAATAGAAAGCAGGTCCACATGAAGAGGATCAACTCCTGAATTCATAAAAAAAAGTCCAGCTACATGGCTTGCGACATTAAGGCACACTATCAACATCCCACTGCCACGCAATCGCCATCTGTTTATGGGCATCCTGTGGTATTTGCTTGTCTTTCATTGTAGTGTTATTATGCTCATTCTTACTTCTTCTTTCGGTTGTTATTAAAGGGGGAAGAAGTGTGGTATCTGCTTCCAGCTTGCTGCTCAGCCAGTGGATGTGTGTAGAATGTTAGTATGAGTGGATGATGTCATAGAGTGTTGTATGCGTGGGTGAATGTCAGTTGAGTGTAGGGCTGAGCAGCAAGGAGGCTGCTCCTGTTGGGGTTCGTTCTTTGTACCTTACTTCATTATCTATTATCTTCCTGTACCTTGCCTAATAAACTACTAGAAGATACCACATGGACCGGACCTTTTATTCCGTTACAACACTGGCGACGATCTGAAGAACCTACATGTGTTTCCTCAAGGACTTCTGAATTTTGAAAAATGAAGCAACTACAAGGTATGATCTTGTAACTACTTATGAACTTTAAGGCACCCTGGCAACTTACGTACTGTAAAGCTTTCTGGCACCCTACGAACCCCAACAGTGACCTCCCACCGGTCGCCCTCAACACCAGAGTGCCAGTTCCTACTTTCAGACCCTGCTGCCTCCCAGTTTCTGCCTTGCTACCGGACTGTTGTCCACTGCCTCTTTGCCTTTCCTGCTGCCCTGAGGCAGTGATTCCTTCTCAACTTATTGTAGGTGAATCTTCATTGTTCCTATTATAGTTTTGTTGCAACGTTACTTGATTTAAAAATTCCTTATGGAATTCCTTATTGAGATCTACGAGCGATTTTGCTTCTATGTTACGTGATTTTTCTGATCACTTATACTGTTATCTTTACGGTACGTTCTCTGCCATTTTACGTGACTTGTCAGGTCACCTACACCTACACTGTTATGCATCTTGGTTTGTTACTTTGCCATGTTTCGTGACTTGTCAGGTCACCTACACCTTTATGCATCTTGGTATGTTATTTTGCCATGTTTCGTGACTTGTCAGGTCACTTACACTGCTATCTATTATATTACCTTACTTTACATGTGCCTTATCCTTCCGTTGTGGATTCGTCACTCGGAATGTTTCTAACATACATTAGAGGTTTACATCACTTTACGTTACATTACTTTACAGTGCCTTACTTTAGGGCATATGTTTTATTTGTAATTGTGTTGTAATAGCCTATGTTTTCATAATTATTGTATCTTATTTACATATTCCTGTTCACGGGATCTATGAGACACTGTATTTTCAATCTTACATGGTACCTGTACGTTGATTTTACTTTGTGTCAAATCATTAGTCTCATGTGTATTTTCTAAAGCCTAATGAGTTTTCCTTTCACATCTCTTATACATTTTGAGAGTGTTTTTCTAGTCTTTTATCTGCACTGTCTGTTTTCCTATTGCTGTTTCTGCTTGCCATCTCCTTACTGGTCTGGCCAACTGGTATGTTTTGGTGGTGATATTGGAGCGTCAATTCTTTTTTCTGTGGGTTGCGTCACTATTGATGCGCTATTGTTGTCTTTCCTTACTTTGTTAGTATCTCCGTACCTTGTTAGTATCTCCTTACCTTGTTACTATTTCCTGCTTTCTTCTTCTCTGCACTCCCCACACTTTATTATTGTTAATTAATCTGTGTTTTCTCTTTTAAGGGGGAAGATGGGTGTGTTTTACTCCGTGTCAATGTGTACATGGTCTCCTTTCTTTATGTTCTCATTGCATGTCTACTTTATTACGGTATGTTCTTAGTTAGATACCTAGTGTCATTTACATGTTGTCTTCTTGTGTCTTTCATTGTAGTGTTGTTATTATGCTCAATTCTTGCTTCTTCTTTTCTGTTGTTATTAAAGGGGGAAGAAGTGTGGTATTTGCTTGTCTTTCATTGTAGTGTTATTATGCTCATTCTTACTTCTTCTTTCGATTGTTATTAAAGGGGAAGAAGTGTGGTATCTGCTTCCAGCTTGCTGCTCAGCCAGTGGATGTGTGTAGAATGTTAGTATGAGTGGATGATGTCATAGAGTGTTGTATGCGTGGGTGAATGTCAGTTGAGTGTAGGGCTGAGCAGCAAGGAGGCTGCTCCTGTTGGGGTTCGTTCTTTGTACCTTACTTCATTATCTATTATCTTCCTGTACCTTGCCTAATAAACTACTAGAAGATACCACATGGACCGGACCTTTTATTCCGTTACAACACATCCACAGTCGGGCCTAGAGGATCACCTGGAGGAATAGGAGACCCTGAAGCCTATTGCTCATGGTGGCAATAAACCGAGCTGTGATTTCATGAACTGTAGGGACACTGAATTGCTGACGAGCCATAATAATCTCTAAAAGACAACAGAAGCGTCATGCTATGGACTGCAAAACATCCCAAAGAAGGTTTGCACTGGTGTACAAAAGGCCCTCTAGCCCAAGCTCAACAAAGGCTCCACATCTTTAGATTTTGTTTGAACTAGTAGAGTTTTACCTTCAGGGATGGCCCATTGCTACCACAGAATCAAACCTCAAAGAAGGTCATGCGACCTGTTGCTTTCACACAGGGAATAAAGCACAAGTTAAGGGTGACTGACGCATGCATCAAGTTAGGATGACTGACAGGGCGCAAGTGAAGGGAAACACTAGGAATACCCCAGGCAAATAAGGGTAAGGGGAGTGTTCAAGCACACCATGCAATGGAAATGATTGGTGATGAGGGTACATAAGCAGGCCAAGCAAATACTTGGGTTAGGGGCCAAGGCACATGAGGCAAAGGAGTGGGTAGTGGCATAAGCAAGGAAGGCAACGGGGCAGTTGAAGGCTTGGTCTGTATAGCATAACGGACTAAGCACATGGGCGATTAGGGTCAGTGGGGTGAACAAGAGGCAAGGGGTGGGTGAGGCATGAACATATCAGGGGAAGAAAGCACAAGGCATGTATTTTGGAGGAGAGTACAATTTAGTAGGGGTAGTTCCTATTCTAAGTGGAGACCAGAGGTGCGAGAAACAAAATCAAGATATGAGGGAGAGTGCATGGTATAGGAAGAGTAAAAGGCTCTGCGTTGGGGAACAGCAGAATGATCCGCACCAGGGAGGAAAGCAAGGCACCCAATTTGAAAACATGAGGTGAAGCAGGGAGCCAGCTGAGGAAGGAGTCTGGGGGCGAACAACTGGGAACAGGGTGTAAGGAGCTGGGAGATAGGAGTAAGGACCCTGGGAAGGCAGCAAGGTGAGAGGAGGCAGGCAGAAATAAACGAAAACGCTGGCAAAGCGAAAGGGCAACTGACAAAGCTTGGGTTGGCGGTCAGCCTTTTGCCTTTGTCAATGTTTGTTTTGTGTTTGTTACAAAACATTGTTGGTGAAGCTGGGGGGCTTTCAATCTAAAAAATAAAATAAAAATGGCTAAAAGCAAAAACATTTTACACAATGAAGGGAATATATGAAGGATTTAAGAGGGAAAAGGAGACTAACGCTTCCGATATTAGGAGTACAGTTCTTAAACCAAATTAATAAAAATGAAGAAGGAAATTCCGGTCGCTGGGAGAGAGAGAATCTGGAACACGTCAAATAGCTAGTTCCGAGTAAAGAATGCGCACGACAGTTCAGGCGGGATGGTCAACGTCTTTCTTTTCCCTCACAGAGCTTCAGACCGGACAGACAATGCTCTATCTCATTCCGCACTGGAAAACAAACACCCGGCGAGCGAGAAGGCTGGGGATCTGGGCCAGGCAACTCCGCTTTATCCTGGATTTGAGAGAGCGAGAGAACAGTGCGGGCGTGGAGGCCAGAATGAGGTCAGCGAATGAGGGCAGCGGGAGGGTGAGGAGGGGCACCGAGCCAGAGGAGGGCGCGCGGCGCAATGCTTTGTCTGGGCACTACGAGCGGAAGTTGAAAGGTTGCGTGGAGGAAACGAAGGCTGAATTAAGTGGGCGAGGTCACAGCAAGAAGAACCTTCTGTTTGAAGCAAATTTGCACACAAAGGGGAAAAAAAACAAGCAGCGTTACGTTACGACCATGGGAGTGGTGTAAATCTCCTTGTTTCACTAAACACATTATGACTTGTGGCGGGGATGAGAACGTCTGCTGCCAGTTATCATTCCGCATTATATTCAGCGCGCGTGAGCCTGGTGAGAGCGGTTTCATATCCATAACCGTGTTTTGTCCAGAGAAAATCCCAGGCACAGCGAGCCATCGGTTTGGTGCTGGTAATGTTTACTTAAATATAAACAGTGTCTAGAGAAAGCCAATCTAGGACAACGACCCGAGCACGCAGGGAATGATACGGATAGGAAATAATGCGACTATCCGGTACTTTGTACATGTTTACTGGGCAGCATTATCTGCGTTTGGGGCATACCTTTGTAAGGACTTCCATTCATAACAAGCATTGGCATAGCCAATAGGTCTCGCCTTTGGGGCCTTATAAGTGTTTAGCCAGAGCTATTGACTTTGCCAATGTCTTCAAGCTGTGCTGTAGAGAAGTGTGGCTGCTGTGCGGCATGCTGAAAAGTTATAATAAAAAAGTGTCAGAAGCATTTTTGTTACTTTATATATGACCAAGAAGGCATTATGTAAAACTGAACGACCATATTAAAAAAGTATTTACAATAAAAAAATCCTCAGTTTTCTTTTGTTCTTGCAATGCTGGCAACTTGTTTCTGCCTATTGCAATGGTTGTTTGTCAAAGCTTTTTTTTGAGGGGGCATAAACAATCGGAGGGTGAAGGTTGGGAACTAGTACCTGTATTATAACACTAGCAGCGGCCAGACGCTAGGGGAGAATCAACAGATGCCAGATTCCGAGAGCAGGCTGAGGTGGTGCGGAGTGATGCTGAGGTGGTAGTGGTGGTGGTGGTGACTGTTGCGGAGACGATACTCAGGTGTTGCTGAGTGATACTGCTGTGGTGCTGAGTGATGCTGTGGTGGTGCTGAGTGATATTGTCTTGGCGCTGAGTGATGCTGTGGTGGTGCCGAGTGATATCGTCTTGGCGCTGAGTGATACTGTGGCGGCGCTGAGTGATGCTGTAGTGGCGGTGAGCGATGCAGTGGCGGTGCTGAGCGATGCAGTGGCGATGCTGAGCGATGCAGTGGCGGCGCTGAGCGATGCTGTGGCGGCGCTGAGCGATGCTGTGGCGGCGCTGAGCGATGCTGTGGCGGCGCTGAGCGATGCTGTGGCGGCGCTGAGCGATGCTGTGGCGGCGCTGAGCGATGCTGTGGCGGCGCTGAGCGATGCTGTGGCGGCGCTGAGCGATGCTGTGGCGGCGCTGAGCGATGCTGTGGCGGCGCTGAGCGATGCTGTGGTGGCGCTGAGCGATGCTGTGGTGGCGCTGAGCGATGCTGTGGTAGTGCTGAGCGATGCTGTGGTGGTGCCGAGTCATCCTGTGGTGGTGCGGAGTCATCCTGTGGTGGTGCTGAGTCATCCTGTGGTGGTGCTGAGTCATCCTGTGGTGGTGCTGAGTCATCCTGTGGTGGTGCTGAGTGATGCAGTGTTGGCCCTGAGTGATGATGTGGTGTCGCTGAGTAAAGCTATGGTGGTGCTGAGTGATGCTGTGGTGGCGCTGAGTGATGCTGTGGTGACGCTGAGTGATGCTGTGGTGGCGCTGAGTGATGCTGTGGTGGCGCTGAGTGATGCTATGGTGGCGCTGAGTGATGCTATGGTGGCGCTGAGTGATGCTGTGGTGGCGCTGAGTGATGCTGTGGTGGCGCTGAGCGATGCTGTGGTGGTGCCGAGCGATGCTGTGGTAGTGCCGAGCGATGCTGTGGTGGTGCTGAGTCATCCTGTGGTGGTGCTGAGTCATCCTGTGGTGGCGCTGAGTCATCCTGTGGTGGTGCTGAGTCATCCTGTGGTGGTGCTGAGTCATCCTGTGGTGGTGCTGAGTGATGCAGTGTTGGCCCTGAGTGATGATGTGGTGTCGCTGAGTAAAGCTATGGTGGTGCTGAGTGATGCTGTGGTGGTGCTGAGTGATGCTGTGGTGGCGCTGAGTGATGCTGTGGTGACGCTGAGTGATGCTGTGGTGGCGCTGAGTGATGCTGTGGTGGCGCTGAGTAATGCTGTGGTTGCGCTGAGTAATGCTGTGGTTGCGCTGAGTAATGCTGTGGTTGCGCTGAGTAATGCTGTGGTGGCGCTGAGTGATGCTGTGGTGGCGCTGAGTGATGCTGTGGTTGCGCTGAGTAATGCTGTTGTTGCGCTGAGTAATGCTGTGGTTGCGCTGAGTAATGCTGTGGTTGCGCTGAGTGATGCTGTGGTTGCGCTGTGACTCCCAATATAAAACAAATAGCGATATAAGGTGAAATCAACCCACCGAAGCAATATTTCTAACTAGACAATAAAAAGCTTGCATTTCAATGCTAATCGCTGTTGTTTTTCATGTGACTGTAGTCCAGGGCCCTCAGTTGGTAATGTGAGCTGCTGCTGCGATTGAAACATCAGAGTCCAGAGAGTTAATGAGCCATGACGAGGAAATGAGGAAGAGATAAGAAACCCAGATGCCAGCTGCGCGTGCACGCCATCGTGAACTCAAGCTGGTCGCCATCCGAAAGCCAGTGTTTGCACTTCCAAAACACACTTATTAAAACCCTTCAATGATGGAAACTGGGTCCTCGAGACAGCCAATCTATATGGGCAACTTCGTGACTTCATAGGGTTACATCCTGGAAAAGTAATCCTTTCCTGATAACAGACTGGGAATGACCTGGCCCAGGGCTTTAAGTGGGATGAAAAAACTGGGGGGGGTCTCTTAAAGGGGCGTGGCCAATGTAATTAAGGGCGTGACTTAAAAACACGTAAGCTAAAAATCTGTGCTTAGCGTAGTGTGCCGCCCTGACTTGTATTTTGCTGTTTCTGTCATTGCATCCAGATAGCTGATACAAGAAACATCATACCTACAACCAGTCAGGACTATTGGCTTTGCAAATGGTTGTTAGTTGCATAAGATAAATAAGCAGCAACTACGGCTTGTATATAATATTGAAAAAGCTTCCACTTAAAGCCCTGGTGACACCACAATGTTGCTGCTCCTGAGTTTCAAAAAGAGAAGGGAAATCCAGAGAGAAAATGACTCTCTTTAAAGGATTCCCCTTCCCTACAACGCTCACGTGGCATGACGTCATGCCGTAACTTCTCCACTAGTGAGAAGTGAGCAGTGTGAGCACGCGCACACTAGTGAGAAGTGAGCAGCGCACATCGATGTGCCAGCTGTCACTGCAGTCCGGAAAAAAACAGACCGCCTGTGCCAGGGCACAAAACAGAGCCCGAGAGAGACCCGTTTCCATGCCCCCTTTAAACAAGCATTGGCATAGCCAATAGGTCTCGCCTTTGGGACCTATAAGTGTTTAGCCATGCAACAGTTGCATAACTAAATACTTATAAGGTCCCAAAAGCGAGACCTATTGGCTACACCATTAAAATCGCGGCACCCACGCTTTACTTTTAACATTAAAAGTAAAACGCTTTAACATTAAAAGTAAAGTGCGGGTGCCACGATTATAGCAAAAGTAAAGAAATAGATTATTTTTCTATTTCTTTACTTTTGCTACAATCGCGGCACCCACGCTTTACTTTTAATGTTAAAAGTAAAGCGCGGGTGCTGCGATTATAGCAAAAGTAAAGAAATAGAAAAATTATCTATTTCTTTACTTCAAAGCCGCGAAAGTGATCGCGATGCACTTAATGACCCGTGACGCGCGTGCACGCTCACGTGAACGCAAGCTGGTCGCCAGCAAAAGCCACTGCTGTTTGCACTTCCAAAACCCGCTTACTAAAACTCTCGCCCAGAGCAGCGCTAAGCGCTGGCTCAGGCGAGACCTAAAAACTGCCGGTGCTCAGCACCAGTGAGACCTGGCCCACTTAAAGCCTTGACCTGCCCTCACATAGCTTCCCTAACGCCGGTAGGTCTCGGCTGGTTTACTGAAGAGCTGGGGACTTTATCACTGAAGTCTCCTTCATGGGCATGGTTTACCGGCTAATCAAGAGCCCTTTCCTCAACAAGAATTTCTCACGAGGCAGTTCCAGAGAGTAAACCGGTCCAGAAACCGGAGGATAACGAAGCGGCAGCCTCATGGAGACCAGAGCAGTGTAGGGTTGTTTGCCTTTTTTTTTTTGCAATTTATATAGCGCGAACTCGACCCGAAGGTATTGGAGCGCTTTACATGAGCACCAGTTACGTTACACAAGGGCACATTCATGTTTTTGGTAGGCACGGGGAGATTAAGTGATTTGCCCAGAATCACAGGATGCGGAGTTGTCCCCGAGGCTCGAACCATGGTTTCCCAGCTCCAAAGTCGGCAGTCTAGCCATAAGACCACATCCTCTCCCCTAAATTCCTTAATTAGTCCACGTCAGTAGCTTGGGGGCAGCAAAAGTCATAAGTGCCACGAGGCCCTCAGAATGTAGCAATGTCAGGGTGCTAAAAATCCAGGTAACGAACAATCTCAAGAATCATTTCTGTCAGAGCGTGGGTAATCTCAGTTTCGGTTCCAGAAGAAAATCAAGAGCATCCTTCACTTTTAATGGCGAGAGAAGAGGTAAGTATTCATTAACAGCACAGGATAGTTAGGGGAACCAAGATGCAGATTCACTGGCCAGCACATCATATGCAAGAGGCGCTTAGATACATCAATGTGTGGGGGCTGCCATTTCAGAATTGTACTCCACTTCTGGTCTGTGATGGAGGCAGCCATTCTAATCTGGTTGGCTGTACTGTCATGTGACCGAAGGCACCTTAGTTTGGTTGACTGATGTGATTGATAGTCATCTTGGCTGAAACATTATGGGAGCAGCAGCCAATTGTTAAAGTGAATTACTCCCCTAGAATGCCGGAAGGCATCCGTGTAACTTGGCAGCACTAGCTGCTCACCAGAAGGGTCACAGAGCCCTCACCCTGCAAGTTGTGCCACGGGTTAAACAATATTGGCAGTGTGGTATTACGGTGTTTGCTTTTCTCATGTACACCTGGCACAGCTGAGAAAGGAGCATGGAAAAGTGTTGATTTCGCTGGAACCAGGACGAGTATACACCAGAGATGTGTACTAAAGGCTTTTATGGCATGGCAGAAGGGGGCTGCAGGAAGTGCTGCAAAAGCAGGGGACAAGGATAGAACAAACTGGTCTACAAATATAGCAGACAGCTCATCCAGTATATTCTGTATCAGCTGCAAGAGGTCTTTGGGTCACTTAGTCGCAGTTGTCCACAAGAGCCAAAGGCAGCTCTCCCAGGAGCTCAGATATACTATTCTAAAAATGCCAGTGACACTCTTCACTGCACCTTAGCCTGAATGGCTATGAGAGCAGCAGGCAGGTGGAACATATCAATATACAAGTAGTATGCCCATCAGCTTCACTGGTCTACAAAAGGAGCGTACAGTTTTCTTATCCATGCTTTGCAGAAAGCCCGTGGTTACTCAGCTAAACTATACTACAAGAGGAACCAGCACCTGTTCAAACTCCTCAACAGGAGAAGCAGACCGCTTACCAAGGCCTCCTCAAACTGCCCTACAGAAGGAGCAGGCAACTCCTCATTCCTGTTTAACAATAAACTTTACTGTGCTAATCTATAGGAGGGCCAGAGAGGCAACCCGCTTCAAATCAGCAAGAATAGCAAGTTTCTAAAATGAAGGAAAACTATTTGTTTTAGGGAAAACGTGATAACCCTTTTTCCAGATGCTGAAAAAGATCAGAATCAAATAGCACCCCCAAAAGTTCTGGTATAGGGGTATGAGATGGAATAGCACAGACAACAATCTGGGTATCAGCATATGTCATGCAAGAGAACCCAAATGATCTCATCAGGGCTGCTAATGCAGATTTGTAAATATTAAATAATATAGGGCTCAATCCCTGAGCCACATCACATGAAAAATTGAAATTATCAGACTGAAAAGGGACAAAAAATACACAATTTGGTCTTTCAGAGAAGAAAGACAATCTATTCAAGTGCACCACCCGATACTCCAATGCTCACCAACCATTCAACAAGCACAGGTTGGGCCACTATGTCAAAAGTTGCAGACAGGTCCAAAAGGACGAGGGCGATTGATCCACCCTGCTCCAATAGATCACTAATGTCCTCCGCTACAGCTATTAGGGCAGTCTTGGTGCTGTAGAACGGTCTACAACTGACTCGATCCACTCTAGTAACTGGTTCTCTTCCAAATAGGCGCCATTAATTGGGAGTTAACATACCAGATGTGTTTTTTGGGAGTGGTACTATAAAGCATTCATCCAGCTAGATAGATGTACATCAGTAGCCAGAGATTTATTACAAATGTCAGCCAGTGTGGAAACCACTAGATCTTTGGCAAGAGCTAGAAACCGAGGGGGGGCCTGGATCTTACAGTGATCCTGATTTAATAGAGTTCATTATGGAACTAAGCATGTCTGCAGTCAAAGGGCAGAATTCCTTCAGAGATGCACTAATACAGTGGCTGGGTCCTCATTGACAATGTTCCCAGTGGCCTTAGATCAGAAAGGGGACCATATCTTTCAGATTTTTTCTTGTTAAAAAAAAACAAGATTGTTACACAATTCCTCAGAGTACATGAATTGCGTTAGTACAAGGTTGCAGACAGAGAAAATGTTTGAGAACTGTGAAGTCTTCTTTAGAAGGGTTCTTGGCAACCTCAATCCTACCCGCAAAAAACAAAGCCCAAGCTGAACGAATGCTATAATGATATCTCTTAATAGCATTATGATATAATTCTCGCACTGCTAAATTACAGTCTTTTTCCCACTAGTGTTCAAGAGTTTTACAATGTAATTTAGTAGCTCTAAGAGCTACTACAATGTGACAGATCTGCAGACTTCTTTTGAAATCGTGGAGATTACGTTAGAATATTGACAATGTTTTAAGCAATGCTAACTCATACTGGATTATGGTCTCAAACCAAAGATTAGGAGCCCAATTTAGAGTTTGGCAGATAGGGTACTAACTCCACTGTAAAGGAAGACATTTGTCATACAGTTTGTAGCTGCCCAGCCTTAACTGCTGAACGCAGAAGCCTGCTAAGACAGGATTTCAATCAATATGCTATTCGTACACGCCACCAAGGAGTAATACCTGGTCTCCAGGGAGAAGATTTACTATTTACTGGAAGATTCTTAAAGTTTGTTGATATTGCAGAGGGTAAATTACCTAAATGTGCACAGTAAAGGGTTTTTGCTTCACACTATTCTATCAAGTTAGGAACAAACCGCTAGGAAGGCGAGATGATCATAGCAAGAGTCGTGCTGGCTCATTATTATATGAGCACCTTGAATAATGTGGAAAAATAAGGGCTTAGTAACTGTTAAGTTTTGAGATGATTTTACAAAAAGCACATTGCACTTTAAAACCTTATATGATGTAAGCTCACTTTATCTAATGCCAGGGCCCAATACAAAAAAAGCTTGCGAGGTACCCGGCAGGATATACCATAGTAATTTATTTTGTACCCTCACATAATGGGATAACATATAGTGTGTAGCCAAATGTACACAGTAAAGGGTTTTGCTTCACACTAGTCAATCAATTTAGGAACAAACCGTTAGGAAGGAGAGATAATTATAGCAAGAGTCACGCAGGCTCATTATTATATGAGCATTTTGAATAATGCGAAAAAATAAGGGCTTAGTACCTGTAACGTTTTGAGATGATTTTACAAAAGGCACAGTGCACTTTAAAACCTTATATGATGTAAGCTCACTTTATTTAATGCCAGGGCTCAATAAAAAAGCTTGCGAGATACCCAGCAGTTCATACCATAGTAATTTACATTGTTCCCCCATTGAATGGGATTACTCATAGTGTGTAGCATGATTAATCACTAATAGAGGGAACAGGGCACTCTAGGCACAGCAGAAATAGTAGGTGGAACATGTCTCTCACAAATGCACTTTGGCAGTATGTTTGTAGGTGGTTTTAAACTACGAATTAATTGTTTTAATTATGGGAATAACCTTTTTATTTTTGAATTGTGCTTTTACAAGTTGTTAATTTGTGATATTATGTATGAAATGTGCAAAAATGTGTTACATTGTAAATTTTTATTAACTGAACAATAAAAAAATATTCTTCTCCACTGTAAAGGTGACAGAATGCCCTCTCTGCCAAAATCTCGGTCTGTCAACACCACACTCCAGCTCAGCAAGAAACTGTCTAAGGAATAACAGCCACATCACCCCCAGATAGGCATG
Source organism: Calotriton arnoldi (assembly GCA_963921515.1). Taxonomy (NCBI): domain Eukaryota; kingdom Metazoa; phylum Chordata; class Amphibia; order Caudata; family Salamandridae; genus Calotriton; species Calotriton arnoldi. The sequence goes on along the minus strand of CAWUFW010001721.1, from coordinate 1,127,204 downwards.
AACAGTAACCTTGCCCTCCCTTACTTTACAGCAGGAGCAGAGAATCCTTTCGCTCTCTCGGTCAAACTAGCTTAAAGGCAGGGCAGACAGTACTTTTATCCTGTTGGGTAGGTATGAGTACACTCAGGGTAGTCCGCCATGTCGCTGTGCAAAACTATTCTGCAGAAGTTAAAGCCACCATCTTTGCTCCACCAAACTTGTGAACAAAATGAACGGATGGGGTGGCATGGCCACCAAAAATGACAAGCACATTTTTTGTAGTATGGAGTCTCAGAGCTGCCGAAAAATATGAAAAGACAAAGGTTGAGCGGTCAAGAAATGAACGATACACTTTGGTCCCACTAAGTAACAGGTTTGGAGGCTGTGGTGAGAAAAGTATGGTAGTTTGTAATGACAGCTGACCCTGGGCCTGAAGAGGTGAGGTGGGGCCTGAACCAGGGAATCGCCTGAAGCACACGTTCCAAGAGGAGTAATCTGGGTGTAGGATCTGACTAGCGTGCCCGGACAGAGAGTGCTGCAAAGGGCATGTGGTCTCTGAGGATGACGAGAAGTAGATGGACCACCTTAGACCAGCAGATGGACCAGAGGCAGTTTCCGCAGTGGAGTCCCGGTCTGCAGAGCAGGCCTTGAGCAGGACACACAGATGAAAAGCTAGAATGGGCACTAATGGGGAGGTAAAGACATATGGAGGTAGGTGTAAGGAATCACCCAGTACACAAATGGTCTTTTACACCTGAATAAGATTTTATTACATATGTCAGATAAGTATCCACATCTTTTCCTGGAAAGGTATTGACTATTAAAGTCTATGTACTGAAAATGGAGTCCTCACTTACAGTCTATGTATTGAAAATGAGGTCCTCTCTTACAAGGGTATTAAAGTCCTAAAGGGTTATATCACCAGTCGTTAAGGGTTCATATTTCCCTTTTCAGTCACTGGTCCCACTTCCGACAGTTCTATTATGCCCCGCTGTCGCTATTGGCCTCTTTTTCCTCGCAAAGTGGGCAGGGAATTCCTTCACTTTAAACAGAGGTTTCCAGGTGAGGATTGGTACGGTTTCAATTCTGCATGCTCCCTCGCCATTCCCCTCATTTGCTTGAAACAGAGGGTTTCCAAGGTAAGGATTGGAACTGTTCTCATTCTGCATCCTCACCTTATTCCTCCCTGGCTTTTACAGAAATTGGCAACTCCTTCCTTCTTCCTCTTTCCCAGGTGTCCATTGGCTGCCACATTCCCTGTTCCCTACCTCGTGTCTTCACTCCTGTTGCTAATAGTTCCTGCACCCTTAGGCTCCACTCCCTACAAAAACCCTTCCCCTCACAATGGAATTTCTGGTGTATTACATGTGGTATCCCTGTTATTCTGGTTTCCTGGTCGGATATGTGCCTTCTTCGCAGATTAGAAGTACTGCAGTTTGCGGCCCCTCCATTTCTCTTCCCTGCATGTTGTCCTGCGATTGCGCACTCAGTTCCTTTCTCCTGTTTGCTTTGCCAAAATACCTCCTTTGGGCAGGAACTCCCTTTCCACCTGTATGGAGTCAGCCTACCAATCGCAGGAGCATCCGCCTTTCCTCTAGGCAGAAGCTGTAAGGGTGGCTCCATGGTCTTTGCACATAGGCTCCTGTGCACCTCCTTACAGAAGGGTAGAAGGACAAGTGCAAAGTGTATTCTGTTACCAGAATACAGTCAACCGAGAGACCAGCAATACCTCAATAAATACAGGCAAGCACTGTCACACTAACTAGCGGATTCACATGTTTACAAAAGGAAAGACAGACATGTAGTATCAACGAAGTGTCTACCTTTATGAGAAAGACCTCAATTTCGGAGAGGCTGAAGATCCCTTACAATGGAAGAAGTGAGAGCCCAATGTAATGCTGCTCATTTAGAGGCAGGAACATGAGTCACACGTGGCTCCCTATTGGCCAACATGAGTCAGAAATGATCATCGAAGGGCCAGAAAGAATTTTAAATATATTGCACACGCCTGAGCTGCACAGCACAGTCTGAGAACCCAGTAACAACAATTGGGCTACTGGCAGAGATGTCGGGGTGGGGGGGGGGGGGCTGACATTAGGAAAATGTGTACAATAAAAGGTCAACTGAACAAATTACTACTCTGTAAATCTGAGAGAATGCTGCTATCGCTTGGTAACAAAGCCTACACACAGCTAGCAAGAGCCTTGAAGACTAAGAGACACAGAACACATTTTACGAATAAAATACTCCATTTGGCACTCTGGTCTTTGGAGATAGAGAAAAGGAAATGCTCTTCTGAAAAATTTTACAAAGATCAACACAAAGCGGGTAGAGTGTAGTCAGACTCACAGGATAGCTTCCTTTAGGTCTTTTATTTCCCACAGATTACGGTATCTGAAAGATAATCTTTAGAGGCCCATTTACAGAAGGGAAAGTGATGGAAAGCACAAAATTCGTAAAACTCCAGACCTGGACGGATTCACTGGTGACTTTAATAAAACCTTTGCCAACCATTTATTCCCCACAATGACAAAATGTAATCAATCTATAGCGAAATCTGGGCCAGCTCAAGGAATCCTGCCAGATGTTGTTATAGTAGTCAAACCAAAGCCGCAAAAGGATAGCCTGGCTTTTATTTAATTTACTAACACTTTACCGCTGTAAAATAGCACTTCTCCCTTATAAATACAGACCATAAAATATACACAAGGATCATCCAAGAGAGGCTTGCCACTGTAATCCCATTGAGAATACATGAGGAACAATTTGGTTTTTATAATGGAAAGACATATATATATATATATATATAACACCTTCTGGAAAAGGCGATTAGGAGGAAAATACCTTTCATTCTATTAATCTGAAAAATAATTTGCCAGGGTGAGCTGGCCCTACTTTCAAAATGTTGTGTTGAAATTTGATTTAGGAGAGGATGACCGTACCTTACATGCAACCTGGTGCAAGAATAATGAGCACCTACATTTTCTCTGCTAATTTTAATATGCTGAGAGGGACACGACAGAGCCATGTCACCATTCCCATTTGCTATAGCCATTAAACCCTTGGCAATGGTGATACGACTAAAAGAGAGACAATTTCTACATTTCAGAAGAGTTGAGCATAAAACATCGCTTTTGATGGCGATGTCCTGATGTATCTAACAGAACCTGGGGAGCCACTTCCCCAGTTTACTGGGACTCTTCTTGGAATTCAGGGAAGAGTCTGTCTATAAAATTTAATCAAAATGAATGTAAACAGTGCCAATATGGAGTCAATTACATTAAGGACAAGTAATGACAGCTTTCATAATAAAACCCAACTCCATGAAATATTTGGGTGTGCAGATTACTGTGCAAGTAACAGACTTTTATAAGGCCAACACCTCTCCACTATTGATTGTTATGAAAGTGGACCTTTTCCACTGGCTTAAGTTACGGATCTCCTAGTTCAGACGTATGAAGATTATAATGAGAGCTATAATTCCCAGGCTAATGTATGGATTTCAGGTTCTCCCACACAGATTGACATAAATGTACTGAAATATATTAAAATCATTGTAAAAAGCCCTATTAAATTTTACATGGCAGAAAACATCCGAGGCTTTCCAGTGAAATCCATAAAGTATCTAAAGATAGGGGAGGTCTGGGATTTCCAGACAATCAACTACTGCACAGATTTCCAACTCAGTTATAGGGGAATAATGAATAAGGGAAACATCCAAACTTGGACCCAGCTGGACAGTGGCAGAACACCGATATGGGATATTATAGGGTTCTCAAGGTGGAGAGGCTGCAGCATTTATACAGTGGTAGAAAAACAGTGAGTCTACATACAGGATATATCACTAAAATCCAAACCCTAACTACATTCCCCTCACAGTTAACACTGTTCATCATAAAGATGCCACTCTAGCATGCAGAGATATGGAGTTTAAAAAAGAAATAAAATATATAAAAAAAGAAAGAGAGAGAAGGAGATTGTAGGACTCTTTGGAGACTTATACGATAAGGGACAAGCCCGAACCTTTGAAGACTATAAGAAGTCATATTAGGAGCCAGAGACCAAAAGATTTAGAAACCAACATGTCGTGATGTCATTCCCATGATTTCCAGAATGTTGATGGAATCTGGGAGTAGAATGTGTTGGGGGTTCGAGCTGGATGTTCGAGGCTCTGGCAGTTATTCCGGAGACCTCTGAAGCAGCTGGGTGTGTCGGGTTCGTGTTGTGTGACAACTGAATAAAGAAGATCACCCCCTACGCTACTCGGCTGTGACTCTTTCCAAAGAACCCATCTAACATTTGGCGACGATCGGGATATTTGTCACATTCCTCAACACGTCCCGGCCACCTTTGCCCTTCTTCCAGACGCGTGGTGACTGGACTGAAGCTAAACGAAGCTACTCATCTCTAATTTCGTGTTGGCTACAGGTCGTATAACATTGATTGCAAATTGTTATATTTACCCCTCGAGGCCTGTCTTGCCACACCAACTGCCACCTCGCGAGCGCATATCTTTACCTGGCACGCTTCGTGGAATTCACAGCACGGCTCCATTCTTCTGCCTGCAGCCTCTCAGCCTAGAATTCCTAGCGCGTCTTCGTTCGCTTGCCTTCAGCCTTCCCCGCGTCTTCACGTCACATCAGGATGTGTATAACCTCACGTTGGGGACACGCTACGTGCCGCCATTTTGTCAGGCACCAACGCTGTCCTGTGGCCTTTCAGCTTTGAATCAATGCCTCAACGCAAATAGTTTCATTACGCGGTGACGCGCACACCAAGTGGTTAGCGCAGCCCTCTGCACAAATACTCGGTGATGCGCACACCATCTATTATCATTTGAAGGAGTGGTTATCCTTTCACGCGCTCACCTAGCTTCAAGTCTCCAGAGTTATTGGCATCTATTTAATATAATCGGTGATGCGCACACCCCATTTTCAACACTTTCAACATTTACAAATATAAATGCAATTATTGTATACTTCGGTGATGTGCACACCTTTATTCACAATTTAATACCTGTGTGTGTCGTTGTGATAATCATCTAATTGTTATTTTTCACAATTTTAAACCCTTTTTCTTAAAATTGTACTGGTCAACATGCAGAATATAACAGTCCCTCCGCATTTTTTACCAGAACCTGGGCCTCTGAAAACTAAATGGAAACAGTGGTTCAAAGGTTTTGCCAGCTACATAATGGCGTTGGATGGATCTAAATTTGAACCAGTCAGGAAATTAGCTCTGCTTTACAATAATTTAGGTTCTGAAGGCCAACGTATTTTTGACCATTTACCTGTCGTCGCCCAACCTGATGAAACTGATTGGGATGTTTACAAAGAAGCTGTAAGCAGACTTTCAAACTACTTCAAGGACGACACCAGTATTGTTGTTGAGAGACACAAATTTTACACTAGACGCCAAAATGAGTTTGAAACCATTGACAAGTTCCTAGCAGAACTAAGAGTTCTAATTTCCACTTGTGAATTTGATGGCAATACTGATTCTTACCTTAGAGACCAGCTCATTGTTAACTGCTTTAACAAAAAAGTTCAAGAAAGACTTATGCTGTAGAAATCCTTCTTTAAACAAAACCCTGGAAATAGCTAGGGGCATAGAAAGGTCTGTGATTGCACAAAAAGAATGGAATAAGTTTAAAATTGATCCTGTTGTTGAACCTGTTTATGCTATTGGTACTAAACTCAAAACATCATACAACAAAGTTCCTGAGACTAAAAAACAAAGTTTCTGCTTTAGATGTGGCTCCTTCACACATTTAGCCAATGCAAGAAATTGTCCAGCCTTAGGTAAACCTTGTACCAAATGCAAGAAGTCTGGTCATTTTGCTCGTCTGTGCAGAACTTCTTACAAGGTAGCTGCTCTTGAAAACTTGGAAGATTCTTCTGACCCAAATGTTTCTACCATCAAAAGTTTCGGTAAAATTGTACTGTCCATTGATTCTGATGATGATGATAAGGGACCTTTTTGCAATGTCTACATTGGTGATGTAGAAATTCGAGTGACTGTAGATTCTGGTTCCCCAGTCACTTTCGTTTCCGATGTTTTATTTTTCAAACAATGGAATTCTATACAATTATCACCTCCTGACATTCGCACCATTGCCTTTGGTGGACACAACATCGATATGTTGGGTTTTTCCTTGACAATATTAAATTTGAAGACAGAGTAATATTCACCAAAATTTATGTGGCAAAAAAAGGATACAACATTTTGGGGTGGAAGGACCAAGGGAAATTTGGCATGGTTCTGAGACCAGGTACTGCTTGTCCTATTTCCTTAATAGACATTCCTGAAGTCAACTCCTCCTTGCAACAATTATTACTCAAGCACAAAGCTTTATTTGATAACAAGTTAGGTATGGTGCACAGTTTTGAGCATAACATTATTTTAAAAAAGACGCAGTACCTGTCGTACATAAGGTCAGAAACGTCCCACTATCCATTAGAGACCAATTAAAACAACACTTGGAGATTTTATGCGAGGAAAAAGTGATAGAACCAATTGACTCATCAGAGTGGATTTCTCCGATTGTGGTCGCAAAGAAAAAGGACACTAAAGACATTAGGCTCTGTATTGATTTGAGATCACTTAATAAGAATATCTTAATCGATTGTTTCCCTTTACCGAAAATCCAAGAGATGTTAGCTCTTCTAGGTTATGCCAAAGTTTTTTCTTGCCTCGACTTAAAATCCGCTTATCATCAGGTGGAACTTTCTAGTGATTCACGTTCACTTACTGCATTTAACACTCCATTCGGTGCTTTCAGATTCCGAAGAATGCCTTTCGGCCTGGCTTCGGCCGCTTCTGTATTTCAGAAATTAATGTGTAAATTGTTTAACAAGTGTAAAAATGTTCTTGCATATCAAGACGATATTCTTGTATTTGCAAAAAATACTGAAGAACACCTCTTGATTTTGAGCAATGTATTAGATATTTTAGAGTCTAATGGTTTCACTGTTTAAAAAGAAAAATGCAAATTTATGGTAAGCAATATTGACTACCTAGGTCATCACATTTCAGAGTCTGGTATTAAGCCTAAGGCTGACCTTGTCAAGGCAATTTTTGACAGTCCCCCCCCAGAGAATAAAGATCAGTTACGGTCCTTTCTCGGACTGTGCGAGTATTATTCTAGATTTATTGACAGTTTCGCTTTTCAAACAGAGCCTTTGAGGAAGCTCCTTAGACAAGGTGAACAGTTTACTTGGTAGGAGACTGAATCCACAGCTTTCAGCAATTTAAAAAACCTAATAGTGAAAGCTCCTGCTTTACATCCTTTCAGAGATGATCTCCAATCCATTGTCACAGTCGATGCCAGTGGAGTGGGAGTAGGTGCTGTCCTCACTCAGTTAGTCGAGGGTGTTGAACATACTGTGGGCTTCGCCTCAAGATCTCTTTCCCAGACGGAACGCCATTACAGTACCATCGAAAGAGAAGCTTTGGCTTGCGTGTGGGCCACCAAACACTTTGAAACCTTTTTGTGGGGCCGAAGATTTGTTTTAGTCACCGACCACAAGCCCCTTGTTTTTTTATTATCAAAAAATGATCATGATAAGGTCAGTCCTAGACTTGTAAGATTACTTTCCAGGATGTTTGAGTTCAATTTTATAATTAAGCACATTCCTGGAGGGAAAAACACTCGTGCTGATTTTTTATCCAGGTGCCCCCTACATGAAGAACATTCCATAGAGGATGATTTAGAATGTGTTGTAGGATTGGTCGATGGTTTGGTTGTCCTAGGAGGGTCTATCAGCAATTCTGAATGGATAGATTCCTCTATTTCTGATGAGGTGCAAAATGCAATTAAGATTTGTATTTCTAAAGGGTGGCCTGATGAAAGAAATTTGACTGAAGGTTTGCGCCCTTTTCACAAGGTAAAGGATGATCTCACCATTGAAAATAACCTTATCATGAGAGGCTCTTTGTTAATTCCTCCAAGAACCCTCAGATTAAGACTAATTAATTTTGCCCACCAAGGCCACCTTGGCATGACGGGCACAAAGAAACGTCTTCGACTCTACTACTGGTGGCCGGGGATGGATGTTGATGTGGAGAACTTTGTAGGCCATTGTAGCAGTTGCTCCATGGCTGATAAATCCTTAAGAGTACGTAACACCCCCCCTTTGCCCAGTGGCCTTTCCCAATGGGCCCTGGGAAAAACTTGGCATAGATTTTATTGGCCCGATGTATAATCTCAAGATCAATATGAGATTTGCCTTAGTTGTAGTGGATTACTTTTCAAAATGGGTGGAGTGTAGATTTTTGTCCGAACCCTCTACCACTTCGGTAATTGATTTACTTAATGATCTTTTCCGGCGTGAAGGTATCCCCAAAGTTATTGTCTCTGACAATGGGGTTCAATTTAAGTCCCATTTCATGCAATCTTTTCTAAAGAACATGGGTATCAAACACTTAACAGTGGCCCTTTATAGTCCCCAAGGCAATGGCATGGTTGAAAGGGTGAACAAGATGTTAAAAGAAACTATTCAGATGGCCTATGTTCAAGGAGATTCTGTTCATGATGCGGTCCAAGAAAGGTTATGGAGTTACCATAATACTCCACACTCTGTGACTGGCACTCCTCCTTTTGTGTTATTGAAAGGACGTTTTGGTTCTTCCAAACTTAGTCCCAACTGGGTTTTGGAACAAACCAAATGCTCAAACAAAATTCCCAATATGGAAGATGTGCGTGATACAGTTTCCAAAGCACAAGTCAAAATGAAGCAAGTGTATGACACAAACAAGAAGGTGAAAGACATTCAATTTTTTGTTATGAAATGAAATGAAATGAAATGGAGATTTATAGAGCGCGAAACAATCACCCAAGGGTGTCAAGGCGCTAGCTCATCAGAGACAGAACTTAAACTAGGAGGTTCGCAGATATGTTAAAGATTAAACAGCCATGTCTTTAGTGATTTCCTAAAAGCTAACAGATGTGTTTCCTGTTTCAATCTTATTGGGAGAGAATTCCATAACTTAGCTGCGCCAAACAGAAAGCTTCTACCCCCCAGGAGCATTTTTTTACCCTGGGAATAATCAGATCGTGGGCAGAGGATGAGCGGAGACAACGGACTGGAATGTAAGGTAACAGGTTCCTCTTAAAAAACCTGGTCCTATATTCCGTGTGGTCTTAAAAACAATGCATAGAACCTTAAACTCTATACGTCTTTTTATAGGCAGCCAATGTAAATCCTTGAGCACCTTTGACACAGATTTGTGTCTAGGAATGTTCAGCAGCAGCCGAGCCGCAGCATTCTGTACAACCTGCAGTTTAGACAGGCATTTAATCCGAAGATTGATAAAAAGCCCGTTACAATAATCAGCTCTTGACAGAACGAGTGCGGAGACTACCAGTTTACGTAGCTCAACTGGAATAAATGGGAGGATCTTTCTCAAAAGTTTTAACGTGTAAAAAGAAAGAGAGGTAACCTGGTTAACATGGTTTTCAAATGAGAGTTTGGAATCAAAGATGACTCCCAAATTCTTAACCTTGGTCACTGGCGTAGGAAATGGCCCAAGCTCCAGGGTCCAAAGATCAGGTGACCAGAAATCAGTATGAGCACCAAAAAGTAAGACCTCCGTCTTACCAGAGTTAAGTCTCAGACAATTGGCAGCCATCCAGTCCCCAACCTGACGAAGGCAGGTATGGAACTGTTCCATGGTGTTAGTGGGGATCCTGACACTGAGACAATGATCTGCGTATCGTCAGCATAGGATACAGCCGAAAAGCCTAGGGACTTGATTAACTTCGCCAGTGGTGCCACATAAATGTTAAAAAGAGTCGGGCTCAAGGACGATCCCTGTGGCACACCGCATGGAAGTGTAAAATTGGGAGATTTAAAATTTTCTAGGGCCACAAATTGTTCCCTGCCAGACAAGAATGATTCAAGAAGGGAAAATGCATTTCCTGTGACCCCGATTCCCCTCAAAACTTCTAAAAGTTTCTGATGGTTCACCGTATCAAATGCGGCGGAGAGGTCAAGCAGCACAAGTGCTGCACTGCCCCCAGCATCGACTGTCTGCCTAATCAGTTCAGATGATGTGATCACCGCCAGTTCGGTACTATGATATTTTCGAAACCCGAACTGAGTTTCATCGAGAAGGCCGTGCTTTTCAATGTAGTCTGATAAAGTATTATTCATGGCCTTCTCCACCATCTTTAGCTGGCAGGGAAGTCTGGAAATTGGGCGGTAATTATTGGGATCAGTCTCATCAAGATTTGGCTTCTTCAAAGGGGAAGCACAGATGCCAATTTCCAACTCGTAGGGAATAGACCAGAAGAGAACATTTGATTAAAAATGGGCAACAAATGAGAGGCAAAGATCTCTGGTAAAAGATGGAAGATCTTTGGAGGGCATGAATCCAGTGGAGAGCCTGATTTAGTGGATCTCAACAAATCAATTGTTGCTTCCCTTGTCAACATTGGAAAGGCAGATAGTTCAGGATGGTCCTTATATTCAGCGTGAGTACTGGGAATGAGTCCGGTAATCCCAGGTCTAGCAGCAGCCTCTAAAAAGGAACCATTCCTAGATCCGCAGACTTGATGAGTCCATTATAGACCTCCTTAACTTTATCCTGGAAAACGTAGCTACCCTGTCGCAGAATGCCTGAGTTTTAGGTGAATCAGCCGCTACAGAGCAATTGGCTAATCGTTTAACCGTCGAAAAAAGTTCCTTTGACGAGTTTTTGCTGAAAGTATAGCTGTGGTAAAATAGCTGGTTTTCTCCTTATCAATAAGTTTTTTATACTCAAGCAAAGCCGATTTATAGTTAGCTTTATCCTCCAAATCGTCTGAGGATCTCCACTTCCTTTCCAGACGGCGACATTTTTGTTTTTGTATCCTAAGCTGTTCTGAGTACCAAGGTTCGGTAGGTCTAGACCTATGACTAGAGATGCATTTAACTGGTAGTACTTGGTCTATTGACTTTATTAGCCAGTCCTCAAAAGCAGCAACCGCTTCATTTGAGTCTCCTAAGGGAGAAGGAGAATTTTGGGCTAATGCAGATTCAAACATACCCACTGGCAGCTTATTCCAGGGCCGGATCATTTTCCGTTGCCTATTTGTCAATTTCTTTGTCTGGGGGTATTGTACCGGAAACGAAAACATAATAGCTTTATGGTCCGACTATTTGGAGATCTTGTTAAAGTTAAAAGGCCTGTAGGAGTCAAAAGTCTTAGTTCCAAATTTTTTCCCATGACTCGTATTGTCAGAGTCTCCAAACATGCGGTTCTACTAGAGACCGGCAGGTGGTGGAGTAAAAGGAATGTGGTTTTAGTAAAAAAACAATGTATGTATTAATTCTCATTGTAATTCTTCTTCGGATTGCTCTACTTTGTCTTTACCTGATGTTCATTTTGCTACTCAACAAAATGACACTGTTTCTCATCACTCTGGTGGTGGAGATTCCTCTTCTTCTCAAGAGGCTCTTAGTGGAACTTGTTCTTTGTCTGAGCATGCTCAAACTCATTCTTGTTTGTTAAGAGGAGAAGGAAGTGTCTGTACTGATACTGATACTGGTTCTTTCCCCAGTTCGTCAGCTACTGCTCCAAGAGAAAGCAAGAGGAGACCTTGTCTTCCTCATTATTTGAAAGATTATATTCTTAATTGATTTTCCTTGTATTTTTCCTTGGTTTCCTTGTTCTTCATTTTTCCATGTTATCTTTTATTTTTGTGTCTTGTTAGTTGTTTATAGTTTCATTTGTTCGATTGTGTTAAGGGGGAAGATGTGTCGTGATGTCATTCCCATGATTTCCAGAATGTTGATGGAATCTGGGAGTAGAATGTGTTGGGGGTTCGAGCTGGATGTTCGAGGCTCTGGCAGTTATTCCGGAGACCTCTGAAGCAGCTGGGTGTGTCGGGTTCGTGTTGTGTGACAACTGAATAAAGAAGATCACCCCCTACGCTACTCGGCTGTGACTCTTTCCAAAGAACCCATCTAACACAACAACTCCGGCTCTTGGCCACAAGGCTCAGAATTAGGCAAGGAGCCTCTGGCAAACTGACCCCATTTGAGAAATACATAGCCACAGTAGAAGGAAAGGAACAAAGAAAATGATTTTTAGCTTATACAAAAACTCAACGCACTACAACACACCAAACCTGAATAACAAACTGAAATGGTATCGCCTGACTTTGACCTCCAGTATGCTGAATCAGTTAGCTTTATTGACATGATAGGTAATTTGTAAACCCCATGCATGACTGGTGCTCTAAAGGTCGGTTACAACAGAAACACAGTTCTCACCTGGCAGCATCGTGGTTAGGTTTATGTAACAGCTTACTGAAAATAATCTTGAAATGTATGCAAAATAAATCTGAAGGAGAACTAGGCCATAACTGGGCTTGTTGTAAAATGCTTAACAACGTAACATTTTTATGGCAAAAAAAATATTTAAAGATGATATAAAAAGCTATCCTTGTCATGGAAGTCTACATAAAACAATGGGAGCACTTACAGATAGACCTTACTTCTCACAATAAATCAGATTTAAACAGGGAGTAATAACAATGATCTTCTGGTATCTGACACCTGATTGGCTGAAAAGTATGTATCCAACCCGCTCAGGGATGTGTTGGAGGGACAGTTGGGGGACAGGAGGATGCGATTCACATATGGTTTTCCCATCTCACCAAACCCAAATTCCGTGATCTTGCACTTTACACTAATGAGCGGGGAGCCACTTCACATTCTTGAATTGAAACATTTTAATTACACTAAACTGCTAAACTGGTTATAGCGAGGAATTGGAAGAAGGTATCTGCACTTAGCTTGGACGTGCTAATATAGGGTTTGGGACATTTGGTAAACACTCTGTAAAACAAATACACATGTTCTGCCTTTCTAATAACATTCTGTACTGCATTAAATAAAATATTAAAGTCTACACAATGATCCCTGAAAAAATCCTATCACCTTCTAAGAAAGAAGGATTGCTCACTAAATAACCAAATCTAAAAAAAAGTAAGGAGAGCAAATGGAACAGTAGTTTGCTACATTCCTTACTTTGGGTTCTAGTGGGTGAGAGATGCAAGTGGCAAAGACCTCTGTGCCTTTCTCCCCAAGAGATCGAACAAGAACTTGTATGCAAAGTGGGGCACTCTACCCCTTTAAAGAATCTCTCGGTTTTTATTCAGCTGAATAATAAGCATTTGGCTTGAAATACTTTGCTTTATTCAGACAATCAAGTCTGATTAAAGCATAAACAATATTATTTAAAAGAGATTTCACAAGTCTAAAACATACTTCTTAATTACAATTTTTGCTAAAATATGCAATACTCAATATAGTCCTCAATATAATCACCAATATAAAGTACAAGTGTGTCTGCTTACACAATCCTGATTGTTTCTTGACTAAGGGGTGGTAATAAACAGATGAGCCTCAGTGTAATTGTCAGTAAAGGGGTGCAAATGACTATTTACAGAATCATACTTGTCATCAGTCAGTAATGAGCAAAAAGACAAACAATTCCACTGTTTTAGCCTAAAGTTTCTGTGACTAAGTAAAAATATTTTATTGCCTTTGGTAGCACCTACAAGATGAAAGAAGCCTGTGCAGATGGGCCCCAGATATAGAAGCTACTGCGATGGTATATAAAATGCTGTACTCTAAAACAATAAAGTGCAAGTCTAGTGCAGGGCTGATAGTAAAGATGTACATTTTACAGGCTAACTGTGATCCAAAAAAACAGAAGAAAAAAAACACGTGCTGTCACTCTGATCTATTAAATGCATCAGTGGTGGTAAAATACAGCAGTGCAATCTTTAATTGTGGAAGAATGTAATTTCAAATAAAGTGCAAGTGCTATGCACAGCTAGTAGAAAAATTTCTTTAGATATAACAGCTAAAAATGATGATAACATGTAAAATACTGTGAAGCTGTTTGTCTATACAGGCAGTCGGCTTATCGGGGTGCAGACTGAAGAATGTCCAAGACAGGATTGTGAAAGTCAACGTTTTGGTCCTCCAGCCAACTAAACCTTTTTGCTGCGGTCACAACAAACTTAGTAAACAGAATACTGAGCACCGTGTTGTCTGGATTCAAGGACGCAATGATGACCTGTCGACAGATGCGGACACTGAGTTTGTTCCATTCTCCTCGCAGGGTAACCCTGCATTCCTTGAACAGTGCTGGACAAAGGCATACTACGTGTTCAAGTGTTTCCTTGCTAGGGACGTAGGAGACACTAAAAATCTGGGGGGGGGGGGACAGGGACAACCTTGTGGACTTTCCAGTGACCCTATACAAATCACCGCCCGTTAAACAAATACAATCGCATAGTTTTGAAGTGAAATATTGAAAAAGCAGGCATGTAGTTACAGTTTGCATGTATGCTTTATTGTTATTTACATTTACATAGTAATCAGACCAAATGTTAAAAAAACATGCATATGAATCTTGCATCTTCATGCACCAAGCAAACAAAGGTCGCTGACTTCGGGTGAGGGCGTCGTGTTTGCAAGTGCATTATGGTTTGAAAAGTACCTGCTGCTGCATTCCTGGTCTCCAGCAATTTTCAGGCAACAATAAAAATGTGAAGATAACTTCGGTGATTAATGTTCTTTATTGAGAGAGATCAGAGGTTTGACTAGTGGAAGTTTTGACTCATGGTAAGGTAGCCACAGTGTGTTAATATGCCTGCTGCAAAGAACGTGTACCACGCAGATCACAAAATGCATATAATGTAAATAGGTCAGTGAGTTACTGCTTTTGTCTGAGATATTCTTTTGCTATTTACAGTTTATAAGTTAAAATCCTAACATTGAACAGTGAGCTATTAACCGAGATCAAAGAGCTGCATGAAAACTGCAAGGTATAGATTAGAACGCTATGATTTTTCCCCAGTCTTTCATTATCCTAATGTTGGAAAATGGGTTAATTAGGATGGAAATCAATTCTGATTATTAAAGAGAACCCCCCCCAACCATGGTGTTATGTTTTAAATTCTGAGTTTGTGCTTCTCTAGTGTTGCAAAGCCATCCTGTGCCCTGGACACTCCCCAACTTTTTGCTGACTGGTACTGGTGGTACCCGACTCTGACTGACCCTGGGCTCTGCCTAACCAGGCCCAGGGCCAGTGCTATGCTGAAAGAGACACTTAAAAATACAGTGAAAACACCTACATACACTAGGGTGCACTATGGGTTAGGGTACCCCTATGATTGGCATGGCCTCTCCTATAAGGCCGTACATAATAGGGCAGGGGGATTAGAACTACCTTTAAGTCCTTAGTACATAATAGGGCATGGCTGTTTAGAGGCCAGCAGCCCTTCGTGCGCTTGCATGTGTGCACTGCTGAAGCCTGAGGTCAGTTTAAAAGCAGGCCTGTGTTGCAGGACTGCTTTTAAAATGCAAATTGTGCCCAAACTTGACTTTTGGGTTTGGGGCACTTACAAATTGATAAACTACAATGTTGGGGCATATTAGGTATCCTCAGGGTTTCCCCTAGGTGTCCCAAGGGTGGGGGGTCAGGTATCTACAAGGAGGACCCTTATAAAATGAGTTTTATATGCACTGGGGTTAGTGAAATTGCACATTTCACTCCCCACATTGTAGTAAAGTGCTTCCCAAAATCGGCTTTTGTGCTAGGAGCACTGTGAAGTGAGGCTCTGCAATATTTTGATATAAACAGAACCCCTAAAGTCTTTCCTAGGTATTCCAGGGGTGGGGGGTCCTGTAGGTATAAGCAGGGTCCTTATATAGGCCCTGGTATTGGAGAAATTGGCCAGTTCATTTTTCCATTGCAGATCCCCAGCCCCAGCACATTGCAAGAGGCTATTAGTTAATAGCTGGAGAAAGGAAAGCCATAAAACTAGGATTAAAAGAATGTTAATGATAAATGCAACAATATGGTATTGTTGAATTTATTCTAAAATGTACAGACAAGAAGTTAAGACTTTCTGGTCTGTAAGCCACAATTCAGCCCTCTAGTGCTCTGCCTTGATTGGTCAGAGGTAAGTGGATTAGCCAGGCTGTTTGAAGAGGTGATAAATGACCCCTGGGGTTAGGAAGCCTTTCTGGGAAGAGAGGTTGAAGGGCATGGGAATGCCAGAGACAGGGGGAGGGGTAGTAAATAATGCTCTTCAAGGGAAGGAGGAGACAAGCTGAAGAAATCACTTTCATTTACACCTCTCCCCCCTGCCCCACAGCCGGATGGGGGGATTAAGGAGGAATTCCCAGGTGTAAGGGGAGTGGACCTATGTAGGTGAAGCCATCCTGTAGGCTGGTTTAGTTAGTTCTGCTCCCTCTGCTGGAAAATCAGCCATGATGAATTTTGGAGAAATTGTGCGCTCTGTGAGAAAATAATGCCACACTTTAGAGGATGTGGTCATACCCTGGAGCGTTGCCCTGCACCTCATTGGACAGGAGTGACCTCCTTCTTGACCCAGAGAACTTGGAATAAGTATCTGATAGGGGCAGAGCCTCTCAGATGATGCTGCTTGAAACTTGAGAGAAGAAGGGTCCCTGCTGAGGAGTTTGATTTGCACCAACCAGGCCCTGGACTCTGAAGATTGTGCCTGTTGCACAATCTGGAATTACAGCCGTGTGAATTACTTTGCTTCAAAAGGACTAAAGAGTGGACTCCCTGCAAGCTTAAGGTTAACAGAGCTCACCTGGACCACCACCAAGAATCCCCAGCCTGGAGAACTACCAGTGAATTTGTAAGGGTTTTGTCCAAGTGGATTGTGGGAACTGAAGTCCCTTTCAAGGACCATCTTGGAGATTCCAGACCCTTGGAGTAAGTTTTGGACACTTTGAGACCCTTTGGAAAACTTCAGGAAGAAGTTCCAGAGGTTTGGAGAAGTTTGGAGCAACTTTGGAAAAAAGCTCCATAAGTGGACCGACTCGCCCTGGCCAGCCAAGCCGGCAACCATCAACCATGAGTTGGCCTGCCGTCCAGGTTCCTCCTGCTGAAAAGCTCCTGGGGTCTGACTTCCAGAGTTTGATTGGGCCTAGGCGGAAACCCAAGCCGGCGAACCCTCACCGAATCCGGCCTAGTGAAGAGCATCGAGGGACCCCGCAAGGAAAAGCTCTGTAAAAGTTTCTAATTCCGAACGTAGAAAAGGTGACCAGGACCAACCACGAGAGCCAAGCCACCCACCATCAACTGTGTGCCGGCCTGGATCCCTGGCTCGTCCCGCTGGAAAGCTCCGGAGGTTGGACTTCCATAAGTTTGACCGGGAGCTCGTTGCAAGGCAAGCCGGCGAACCCTCGCCGAATCAGGGCTGGCTGAGAGCGTCGAGGGACCCCGGGAAGAAAAACTCCAGAAAAGTTTCTAAGTCAGAAGGTAAAAACTTTGACCGAGACCTACCGCAAGGAGTAGCCCCGCCGCGCTTCATCGCGGTCGGCCTGAAACTTTGACTTTGAGCAGGTCTAGCGTGACCAGATGTACCAATAGGCGCTATACGTTTCTATGTGCTATATAGTGCTAAATCTTTAAAAAGTCATATCACCGGTTCCCCACATTGGATTTTTTTCATTTTAAAGAGAAAAATATTTCCGATTTTTATAAATTGGTGTTGGATTTTTATTGTGTGTTGTGTCTTAATTATTTACTGAATTGGTGTTTTTAAATGCTTTACATACCTGTCTTTGAAGTTAAGCCGGCCTGCTCACAGCCAAGCTACCAAGGGTTGAGCATGGGAATAATTTTCTAAGACCGGTACTGAGCCATATATTAAGGTAGTGGCCTTATTGGGGGGGAACAGATATACATTTGCCCCTACTACTAACCCACTTTCCAACATCCAGACCAAGCACTCTTAAACAATACTGTCTACAAGTATGGATGACATGTGACTCCTACACCCTGTTGTTTTATGTAACATTTCCTATACACAGATTTACACACCTATGATTGTCTGCCTCTGTGTAGTGTGAGTGATGTAAAGTGCTTACACCCTGCACTGGTATGAGTGGCGCTATATAACTAATTAAATGCATCAGAGAGTGGTTATGGAGACTTGAGCGGCACTATTAAAGGGTGGTAGTGAGTGAATCCGTGGCGGAGCTGGATTGTTGAATACCAAGGCTGCCTATTGGATTTCAGCTCCCGCCTCCTTCATCCACCAACATACTCTCCCCTCCACATTATCTCACTCTTCCAGGTTCTTTCTCATCTTTGCTTTCTCCCTTTTCTCTGTTTTCCATATTTCCCTTCCTCCTTCTGCCCACACCCCTTGATGCCTTTCTCTCTCTTGTTCGGTTTTACAGTCTGATGGTTTAAAAAATGTACCGGTCTCTAACAAAGAATGCAGTTGGGCCTCACCTGCAGACACCAGCTTAAATTAAGCATCATTAGCTTGCAGCCCACAAAGGAAATGCCAGAGTGGCTAGTCTGGCCCTTTCTGCATTGTATATCCTGCCTGAAGAGCAGATACACCCTTTTCTCTCCTTTCTGCAAGACACAAGGACCCCAGCCTTCTCCCTTCCCCATGGCGTAGCACAGAAACATTACATATGACCAAAAATAAGGGCCACATGGTCAACCTCACCTCAAAGTCCCTGCCCCCTTTCTACCCAAAACAGTCTCCCAAGTTAACTGTTCTTACTCAGCACAACTGACTCTGGCGTAAATCCGAGTCCATTTTAATGTATCTTTTCCAATCCTTGTTACTTCTGCTGGGGTACTTACATTACTATTTCCATCAGAGTGAATGCTGCTTCAGAGCATCGCCAGCTACCAGTCTCTTGTCTGTAATTGTCGGAGGGTTCCACTACTAAAGAATGCTTGCCAACTGCACTGTGTACAGCTTCTGCCATTTCTCATTCATGCCTCTCCCCACGTACCCTCCCACGGTATGTAAGAATATAGAGCCTCCACAGGCAGGACTTGCTGCTTGAACCCCGTGCCATCATATTCACATTCAGCTGCGGCGCGGCAGGTATGAGCGGTGGGGCCGGGTTAGGGGGGGGGGCGGGGATTTGACAGACGTCCACGAGGGAAAATTAAATAAATAATTCACTTTCCCTCGTCGTCGTCTGTCGAAATCTCCCCCTCCTACCCGGCCCATCTGCTCTTACCTGTACGGGCAGCGGCTGTTCTCATTAACTGTATTTGTAAAGTGCACACGTAG
The DNA here is from genome assembly GCA_963921515.1 of Calotriton arnoldi. Classification (NCBI taxonomy): domain Eukaryota; kingdom Metazoa; phylum Chordata; class Amphibia; order Caudata; family Salamandridae; genus Calotriton; species Calotriton arnoldi. The sequence goes on along the minus strand of CAWUFW010001721.1, from coordinate 1,108,135 downwards.
TTGAAAGGCAATAGAGTGCTTTACATGGTCAAGGGCAGAGATCCAACCAGAAAGTGAATCTGGGTGGGAGGTCTTGGGTTCTGCGATGGGAGGTGGACTCTTTACTGTGTTGTGATGTAGTGTTCTTTAAAGATATGCATCTTCAGCTCCTTAATAACTTGAAGCATACTTGGGGTGGTCCTAATGGATACAGGGATGTAATTACAGATCCTGAGTGTGTGGATGGGGTAGGCCCGTTTCCTCGTTGTTTTATTGGTTCTTGAATGTCTGTGTCCCCTTGAATGAGGATGTCTGAATATGTCCCCGACTGGCCCGTTGATAATTTTGCATTGTTTGTTAGATCAGACCTGCATGACTGGGCCTAATATTGCAGATGAGGCCTCACCAGTGATGTGTACAGAACTTACAACTGTCTGCTGAGTTTGCACCCCGATATCCAATCCAGAAGTATTCATACTGGCCCCACGTTGTTGACAAGTGAATTCCACAGACTGCATTCTTTGAGAGCCATCATCCCTCTGTTATCCTGGACCCAGATTCATACCTAGAGCTGTTACGCTCCTAGCTGTCAATTGGCCACATGTCAAATGTAGGCCCTTCAGGCCATTCTGGATTTTTGTCCCACTGTACTCTGCATGCCTGGATTTCAAAGTCCATGCCTATAGTAGAAAGTGTAAAACTACAAGTACCAGTATGCAAAGGGCTGCTGGCTAAAGAGCCACGACTGGCTGATGACCTCATCTGTGATTCTTGTCCACTTGGAGCTTTAAAATTTGAAGTTACTCTGCTGAAAATGTAATTTGTACAGTATTCAAACGCATAGTTTCTTAATGAAAGCCCACTTGAGTGTCCCTAATTCAAGACGACCCACAGCTGTCACAGACGAACACAAAGAGACAGCATAGAGCCCATGTGGTGCTAAAGCACTTGGCACATGTTTTATTGAGTATTTCAAGAACATGCCCTAGCAGGTCTGAAAATTCTAAAGGTAGACGGGGCGCCAACTGGTGCAGTGGGGTCATAAAGGCTACTCACATTTCGATTGTTGGTGCAATACTGTGAGTAAATCTCTTGCACTTTTTATGAATCACAAACACAAGCACAACATGCCTAAGTGGGAAAATTGAGTTTTAAATTGGTAACATTGTCAGGCCATTAATGGTACAGACTCGATAATGGGTTAACTTGGTTTACACTTTGTGTGCCTGCAAAAAGGGCCCTCATATTTCTATCCGTGTTCAGAGTGGTACTGCCTGAATAAGTGTGGCTTACCTTTAATGCTACCAGAGGATTCCATTATATCATCAGAGACACAGTGGTCAAGTCATGGGCTTTCCCTTTTCCTGGCATTGCTCTCAGTGTATTAATGCACTTGGTTAAGCTGATGTAATGCAAGACTATCTATCCCAGAATGCATTATTGTGTTTAAGGAAAGCCGGGGACTGCAAAATAGCGTTTTTCCTGATACAGTCTCATCTGGTACCTTTACTAGGCTTCTTAGTGAAGTGGGAAGGCACAGGGAAAGTGCCCTATGCAGTCTGTGATTCCTAATTTCAAGCCCCAGCTCCCACATGAGCCAACTGTGATCTGCGACTGCCGCGCTTACCCCACCGTCAGGCTCCGATAATACTTCAGTTCGAAAGGGCTCGACATTCAAAACACAATAGGCAGGAAGCAGTAGTCGAAGTGGAGAAAAAAAAGTAGGAGAACTGTGGGCGGAGAATCAGAGGGCGAGAATAACCTGAGATTTGGGTCTGTGGGCAGAGTCAGAGGTGTGGCCAGACAGAGCAAAACTTCCCTATTTTTAGTATTTATTTGGCATTTCACTGACCAGTTAATTCAACCAATAGATACACATGCTTATTTAAGGTTTAGTACGAGTTATTGACATTAAAATACATTCACAAAGAGGGATATGTTTTCAATCACAGAATGTGTCTAATACGCTTAAAAGTGGAATCACAAGCCATTTGTCTCCGAGCCATGCAGTTTCTGTCATCAGCACTTCTACTCACTTATTCCACAAGTGCAGTTCAAACATGAATGGTAAAACATCCTAGTTTAAAAAATGTTTTCCACTTAATTATGGCTGTACCATATTTGCCACATAATACATCTTCTGCTGCATAATCTAACAATTTCACCCAAAACAATTTTGTAGCTCAAACGGATCAAAAATTACTAAAGAAATGTGACTTATGTTGCTGTGAAGTGTAGGGCCCTTTGCAAAGGTTGACTGGTCACCTTTCTCACTCCTGCATTTGTATGTTACACAGGTACTAATAAGGCAAAAGCTTTGCAGAGGCTTTTAGTATGTATAAATATGTCAAAATAATAAAGTATCATAAAATGTACCGCATTACGTTGCAGCCTTTTTTTGCTGCATAATTTAGTCAACACTGCGACATAATTTTGACCTCCATTGCTGCATAACTCCAGTGGCCCGAAAGCAGGCTGCACATGTTAAAAGTGTTTGTGCACGAAGCAGAGACCGTGAAATTTGCGAACTTAGGGGCCGATTACAATGGCAGGCGGACTTCAGTTCGTCCGCCATCGAATTAGGGAATGGGACCGCTCGCCTACAAAGCGGCGGCCTGCCGATAGGCATTACAATGTGACCGCCACTACGGCGTTCGCAATGCCTATCTTTTACATTGCGGCAGGTGCTGCTGGCTGCATCACCCGCCGCAATGTAAACAAGCATTGGCATAGCCAATAGGTCTCGCCTTTGGGACCTTATGTGTTTAGCCAGAACTTTTGGCTATGTTGTAGAGCATTGTGGCTGCTGTGCATTATGTTGAAAAGTAATAATAAAAAGTGTTAAGCATTTTTGTTACCTTCATACAAACGAAGACGACATTATATACAACTGAAAAACCTGATTAAAAAAGATTTTAACATAAAAAAATGTCTTCTAGTTTTTTTGTACTTGCACTGCTGGCAACTTCTTCCTGCCTGTTCTCATGCTTGTTTGTTATAATTTTTTTTGTTATGGGGGAGCGGGACATAAATAACAGGGGAGCGGAGTTTGGAAAACAGTAATTTAATTAGAACACGAGCAGCGGACGGACACTAGGGAGAATCAACAGATGCCAGATTCCAAGGGCAGACTGACGTGATGCTTAGATGGTGCGCTGATGCAAAATGGTGGTGGTGAATGATGTTTGGTGCTCAGGTGGTGACACTATATGCTGTGGATTGGAGGTACGTTGTGGATTGTGGAGTTGAAATATGTTGTTTGGTGTGTAATTATGCGGTGTGTATTGGAAATGTATGGAGTTGAATTGTGTGGCCTGGAACTGTGGTGTTGAGTGAAATTATGCTTAGTGAAATTGTGTCATGGTGTGGAGTGCATTTATGTTGATTGGTGGTATTTGGTATAGAGTGCATTTATGTGGAGTGTATTTATGTTGCAGAGTAGAGTGCAATTATGTGGCATGTAATTATCTGGCCCTGAGTGGTATTATGTGGAGTGTATTTATGTTGCAATGAGTAGAGAGTAATTATGTGGCGTGTAATTATGTGGTACTGAGTGGTATGTGGAGTGTATTTATGTTGCATTGAGTAGAGTGTAATTATGTGGCGTGTAACTATGTTGCACCGAGTGGTATTTTGTGGAGTGTATTTATGTTGCATTGAGTAGAGTGTAATTATGTGGCGTCTAATTATGTGCCACAGTGGTATTATGTTGAGTCTATTTATGTTGCATTGAGTAGAGTGTAAATACGTGCCATGTAATTATGTGGCACTGAGTGGTATTATATGGAGTGTATTTATGTTGCATTGAGTAGAGTGTTATTATGTGTTGTGTAATTATGTGGCACTGAGTGGTAATATGTGGAGTGTATTTATGTTGCATTGAGTAGAGCGCCTATCATGGTGCGCCCAGTAAACAACAACCTTAAAGACAGCTCAAAGGGCAAATGCACCTGCTACGAGGGTCTGTATGCAAGCCGTTCGTCACAGGTCTGGCACAATCCTAAGGCAGCTCAGTAAATTAATGGACTTGCAACAGAGTGCGTGTTTGTGTGGGAGAGAGACCTGGTTATTACAGGCTGTAATCTCAATAACCGGTTCGATAGAGGGTTCAGTGCTTGCTGCAATGATCTATGGTACCTGCGACCCGTGAGCGTGCACAATCACAATCTCTGCGTAATACCTGGCTGTTAATGCAAACCAAAGTCAAACAGCTCAGTGAGATGTGCACTAACAACAGCGATCTAAAAAATGGAGTTCTGGGCAGTGAAGATACCAGCATATGTGTGAGTATCCCGTGTTTGATAGTTGCATTGCACGGAGGGGTGACGCACACCCAGATAAGGGGCTGTGTTACATAAGGTCAGCGAGGTGTTCCCGGCTCCGCACAGAGGCACCAGATACCACAGCAACGAGAGGCGGCGAGAGCGGGAGCTGCCAAGCCCCACCGGCCGCCTCAAAAGACGCGAGAGCCAGCAGCAGCCCACCACTATAATTCACCAACCATGATACTCTGCCACCACCGCGTTCCACGCATGAAACCCGCATTAGGGTTGGCAGTCCCGCGAGTCACTGTGAGAGTGTGTTTGGTGCATCCCTCCTGGTTCAGGACTAGGACCAGAACTTACCATTGTCAAAAGATCAGGGCTAGGTCAACACACGCCCACAGGATACTAGTATGTGGCATGACCAAAAATGTTTTAAAAAAACAGGATCGCAGGTGTGCAGTTTGGGCTTACAGAGCAGCGGACACAACTGTACCTCATGCAGGGTACATTCCTGTCCCAGCACAGGTGTACACTATTTTCTCTAAGGTTAGTGCAGATACGATGCATCCTATTCCCTAATGAGCGTGGTGGCAACGTTAACGCCAGAGCGTGACTGCATCCCTGTAGCATGTGGGCCTGCAAAACTCTAGCAGCAGCGAGCGTTCCACCCACTGGGCTATCTTCCTGCCTCAAGAAGCTGTAACCAGTTCCGCTTTCATGAAACCATCTCCTTTAGTCACTGTGGAGAACAGCGCCCACTTAAGCAGATCCCGGACCTCCCCAGCAGACCCATTGGGCTGTTCAGCGACAAGACATAAAGCCAGTTTTACAAATGGTTTGTTGACCTTTCACCAAGCCCCTCGGCCGTCGCTGGCCCCTTCCGGTGCACGCCCTGCTTGGCCTTATCGGGTGACTGCAGCCCTGGAATGCCGCTCCGTTTCCTGTGTGGCTGCAGCTCGAGCTCCCTGGCAGCCCAGCAGGGTACAGACCCGGTTACCATGGCAAGCAGTGCTTTGTATTGGTATTTCGCCTGTCGATTAATCGTGTGATATACATGGAATGCTTTATGCAGTCACAGCACGTGCACGGTGGCGCTCCGCCACTTTCACACAAGCATAACATGAAATGAGGGCCTGGCGAAGACCAGGGGAGAGAGGCGAAGAGGTAGAGAGAGGATGCGAGGGACAGAAGCACGAAAGGAGAGAGAGAAAAATAAAAGAGCGACAGAAACCGAGGAAAGGAGAAGGAAAGCAATGAACAGGAGAGGGGAGGAAAATCGGGATAGTGGGAGAAAGGGAAAAAGACAGAGGAGAGCAGAGGCACTGAGGGTAGAATGGTCCATGCTGGACAGAAAGGAAGCGGGAGCTAATCCATGACAGGAGAAGAGCATACAAACAATAGGAGAAAGACCTCTGAGAGGGACAGTGAAACGACGACGGGGGGAAGATGCGGAGAGTAGAGAAAAGAAAGGGAGCGAAAAACAGTGTCAGATGAGACGGAGCGAAGGTAGGGAGAGGAGAGAAAAGTAAGTGGTGAGATGAAGTGAATAAGCCATGGCATCGCTCTGGTTGATGTTTGGGAGGTGGGAGGGGTGTTATGTGCAGAAAGGCATTACGGCGCTCTAGTAAATAAATAAATAAAACAAGCACGGTACGCGAAAGTGAAAGCGACCGCGTTTGGAGCTGAAAGTGCACGCTGTGCTTAATGAGCCATGACGAGGGAGGAAAGCCGCGCTCACTCCCGAGCACCCTAGGCCAGGGCAGAGAGAAGGCGGGACATGCACCCGCCTTTGGCCAATTGCGTGCTGTCTTTCTTAGAAAGATGCACGCAAAGGCCAATAGGTGTGATGAGAAAAAAAAAAGCACACGCACGAGCGTGTGGTGCGAGTTGAAAAGCCCTTACTAGAAGCCTCGCCTCACAGCGCATGCGCGCTGGCTCAGGCGAGACCTAAAAAGGGACATTTTACATATATCACTGCATTACGTGACAGCGCCAATAGGTGCAGTGATGTCTGGGGGCCGGGGGTAAAGGGGCCTGCTATGGGCCCCCAATGTCCCTTTCCACCAGCTTTTCTATGGTGGGTGAACCGCCATGGATAGGCTGGCGGGTAAGGGACATCATAATCCCTACTGCGGTGCCTGGTAGGCACCACCAGCATTGTAGGAACTACGAGCACCTCCGCCGCATAGGCGGGCTCAAGGAGCCCGTCGGGTGCGTGGCGATCGGTCTTTCCGACTGCCAGGGAACCGCCCGCCATTGCAATATGGCGGGCGGTGATGCAGTCACCGATGGCGGTGGGACCGTCACCGACGGGGTGATGTGGCGGTCCCACCGCCATTATAATCACCCCCTAAGTTTGGTGTGCATGCAAATCCTACATTGCCAACCCCTGGTAAGTTGCACTACTAGTGCTGAAAAAGGCCAATGGAGGTACCAATGGGTGAGGTGGACTGGCCTCAAGGGTCTTGTGACCTCAGTGACAGAGTCACTGTCGCACTAGGGTGTGCTTCTTCATATGCCTGCCCGCAAGACTGGAGGTGAACTGTATGGATTGTGGTGGACAGGCCTTCAAGGTTAACTCACACTTGCCACCGTTCGGGTCCACCTGCTGGTGCTAAGACACCAGGGCTTCTAAGGTCTATCGGGCCTTCTAAGGTGTAGCATCAGAATGTGCTCTGTCAGGAGAGTGGTCTGGTGGACTGGTCATGAAGGCTGAACATGGTTCTACAGTTCCAAATTCGGCAGCTCTGGCCAGAGTGCCGCATCCTCTCCCACACTGAACACCATACTGCCCCACTGGGAGAAACTCGCACTGCCTTCAGCTACAACCCAATTGTGCTGCGACTCAATTCAAATTATGCACTAGACAAGAGTAAAATGCTGCCTGAAAAAAAGTAACAACACCCTGAAAAAAGCAAACACTCATAGGGAATGCAAGGATAAGCAAAGCATGTGAAATGTAAGCAGGAACAACATGGTTACCTTAACGGTTTTAAACTCATTATTCAGAAATCAGTAAGTGATTTTGCCTGAAAAGTTCAGGACATGACTACAGGACCAGGAAGGAACCCGTTTCAATGTCCATTGCTTATATCCTTACAAAATGTAAGCAGTTTGGTTTAAAAAGACCACATCCCTAAACACAGAGCCTGGGTACACATTTTATAAGCTAAAATAATTAAAACAGTTGAAAACGATCATATTAAACGTTTTCCACTCCACCCATCAACCAGGTTTTGCAGTCCCTTTAGGAATGATGCACTTCCCCACCCTGGGGAAACAATGTTGTTCAAAGAAAGAAGATAAAAAGAAAGTAGCGCTTCACTGGCAAACTGTAAAGCGGTGCTAATGTGCGTGGGTGTAAATAACAATCTGGACTGTCTGCTGACCACTCTGTAGTTATTTAATTATTTTCGTATTTTGATACTTTTTTCTCTCCGTCCCGACTCCCGAGGTTGTACTTTGGAATAGAAAACGGTCAGAAAATGAGGACATTTCCAGCCAAAGTGTTCTGCTCGTTTTTGGATCCATTTCACAGGGGAACAAATAAAGAAAAGGAGAGGCAAGAGAGAGTAGGTAAGAGCTGTCTCTTGAAATCAGCACTTAAGGAGGAGACAGAAAGAGATGGAGGAATAAAGAGAGAGAGAGGGGGGGGGGGAGGAGGATAGCTGCCAGAGGCAGAGCAGGAGAAGCGGACACTGTCCTTGCCTTCTCTGGGGATGACGGAAAAGAGACAGAGAACGGCCGAGCCTTACTGCAGCATAACAAAGGGCAGAGGGTGGGTGGCCTCTTTGACTGCAGGCAGGTCTCAGGTCAAGTGCAGGGCCATTAGGTAGCGCTTTCGCGCGCTAATGGCCCTGCGAATAACAGAAGGGAGAGGGGAAATTCTTTTGTCCCCTCGTCCCCCCCACCCTTGTCCCCCGTGTCCCCCCTACTCCAAAATCTGGGGGGGGGATATATCCCCCGCGTCCCCCACACTTCCTACGCCCATTGCTAGTTCCACAGCCCCTGCAAGTTGTGATGTCACTGGGGCGGCGCCAACTGGCTAGATGGTTAAGGAAGGGCCACTAGCCAAACCTCATGGACTTAAAACGTTTTATCTAGAAAACTGCATATGTGCAGGGCAGATAAGATGCCATGGTACCTGGCTGGTGCCCGGCTAAGATCGACCAGGCATGTTGACATTTTGGCTGTTGGGCTCTGTCCGAGTGAAATTACCAGAGAGGTATATTCCACTTTATGTACATTTTGAGAGATTGCTGAGTTGGGTTGGTGCCCTAAAATTCTTTTGCTTCTTAGAGCTGCAGAGAGTCTAAGTGTTGATGATGTTTTTAACCTAGTTGACTGCCAGTTGTTTCCTGCCACAGCATTAGCTCCAGGCTACCTGCTCTGGACTTTAGTAGCTTATTGCACAGCTAGTTTAGGTTAAGTGCCGGCCCCTACCGCACACTGAACTAAGAGGCCAAATTTAAGTCTGACCTGGGCGGGGATGAGGTTTTCGGTAGTCTGAGTGCTTGCTTGTAAATTCTTGCGATGAGTTTATTCGACAGGCTACAGTCTTTTCCCAACATGATTTCCTGGCCATAGGCTAGGGAGGGGATCATTTTTGTCCTCATGACTGTTATTAATGGGGACAAACTTGGGCCAGATAGCTGTTTGGCTAGTTTTGTAAAAGCCGCCTGCAACATCAGGGCTTTAGCTCCAACCTCTTGCCATTGTTTTATGAAAGAATAGCTTGCATCTAAGTGGACCCCCTAAGTATTTGTAGGAGTGTTCTATTAAAATGCTTTTGCCCATCCTCCTCCTTGTTATTTTCTTCTCCCATAGGTTACTACCTTGGTTTTCGTCAGGTTCACTTCCAGATTGTTCGCAGATGTATAGATACATAGTTGGTCGAGAAGCCGCTGTAGGCCTACCCTCGTCTGACTGAACAATGCTAAATCGTCTGCGTACAGCAGGTTACTAACCAGATTGCTGCCAATTTTTGGGGAGTGACTGTTGATGTCATTGAGGGATTGTGATAGGTCCGAAATGAAGAGATTGAAAAGCAGGGGTGCCAACACACACCCCCTGTTTCACTCAACGTGATGTTTGTATTTTCCTTGAAATATGTGCTTCCTACCCAATTTTATGAGGATCCATGTGCTGGTATGAAGCTGGATGATGGCCTCCAATAGAGGACAAGGTATCCCCCATTTCTATAGCCTGGACCACAGTAGCCCCCTTGGAACATGATCAAACGCCGCCTTAAAGTCAACAAATCAGCAGTGTATTAAAGACTTTGAAGCTGCTGCTTTATCTATCAGGACTGATATTGCAAGTAAGTTGGGTAAGGTTCCTGATTTTGCCACAAATCCTGTCTGATTAAAGGGGAGAAAATGTTTTTGCTTAGCCCACAGTGTGGGATCTTCGAACAACAGACTAGTGTAAAATTTGGCGTCCATGTCTAGGAGGGCTATCAGCCTATAGTTTTTTGGGTCTGATCTTGTATCCCCTTTATAAATCGTATGTATTATAGCCCCGCGCCAGGAGTGTGGTATCAATGATGTGGTCTGACAATAGTTGAATAGGGTTGAAAGCTGTTCCGCCCAAAACTGAGTATCCTGTTTGTAAAGGCTTGTGGTAGTCCGTTAGGTCCGGGTGCCCCATCCGATCGTCCTTTGGTTACAATCTGTGATATTTGTGATGCCAAGACTTCTGGGACTTTGTCTGGATGCTGTAAGTCCTGTTGTTGGGGGAGGGGCGGGGGGGAAGAGACTTCGTTGTCTGTTGTGGTGCTGTCCCGGTATCGGTCGCCTTCCTCTGAGGTGATCGTACCTGTGATGGGCTGTAATTGGTGCAGAGAGCCTGTTTTAGTCGAAGGTGCCATTTGTGCCCGATTAACAGCTGAAATGACTTCCTTTTCTGTGGCTTCAAAATGGATAGTTAAGAAGGATGCCCATTCTTCGTCTGAGATGTTTGCACTACCATGTCCCCTCTGACCGTTCGTTTGTCCATTCACAAGAAATCCTTCGAGTTAGAATTCTTACTGGCATGAAGTAGTCTTATCCAAAATTGCTCTGAGCGTTTGTGTTTCTCTACAGAGACTGCTTGCCTGAGGGCTTTCTGGGCTTGCTTATAGATAAGCGGCAACTCAGCCCCCGGGCACCTCCGGACTCGCCTCAGCGCTGCATTGTGTGTGTTCTTGAGTTTCTTGATCTCAGCTGTGGTGACAATATGATTGCCTCCGTTGTATCGACGAGTAGGGTGAGCATATTTTTGGAGCAGTTAGTCGGTAAAATTCACCCATGTAGTCGTTGGTGACACATTGTGCTGTTCTCACCTAAAAAAGCCCTGCATACTGTCCTGATGGTAGTTAAGGAGGAATTTGTCCATTTTAGCCTTTTAAGATTCTCCGTGTAAATTCCACAGGTTGTCGATCTCGTCATAACATGATGTGGTATGATAAATGACAGGGTTATAATTTGTGGCTGATGGTCACTTTCTCTCCGTGCGGCAATACAGTAATTCTCAATCAAGGGGAACATTTCCCCATTGCAGATGGTGTAATCAAGGTAAGAGTGGGTTTGCCCATTTGTTCTTGTCCAGGTCGGTGGCTTGGCCTGAGGAAAACGACCATTCAGAATTGTGTAACCCATGCTGGTGAGTTGTAAAATCATATATTCGCAAAGCTTGCTGTACTTACAGCCGCTAGGTTTTATTTGTTTCATGACGTTTTTGGTTCTACCAGGGCACATTGCTTCATAGTCTTCCGGAAGGTCTTGGAAAAGATTTGTATTGTAGTCCCCTGTGGGGTCGTTTAATAGGCCACACAATTTGGATTAGATGATCGAGTTTGGACCTTTTCTCCCTGGCACTTGGGCTGATGTACACGTTTATCAGCAGCAGTTATTTCTGTAATTTCGAGCTTCTGACCCTTACACCAGTAAGCCAGTCCTCCTCGAATAGTAACTGGTCAGTTGTTACTTTTAACTTGACTAAGACATAGATTGATAGCCCACCTCTTGGTCTACCAAACTTGTGAGTTCTTGTGGCAGAGGTCCTGTATTCTAGGTAGCCTTCTAGGCTTGTCTCGGCCCATGTTTCCTGAAGGAATATAACTTCATGGTTCTTTAGAAAAATAATCACATCCGGGGACTGGATTTTCTGGAAGGCCACTAATATTCCAGGAGCACATGGATAGTTCAGGTATATCGACTTAGGAAGCTGTTTGAGAACTAATTTAGTTGCGACTTCCTCTGAATAATGCTGCTGAGAGCCAGGCCCAGTCGCCTCTCATGTGGTCTGAATCCTGCACCTTTTGAGCTTTGCTTTCTGTGACAGCCCGACCTTGGGCATTTTTTACTATGGAGAATGGGTTATTCCTGGTGATATTAGAAGTAACCAATGGCCTTGCTAGTACCATAGGATAGTCTGGATCTTTCTGGGCGAGTATTTTAATACGCCACCTGTTGAATTTCTCAATTCTTAGTAAGTTTTGCTCTGTAATTGCTGCCGATGCTAATGTAATTAATGTGGGTTCAGTAGTTTGTTGACCTTTGGGGTGGAAGAAATTCTATTGCTACGATGTTACTGGATTCCGGTTTGCACAATTCGGGGATAGATATACACAGCCTGAGGATGTTCCCCCTGTTTAAGATGTCGTGGGAGCCTTGACAGGGGTACTCTGGGATGAACAGTAGCTTGACTGTTTGATTTGTGGAGATGGTGTCAGGAATCGCAAGCAGTAGCGCCTTCCTCGTCACACTCACTAGTCCCGGGACTTGAAGACTACATCTCCCATGATGCCCAACAGCAGTCGCGGCCGGCAGGACTCAGGGGTGGGGGGTTAATTATTTAATAAAATTTCAACAAAAAAAAAAAAAAAGTTACCTTCGCCTCCGGTCCCGGACTCCCTTGTCGCGTCTCCTGCTCTCTCTCTGCTCACAGGAAGCAGAAGCAGGCAGTCTCCCTCTCCTCCCCTAAGCCAATCACAACGCTGCAATGGTAGCATTGTGATTGGCTAGGACGCCGTCCTTACTGGCGTCTATGGGGAGGCCGTTTTCTCCATGCTGGCTGCGCAGCAGCCTACATGGAGAAAACAGAGTGCTATGACTGGTTTGGTGGGCCTTGGGTCCGACCAAACAGTTAGCGCCCATAACATTGGGCTAGACACTCCTCCCCGACCCGCCCAACCAGGCAAACCCTTCTTCTGATTTTTCGCAGTGCGAGAAGCAGAAACGTAAAATGGTATTTATACCATTTTACGTTTCTGCTTCTCGCACTGCGAGAAAGCAGTAGGGCAACGCTCGGACGTCCACGTGGAAGAGCCGTCCCTGCCCAACAGGCTCTGAGGTTCATGGGATAAAAGACGCAACAGCACGCCAGCTGGCGTGCTTAATTCAATTGTTTGGACAATTCTTCAAACCCGCATCGGCTGATCGGGTCATATTACTCTCTCTCTGGAAAGAGACCTTTGTTGGAACTTGTGCCGCGATCTCCATTCGATCGAAGGGAGATTGCCTATCCGTCAGACGTAACGGATAGCCTCCGGAGGGCCAGGAACGCTTCTTGGCTGCTGGGCATTGTTAGCTCGCGGTGAGACACGTAGTCTTGACCGCATGGTGAATCGGAACCTCCAGGGTATTCGAAGACCGGTTCACCTCATTTGTTAGGGTAAGCGGTTCGACAAGTAGTCGTTTCCGTTTTATGGTTTGTTCCCTCATCCTGCGAAGCAGTGGAGCAGCACTACTTCCAGGTAGGGAGTCTTCTTGTTTTCTAATCACCTTCTTTTTCTTGGAAAGAATTCTACAAGCTTATTTTTGAAGTGTTTTCTGGGCTTCATTATGGATTAGCGTTCATGGGTGAACGTGAAGGTTATGTTTTCTGAGAACTCTGACTTACCTATACCGGAATTGGGATTCCCCTCGGGAGTAGGTAATAACCAATCAGGAAGTATTACCGAAAGAAAAATATTCTTCGTTTCTTTGTTCTGAAAGTCATACCTTGTTTGGATACTGTGCATTCTAACATAAGAAAACTATTTACACATGCATATATATGTTGGAGAGGCATGTTTATGTGCAAGACTTTTTGAAGGACAAAGGCGTTCACCAATTTTGGCCATTCCTCCTATGCTTTTTTCTTTACTAAAATATGTGGTACGTATGATTGTGGTTTCACCCCTAACAGAATGTTTCCTTACCAGTGTGTGACAAGGAGTTGATTCTGTTTTTGTCTTTCTAGGTGCATGCAGGGAAAAAGATATACAAGGTCTTTGTTCAGAGGTTGAAGTTTGCTTGAGTTGGCGATTTCTTGTTATCAAGGTACTACTCGGCTCTTAGTGAGATATATATTAGAGTAGACAATAACTTGCATTTACTGATTATTTCTTCTACTTTTTACAGGTTCAATTTCCCTGCTGTTCCTTTCTCATTTTCCTTTCCCTCACTTGATCGCCCTAATCCTCTGTGTAAGATATATTTTCAGAGTTGGGGATGTCAAGAGGTGGACCACTTTGTGCATCGTTCCAATTCAGAGGAGTTCCTATTCTCACGATATGAGGTTCTGACAGAGGGGCTCCTGGCCTGAATCGGAGGTATTGTCCCTGGTCCATTTGGGGACAGGTTCATTCCTTTTTTAGTCTGTTGTTACTCCTTGTTTATGCTCCTCTTGTTGGTCATAGTGCAAATGGTTAGTTTTGTGCAGTGCTTCCTTGTGCACTTTCATGGTGGCCGGTTCTTTTGTGATTCTAATCTAGATGCTATCGTTATGTCATAAAATTAGATCATCGCTTAGAACTGTATTGAGGCTATTTCGCTCTGTGACTACTTTTCTGACCGGCCTTGGGTGATATGCTCACATTCCCTTTGTCGGCATTGCTTGTGGTTACTCCCATTCCACTTGGGATGGGCGTCGGGGATAATAAGGCCACAACTTCTTTAGTTGACTCTGCTGATATCAAGTTATATTGTTTCTCCCTTAAGCCTCTCCCGTGTGGACTGGGGTTTGCCATAGGTCATTATTAAGACTTGGTTCCTGTGACTACTTCCTTCGAGGGCGCCGTCCGAGTTGGTTGCAACGGTGAAGTGCTGCTTTCGCTGCCAGTCTAACAAGATCCCGATTTGTCTTAAAAAATTGGAAAGGAGTCACACGTTTTTTGAGTCAGGTGGTTGACCTTATTACGCTGTTTTCGAAGTCTATTTTTTCCCCCTCTTACTGAGGGGTTGTTTTTGCATTGGTTCTTGAGTGACTCCGTTACTTGATGCGACTTCCCTATTGCCCAATGCTGTCTTTATCTTTGTCGTAGTCCACTGTTCTATCCTCTGCCCTGGTTGGTTCGGATTAATTATCTTGGGTTGCTGAATTTTTCTACTCTTGGAGCTTGCAGGTTTGTGGTCGGGTGACGGTATGAACACCGTTTTTAGGTCTCGCCTGAACCAGCACATGCGCTGCTCTGCGAGACATTTAGTTAGTGGGTTTTGAAAGTGCTACCACAGGCTTTTTCTGGCCTCAAGCTTGCGTTCACGCGCGCAGCCGCCATCTGTCTTTCCTCCGTCACGGGTCATTAAGTGCATCGCGATCGCGATCACTTTCACTTTCGCGGCCGTGCCAATGCTCGTCTTTCATGACAACAGCAAGCTTATGCTTATTACAGAGCACACACTGTCATTTCTGAATGCACCGCTTTCACTTCAAATTTAAGGAGCGGCATAGCAGTGCGCATTTCTTTATTTTTTGTTCCACAGCGACGCTTGCAATTGAAATGTAAGGAGTGGCAGAGGTGAGCACCGCGCTTTAACACATAGCATGCCATCGCTCCTTTATTTATGAACGCCCCGCTTTCACTTTAAGCCGCCTTTAATTGTGTACGAACGGCACTGCTTTCCTCCACAAACCACAACTGCATATTTTCATTTCTTTATTTCAGACTGGCAATCCAATTTATTGCATTTCCGAACGCGCTCAGTCGACAGCTGGTTCTTCTGCCATCCCCCAATCACCCTCCTCCCGCTGTTCACTGTTGATAGAACTTGCTCTCCTGTCCCAGCCTCTCATCTCCCCACCCCTCCTCCATTCTCAACCACTTCTCTTGCCGCTGTCTCCTGAGCGCTGCTCACTTGTCAAAGCAGCCAATCTGTGAGACTTGTAACCTTTAAAAAAAGTAAGGTTTGACATTTCAACTATGCTTTCAGTTCATTTTCTTCTTCCGGTTTCACAAGTCCCTCGCACCCCACAGCCAATATGGTGGGCTCGGGACTTGGAGGGGCGTGGCGCAGTAACCCTGTCCCTCACGGTGTTAAGGGGGCAGCCATGTCTTTAAGACACCACTTTCAATAGGAAGACATCCACATGCCACCACAACATCTTCTTTGATTTGTAGAGTAGTTGTCAGGATTCACAAACACCCCACATAAAGGGACTGGAGCTGGGCTGCTGCTGCCTTCCACAGCTACCGGTAAGTGCATGACACCCTGATTTCAACGGACCCCGCAGCCCCAGTCTGCAGCCCCCACCACTGTGTGCATACAGTTTGCATCCTGGCAGTGCCGTATGCTGCCTCACACCGCTCACCCCATCAGCCCCTGTGTGATGCCCCCAGTATTGACACAGGCAGCCTCACACATCCAACACTGGAAAAATCTTGCCATTCAGGATGGCGCCAATAGCTCTAACCCTCGTCGTGTTTCAGCTAAACCCCCAGCCGGGAAGCTTTATATAGAACACATACAATCACAGCAGCAGTCTGTCTATGCTTTACCCAAGGAGAGCCCGATGTGCATAAGCTCAAAAACACTGTTACTCCACTGCAAACAAAAAACATCAGTAAAAAACATCATTTGTAATGCTAATAACTCTAACTTTCAGAAATGCAAGACTAATTGCATTGCAAATGATTGTTTTCTGTGTTAAGAAACAAGATGAAAATGTACTACTCAACACAATTGCGAGAGCCAGACTGAGGTTGTCCAACGTTGTTTGGTGGATGGTGTATGCCTCTAGATGATCGAGCGGCGATCTAGACTGGATTGAGAAAATGGTTGTATTAAAAAAAAAAGGCAGCAGCTGCTCAATTATAGCTTAGTCAGTCTATTTGTTTGATATTGGCCTGTAGACTGCATCATCAACAGGGTTTGTCTGCAGTGACCACCAGCAATACTGGATCAAAGTTAATTTTTAAGTGATAGGAAATGCCATGCCTGGCTGTATTAATCTGCCTGATCAGACTCCATCAGCATTGTGACATGTCACACTAGGCACACATGACTGGGCAGGCTTGCCTTTTTGAATAAGAGCTAGAGATGTTTCCATGGAGATAAACAATATTGATATATCTTTGGAGAGTCTCACAACGTTCTTCCGCATGTTTATTTAACTCGGAGCATTTGTGTTTTTGAAATGTGGTAAAGAGTTTCGTCTGAATTTCAGAATAAGTATTTCCAAAGGTTTGGGTAAAGTTGGTAGCGAAAGTGACAAGCAGTCTGTGAGACAGTTTTATTGGTTAGTTACTTTTGCAGTTGTTGTTCTCATGCAGGATCCACCTGTTACTTTTGAGACACTGGGATGGCTATATTCTAATCAAACATTAAATTGAGCATATGCTACTTCATTAAATGTCATGGCACTGCACAGAAACATTAAACATGATTTTCTACATAATTATTTCTAGCAATCGGCTAAAACCTCAGTTAGGTTGTTGGACATAAAGAGAGCCTTGCAGTGGAATAAAAGACACTGGTTTAGTAACTCCTTTATACATCCATATTCTGAGGCAAAGTATTAAACTGCTCCTGTACGGTAATTTATTAAAAAATTATTGCAGCTGCATTGCAGTTGCACTATGATTCGCAGATTGTATATATTGTACTTATCGCTAGAGAATTTGTTGCATTAATTTTGTTCAGTGAATTTCTACCTCCGGTGTGTACTCTTTGAGACATTCTTTAAGCATGTTAATCTATGCCACCAGATGACTCAATTTCATTGGGGCACCACATTTCCACTCCAGGTCTTTAACAATTTTGTGCTTTCTGGATGGTGTGCTATGGTTGTTTTTTTAAGTTGAGCTAGTTTAACAAACAGAACAGATGGCAGTGATTTGTGCATGTAAAAACCAAGTTGGAAATATGGTGTGCGATGACGTGGAGCCATTTAGTCACTCAGCAGATATTGTTATTGCCTCACAGCAAGACATATATTTCCAGGAATTGCCCCAAATCTAGCTACGTACGCCATGTGATATTTCACATACTCTGTTTTAGAGTAAAACATAAGGGACTGTCTTAAGTTCTAAGCCTTAGTTAGAATGTTTCTCCTCAAGTCTCGAGAGACCCTGATTTTAAGTAACACAAGCACCTCAGCCATCTGCATCCCTGGTACTGCTGGAGAGCGCAGGCCCATGGTAAACAACTACATTTCCTATCAGTGTGTATAGTGAATAAAAGTAGATGT
The DNA here is from genome assembly GCA_963921515.1 of Calotriton arnoldi. Lineage (NCBI taxonomy): Eukaryota > Metazoa > Chordata > Amphibia > Caudata > Salamandridae > Calotriton > Calotriton arnoldi. The sequence continues at coordinate 1,090,460 of CAWUFW010001721.1, read as the reverse complement.
AACACTGTCGTGTCTCTGTCAACCGATACATTTCCTCGCAGACATTACATAGAGTAGTCACTGTAGGTACACTCAGCAATAATACATCTTCACAGACATTAAATGCATTTTTAATGCTGAAGTGCCACTGTCGGCAACATTTCGATGCCTTCACAAAGAGTATGTAGAGAAAAGGGACTACATCTCCCCAGTCAGCTTAACAACTTAGAATAGTTTGCAGCATCTACTAGGACCGATGAGATACCTCTAGTGAAGTCATTTGCAATGTCACCAGTGATGTCAATGATGAGTATGTAATTTCTCATATGCGTGAAGGCAGTGCTTGTGGCTGTACCCAAGTTTAGTATTTTTAGGTTGTTTCTACCAGACAGCTTTTAGCTTTAGCTTTTAGCTGTCTGTAGGCGAAAGCCTCTTGTGCGCCATACCAAAAGCTTACCTTGAGCCCGCTCATTGCTCAACTTTGATTGACATTCTGGCCATTTTCATTTGCTTGTTTCATATCCGATGGCTTTCCTTCCTCTTCTTGTGTTTGTCCCTCCCCTGGAGCATTGACTCTTTACCATCCTTTTGACTGACTGACTTATATCTTACCACTGATCCCGTTCAGGGAATTTCTTTTTCTTTCAGCGCACCCATGAGAATGCACTTTTTCGAGCTCTCTCCTTGGTGTTCTGCTCCCCCTCAAACACCGCCCCCTCCACCCACGCTCCGTATTACTCCCTCATTTCTCATCCCTCATCCGTTTAAGCTCATGCTTTGCTTTCCCCACCCATCACTTTCCTTTATACTTTTTTTAAGGTTTCCCTGTGCCCATCCTCAAGCACCTCCTTTGCTTCTTCTCCCCCTACCCACGCCCCATTTCTTACGCCTCACCCACTCCTTCATAGGACTCCATGAACCTTTCTCGGTTCATATATTTTATTTATTTATTTGTGAGGGCCACGTCCACCACCACGTCCACCACCACCACCACCACATCCACCACATCCACCACCACGTCGTCCACGTCCACCACCACCACCACCACGTCCACCACATCCACCACCACCACCACCACGTCGTCCACGTCCACGTCCACCACCACCACGTCCACCACCACCACGTCCACCACCATCACGTCCACCACCATCACGTCCACCACCACCACGTCCACAACCACCACGTCCACGTCCACCACGTCCACCACCACCACGTCCACCACCACCACGTCCACCACCACCACGTCCACCACCACCACGTCCACCACCACCACGTCCACCACCACCACCACGTCCACAACCACCACCACGTCCACCACCACGTCCACCACCACCACGTCCACCACCACCACCACCACGTCCACCACCACCACGTCCACCACCACCACGTCCACCACCACCACGTCCACCACGTCACCACCATGTCCTCCACCACGTCCACCACCACGTCCACCACCACATCCACCACCACCACCATCACGTCCACAACCACCACGTCCACCACCACCACCACGTCCACCACCACCACCACGTCCACAACCACCACCACGTCCACAACCACCACCACGTCCACCACCACCACGACCACCACCACCACGTCCACCACCACCAACACGTACACCACCACCACCACGTCCACCACGTCCACCACCACCACGTCCACCACCACCACGTCCACCAGATCCACCACCACCACCACGTCGTCCACGTCCACCACGTCCACCACCACCACGTCCACCACCACCACGTCCACCACCACCACGTCCACCACCACCACGTCCACCACCACCACGTCCACCACCACCACGTCCACCACGTCCACCACCACCACGTCCACCACGTCCACCACCACGTCCACCACCACCACCACGTCCACCACCACGTCCACCACGTCCACATCCACCACGTCCACCACCACCACGTCCACAACCACCACGTCCACCACCACCACGTCCACCACCACCACGTCCACAACCACCACGTCCACCACCACCACCACGTCCACCACCACGTCCACAACCACCACCACGTCCACAACCACCACCACGTCCACAACCACCACCACGTCCACCACCACCACCAGCACGTCCACCACCACCACGTCCACCACCACGTCCACAACCACCACGTCCACAACCACCACGTCCACAACCACCACGTCCACCACCACCACGTCCACCACCACCACGTCCACCACCACCACGTCCATCACCACCACGTCCACAACCACCACGTCCACAACCACCACCACGTCCACCACCACCACGTCCACCACCACCACGTCCACCACCACCACGTCCACCACCACCACGTCCACCACCACCACCACGTCCACCACCACCACCACGTCCACCACCACCACGTCCACCACCACCACGTCCACCACCACCACGTCCACCACCACCACGTCCACCACCACCACGACCACCACCACCACCATGTCCACCACCACCACGTCCACCACCACCACCACGTCCACCACCACCACGTCACCACCATGTCCTCCACCACGTCCACCACCACGTCCACCACCACATCCACCACCACCACCATCACCATCACGTCCACAACCACCACCACCACCACCACGTCCACCACGTCCACCACGTCCACCACGTCCACCACCACCACCACGTCCACCCCCACCACCACGTCCACCACCACCACCACGTCCACAACCACCACCACGTCCACAACCACCACCACGTCCACCACCACCACGTCCACCACCACGTCCACCCCCACCACCACGTCCACCCCCACCCCCACCACCACGTCCACAACCACCACCACGTCCACAACCACCACCACGTCCACCACCACCACGTCCACCACCACGTCCACCACCACCAACACGTCCACCACCACCACCACGTCCACCACCACGTCCACCACCACGTCCACCACCACGTCCACAACCACCACGTCCACAACCACCACGTCCACAACCACCACGTCCACCACCACCACGTCCACAACCACCACGTCCACCACCACCACGTCCACAACCACCACCACGTCCACAACCACCACCACGTCCACAACCACCACCACGTCCACCACCACCACCACGTCCACCACCACCACGTCCACCACCACGTCCACCACCACCACGTCCACCACCACCACGTCCACCACCACCACCACGTCCACCACCACCATGTCCACCATGTCCACCACCACGTCCACCACGTCCACCACCACCACCACGTCCACCACCACCATGTCCACCACATCCACCACCACCACCATGTCCACCACATCCACCACCACCACCACCACGTCCACCACCACCACGTCCACCACCACCACGTCCACCATGTCCACCACCACCACGTCCACCACCACGTCCATCACCACCACGTCCACCACCACCACGTCCACCACCACCACCACATCCACATCCACCACCACCACATCCACCACCACCACGTCCACATCCACCACCACATCCACCACGTCCACATCCACCACATCCACCACCACGTCCACCAGCATGTCCACCACCACCACGTCCACCACCACCACGTCCACCACCACCACCACGTGCACCACCACCACATCCACCACCACCACGTCCACCACCACCACCACGTCCACCACCACCACCACGTCCACCACCACCACGTCCACCACCACCACGTCCACCATCACCACGTCCACCACCACGTCCACCATCACCACGTCCACCATCACCACGTCCACCATCACCACGTCCACCACCACCACGTCCATCACCACCACGTCCATCACCACCACGTCCATCACCACCACCACATCCACCACCACATCCACCACCACGTCCACATCCACCACGTCCACATCCACCACGTCCACATCCACCACGTCCACCACCACCACGTCCACCACCACCACGTCCACCACCACCACGTCCACCACCACCAAGTCCACCACCACGTCCACGACCACCACCACGTCCACCACCACCACCACGTCCACCACCACGTCCACCACGTCCACCACCACGTCCACCACATCCACCACCACCACCACGTCCAATACCACCACCACGTCCACCACCACCACCACGTCCACCACCACCACCACGTCCACCACCACCACCACGTCCACCACCACCACCACCATGTCCACCACCACCACCACGTCCACCACCACCACCACGTCCACCACCACCACGTCCACCACCACCACGTCCACCACCACGTCCACCACCACGTCCACCACCACCACCCGTGACAGGTAAAGTGTCACTGGAGGGCAGGGGTAATAGGAGTGTCAACCCCGGCTGTACATGGGACATTTAAGGATGCATTGGGTGCAAAAAGACGGGAATAGGGGCTAGAAGTATTACACCAGACCCAAGATACATTTTGAAGACGCGCAATGTCACAGGGGCTCCTGTAAAAGCACTCGCAGCATCTCTACCTCACAGTGGCATACCTGCACGAGCCACTCACTCAAAACAAGCATTGGCATAACCAATAGGTCTCGCCTTTGGGACCTTATAAGTGTTTAGCCATGCAACACTTGATGTTGTTGCACCAAGGATACTGTGCTCGATAACTAAACACTTATAAGGTCCCAAAGGCGAGACCTATTGGCTATGCCAATGCTTGTTTCTTCTGGAGCTGTGTTGACCCTTGAGCTAGGAGCATCGTTTCCTAAGTTAATGCCAGGGTTTATGTTGTTATATGCTTTTGAATCTTGCTGAGTGACTATATCAGTTTGTTGTAGACATTGTGTCGATTCTATGGGTAGTTTCCTGATTTCTGTCAGGACTGCGGCAAGGAACGAAGGCAGTGAAGACAAGCTATCAATTATTGGCGAGCAGCAGCATACGGATTGTACCAAGTCGGTCTTTGTCTTCGCTCTTGTTATCAATTTATCTAGGCTTTCCAGTTTACTATCTATTCCTGCTGTGTACTCTGCAAGTGCATTTAAGAGGTCAACTTGGAGATCAAGTTTGTCAGAATGGTAATTTAGTGCAGAGACTGTGTGTGGATTGTAAAGTATGCAGGAGTTGGGGCCAAATTATGTTTGTAGCTTCTGCCACCATTTCAGGGACTTCATGTGTACTCCGGTTCCTATTGACGTCCGATTGAAAAAAGGATAAGCCTAGTTGTGATTGATCATTTGGCTCTCCTAGCCCATTACCAGGGTGATCGTGGTTATCCAATTGAGCGGGGTCTTTGGAGTAAGAGGTTTTATATTTACAGTTGAAGCCCGAGTCTATTGTGCTGCTGGAGGACTGGGGATAGTGTTATTACTGGGAAGTTGCGTGTTGGTTAGGTAAGAATTATTCGCTTCCTGGAGCAGAGAAGAGCTCCGATTAATATGGGAATTGTCACTGGATGTGATGATTGGTGATGAATTATATGCACAGGGGCCATCATAGAAGAGTGGCTGACGATTGGCTTAGTCATCAATCTGGGATACTGTCCTCAACATCAGGTTTTGATGGCTCATCCACATTGATTGAACTACCTAGGTAAGTGTGAGTACCCTGTGTGGGCGGGTGAGTGTGGATCATGGCTTGGGCTATTAATTACACAGGTTTTCTTACTGGTGGCTGAGAGCTAGATTGTATAATTGGGATCGTCTTTTTGGTAGAACCGTTTGTCGTTGTTGTTATGCATGTTTTCTTGAAGTAGTCGGAGTGTCGCCTTGCGGGCTCCCGCTATGCTTGCGGTCTGTTATCCAGAAGCGGTACAGGCGACTGATTGTGTGCTATTGGAATTTGTTCCTCCGTTATATTACTAGAGGTGTGTGGGCCTTGTTCTGAAAGAGAGGCTGGGATAACTGAAGTTACTGGGGAAAGGTCCTGTTGATCAAGTTTTGGGATTGTTGTTGCCAATTCCATAGGCACTTTGATGTCTTCCTTGTTGTTCTTGCGACTCCGGACTGTTTCATTCCTTGGTATCCCTGACCTCATTATACGATGATTGTAAATTGCAGTAATTGGGCTGCCTCTACTCCCTCTTATTAATGCTCTCCACTGTGCACTACTGCGAGGTGCAAGAGAATGCACGTTCTTGTATGTTGACTTATTTGTTCCTTGATTTTGCATTTCTTCACCAACCAAAGGCAGAGGGTTCACTGCTTTCCAACTCGTGGGTGGTGTTTACTCTGCTTCACAGGGAAGAAGATTAGGGTCTCTGGGGAGCAAGGTCTATCAGGGGGAGGGGCCCCACTACGCCTGGGATGTACTTGGGTGTTAGGGGGCTGAGGCCAACAAAGACAGTCTCTTGCCTCCTGCCGGCCACTGCCACTCTGGTGCTTAATCACGAAGACACACAGTCCATTTGCCTAGCCACCTTTTGGCCTTATGACCCATCCTCTTGCCTACTGGCCACCGACACGTTCCTCCACCACCCTATGATATATTTCCAGTATGTAATCTCTGTGCAATACACCATTCAGTTTGTTGAAAATTAGCTCACCTCTTGGCGGCACGCGGGACCTGAATGACCAGTTGCACACTGTGCAGGTGTTGGTGCGAAGGAGACCATCCACCTGGGCGCCTGGACAGGTTCGGAGGAGGGGGGTGTAGACCAGCGGACACAAGCCGCATCGGCCTAATGCCAGCCGCCTCTGTGAGCCGCTAAACCCAGCTGCTGCTTCCTCGAGCTCCTCACCCTGTCTTTGGTTGTGCTGAGGGACTGGAGCTGGGGCTAGGGTTCAGCTAGTTTCAACCGTGCTCCTGAATTCCTGCGGCGTACGGCACAGGCGCAGGCTCCAGCGGGCGTAGGATCCCAGGTGCTCCGTGTACAACTGCCGCTGGTAGGCTGCCGACCTCCGACCGCCTGTCACAGTATTTTCGGCCACGGACCGTTTTAAGGCGCTTTTGGTGCTTGGCGGGTCGGACAGGTCGACTATTCCGGCAGCTCAGGCTTCCGCGGCTCTGCGTCGTGTCACGTGATCTATGCAATTCTAGTTTTCGGTCGCTCCCTTTTCTCAAGCAATGTTTTTTTTCCAATCTCCATTCCAATTTCCTGTTTCTACAAAGGGCGCTTTCATGAATGACCTAAAGGATTTCAAGACGCTGCGTGCCCTGGTAGATATCCTGTGACTCATTGGAGATGCTGCTGCCACGGCTACTACCCAACTGCTCCATCAGCCCTCAGGAAAATAAGTACACACATTTTCAGGGAAAAACCGGTTAAACATCCATCAACAAGAGAAGCACGAATAAGCATGTGCTTTATATGCTTTAAAAGTGTGCATTGGTGTAAGGGCTGCTATACTGCCCTTTCAAAAATGAAAGAACAATGCTCTCGCTGGCATACACACAGGGAATCACAGACAAAGCCCATCTACTCCTGCACCTATACCCTAGTGCCATGCACCTCAGTCATGCAGGGCAGGTCCAAGCAAGCACAATGCTTCCTAGATACTGTCAGACACGTACATTCTCCCTGCTTAGTCATCACAGCACCAACCTATTAAACCTCGACCGAAAGGAGAGTACATTCCAGGATGTAGTATGACGCCAACAGACTCCCCAACCTTAGACCAAAATATAGTCAAGACACAAACACACATACCATAACAAGCCAAAAACAACTCACATACTTACACAATAGAAGCTATCGTATTGGCAATGCAAGGAGGTGAAACCTCTGTCTCATGCATCTGGTTTATGAATGGAAAAAGGTTTACCCATTTTGGTTAGCAACATATAAGAAGATTTTGGACATAGCAATAGCATATCTGATAGGCCATGCGATAGGAACAGACATTCTACTAGACAAAGTACTTTATTTTCTTCACCCAATAATAGCAACAAATATGCAACAGGAAAAAAGAAGGATCCGCTCTCCTACCTGGAGTCCAGACTTGGCCACATTGCAAGATGCAACAACCAAGTCGTTTGTAAATCAGAATTGGTGGCCAGTAGGGAACTGTAATGGAACAAGATAACGTCATCCGAAAGACATCAGGCCACCAGATCTCAGATTCAAGTACCTTCCTATATTGTAGGATTCAGAAGTCAAGAATACTGGCATCCTAGCCATAATAAGCACAGTGGTAGATAAGACGATATTATTAATATTTGATTAGTGTTACTGTGGTTATGGTACTTATTTTATGATTTGTTTTATGTAGTTGTAGTCATTAAAGTGATAAATTGCAACAAAAAAAACCTGCACTGCAGGCTGTACACAAACGTGTAATTATAATAGCTAGGGGATTATCACACTCTTACATGGAGACCAATGAACATGTGTAGCCAAAGAAAACCAATAGGTGGAGAGTCTTGCACACAACCACAAGTCATGGATAGTAATCCCGTTACACAACCAGAAGGAAAAAAGAATGAACCGAGTCATATGGTTTACTATAGAACATCAATTGACAGTTGCAATTAAAACTAGACCATACATAATATACACAATGGGTGCTGAGAGTCTGCAAGTACAAACTATAGAAATTATCTGGTAGATCGCATTGCGAAATGAATAGCAGTCCTTTAAATACTAGCTTCAAGACCAGCAAGATGCTGTTTGCCATCCACAACAGGCCGTCAAAAACAGATATCAGTACTAAAAATCGACAAAAAGAAGCCATTGGCATAAAAGTAGAAGACATAAAATACAAAGTCTAAAACAAAAAAATACAGTCAATTAATCCACAGAAGTCAAAAAAGCACTATAGACATATTCCTACCAAAGAAGGCACTTTATAAAACGTCCTAAAAGTAAATGGCCAGCTGCAGGTCAGAAACTCCTAATGCAAAAATCAAACACGTGGTTGCCAACAAAAACAGAGGGCTTGCACAGATGCCCAAGACAAAACGCCGTGCCTGTCAACTTGAATGGATTTATTAAGAATGTTTCTTGATTAATGAAACAAAGTACATAATAAGAAAATTTACATTTGTCATCCAAGCACTACTGTGCGCCCATGCAACAAGATCTAAACGGCAGCACTTTCCAAACCCTTAATATGTGAATACAAGAGCAATTAAAAATAAAAACTAGGATGCTAGATATCCAGAAAAGGTGCATGGAAAGAAATGGATCTGTTGGGTGGCCAAGTGGCCCTTGAGTTCAGTGAGAAACTATTAAATATGTAGCACCTATTGCCCTGAATCTGGAATTTACACCTCACTCACCAAGGATATGCCAGAGACTCAGCTACCTTCAGCAACAAAGTGAAGTCTAATGTATATTGTAACCTGATGGGGAAGGTGGCGTTGGCCCCACCAAGTAGATCTGAAGATAAACATGGTGGACTGTGTTATGAGAGCCACTGGAGAAAGCATTCAAGAATGAATATTACAGGCTGGCGGCTTTTTTCTGACCATCATGTCAATAAAGCGAACAGCATAAAGCAGACGCCGACCCGCAAGCATGTTCTAAACGGGTCAAAGGATAGGACGGTGACTACGACACCTACAGATCAGCGCCACAGAGAGAAAGGCTTTTTGATTTGCAGTGTCCCTCCGCTTCCTTGAGACCACAAGAAACAAAGATTTTAAGCTGCTCCGAGTCCTCTAGTTTATAACATTTTTGCTGAAGTATCAACAAGACACTGTGGAATGGCCCTGAGACCCCCATGTCGAAACAAGGAATAGACTGCTCAAGTGGAACAATATTTGAATTGCAAACTGCCCACAAAAAGCTGAAAAGCTGAAACCGATGCAGGAGATAAAGAGGACTTCTCTGGTTTGTCTGGAGAAAGTCATTTAATACATTCAAATATAAAGAGTATGGTAATATTTGAAAACCCAAGACAAATGGAAACAACAGTGGGCAAAAATTAAAAAAAGGCCATTTCTAAATGTACCGGATTTCAAAGCAGTGCTCAGCCAGCTACCGTCTGAGGTTGGAGATTCAGGTAACCTGTGGAGATCGAGAGCCATCAAGGTATTTCAGTGAACCCCACTGGCTTGATACACCGACCTGGTCCCTGTATTTGAGACTTTCCTTGCACAATAAAGTGATTCAAGGATGGGACAAGCAACCTGCGAGTCTGATAAAGGCATTTCGGCTCCCATCAAGATACAGGAGAGGTGCTGAGGTTTGAGGTATGGTTCTTGCAGAATTAAGAGACACTGACGCAAGAGAGATCCTTCTGAAGGCAATAGTATACAGAGATAACTGTTTCACCAGGAAACATGGAATCCTTCTAATACCAGTCGTGAGCTGCATGACTACTATGATGAAACACAAAATGCAAGAACTTGGGAGAGAAGCACTGAGAAAAGGTTTCTCAGCCGTAAACTTACAGTTGGGCCCTGTGTAAGATATCAAGAGACAAATTCTTTGTTCCACTTAACAGACTTGGCAGCAGGGAGAGATACAGATGACACTTGTTCTGTGACCACCAGTGTAGTGGTCTCATGACTGAGATAAATGGTTCCCCTAATGGTGCAGTTGTTAATATTCCATATGTGCCCATAAAATATCTTACCCGAGAAAAGGCATTACCTAACAGAGTAGTTTAGTTCACACCTCCCCTATTTCTAACCCTTCATACCTCACCCTCCATTTCGTATACCTTCTTGTTTCACAACTCAGCAGAGTGAAGTCAGCAATAACCAGAGTATGTAACAGAGGTAGAAGAAATCATTTGCCCAGCACACCACAGCCAGGTACACCACCCAAATATCTCAAATATCCTTTCTTATCCATAAGCACCATGTGATATCTGTCCGTCACCTATGTCACTTGTAGAATATACCAGAACATTGTAAAAGAGACAAGAACAATGGAACCTTGCAGTCAAGAAGTTCTAGAATGTAGAGTGAGGAGCCTGAACGCTCCTGAACTGGCAGTTGTTATGCTGTGGCTGAGGTGTATTGAATAAACATGATGCTTCTCTTCACTCTCTGGTCTGCTTGTTGTGCAATCCTTTTATCTTGCATTGGTCACTGGCATGAAGAACGGTAATACATCGAAGTACACCTCAACACGCACTCGATGCAGCAAGAAGACGGAGTGAGGCCACTTTTAGGAACTGAATGGTATTGAGGGAGGTCCGCTGGTTACACGATTGAGTCCAAGATCGTTGTGTCAAACTGACTGGTGCACAGTGAGTACTTTTGCAGATGGTTGCTGGCTGTATGCCTGAGCAGCGAGTAATTGGCTATTGGAGGCAGTCACTGTGGTGACTGAACGGTCATCCCGACGTGACAACTGCTTGAGTTATTGACTTGGGAGAGACATTGTGTGCCAGACGGACGTGGTGATTTCAATCTTCATTGACTGTGTTAACAATAAAAAAGTGAGAGGACTATCTGACGCCGCTCTCTGCTTTCTGGCGAGGGATCCCCTCCTTTTGTACCGCGAACTTAAGCGGCCAAAAACTGTTGGGAGCATATTTGACGCCATGTACATGCAGCATTAAACTATTGTGAGGGCAAAGGGTGTGTGTTGAGCACAAGAATTCACCACCGTTGACATTCGAATTAGCCACATAAGTGGCTACGAACTGATGTGAGCGTGATTGACGCCGCGCACAAACAGCTACAAAGTTTTGTGAGGGGGCGCGCTCAGTATGAAAAGTCACCACCGGTAACTCACCTTGCTTGCAGCACAAGGAGGAGAATTGTGCAACCAAGAACTCAAATTAAGGTCTCACTCCAGTAGGACCGCTCACCTTCCTTAAGTCTGCCTTCCAGGGTGCAAGCAGCATCCTTGTTCCCATGGTGTTCTGTGGGAGCCCGGAGGGATGAACATCTGTGAGGAGTCTTGGGAAGACTCTGTGGTATGCCACCTACTGCCTGGAGTTTGCACGTTTTTTGCTAGGCCTGCAAGGTGTACTCGCCTCATTTATTCTGTGCTTCAGAGTCTTTTCCTGTCTAAACAGAGCTAGCACCACCTGGAAAACCACAATGTTGGCAGTGATAAAATAAGAAGCAAAACTCTGTGTGTGAATACATTTTGCTTTGCCACATGCTGCGCGACCTAAGCCCAAAGTTGGATGTGATGGTAGAGGGTTTGGAGAAATTGGAGTGGGGGATATTTTCTGTGACATCAGAAAGAAGAAATGAGTATGCAGAGTGTTACTCCTCCCCAATTCTCTGTAACGTCTCCTGGGGAAACACTATTGAAGGGGAACAAATTGAAAAAGTATTTCATAATTATTCCATAGTTTGTGGGCCAAATTTGGATCTAGAGAGGAAGATGGCATTACTACAAGCTTGTTTAGGAGCAGAGAAACAAGAAATGCTAGAGCATCTACCTGATCTGAGTGCTGATGAATCCAGGGGGGGTTAAATGAGATAATCACTTCCTTCCCAGGATCAGTACAATCATGGAGCATTATCATTTTGGTAAGCGCTGACCAAAGAAAGGAGAAACAATTGAGGAATTTGTGTCTGAGTTGCACTAATTGGCAGAATCATGTAAATTGGAAGCAACAAATGAGGAACACATCAGGGACCAATTTTTATTGAAGTGTAAAATTGAAAGGATACAGGAGGAACTTTGGCTAAAAGATGATCCTCCTTTGGGAGATGTGTCGATTGAGGCAAAACAAGTACAGCACATGATGAGATGGGTGAAAGAAATTAAGCAAGATATCAATAGTACAGAAAATGTACAAATAGTTGGGTATGAGAAAAATTAGGTACAAATGGTTAATGGTACTCCTATGACAAAGGACAGGAGGATTGTCGGTGCCTTCAAGGAGCAATGCTACAGATGTGGGAGGGCTAGCCACATGGTGAACAGTAAGGAATCCCCAGCAATGAAAGCCGTATGTAATAAGTATGGGAGGAAATTACATTTTATTGCATGCTGTAGAAGTAGCTCTGGTTGCAAGAAACCTGAGAAACAAGATGTGTCTGAAGTGAGCGAAAAAATTGTATTGCTGATGACTGATGGAGGGTCTAGCAACACCAAAGATGTCATAAGGATACAAGACGTTGAAGCCATGTTTGATTCATGCTCTAGACTAACAATTTCAGAAGAGTTATTTAATAAACTGTTCAAGAAATAGATGAAGCTACACAAAATGGATATACACCCAGGAGAGTATGGTGGTCAGCCAATAAAGATGATAGGATACTTTTTAGGAAAGAGAGTAAAAAAAACAGATATACAGTATGCAAAGTTTATGTTTCATGTAAAGAGGATAATATTTTAGGATGATCAGCACAAAAAGAAATAGGAATTCATCTGAATCCCAATGTTGAACCTCAAATACTGTTCCAGAACGTTAACAAGGATGTAGAGGTGGGATCTAATTTTGAGAAAGAATATTCTGAAGTATTCACAGAAAAGTTAGGATGGCTCATAGAAAATGTAAACAGGATAAAAGAGAAAGCAGTTCCAGTGTCAGCTAAAGTACATAGCCTTCCCTTGAGTGTACAGAAAGCAGTGAGAGAAGAGTTAGAAAAATTGTGCAAGCTGGATGTAATAGAACCTGTGGAAGCAACTGAATGGTTAGCACCCATAGTAGTGGCAAGAAAAGCAGATGGCAAGATTCGCCTGCATGTTAACCTATGGGCCCTCAACAAAGAGGTAGTTGTTGATCAGTTTTCTTTGCCAAACATACCAGAGATGATCACAACTGTAGCTGGAGCAAAACTCTTCAACATTAGATCTAACATCCGCCTATTACTAGATCCATCTACACCCGACTCAAGAGCTCACTGCTTTCATCACCCTCGTGGGGCATACAAACTTGCAGCCGTGCAGTCTGTTAACGGCGACAACGGTCTTTCAGAGAGCCATGTCCAATATACTGTCTGGAATCACAGGGGTGTTCTGTTATCAGGACGGTGAGCTGATATTTGAGAACTCTCAGGCACAACACAATGAAAAACTTAGATAAGTTTTGGACAGATTCACCGAGTATGGCCTTAGAGAAAGGAAAGACAAATGTAAACGTCAATGTACTGAAGTAAACTATCTTGGGCATAAATTCAATTCTGAAGGGGTACAACAGAAAGCAGACCTTGTTAACACATTAATGAACAAATGCCACAAATGCACAAATTGTTGAAAAACAAAGTAACCTTTGAGTGGGATGGGCATTGCGAGAGAGAATTTAAAGATGTTAAGAATTCTCTGACCACTGCACTAGAGTTGCAAGTGTTTGTTCCAGGAAAATAAATCATTACAACAGATGCCAGTTCAAAAGGGATAGAGGCTGTACTTCTACAAGAAAGTGGAAAATGCGAGGAAACTATTGCATTTGCCTCAAGAGCACTTAAGCAATCTGAGGTCAACTATTCTGTAATCGAAAAAGACGTACTGGCAGTGTACTGGGTGCTAAACAAATTCAAGAACTTTATCTGGGGGACTGTGTTCAAGTTAAGAACAGACCACAAGCCACTTAAGGAGGTAGTTACAAAAAAAGGGCTTGAGGCAATTTCCAGTAGAATTAAAAAAATCGGTAATTAATCTACAAGACTACACATTTGACGTAGAATACATCCCTGGTACACGGAACGTTGCAGCAGATTGCTTTTACCGATTGGTTGATGACACGGAAATTGAAAAGAAAATCTGTGATAACCAAAGTGAGGATATAGAATTGCACAAAGAAAACGTCAGTGAACGATCACCAAAGGGGTGGTTGAGGAGGAAGATTGGAAAAAAGATTTAGAAACAGATCCCATTCATAGTAAAGTATGGGATTTGCTAATCCAGGGGTGGAATAGTGTAGAAAAGAATGAAGAGCGGCTCAGGCCATATTAGATGGTCAGAGAAGAATTATCAGAACTAGATGGATGCCTTTTCAGAGGCACAAAATTGATACCTCCTGAAATGCTCAGGACAAAACTGATTGATATAGCACATGAAGGCAATCTGGGGATCAGCAAAAACCAAGCAAAGGTTGAGTTTATTTATTATTTATTTATAAAGTTTTATATAGCGCGAACATGATCCCGAGGGATATCAGAGCGCTTTACAATTGGAGGGAGAGGGAGGTAACAGTTGCAGTACATGTGTCAAATAGGAATACCAGACAGAACACATATCAAATAGGACTCACAGAACAAGAGCGGTTACAATATAAGGGGTCAACAGAGAGTAAGATAATCACTGGTACATGGCGAAATAGGAGGAGAGCAAATGATTCGGAGAGAAAGGGAAAAAAAAAACAAGAAAAAAAAAAAACAAGAATAGTATCCAGCGCAGGGCTAAAAGGTGCAAGTCCAGTGCATTAGAGCATTAGACTTTTGTTGGTCAGAGATGGGTGTACTGGTTGACTGAGAGATAAGGAATTGCACAGCCTGTTCCACCAGTGATAAGGTAGCAAATTTGCACACTCCACTCATGCAGTGTCGCACCCTACCTGAAGGTCCCTGGATGGATTTAGCAATTATATCACTGGGCAAGTGACAGAAAAAAGGAATTCCCCATACATTCTAGTTTTAGTCAACTTATATTCTAGATGGCCAGAAATCAAATTTGTCTCCAACATCAGCTCGAACTCAGTGATGAACTTCCTGGCAGGGTTTTTAAAAAAAATTGTAATTATTTTTATTTTTTATTTTTACACAAGAGGGACTACCCAACACCCTTTTAACTGAAAATGGTGTTCAGTTTTGCTCCCAGGAAAAGAAGGAATTTATGAAATGTAATGGAATAACACACAAACTTAGTGCCCTGTATCACCTAGAACCCAATGGGGTAGTAGAAAGATTTAACAAAACACTCAAAGAAGGCATTCAGCTGGCAAGATCAAATTGGTTGAACTGGAAAGATGAGGTTTGGAGGCGAATAGAGGCGTATCGCTTAACTCGCCATCAGTCAACAGGTACAACTCCCTTTGAGTTGTTAACGGGCAGGAAACCCAATTCTAGACTGGTACCAGGGTGGATGAAGTGGCACAAAGGTTGGGTGAGGGATGATGTAGGGCAACAATGGAGGAAAAAGGAGTTGGAGTTGCGGGAAGCTCGCAAAGAGAGGTTTGACGAATTCCATAAGACCAAAGTTATTGAGTTTAAAGTGGGTGATTGGGCAAGAGTGAAAGCTCCAACTGGCAACAAACAGTGGTCAAAATTTGCTGAACCCATGAAAATCAAAGCTTTTTCGCAATGCGGTCAAGACACAGAATGGTATAACATGGAATCTGATGAGGGTGGAGGAACATTACTGGCCTGGACATAATGGAGAGACACGTGAAAACAACATTGAAGCAAGGACAGAAAGTGGGCATACGAATGACAGTCCTGTGTTACATAAGGGGAAAACACTGCGGTTTGGGTCGGATCAAGTGGATGGGTGACTCCCACCCCCCGTTGTTTCGTAAAAGAATACTTGGTCAAGTAATACAGCGAGAGTTATTACATTGTTAACTTCCCCTTATCTTTGGAAGTGTAATGTGGTACTCCTGTCTAATTTTAACTCTGTGAAGCCATGAATGAAAATCCATACAAATGCGTTATTCACTGTTGTGTTTGTATGCTTTCTGGGGTTGGAATCGGAGAAAAATATCTTTTGTGAAAAAAGGGAGATGTGTGGTATCTGTCCGTCGAACATGTCACTTGGACTGTAGAAGATACCAGATCACAGTAGAAGAGACAATAAGTTCTAGAATACAGAGGGAGGAACCTGCGCGCTCCTGAACTGGCAGTTGGTATGCTGTGGCCGAGGTGCACGGAATAAACCTAATCCTTCTCTTCACTCTCTGGTCTGCTTATTGAATAATCCTTTTATCTTGCATTAGGCACAGCTCCCTTCACAGGCCCACTCCCAATGAGCTACTGCCCCTTTCTACCTCCTCATCCTCGTTAAACCATCCACCATTGATCGCCTGGGGCACACTATCGCTTGAGAATGAGTCGTGAACACCATTCTCTTTGGGAAAGAGGATTCCCCTTTGGGTTGCATGGGTCACAGTTGTTTAGGGCAGATGGTTGATTATTGTGTTGTTACAGAGAGACAAAACAATGCTTAGTAAAAAAAAATAAAGAAGAAAGCCATCCTAATAAGTGTGACCTCATGCCCATCGATATTGATCATGTACATAAAGCTAGTAAGGGTGGAAACATACTATGACTCTTTAGAGTAAATGGAGCATGAATTTTAGAATGGTCACCTAGAGACTCAAAGTGGACAGCAAAATCCATATGTGAAGTAAAATGTATTTTAAGTCACAGTTTCTGTTACACTATAAAAGATTGTTATGAATGTTTTGCATCTTTGAAAAGCATACTCTAGGATGCTGGTGGATTGTAAATAACTGAAAAAGGGTTGTGCAATATAGCAACACTACTGTCACATTAGCGAGATACCAATAAATGGAAAATATAATTTCAACACAAAGACAGAACAACAACCAATCAATTGGAGGCCAAAAGCAACTTTATGAAACAGAAATAAATAGAGTTTTCCAGACATAGGCCTTAGGAGCCATTCAGAAAAGAAAAAAAACAGCCAAGAGCAGACCGCCTTTTAGACACGCAAGAGGTCATTAATAGAAAGCCTGCATAATAAAAGAAAAGGCAGACTGTATAAATGTATTTAACTTGCTGGTCACAAGAAACCCAGGTACAGTAGACTCTGCATTACCTTCTTCGTAGGCCAACAAAATGGACTGAGACATGGATGCAATTACTTATCAACTGTCAATAATATCACCAATAGTTGCTGTTAACAGGCCAGCTATACCTATGAAACCAAAAGCTAAGCAAACAAAAGCTAGTATGTCACATACAATGTTTGTCAGCCACACATACAAAGCAGATCAGGAAAAGGGAGTCGGAATGCCTTCTGTTCATGACAGTGGCAACAGGTATTCTACTGGTTACAGGAACAATCAAAGCCTAAAGGAAAGTTTACGACCCCCCACACACAAATGGAGTACATGGCAATCATCCTTCTACTAACAAATAACTAGAAGTCAACATTTTACTAATAACTAACCAGAAGTCAACATTAAGTTTGGTATGTTATGTCTCTTCTAATATAGCACTGGTGTGCATGTTTATAGGGCTTCGTAGCTCTGAACAAAAGGACAAAACAGACAGAACAAGAGTTGGCTGTTTAAAAGACACAAGCAGGAGAAAAGTCACATTGTCAAGCGTACGTGAGAAATATTGACAATTCTTCAACATGAAGGGATGGGAAAGAGAGACATCTCAAAACACGTAGTGAATTTTTGGCAGTGGATATGTGAAAAATTTCAATGAATGATTGGATGAATAATTTTTAAAAGCTACAGAAAGTAATTTGAAAATATCTAGGAAAATGTACATCAATTTAAATAATGAAAAAGTCGACATGGATCCAGTAATCTGCAGATGTGTGCGGAGTCATTTTTTACAAATTCTACGTGAATGGGCATTTACTCCTCTTCAGTGCACCCCTTTCAGTGGACGTTTCTCACAGCAGACTTGGCAAACAGTAGTAGACAAGCCAAGCGGAAGGCAAACAGCTGTCTCTGTCAAACAAGAGACTTACAGGTGCTTTTCTCCAAAACGCTATAGAAAAACTACAGGAGGGTACCCTTAAACCCAGTTGAGACTGGGTGATTAGTGTATATATAGCAAACAACAGTGTCTCAACAGGCACTATTTAAAGACAATTATAGACAAAATGCACATACATTGCAAAAAGAACGAGACAGGGAGGCATAAATCGTAGTGTCACCTAATGTAAGGAGTGGTCCGTATTTAGAGAAAGTAAGATAAAGACAAGAATAACACTCTGTTCCACTAAATGTATATATAACCTGCACAGTCTTGTGCACAATAGTGCTCGTGCAAAGCAACATGAACGGCGAAGGTGACAAGTGCAAAAATATAGCTAAAGAACGACGTGGGAAGGACAAGGTAGTCAATATATACAAAATACTTTTTTGTGGTGCCAAATCATTAACAAAGAAATCAAATGAGAAACTATTGTTGGGACCACAAAAGTTGTGCCCAAAATTACGCTGTATTGTCGACGGCGTTTCGACCTGTATTCATTTCAGGTCATCTTCAGGACCAGGTTAAATGATTTTAGTGAGTGGTAGTGCTGGAAATCAAGTCCAGCAGGCAAGATGAGTAGCACCTTAGAGTTAGTGTGCTGAGGGGATGGCTGTTTGAGGCAGAGGACGCGCAGAGTCAGAGGCAGAATTGGTAAAAATGCTGGAGCTCCGGATTAATGCTGCAGTAGTTGCCGGCCTGGAGGATCTTGCTACTTGTTCCAGACCTCCGCCTCACAGTAATTTACCCTGCCTTTTACCAATTCCGCCCCTGACTCTGCCCGTCGTATCCACAACGCTGACCTCCCCAATTACCTGGATTTCTTTCATGGAACCTGGGCACCGCACTTCGGACGAGTCGTGCCCCATTGTTGGTACAAAGGATTGCCTTTAACTTCGGGTCACCTGGCCCTCCGCCTCAACCAGCTGTCCCCTCAGCACACTAACTTTAAAAGGTGCTGCTCATCTTGCCTGCTGGACTTGATTTCTAGGACTACCACTCTCTAAAATCATTTAACCTGGTCCTGAAGATGACCTGAAATGAATACAGGTTGAAACGCCGTCGACAATACAGTGTAATTTTGGGAGCAACTTTTGTGGTCTCCGACAATTGTTTATCTCATTTGATTTCTGTGTTAATGATTTGGCACCACAAAAAAGTCTTTTGTATATATTGACTAACTTGTCCTTCCCGCGTCGTTCTTTTGCACTTGTCACCTACGCCCTTCACGTTGCTTTGCACGAGCACTATTGTGCACAAGACTGTACAGGTTATACATACATTTAGTGTAACAGAATGTTATTCTTGTCTTTATCTTACTTTGCTCTAAATACAGGCCTCTCCTTACATTAAGTGACACTATGATGTATGCCTCCGTCTCGTTCTTTTTGCAATTTATGTGCATTTTGTCTATAATTGTATTTAAATAGTGCCTGTTGAGACATTGTTGTTTGCTATATTTCTCCAAAACGGGGCATTTATATCTGCCGGATGCTAACTTGGGGCCATTAATTGTACCCCGACTAAACAAGAAAACGAAAACAAGGCTAAAAGCAGACTTCAGACTTTAGGCACTCTCCCAGGAGTGTGAGGGTGCAGCTGAGAAGAAGAGTGAGGCAACAAACAGGATAAGCAAAGGCTTCGGTTGTTATGAAGGAACAAGCATTGTAACCAAAATAGGACTGGCCAGAAAAAGTTGGGAAGCTAGAGAGGGGGATGTACTGGCAATAGGAAGGATCTGATGCTTATGTGGGTGCCATTAAGGCAGAAATCATGGGGGTGCAACACAAGTAGAGTGCAATCGCACAAAAGGACTCACTTTTTTGTGCCTTTTTGCCATCCACTTGTCCCAGCTGCTCAGCATTTCCAACCATTTTGACTCTCTATGGCGCAGCACTTCCAATGGGAGCTCAGCCAGCCTAAGGAGAAACAAAAGACAAGGTCAGCCAAAACCATCTTCCAAGATACGGTCTGCCCCAGGACATGCTTTCACGTCGAGGGAATATTCCTGAACATCACGTCTCGATGAGAAAGAACTGACTAAAATGTGCCAGGACATCAAGCTATACGTTGAGCAGCCCTGCGAAGCAGTATTGATGCCTTTGATGAGTCACGGACCATGAACGAGTATCAGATCTTGAAACCCTGTCTAACCTGATTTGTCTAAAAGGTGGCAGTGAAAGGAATAATGAACCTCATTTCTTCTAAACATAAAACTATGCATTGTTTCCCCTCCCCTCAACTGCTGCGAAATAGAAGGCTTACAGTTCTTAGATGAATGTGAAGTTACTACATATCTGTGACTACATACATAGCTTTGAATATTCCACTGAAACATCTGGCAACTGCATGTCCCAAAATGTGTTTTTACTAACGCGGGTCATTATAAGCGCTTCACGCTAAGAAATGGGCTCTACATCTCACAGTTTTCATTTTTTGTGTATATTTCTATAAAATTCGCAGAAAAAATACAGTAAACTTGTGATTTACAATGCTTTTGTGGTCCTTTTTTCAGGATCTGAGTTCATAAACTCTCCTACAACATGCAGAATGGAAGCTCGGAAATACTTTAAATATTAAGCATGTGAGTAAATTTGACAAAAAAATCAGCCATATTCTTGATCTGTTAAAATAAACGAGCGGTATATGTTAGGGATTAATTACATACCAACTGAATTCATCACAATGAGACAATTATCGCTGGGAACCTGATTTAATCAAGCCTAATATTCCAATAAATAAAAAATATTAATCATGCCAACCAAAAATTACATCTTAGAGACCCCACAATCCCTAAATACACATCTGTACAATTTTACATAAATGAATAAACACAAAATACAACTCAGGCAAATATATATAAGCCTTCTACAACATTACAAATTGCTCTTTGGACCCTCTCAAACAATTGACACTAAAGGTGCCTCAATAGTAAGTCCATTTCAAAGTCCACCTAAGAGATAGTCAATCTGACCAGGAGAAACTCCCTTGATTTATTTCCTCCTCGTCATCCCAATACATTGGAACATTTGAATTCATTTTTTGTAGACTCCTCCACAGAAACGTAATATTCAGGAGAGATCAACAGCGTATAGGAGAGTGGGGGTGAGGGGCACACAAGAGAGAGACAGCAGCACCCAAGGGAGAGAGCAACACAGGGGTACAGGGTGATATTTGGCTGGGAGAGAATCACACAAGGGAAAGAGAGCGGAAAAACACATGTACTCTCATTGAGTGTTTAACCAGAAAGAAAAAAGTAGTTCAGTAAAAGTAAAGCAGTGGGAGGATACAAGTCAGCCAATCAAAAGTATGGTAGAGGATTGGCTTGGCTCAGGGGAGGATCAAACAGAAGAAGAGGAAGGCAAACCAGTGAAGAAGGAAGCAAATCAGAGTGAAAATAAAGCCTACCAATGGTAAGCAAGACCTACCAAGCATTGGCATAGCCAATAGGTCTCGCCTTTGGGACCTTATAAGTGTTTAGCCATGCAACAGTTGATGTTGTAGCACCAAGGATATTGTGCTGCATAACTAAATACTTATAAGGTCCCAAAAGCGAGACCTATTGGCTATGCCAATGCTTGTTTAACGCATCTTGTTGTCCTTTGAGGAAAACGGGTTGAGTTTTAAAAAAAGGTTATTTTTTTAAAAAAAAGCAATCACAGACATGTTGTTTTGCTGACCTCACTGAGCAGGTCACCATCCTTGTGATGGCTGTCATTCATAACTGGTCACAAATTGCGACCTACCTCATTATTAATCCTGAGTAGGTCGATTTGCCACTCACTAGGAATTGCTCATTAAAAAATAAAAGTTTCATACATCAGGAATATCAATTTCCTAATTGCGATTCGGAAATGGCTGTTCCCAATGTTAGTACATCTGGTCCTGTGTCTTCTCCTAAATGTTTCTCATCCATCTTCGCCAACGATGCCGCCACTGTGCAAGGAAAGGGTCTCTTTAAATTCTCTCTCTCCTCTCTCATTTCTTGTCCTAAGCACACTCTATTAACTTGTGACCGCTCAGACTGAGCCTACTTATGAAGATAAATGCAGCAATCCTCCTAGAGAATTCAACAGATTAATGCACTACGGAAACATTCAATTCTCTCTCTCCAACTCAATTCTCCAAGAACCATGGAAGCAAAAGTGACTTTAGCGCCCAAAAAGCCACCCTTTGCTATTTGTGGTAGGTGCAGCAGTCACCTGCAGCCCCGGGGGTACTTGGAAACAAAGGTTTTAATAAAAACAACAAATCTTTTGTAAGGTACTTTTCAAAATGCTTGTGAGTTGTAAACCCGGTGCATTGGGACTGAGTATTATGAGTTGTAAACCCTGGGCATTGGGACTGAGTATAATGAATGTGACACAGCACTTCACGCCGGGAAATAAGTCAGTGTCTCCAGCTAGTGCGGCTCTTGAAGAAGTTTATTAAATATTTAGTGATTTTAAAATTGGTTCTGAAATATATTTTGAGACACTATGCTAGTGCATCTGTGAGTAGCATTTTGCTCATTCTAAATTCGCAGCTACAGTTTAATGAGAAACAGAATGATAATGTCACACCATCCTATAATTTTGGTCACCTGGTGCAAGGTAATTTAGACAAAAATGACAGACCAGTGGACACACTGCAAGTAGTAAAAAGTAGGTATTGTAGGTGGCCAAGTGGAAAGAGTGTTCAAATGTAAGGTGGCGAAATGAGTGAGCTTGGCCACGTGTGTGCGAGTGCTTCTGAAATATACATTGCATCCGTGGCTCATGTATGGGGTAGGAAAACAGCATCACCCTTTGTACTGAGCAGTATATGGACCGACGGGTCACAAGAGACTGACATTTGCCCAAGATCACACCATTATTTTCATTTCATGGGAGAGGAGAAAGAAGTGGGGGTCCGTGCTCTCCTGGATGAGCCAAAGTGACATCTACGTGATCCCGTCGGATCAACTTCTGTTCTCTGACACTTTCAAATGAGGTTACTATAGTAACGTTATCCAGCAAAAAGCAGAGCTTTCATTTCATTTTTAGATGCTAGCCTTTGAGTCTGACTCATGTGCCTTGTACTATCTCTCAGCCGCGGAGAGCTACAGCGAAGGTTCTCACTTTGCTTTGTAGACCTTCGAAAATCAAAATCCCACGCAAGAGTAACAAGCAATGGCCGCGCGGCCGTGAAACTGACACGGCCGCGCGGCCGCGAAAGTAAAAGTAATCGCGGGGGAAGAGGGAAGCCATATGGCGCCTGATCGCGCGTGCACGCTCGCGTGAACGCAAGCTGGTCGCCAGCAAACTGCTGTTTGCACTTCCAAAACCCGCTTACTAAAACTCTCGCCAGAGCAGCGCATGCGCTGGCTCAGGCGAGACCTAAAAATGGGGAAGCAAAACATTTTTGATTTACTAACAGCTTTGGCAACGTATGATTGATCTGCATAAAACTGTGCAGAGACTGTGTTTAGCCTGCTCTTGCTTTTCTCAGTTTCATGCAGGTCCATTGGGAGGTCAAGGTAGTGTTAACTTGATGATCAACTAGGTAAATGTTAACAGCTGTAGGTTTCTATTGGTTAATTCAAGTTTGAACCAACAAATCAAAGGGAGGGAGGCGCAAAGGTAATTCAGGGGCAGTAAATATATAATTCACTATTAACTTTTTCGCTGTTAATTAAATCTGCATGTAATCTGGCAGACAGCAAATTAAGCCCACTGTAAGGCCAGGCAGGCCCTTCAACCAACCTCCCACTGTGCACAGCCAAAGGAGATGGGCACAGGACCCAGTGTCACGCCATACCCAGCATAGAATGGGTCCTCGGGAATGTGGTACAACATAAAAAAAATGTTTTAAAAAAAGATATTTCACTGAAAAAAACTAAGTTAACAGTAAGTTATGGTCCAGCGAACACAAAACCGAAAATCCACTAAATCCGCTGGTTGTGTGCAATGCACAACATTCATGTTCGCGCCATCCTCAGAACAACATTTAGATGATGGCATGTTAAAAAAACCATTAACCATAACTAACGTAGCTTTTACAGTAACCAAAACGTTAGGAAAAAGCATTGGAAAAGCCAATAAATCTGGCATTTTATGCGAGAGAGAAGGTTGGAGAGAAAGAAAAAATTAAATAGAAAATGAAAAAAGGAAATGAGAGAAAGAACAGAGAGAAAGAAAGGAGAGAAAGAAAAAAGTAAAATAAGAATAACTTAATACATAACAGTTTCAAATGGACACAATCTGATCTGGTATGCTGGAAGACAGCAGCAGCCAGAAAAGCAAAGCACTCCAAAAGGAATTTACAAAAGCATTGGCAGGAGATTGGGTCTGATAAAAATGGGATGTGCATCAGAAGCGTCCTGCTATCACATCAGGCTCACAAAGGCAACACTAAAGTAATTATAAAGTAAAAACAAAACACAGGCACTGAAGGTAACTAGCTTGTACGCAGATGTGCTTGCTCCTTGTGAGAGAGCAATTTGCAGTCACTCAAAGTGAATTTAACCAGTGGCTTAAGTATGCGGACCCACTGCGCCATGCTCTAAGCTGTAGTGGGCTTAAGCAAAATGTGAATGGCACAGCAATAAACCAATGGATGAAGAGAGGTGGCGAAAGCCCCCCTGTGTAAGTATATTATACATATTTTAGTTAAATCAAAAGGTCTTGGCTAATGCAAGACCTACTTATAAGGGGAAAAAAAGTATAAAGGGTAGTCTTTCCTCAGGGTCTACCGGAACCTGGTAAGAAAGATGCAAGGAAACTCAGAAAGAAGCATAGAAACATATCATTAAAAAGATGAGGAGAGGAGAGAAGCAAATGTAAGTAGGGAAAAGGGGACTGTGGATTGGGAAAGAAAAGAATACTAGAGAGAAATAAGGAAAGGGGGCTTCATCGTCCAGGGTGGAGGGGTGTTTGATGGGTGTCTGGGGTGGGAGGATGGGATGGGGCCTAAATAAGAGGAGAGACAATGAGGGGTTTATGGGGAGACGTCGCCAAAGAAAATGAGAAAGGGGGAGGGAAAAAGAAATATGGGCCCCATTAAAAAGGAGATGGTAGAATGGGGATGAGGTTATAGGGGGAGGGAGGACCCCATCTGTACAAAATAGGGTAGTAGTCAGTGAAAATCCAACCTGGAAGGGAAAAAAAAGTTGCCAACAAGGGCATTCGCAGTTTGGCTTCATCAGCTGGGTGAAAGGGATTCTAGGTGAAACTTTAGTCATAAAAGATGCATCAAAACCGGTTTCTTCAGGTTGGTATCTGCTCTAAAACACTTAGAACTACTTCTGATGGAGTAAGAATGGGGATGGCTAGTTGTGAAACATGGAGGCTCGAACTTGCCCCACCACCAAGCCCTACTTCACTAATAGGACAGTGGACAAATATTTGAAGCAGCTTCAGAAAAAAATATATTTCAATAGGTGGAGGGGGTGTTGGGGTATGAAGGGAAAAACAATGGCTATGGTGAGTCCCCTTAAAGAGGAATGGCGGGTCGATGATCATTTGGAATTCGATAGTCTTCAAACACTTGCACTTTATCAAGAATGGCAACGTGCTCCACCCCCTCTTTTATACCTTATTGGTTAGGCTGCGAAGAACTACGAAATAAGGAAGGACACCTCGTTGGGAATAGATGTTGATCTAGTTGCACTCAGTCGCAGACAGGGCTGCAGTGACTCCGCGTAAAAACAGAGCGTCATCGTTAAGTTACTTTTTTCTTGCCTCGTATGGAAGTCTTTTGAAGAAAGACCCACAGTAAACTCAATCGTACGCTGCTATAGTTACACAAATACATGTGAAGTTATGTTCTTTGTACAATGGAGACATTTAATAATCCATTGCCTTAAGGCTCAAAGTGTGCGTCTAGCATTCCGTCGGCATCATTTGTAGATGAACACAGACACCACATTAAGGTGCGCGGGTACACTCTGAAATACGGCGGCAGGGTGGGGGCCAGGACTAGTGGCATGCTCTGGTTTAAGGGCAGAACTACAACTCCTCGAATGTTCTAGTGTGATTGGCGTGGTTAGAAGTCTCCTCCCTGTTGGCTCTGTGGCGTTACCAAGGCGCGCGGCCGATGGTAATCGAACTGCCACATACTCAGTAGAGATAGCGGGGACTAGGGGCTCTTTAATTACGAAGTATACAAACCATTAGTTAGTAAGAAACGTTTATGTCTAGCTTCAAATATTACAAAAAGAACAATTGATGGAGAGAATGCAGATCAATGTCATACATTCACCCCAGTACAGAGGTCTGGGCCTAAATCCCTCGTTTTTTTGATCACCATGCCATTCAAGTTATACTAACAACTGTGACTGGAGGGAGAGCACCCCCCACCAACCCTGATCATTCAAAAGACGCAAATAATCGCCTGTAACAACAAATCACTTACAAAACCAACCATCACCTTAGATGTACTCTCTCGGCTATTAATGTGCCCGGAATGATCGCGTGCTTTATTCAAGTGTCTCTTCCCTTACATTTCACGTCATGTCAATGATGGAATTAAAGCAGCGATCGGCGTGGGAAGCTGGCTAAAGCCGAAAATGAATTCAGCACGTTAGCAGTCCGTAGATGGGAGCGGTGCAAGCTTATGTGCATCTACGTGACAGTTCTGAACATTCAGAAATATTTCACCATCTACTAAAGTAAGAGGAAAACAAGGCTCTGGGTGACAAAGGAACTGCCCAGAAAAACAGAGAAACTGGGGCCTAACAGAACACGTCTAACCAGCGCATAATCTGACACCAACCCTTTCTGCAGAGGTCATCCTTCTGTTACACACTGTCCACAGGTAACAGTACAAGTAGCGAAGCACTTTTCCTCTTAAGGTACAAACGTGGCCTTGACCATCGTTTTGTACACAAGCCCAACAGATGGTTCGATCCGTGTCAGCTGGCACTGCACAATAACTGCTGGTGTCACTCCCCTTCCTACTCCAATGAGAATATCTGTTGCAACAAGCAGGGAATTCTGCACGTGGCCTCGGACACGAGTCCGTACATGTTCACTCAGTGGCAGGATTAGATTCCAAGCTGCCTACTGCTTTGGCACCCGAAACCTGTGTTTTTATGCTTCACAAGGATTTCCATAAACCAATCTACTTTACGTCCACACCCATCTTCAGTGTCAGGCTGGTGTTCCCAAAATGGCATCTGAATCAATATGCATGCCACGTTCCCCTAGGACTTCCGTGAGATTTCCATAAACTTGTTTTGTTACCAGGTTACGTGTGTTCCCATTGACAGCCAAAAATAAAGCCACCAGACTGGATCCTCCAGGTGCAGGCTTCCACCCAAGGCGGAGCATTCAGCAGCGTGCAGATCCAACTCTCCCTGGAGCCGGGGCCGAGAGTCGGACTGCACTCCATTAGCAGCTCCCTGGACCCAGGGCCGCCAGTCTGACTGCACTCCATTAGAGGCTCCCCAGATCCAGGTACGCGAGACAGACTGCACTCCATTAGCAGCTCCCTGGATCCATGGTAGTGAGTCTGACTGCACTCAATTAGCAGCTCCCTGGACCGAGGGCCAAGAGTCAGACTGCACTCCATTAGCAGCTCCCTGGACCGAGGGCCATGAGTCAAACTGCACTTCATTAGCAGCTCCCAGGGCCAAGAGTCAAACTGCACTCCATTTGCAGCTCCCTGGACCGAGGTCCAAGAGTCAGACTGCACTCCATTAGCAGCTCCCCGAATCCAGGGCCGCGATTCTGAGTGCACTCCATTAGAGGCTCCCGGATACAGGGACGCGAGACAGACTGCACTCCATTAGCAACCCTGGGCGAACATATACCAGGGGATGGAAGAAGCAGCTTGATTACATTCCTTCCCATGCCACATTCCACTGTTAAAAGACTGCCTTCCACTTCTGTCACACAGTCCATAGAGGGACCTTGACAATCACCTGCATGGCCTATAACCACGCCCAAAGGAACTTGCTAACAAACCTACCACAATATGCATCCCAACATTCACATCCAGTGTCAAAACCAGGCCTACTCTATTCCTAGAGCTGACCTGGGTATTGTTAGATCTGCACCTGTACCATGGTCTTCAGAATTACAGGGGCACCCTAAAAGGTCAGGAAGGGAGAGATCTGAAGGTTACTGCGTAATCCTTTCCTTACAATCAGCCAGCAAGGAAACTACTCCAAATACTGAATGACAAAAGAATAATCCAGAATTAGAAGTCAGATGACGTGTGGACAATAGTTCTATCAACTGTCTATTGCGCTCTCCCAAGTTATGTTAACTTTATGGTTATACTGGAAAGAGATGCCTATCTCCACAGTTGCTTTTTATAAAGCTCACTAACAAATAATATTTTTGGTAGATTGGCGTTAAATAAATATGTAAATTAAATATATAAAACTGAGACCTGGCAAAGAAAATGATTTCTCAAGTTGTACGAGTGTGCCTTGATCACATTAATATACAGTTAAACATTCATGCACTCTCCAATGCATAGGAAGAATGTCAAGCTGATTGCATATGCGCGTGCATGTTAATGCACCAATGTGCAACTAATGACACAAGTGACACTGTGGCCAAACTGTAAAGGAGCAAAAAGAAATTTGTAGCCCTTAGGATAGTTACAAAGGTGTTGAACATTGAAGGTAACTTATGTTATACTTGCAGTGATGAACATTATTTTAAGCATTCCCTAACTCAGGAATGAGGTTCCTTCTAATTGTTGTGTTATGCAAAAACTTAGTGGTTGAGCGCACGTCATGCTCAGGCTCTACTACTGACTCCACACTTTGAGGTCGAGGACAAGGATGCCATGGGGAAAAGTCTGCACTGTAATGAGTCTGGGAGAACAACAAGTGTTAGAGAGGCAACACAGAACAGAGAGTCAGCCGAGAGCCCCCCCCCCCCCCCAAAAGAGGCCTTTGCTCTGGTGACTACTGTTTACAGCTAGATGGCAGCAGAGGTAAAGGCGGATGCTCAGTTTCCATGCGGGATCCATTTAATCCTCTGGCCATGGCAGTGATTGAACAGGAGTAAATTTGGAGACAGAAAAGAGTGAGACCAAGGCTACAGGGGATATTGGTCACTGGTGCCCAACAACCCCAGGGCTGTGAAGGAAGAGAGGACGAAAGAAAGACTAGAGCGAAGAGGCGATTGCCGCAAGTGCAGGCATGCTATACTTCAGTATTTATATAGGAAGGCTACATAAGGCCAGTAACTGAAAAGCAAATTGGCACTGCACATAACGAAGAAAGATACGATGCTCTGGTTTCGAGGGATACTCGAAAGAAAACAGGACTCAAGGGAAGAGACCTGACCCCACCAGGCACAACACATATTCACAGTTATGGCAGAAAGGCAATCCATCAAAGTCTAAAAGCATGACATATATAGGAAATACTTTTTTGCCCACGTCGACCCTCACTGGGTAGACCAGTGGGAGAGATTTCGAGCATTCAGGTAAAGGCACCACTATGGTGACAAATTGGGAGAAAGTTCTAACAGACAATCGCAAAAGAATGCTCAGGAAAGTGGACTCAAAAGAAGAGAAAAATCATAAAGCATAAGAGGAGGTTTAGGGTCTTGCCACAAGGATCACAACAGGAGTCACCTATCAACAAACTAGTTGGATGAGTAGCAAAGACTGAAGCTAGTGTTTGAAAAACAGCTCAGGTATCTTTTTCACACTTCCAAGAACATGCAGCCTCTGCAATTTTCAATTTGGAGTCGAAAATGGAGCATCCTGAAAATATAGCAAATGTTAAGTGTTGTGATTCCCCACAAAGCTACATCTACTGCATAACCTATTCCATGCTGCATAACCTGCAGACTTGTCATATGTGCCACAGTCTTTTCCGCTGTTTATGTCATTTACCTCGACTTGACTGTTCTCTCTACCCAGTCTTCCATTTTACCATTCACAATGGCTCCTTCACCCATCTAGAACCTTTGTACTTAAACAGAAACTGACATAGGACTCTCCTCACCCTACTTATTGTTAGAAATGGAAAAGGGACTCTTTACAATCCAACGTGCACAATGGAGGAAAATGGTTCTCTTTCTCACTGAGCACCACTACCTCAAAAAAAATCCCACACAACCATAAACTCCCTATCGTATCCTCAGATCTATACAATGCGGACACCACCATCTCTATCAATAACAGCACCATGCTCATACAATCCTCAGATCACAACCTGGAACTCTTCATTGACCTCTTCTCCTCCATCAAGCACAACTTGGACTTGGGCACGGCCCCGCCCACCCCCTCTCAACTCCACAGACCCCCCCGCCACCCTTCATGTGACTCCCTAATCACTCCCCCCTCCCCCTCCACCTATCCTCCACTTCGGTTATCCTATCCTGCACGGTTAAAAGCACAGACCACCATTCCCCTTACCTTATTGACACTATTGACATTGCCTCACGTCATCAACAACTTGTCCTTACTTCATCCCAACCGTCTAAAGCTCCCTGTACCAACACTCCCATAACCAGAGACTGTACACTCACCATACCCTATCATACAGACATTATCAAGACTCCGGTTGTGGACCATACCTATGTCTGCCCCCTCCCCCCAACTGTCCAAACCGGACTAGTTCTCTTCATGACAGTGCACCTACCTATCAGGACCCCAGTATAAACCACCACACCCTCTCTATGTTGCACACCATGAAATCTGAACTGCAGATGATTAGGTCGGACATTCGGAAACTTGTTCATCTCACCTCCAACCTGGAACATTACTGGTCCCCGCATATGCACCATTCTCAGAACCACACCACACCAACTCCCAAATCTCATCCTGTCTCCAGCCCTACCTATACCTGGGCCCATCAACCTAACTGGGGTTACAATCATAACCATGACCACTCTTCCCGACCCAATAGGCTAGTTAGACATCTATCTAATAATGATATCCTATCTCTTCTCACCACGTATAACCATGCTCCGACTGACATTGTTGCACCTTCTGAAAATAAAATTCAGACTATCATCACTCACCCTTTCAGGGAATCCTACCCTAGTTCTAGGCACATCCTCAAAGCGAACCTAAAACAAGTATCCCTCTCCCATACCCCAACCAATAGTATCAAATCATTCCTTAAATGCTCCTTACTCAACTGCCGGTCAGGGGTGAAACATGCAGCGGACATATTGGATCTTATACTTAACCTTGATATCCTTATACTTGCTGAAACTTGGCTGAACAAATCTTCCTCCTCTATCCTTGACTTACTAGTCCCTATCAGCCACAACATCATTAGACTAGACCATGCAGGCCGCTCCGGGGGTGGCCTAGCCTGCATATACAGGTCCACGTTTGCTATGAAACAAACACTCACTCTCTCCCCTCCTGCGAATACCTTAGGATCAATATCACTACCAATGACAACTCAACATGCTCCCTTCATTCGTTCTACCACCCACCGGGCGATAACACTTTTGTCGAGCAGATCAGGACATTATCTCCTCCAACATCGATGAGCGTAATGCCCAGATTTTTCTTGGTGACTTCAATATCCACTGGAACAATACTGATGACCTTCGTCAGCAGTTTTAAATCCTTCCTCCATGACCTCAACCTTATCCAAGCCTGCAACAGCCCGACGCACAAGGGGGCCACTTTAGATTCAATCATTGCAAAAGAGAACAGCCTACAAATTGAATCTATACTACCTTGCGACTGGACTGTCCACCAATGCATCACCTTCCACATAACTGTAAAGGATTCTTTCTCTAAAGGCCAAACACTTGATCAGAGACACCCGTAACATCGCCCCACTCTCGATGTCAACTATTGGTAACTGCAACTTGCTCCCTCCTCCCACCATGGTGGACGCTCAGGGTCTTTCTGATCACTACTTCAACTTCATGGGCAAATCATGGACAGCATTGCCCCCAAACCACTAAAGAGAGCCACGGTTAAAAGATACAACCTTCGATTCAACCATAATGAGAAACGACGTCTCAGATGTGCTGAAAGATCATGGTGACATCCCCTCTCGATTGAACCTCAAACTACTAAGGCAAAGACAGAACGCCTACAATAGGCACATCAGACATTCCAAAGCAGCATTCTTTCAAAATCAACTCAACACAGCAACCAATTGACCAAAAAAACTATCCAAAATTGTCAGAACCAAATGAACCGGACTCATAATGCTCCATTCTCTGAATGCAAATTCCCTCCCAAATGTGAAAATGTTGTCTCTTTCTTTGCTTAGAAAACAAAGTTAATCATCACCGATATTCAGAACGCTTTGAAGCTCTTACCGCACGAACCCCCATCCCCACCATCCCATCTGACATGGACGTTTACACCAGTCACCCTTCCCACGTACCCAAAAACAATGCCACCTGGTCATGTTTCCAAACCTTCAATGAACGTAACATCTCTAAACTTCTATCCTCTCTGAAATACTCGAACCACTTCAATGACCCCCTCCAAACTCATCAATGAGTTCTCTCTCCTCCTACTCCCTTTATGGACTAGGATTATCAATGCTTCACTCACCCAAGGCTCCATACCGGACTGTCTCAAAAGTGGCCAGGTTACCCTAATACTAAAAAAGCCCATCTTTGACTTGGCCAGTCCCAACAATTACCGCCTTATCTCCAACATCCACACACTAGCCAAACTATTGAAAAAATGCGTGCAACTACAGTTTAGAAGTCACATCGAACATTTGCAAGTCCTCGACCAATGCCAATCAGGTTTCAGACCAAGCCATAGCACCGAAACAGCCTTGATCCATATCACTGACGATGCTCTAATCTCACTCGACCAGAATGAATCTTGCTTACCCATTTTACTGGACCCGTCAGCTGCGTTCGACACGGTCAATCTTGAGATCCTCAGAACCTTTTAGAACACAGGATGGGTCTCACTGGTACCGTGCTAAAATGGTTTCTCATTCCTTCACAATTCCCAGCATGTTTTCATCAACCACACTCTTTCTGATCAATCTCCAGTGACTTTTGACATTCCCCAAGGCTCAATGTTTAACATTTACATGGAGCCCCTAACTGAATTCATCAAACTCTCCCACACCTCTTTCCACATGTATGCGGACAATACTCAACTCTATATGAAAATTATTTCTCCAGATGACATTAGCACCCTTAATAATACATGGACAAAAACGCAACAATGGCTGACCCGAAACCATCTCAAACTCAATGCCACAAAAACGTAATTTCTACTGATCTCGCCATCCAGTATTTCTCCTGTTATCAGAGTGGCACACATCTTACTGCCCTGAACTGTACCCCACACATCATTGACTCAGCAAAATCCCGTGGAATAACCCTGGACCTTACACTCTCCATGCAAAATCACATCAGCTCCACCACCACAGGAGCTAATCATCAACTACATGCACTAAGGAAACTTAAACTTTTCCTTCACTTGTGATATCGAAATTAGACTATGGTAGTGCTACCCTCGTGGGCCTTCGATAATCAATCTCACTCCATTGAAGGCTGCCTTGAATGCTGCAGCAAGACTTATCACAGCCTCTAAAAAAAACAAGCATTGGCATAGCCACTAGGTCTCGCCTTTGGGGCCTTATAAGTGTTTAGCCAGAGCTATTGACTTTGCCAATGTCTTCAAGCTGTGCTGTAGAGAAGTGTGGCTGCTGTGCAGCATGCTGAAAAGTTATAATAAAAAAGTGTCAGAAGCATTTTTGTTACTTTATATATGACCAAGAAGGCATTATGTAAAACTGAACAACCATATTAAAAAAGTATTTACAATAAAAAATTTCCTCAGTTTTCTTTTGTTCTTGCAATGCTGGCAACTTGTTTCTGCCTATTGCAATGGTTGTTTGTTAAAGCTTTTTTTTTGAGGGGGCATAAACAATCGGAGGGTGAAGGTTGGGAACTAGTACCTGTATTATAACACTAGCAGCGGCCAGACGCTAGGGGAGAATCAACAGATGCCAGATTCCGAGAGCAGGCTGAGGTGGTGCTGAGTGATGCTGAGGTGGTAGTAGTGGTGGTGGTGACTGTTGCGGAGACGATGCTGAGGTGATGCTGAATGATACTCAGGTCTTGCGGAGTGATACTGCTGTGGTGCTGAGTGATACTGCTGTGGTGCTGAGTGATACTGCTGTGGTGCTGAGTGATACTGCTGTGGTGCTGAGTGATACTGCTGTGGTGCTGAGTGATACTGCTGTGGTGCTGAGTGATACTGCTGTGGTGCTGAGTGATACTGCTGTGGTGCTGAGTGATACTGCTGTGGTGCTGAGTGATACTGCTGTGGTGCTGAGTGATACTGCTGTGGTCCTGAGTGATACTGCTGTGGTCCTGAGTGATACTGCTGTGGTCCTGAGTGATACTGCTGTGGTGCCGAGCGATGCTGTGGCGGCGCCGAGCGATGCTGTGGCGGCGCCGAGCGATGCTGTGGCGGCGCCGAGCGATGCTGTGGCGGCGCCGAGCGATGCTGTGGCGGCGCCGAGCGATGCTGTGGCGGCGCCGAGCGATGCTGTGGCGGCGCCCGGCGATGCTGAGGTGGTAGTAGTGGTGGTGGTGACTGTTGCGGAGACGATGCTGAGGTGATGCTGAATGATACTCAGGTCTTGCTGAGTGATACTGCTGTGGTGCTGAGTGATGCTGTGGTGGTGCTGAGTGATATTGTCTTGGCGCTGAGTGATGCTGTGCTGGTGCGGAGTGATATTGTCTTGGCGCTGAGCGATGCTGTGGTAGCCCTGAGTGATGCTGTGGCGGCGCTGAGTGATGCTGTGGCGGCGCTGAGTGATGCTGTGGCGGCGCTGAGTGATGCTGTGGCGGCGCTGAGTGATGCTGTGGCGGCGCTGAGTGATGCTGTGGCGGCGCTGAGTGATGCTGTGGCAGCGCTGAGTGATGCTGTGGCGGCGCTGAGTGATGCTGTGGCGGTGCTGAGTGATGCTGTGGCGGCGCTGAGTGATGCTGAGGTGGTAGTAGTGGTGGTGGTGACTGTTGCGGAGACGATGCTGAGGTGATGCTGAATGATACTCAGGTCTTGCTGAGTGATACTGCTGTGGTGTTGAGTGATGCTGTGGTG
Organism: Calotriton arnoldi; assembly: GCA_963921515.1. Taxonomy (NCBI): domain Eukaryota; kingdom Metazoa; phylum Chordata; class Amphibia; order Caudata; family Salamandridae; genus Calotriton; species Calotriton arnoldi. The sequence goes on along the minus strand of CAWUFW010001721.1, from coordinate 1,055,126 downwards.
GTGCTGAGTGATATTGTCTTGGCGCTGAGTGATATTGTCTTGGCGCTGAGTGATATTGTCTTGGTGCTGAGTGATATTGTCTTGGCGCCGAGCGATGCTGTGGCGGCGCCGAGCGATGCTGTGGCGGCGCCGAGCGATGCTGTGGCGGCGCCGAGCGATGCTGTGGCGGCGCCGAGCGATGCTGTGGTGGCGCCGAGTGATGCTGCAGAGTGATGCTGTGGTGGCGCCGAGTGATGCTGCAGAGTGATGCTGTTGTGGCGCCGAGTGATGCTGCAGAGTGATGCTGTGGTGGCGCAGAGTGATGCTGTGGTGGCGCCGAGTGATGCTGTGGTGGCGCCGAGTGATGCTGCAGAGTGATGCTGTGGTGGCGCCGAGTGATGCTGCAGAGTGATGCTGTTGTGGCGCCGAGTGATGCTGCAGAGTGATGCTGTGGTGGCGCCGAGTGATGCTGTGGTGGCGCCGAGTGATGCTGTGGTGGCGCCGAGTGATGCTGTGGTGGCGCCGAGTGATGCTGTGGTGGCGCCGAGTGATGCTGTGGTGGCGGCGAGTGATGCTGTGGTGGCGCCATGTGATGCTGTGGTGGCGCAGAGTGATGTTGTGGTGCTGCTGAGTAATGCTGTGGTGGCGCTGAGTGATGCTGTGGTGGCGCTGAGTGATGCTGTGGTGGCGCTGAGTGATGCTGTTGTGGCGCTGAGTGATGCTGTTGTGGCGCTGAGTGATGCTGTTGTGGCGCTGAGTGATGCTGTTGTGGCGCTATGTGATGCTGTGGTTGTGCTGAGTGATGCTGTGGTTGCACCGAGTGATGCTGTGGTTGCACCGAGTGATGCTGTGGTTGCACCGAGTGATGCTGTGGTTGCACCGAGTGATGCTGTGGTTGCACCGAGTGATGCTGTGGTTGCACCGAGTGATGCTGTGGTTGCACCGAGTGATGCTGTGGTTGCACCGAGTGATGCTGTGGTTGCACCGAGTGATGCTGTGGTTGCACCGAGTGATGCTGTGGTTGCGCCGAGTGATGCTGTGGTTGCGCCGAGTGATGCTGTGGTTGCGCCGAGTGATGCTGTGGTTGCGCCGAGTGATGCTGTGGTTGCGCCGAGCGATGCTGTGGTTGCGCCGAGCGATGCTGTGGTTGCGCCTGAGCGATGCTGTGGCGGCGCCGAGCGATGCTGTGGCGGCGCCGAGCGATGCTGTGGCGGCGCCGAGCGATGCTGTGGCGGCGCCGAGCGATGCTGTTGCGGCGCCGAGCGATGCTGTGGCGGCGCCCGAGCGATGCTGTTGCGGCGCCGAGCGATGCTGTGGCGGCGCCGAGCGATGCTGTGGCGGCGCCGAGCGATGCTGTGGCGGCGCCGAGCGATGCTGTGGCGGCGCCGAGCGATGCTGAGGTGGTAGTAGTGGTGGTGGTGACTGTTGCGGAGACGATGCTGAGGTGATGCTGAATGATACTCAGGTCTTGCTGAGTGATACTGCTGTGGTGCTGAGTGATGCTGTGGTGGTGCTGAGTGATATTGTCTTGGCGCTGAGTGATGCTGTGCTGGTGCGGAGTGATATTGTCTTGGCGCTGAGCGATGCTGTGGTAGCCCTGAGTGATGCTGTGCCGGCGCTGAGTGATGCTGTGGCGGCGCTGAGTGATGCTGTGGCGGCGCTGAGTGATGCTGTGGCGGCGCTGAGTGATGCTGTGGCGGCGCTGAGTGATGCTGTGGTTGCACCGAGTGATGCTGTGGTTGCACCGAGTGATGCTGTGGTTGCACCGAGTGATGCTGTGGTTGCACCGAGTGATGCTGTGGTTGCACCGAGTGATGCTGTGGTTGCACCGAGTGATGCTGTGGTTGCACCGAGTGATGCTGTGGTTGCGCCGAGTGATGCTGTGGTTGCGCCGAGTGATGCTGTGGTTGCGCCGAGTGATGCTGTGGTTGCGCCGAGTGATGCTGTGGTTGCGCCGAGCGATGCTGTGGTTGCGCCGAGCGATGCTGTGGCGGCGCCGAGCGATGCTGTGGCGGCGCCGAGCGATGCTGTGGCGGCGCCGAGCGATGCTGTGGCGGCGCCGAGCGATGCTGTTGCGGCGCCGAGCGATGCTGTTGCGGCGCCGAGCGATGCTGTGGCGGCGCCGAGCGATGCTGTGGCGGCGCCGAGCGATGCTGTGGCGGCGCCGAGCGATGCTGTGGCGGCGCCGAGCGATGCTGAGGTGGTAGTAGTGGTGGTGGTGACTGTTGCGGAGACGATGCTGAGGTGATGCTGAATGATACTCAGGTCTTGCTGAGTGATACTGCTGTGGTGCTGAGTGATGCTGTGGTGGTGCTGAGTGATATTGTCTTGGCGCTGAGTGATGCTGTGCTGGTGCGGAGTGATATTGTCTTGGCGCTGAGCGATGCTGTGGTAGCCCTGAGTGATGCTGTGCCGGCGCTGAGTGATGCTGTGGCGGCGCTGAGTGATGCTGTGGCGGCGCTGAGTGATGCTGTGGCGGCGCTGAGTGATGCTGTGGCGGCGCTGAGTGATGCTGTGGCGGCGCTGAGTGATGCTGTGGCGGCGCTGAGTGATGCTGTGGCGGTGCTGAGTGATGCTGTTGCGGCGCTGAGTGATGCTGAGGTGGTAGTAGTGGTGGTGGTGACTGTTGCGGAGACGATGCTGAGGTGATGCTGAATGATACTCAGGTCTTGCTGAGTGATACTGCTGTGGTGTTGAGTGATGCTGTGGTGGTGCTGAGTGATATTGTCTTGGCGCCGAGTGATATTGTCTTGGCGCTGAGTGATATTGTCTTGGTGCTGAGTGATATTGTCTTGGCGCCGAGCGATGCTGTGGCGGCGCCGAGCGATGCTGTGGCGGCGCCGAGCGATGCTGTGGTGGCGCCGAGCGATGCTGTGGTGGCGCCGAGTGATGCTGTGGTGGCGCCGAGTGATGCTGCAGAGTGATGCTGTGGTGGCGCCGAGTGATGCTGCAGAGTGATGCTGTTGTGGCGCCGAGTGATGCTGCAGTGATGCTGTGGTGGCGCAGAGTGATGCTGTGGTGGCGCCGAGTGATGCTGTGGTAGCGCCGAGTGATGCTGTGGTGGCGCCGAGTGATGCTGTGGTGGCGCCGAGTGATGCTGTGGTGGCGCAGAGTGATGCTGTGGTGGCGCAGAGTGATGCTGCAGAGTGATGCTGCAGAGTGATGCTGTGGTGGCGCCGAGTGATGCTGCAGAGTGATGCTGTGGTGGCGCCGAGTGATGCTGCAGAGTGATGCTGCGGTGGCGCCGAGTGATGCTGCGGTGGCGCCGAGTGATGCTGTGGTGGCGCCGAGTGATGCTGTGGTGGCGCCGAGTGATGCTGTGGTGGCGCCGAGTGATGCTGTGGTGGCGCCGAGTGATGCTGTGGTGGCGCCATGTGATGCTGTGGTGGCGCAGAGTGATGTTGTGGTGCTGCTGAGTAATGCTGTGGTGGCGCTGAGTGATGCTGTTGTGGCGCTGAGTGATGCTGTTGTGGCGCTGAGTGATGCTGTTGTGGCGCTATGTGATGCTGTGGTTGTGCTGAGTAATGCTGTGGTTGTGCCGAGTGATGCTGTGGTTGTGCCGAGTGATGCTGTGGTTGCACCGAGTGATGCTGTGGTTGCACCGAGTGATGCTGTGGTTGCACCGAGTGATGCTGTGGTTGCACCGAGTGATGCTGTGGTTGCACCGAGTGATGCTGTGGTTGCACCGAGTGATGCTGTGGTTGCACCGAGTGATGCTGTGGTTGCACCGAGTGATGCTGTGGTTGCACCGAGTGATGCTGTGGTTGCACCGAGTGATGCTGTGGTTGCACCGAGTGATGCTGTGGTTGCACCGAGTGATGCTGTGGTTGCACCGAGTGATGCTGTGGTTGCACCGAGTGATGCTGTGGTTGCACCGAGTGATGCTGTGGTTGCACCGAGTGATGCTGTGGTTGCACTGAGTGATGCTGTGATGGCGTTGAGTGATGCTGTGATGGCGTGGAGTGATGCTGTGATGGTGCTGAGAGATGCTGTGCTGGCGCTGAGAGATGCTGTGCTGGCGCTGAGAGATGCTGTGCTGGCGCTGAGTGATGCTGTGGTTGCGCTGTGGTGTTGCCGAGTGAGAGATAGAGTGAAGATAGCGAGAGAGAAAGAGAGAGAAAGGGTGTACATAGAATAAAGAGTGGAGCGGGATAGAGAGAGAGAAAGAAGGGGAGAGAGAGTGAATGAAGGAGTTTGAAAGAGAAACAGATAAAGGGGTGAGAGAATGAAAGGCTAAAAAAAGATAGAGAGGGGAGAGTTAATTAAGTAGAGAGAGAATTAGAGAGGGGAGAGAGAGAGGAGAGAGACAATAAGAGTGGGGGGTGTGGAGTTTAAATAGAGTGAAGAAGTGACGCGGAAAAAGTAACCTTAAATATAGCTTTGTGCTTTGCGCGAATAAATATAAAAAAAAAAAAACAGAGACACAAAAATACTGCTAATTAGGCGGTGACTCCCAATATAAAACAAATAGCGATATAAGGTGAAATCAACCCACCGAAGCAATATTTCTAACTAGACAAAAAAAAGCTTGCATTTCAATGCTAATCGCTGTTGTTTTTCATGTGACTGTAGTCCAGGGCCGTCAGTTGGTAATGTGAGCTGCTGCTGCGATTGAAACATCAGAGTCCAGAGAGCTAATGAGCCATGACGAGGAAATGAGGAAGAGATAGGAAACCCAGATGGCAGCTGCGCGCGTGCACGCCATCGTGAACGCAAGCTGGTCGCCAGCCGAAAGCCAGTGGGTTTGCACTTCCAAAACCCGCTTACTAAAACTCTCGGCCAGACCAGCGCAAGCGCTGGTGGAGGCCGAGACCTAAAAAAAAGGGATCATGTCACCCCTGACCTCCGTTCTCTGAAATGGCTGCCCTTTGAGGCTAGGATACAGCTTAAAATTGCCTGCATGACCCACAAAGCGCAACACCACAACACTTCATCCTACCTGACCCAGATATTGGCCCTACCTGGTGAAACGAGAACCTCTAGAAGCACAAGCTCCCTACTTCTTAAGCCACAAAAATTTAACCAACAGAAAACCTACAAGCGATCGTTCTCCAGAATGGCTCCAAAAAATCTGAACTTTTTCTCCCTACGGTGACTAGATGCAACCCGTCCACATACACTTTCAAGAAGGAAGTTAAAATTCTACTATCCAAGAGATTCCTCTCACTCTGAGCCCAGACATTGCTCGGTTACCCAACGTTCCATGCTACTGAGGCTTCACCCCATTCTACTGAGCTTTGCGTTGCTCTCTGCCGCTTCCCTATCCTCTACACATTATACTGACATACTTACGGACTTCGTCTATATCAGTATTTTTGTTTATGTAACTGTCTTCATGTCTTATACCTTGCACATTTATACCTCTTACCACTTGCATTTTCAATTTAATATTTAATTACTTGCGTTTATTCCTGTAAATGCTCTATCACCCGCTTGGGTTTTGCTCGCGCTACATAAAACTCTAAAAATAAAACAAAATGTAGGAGTATTAAAAGGATAGTCTGATCAAGAGGACTAGAGCAAGGGTCAAAAACATGTGAATAATTTTGAAGAAAGACTATCCACCTGAAGTACTTGATAGCTAAGAGTTTAGCCAACATCTCAAGAAGCACTTTTGACCTAAATACACAAAAAGGCCTACACAGAGACTGGAATTTGCCTCTTTTTATTCTATTGAAAGTAATAAGATTAAGCCAGCCATCCTTAAACACCAACCTGTCCTACAATTGGAAAATGGCTATAAAAACATTTTTAAGGCTAAACAATTATTTGCATACACTCGACACGGAACAATAATAATCCACAAACTGTGCCAATCGCAATGTGTTCATAGGAGGTACAGAAATACACCAGGTCAGAAACTCCATATAAAGAACACTTGTATATGTGACACTAATAATTGTATAGACAATTCCGAAATGTCCTTGTAGCAAGATCTAAATTAGGAAGGATAATTTAAAAAAAAACAGACACCTACACATAAAAGTAGCATCAGGATCAAGTCTGAACGATCCCATGATACTAAACAATTTGCTGAAATGGGACACAGCATCAGCCAACTATGTTTTCACGTCTTTGAACAACTCAAAAAGAAAGGAGACAGCAACAACAACAAAATGATATTACAAAGATACTGAACAAAAATCCTCTCCAGCATGCAGCCCACAGACTTGAAACGACCAACTGGAAATGTGTTTTTTTATGTCTTGTTTTCACCGTGGGCAAACTATTATGGGGCAACCCTGTAACACTTTGAACCTGGACAGATGAATGTAGAAGAAAAACAATGGCTCCATTCGGGGGAAGTTTTAAGCCTAATCCTCCTAGGCAAAGTATTGTAACTTTAAAACAATAAATTGGGATTATACAGTTCGTTTTATTTGCTGTATGAAGTTTATTGATGTGTAAAAAAAGACACTCTTCAGCATATCACATCACTTTTCTAGTGCTCCAACATAACGAAGTGAGGGTGAATAGTGACATTTGTGGAAAACTGCGCTGGTGATCTACATAAAACATGCATACAACATATATACATATTATTTGGGCTCATAAAATTATAGATTCTCAGCATGACTCAAATACAATGTATACATCATAATAAAACATATCAGTCTGCTAGTTCATTTGTCGACGTTCAGACCGTATAGGAAAAGATTTCTCCCGGGTCATCGTCAGGACAAAACATATGGTAGCGACCAGGATGGAGCAATAAATTACTGTTATTGGAATGCAAATTGGGAAGGACACTAATGTGGAGTTGACTGACAGTGAAAACGAGATCCCGCCAAGAGGCTGGAATACAGCACAATTAGGAGATCAGTGCGCTGGCCTTCAAGTATAGAGACCTGCGCAGCAGACACTGGTAAATTAGAAGAGCTGTAGGTTTTTTTTACATTGTTTTCACCCGGCACTCAGAAGTTGCATTTCATATCCAACTGTGTATGGCATTTCTTTATGTACTTTCTGACTTTGATATGTTAAGATTGATGGTTCTATTTAGAATCCTCAAGCTATTGCCATTCCCAGTCCCTCCAACATGATGCTATGATTCATCCCTCCATTTTGGTATTCCTGTTTACTGGCTTTCATTCATTTTGACCATCCTCCCTCTTTTGGCCTGAATGAGGAATTATATCCCCCTTCTCAGGTTTTCCCTTGGCCTCCTCAGTCATTCTTTAACCCGCCTGCCTTCCCTTCTTCAGTCCCGCCTGCTTCCCTTTGTTTCATCCATCATGATGATGCTGCGATCTTCTGGTCCGTCAAAACTTGGTCCAACATTTCATTAAATATGGTAACTCCTGGCGGGGGCGTGGCCTAGCGATCCAACATGGTGGACGCGTGTTAGGCGAGCTCCGCTCAGCCCATCTTAAAAATCCTCCATTTATCCTGTTTCGCCGGACGCATTTCTCCCTAAAATCTCCCGTAGCAGTCGGGAACGGAGGAGTGAGCAGTCGGACCTGGAGACCGGCCGAGACGGAGGAGATCGTGGCAGCGGAGGCGACACACGGCCTTGAAGGCCGAGTGCGTGGCTCCCTTGGTGCCAGTGGGAACGTAGGATAGCGGGCGCAGGCGGCGCCGAATCACCCCGAAGACGGCACACCAAGCAGGGTGGAGACTCGGCCCTCTGGGACTGGTGAGGAGCCTGAGCCGTGGCAGAGGAAGTGACCGGTTAGCGGTAAGGCCCTCGGTGGAGCTCCGGTGAGTGTCCGTGTGCGTCCCCTCCTCCTCCCCTTTTGTTTCAAGCCCGGCGGCTGGATCGGGCCGCAGGGAGGGAGAGTGCAGCGGGTTTGCCGGGGGCTGGCCTTGACTGCGGGACCTGCAGGGATCCGGACAACTGGAAGCGGGACCCCTAGGGCTACGCGGCAGCCGGACCCGAAGCCTGGGAGCTGCATCGCACTGCCCTGTCCATCGGTGATAGCGGAGCTGGGCTCTGCGGCTTGGGGGTTGCTGCGGATGCCGTGGGATATCGTATGCCCTGGCAGACTACTGTTCAGAGAGACACTGTGGTCCCACCGACGCGGGAGGATGCAGCGGACCGGACCTGGTGCTGGCTCGCCTCCGAGTGTGGGAAGAGACGTTTAATGGGGCCGCTGGAGAGCAGGGCTGACCGTAGGCCTGTGGAGGCGGGGAGCGCGGCACATTGAGCTCTGCGTGGCTGTGGGCGACCCAGTGGGGCTTCGGGTGGCACTACTGCAGGCATTACAGTGTGAGGGAGTCTGGATTGGAATAATTGGACCCCGTCCTCTTTATCGTCCTTCCCCTGGTGTGAGGTCGAGACCTGGCACCATAGGCGACGCGGGATCCGGTGTGGCTGGTGAATTGTACTAACCAGGTGATCGAGAACGGGTGACCGCGAGGACTAGGAGGCACCCATTAGGGGGGGGGGTGGCGAATGGTCCACGGAAGCGGCCAGGCTAGCGCTTGGTGCGGCTTGTGGGCAAGAGGGTCCCACCCGGGTCTCCTACTTCAAGAGCCCCCGGACAAAGGACGATATAGCCAACAGACTCTGTGGAGGGGAAGGGAAGGGCAGCATACCACGGGCTGAGCGAACGCTGCTCGTGCCGGAGGCCGGTCTGAGGGGCCATTGAACCGCCATCTTGAGAGCCTGGCGTTCCGAACCGCACAATGACGAGGGATAAGGTAGTCGGAGGATCTGCCAAGCAGAGTACAGTATATCGCTATACTGGAGCAGGAGCCCCGTCAGCGGACCAGGGAGGTGCGCAGCGTAGCCTTCCGGACAATGCCGCCCTTATGGCGGCCATCCCTCAGTCTAGAGCCGCTCTGGAAGCGAAGATTGGAGAGGTAGGGTCTGACGTTATGCTCCTACGGCAGGATCTTAGGAATGCAGTTGAGCGCATTACTGAGGCTGAAACCCGGGTCTCGGGAGTGGAGGACTCAGTCACTACCTTGCAAACAAAGGTTGCGTCCTTGGAAACAATCACCAGGGGCCTGGCCTCGCGAGTGGAGGACGCGGAAGGCAGGGCCAGGAGGAACAACCTCCGCTTTGTTGGATTCCGTGAAGGATGTGAAGGGGGGGGGTGGGCATTGGAACGGTTCCTCACTGGGTGGCTTGCGAGCTGGCTCCCTCCAGACTCGTTGTCCAGCTGCTTGGTAGTGGAAAGGGCGCACAGGGCCCTGATGCAGAAGCCGCCTCCTGGAGCCAGACCGCGGCCAGTTATTGCGAAGATATTAATCTACCACGACAGGGACACGATCCTAAAGCAAGCCAGAGTTAAGGAGCCCCTGCTGTTCGAGAACACTCGCATCCTCATATTCCTGGACTACACGAGACTGGTCCAACAGAAGAGACAGTCGTTTCTGGCAGCCAAGGCCCGCCTGCGCGAGTTGAAACTTCCATACGCACTGCTGTATCCCGCCAGGTTGAGAGTAGTGTACCAATCCCGGACACTATTCTTCGAATCGCCAGAAGATGTCTTTCAGTGGACAGATGAAACCGTGAAGATTTAACAACGTACGCCGCCTAGGTTGGAATCTGACTCCTCATCCAGTGAGGCCACTCGTAGGCCGCCCAAGATCAAAACTAAAAGGGACTAGGAGGTCGAGATCCCGACGCCGCTCCAAATCCTGCAGTGATCCTAGCAGATCTACCTCGGCTCCCCGGTAGGGGGTCTTCGGCGTCATAGGTACATCAAGTTTCTCCGCAATGGGGGACTGCTGGACACATGAAGCTGAACCGACGAAACGTGAGCAGGGGCTAGTACCTCTGTTTGACTCTTAACAGTTCTGGGGCACGCCTGTTGAAGATGGGCAGGTTGTTGGGGAATCATTGGGGGGAGCGGGCGGGGGGGGCTCCCGTTGGGGCCCCCTAGCCACTCCCACCGCGACAGATACTTCAGTTGTTTTAAGGTATAGGGTTGGGGGAGGCGGGAAGTTGGGGTACATATGTTATTTGTTTGCACTGAGTCACCGCCACACACAGACACAACTTGTACACTGGTCCATAGCTGTCCCACATGTTGCTAACCGGAGACCGTTAGATGGCAGTCCCCACAGATAGGGCGCAGCCCCAGGCCGGGGATCTTCGAATAGTGAGCTGGAATGTCAGGGGAGCTTTAGATAAAATTAAATGAGGGGCCCTACTCCAACAGGCCAAACGGTACCACGCAGACGTCCTGCTCCTTCAGGAGACCCATTTAATGGGCACTAAGACCCTGTGCCTCCTCCGCTATGGTTATATTCAAGTGTTCCACTCAGGCTTTACCAGGGGATCCCGAGGGGTTGCGATCTTGCTCCACCGCAGAGTCCCCTACAAACATATCAAGACATGGCCTGATACTCAGGGGAGATATGTCTTTATTCAGGGCACCATATACGAGGAACAGGTGGTTTTAGGGTGTGTGTATGCTCCCACGCCGCTGCAATGGGCATTGGTGGAGCGCCTTACGTCCTTGTGGGCCTATATCCCTGGGGGGCTAGCGATCGTAGGGGGCGACTGGAATGATGTAATGAATCGGACTATGGATAGATGGAGAGCGGGAGGTTATCCCGCTGTTTCACACGGTACCAGATTGAACGCCTTGGTGACGGGACTGGGATGGTGGATACATTGAGGCGACTGCATCGCGAGGAACTTGGCTATACGTACCTCTCGACAACCCATGATTCGTATTCCCGCCTTGATTATATATTCGTACCGATGGGTGCTGTAGGACGGGTGAGGGCGGTAGAGATTCTCTCAAGGGGCTTGTCCGATCACTCCCCAGTGCTCTTGACGGCGCAGCTGGGCCCTGGGAAGCAGCCATTTCGTTGGCGCTTATCCCCCTGGCATCTGCAGGATGAACAGTATCGGGAGCACATGGAGCAGGCGATTGAGCAATACCTAGATATGAATCTGGATACAGTAGCCGAGGCAGCAACCCTATGGGAGGCCATGAAGCCCACCCTGCGGGGAGTGGACATTTCATACTGTGCGGCGGCCCGTCGAGTTCGGCGGGAATCGCTCTTACGGTCGGAGGCCTGCTTACTGGAATTGGAACAGAGAAGTGGAGGGGGGAGGTTTGGTGCGCCAACAGCTGGCGTTAGAGCGACAATCTCATGCTGACACCCTGATGGATGAGGCCCGACTCGCGTGGCTAGCATCCCGCAGCAGAATTTATCAATGGGGTGACAAGTCGGGTAAATTATTGCATAGATTGTGTCAAGGGGCCTTGCATCCACAGGTTCTCCCAAACATACCGGGGCCTGATGGTCGGATCATGAGTGACCCATCTCTCATTGCAGAGAGTTTTGCGCATTACTATGCAGAGCTATATACCCCTAGGGAGCTCCTGCAGGACAATGTGGTGCAGCGCTTTCTCTCCGACTTACCGCCGCGCGCTCTCTCAGACGAGGCGCGCGCAGACCTCGCACTTCCATTTACAGATGAGGAGATAAGTGCTGCGAGGGGAGACCTGAACTCCGGCAGGGCGCCTGGTCCAAATGGGTTCCCATGTGAATTCTTTAAGAAACACTCCTCCAAATTAGGGCCCCATTATCTTCAAGTAGTTGAGGAGGCCAGGGACCAGGGGTGCCTACCGCAAGACTGAAGGCATGCGGAAGTGGTGGTGTTCCATAAGCCAGGCCGACCCCCTGACCAACATGCATCGTATCGCCCCATGTCCTTGCTAAACGTTGAGGCCAAAATTCTGGCAAGAGCGTTAGCCAATCGCCTCCAATCTCATATAACTACTCTGATTCATCCCGACCAGGCAAGATTCATACCTCAGAGGGCTACACGTCACAATATGAGACGGGCGCACACGGCCATAGCCGCTGTCCAGGGAAGGGGTGTGCGGGCTGCCCTCATGTTGGCGGATATGGATAGGGCATTTGATTCCCATAGCTGGGTATATCTGTTTGCATTATTGGACCGACTGAACATAGGTCCTCGCTTTTTGTCATACTTAAAACTGCTGTATACTGACCTTACAGCGTCAGTACGGGTTGCTGGGTCCACCTCCTTTACGTTCCCAATTGGTAGGGGCACCCGCCAGGGGTGTCCGTTGTCGCCGTATCTCTTTGCTTTAGCTATGGAGCCCCTGGCGGCATGGGTACGAATGGATGCGCAAGTGGCGGGCTTTGAATGGGACCGGGGGCTCTCCAACTGCATCGCTTTATATGCAGACGATGTCCTATTCTTCCTGACGGACATAAATAGGACGGGACCGAGGCTGTTGCGCATTATGCAAATCTTTGGGGAAACGTCTGGTCTATTCATGAACCCGCGTAAATCCACACTGTGGACACTGGGAGGAGCTGCAGAACTGGGGCCTTGGGCCTCGGCAGTCCAGGTTACGTCGGAGGGCGTGAAATACCTGGGAGTCTTCTTATCAGAATCACCGAAAGTGGCGTGGGACAGCAACGTAGCATCAGTATGGGTACGGGTGCGCGAGGAGATGAAAAATTGGTCACACATGCCCCTCTCTATATATGGCAGATCGACTATCTTCAAGATGGTATAGCTACCGCGTCTGCTTTATCAGTTGCAGAACCATCCATATCCAGTATCTCCCATGTGGTTCCGCCAAGTTAACGCGGCATTAGGGCAATTCCTGAGGGATGGGGGGGCGTCCAGGGTGGCGTCGCGGACCTGCTTCCAGTCCACGTATTGTGGGGGGCTAGCTACGTCAGATGTCCAATCGTACTACCTGGCTTTGCATCTCCTGGGGGTGGGATAATATCAGCATTTCGACTTTAGGAGATGTAATGCGAGGCTTGACATTGAAGTCGTTTCAAGATCTGCAACATGAATACCAGATGCCAAGAACCCAGTTTTATAAATACCTCCAATTTCGGCATGCCCTCCACCCTAGTGTCTCGGGACTAGAAGCGCTCCCTGAATTCAGTCCGGTAGAAGCCAAGGTCTTCATGGGTGATTTGCAGGACCGCAAAATATCAAAGATCTATCAGTCCCTAGTGACGCATAGCTCCAAGACTTTAGATAAACTCAGAGAAGCATGGGCTGGGACATTGGCCAACTTGATGGGGATGACTGGACGGAAGCACTGGCTTCTCCTAGGGAGGCAGCAATAGCGATGCGATTGCGTCTCATCCAATTCAAATACCTTCACCGGGTTTACTACACCCGGCTCAGATTATGGAGGGCGGGTCTTGTAACATCCCCGATATGTCTGCGCTGTAGCCGGGAGGAGGGGTCACTGATACACACTATCTGGCACTGTACAGCACTCACGAAATTTTGGAGGGGGGTTATGGCCTGTCTGGCGGAAGTGTTGGGAGCTCCCTTTCTCCCCCAGACTGTTACTCCTACACATTATGGAGGGTATAGGAGGCAACATCTACAAGAGACACCTGCTGCTGCTGACTATGGCGAAAAGGGATATAGCAAGGAGGTGGAAGGCAACAATTCCGCCCTCTCTCTCGGCTTGGAAAAATGGGCTAGACTTTTGCATGGGGCGAGAGATCCCAATATTTAAGGCTAGGGGTTGCCCACAAAAGCATCCCAAAATTTGGAAGAGATGGGTGGATTATTGTGGCCTAGATCTGGACTCAGTGCCCCCGGTAGACTCATCGGCTTCGATTGTGTTACGTGGGCCTTTGGGGTAGGTGATTTGGGGGGCAGTGAGGGACTGTATGTATGGGATTGGGGAATGCAGTGGCAAATAGGACGCAGTGGCGAGTCAATGCAACGGGGGGTTGTTGTGTTTATGTTCTCTTGTTCTACAATAGTGATGACGAAGACAATGTGTACATCAAACGTCAATGGAAATGATTCGCAATGTCTATTATGGCAGACGTTTCCTGGGTTAAGGAGCTCTGCGATGTATGTGACTTTTGACACAATAAAAATTTGTTTTAAATAAAAAAACATGCTGACTCCTGATCTTCTAGTGTCCAGCCCCAGAAGCCTTAAAAGTAGTAACCGCTTGGCACAAAAGCCATCCAGCACCCCTTGCCACGAGGTAAGACTTTCTACTGCTGTTCAGTCATTATTCAATCCTGCCCCTCCCCAACCCCATTAATCGAGTTGGCTGTTCCCTCCCAGCTTCTTCAAAGATAGTTCTCAAGCAGCGGTTTTCCTGCATGCTGCTATAGTATTTAGGGCCAGGTGCTTGATTGAAGTTGCTTGCTAGCGTTGCCCGCTCACAATAGTCTATGTCCACAGCCGGATTTGTACACCTATACCTTTTTTTATTTTAACCTTACTAACTTATTTACAAATGTTTAGTATTTTAGAATTTTTGGGGGTTGCCAACCTGTTATAATGGTGTTTTCTGATGAAGGGTCGTTTTCCCGGAGATGAACTGCATTGGGGGTATTGTGTATAAACCTATAATAGATTAATTTCAGTCCGCTTAATGAATACTGAACATTTCAAATAAAAAAACTTTAAAAGACAAAGCCAAGCAAGAGGACTTCATTTCCCATTGCTCATCTGCACAGGAAGTGACATCACTGGATTTCCCATCATCCATCTGCACAGGAAGTGACACCACTGTTTTCCAGGCCATAGTATCCTGTGCCCCTCCTTCTTTCCACGGCCTATTTAACTGTGGCTGTAGGGCAGACGCGCACAGCTGATGCGCTAAAGGCACACTAAAGGCAATCCCACCTGCGCCTGGAGAGCACCCAGCACCAGGAACAGCACCCTTGAGACCCTCACGGGTGAGCAGCCGTGCTTTACAAACCCCTTGATTGATTAACTGAGGAACCCTAGTCGGCGCACTACCCACTAATACCCTACTGTGCTCTTCATGATCTTAACCCTGGCCATCGCACTGCTGCCACACTGCACCACAAAACATGGGAAGAGCGCTCACATGAGCCTCCTGCCAGTTCTCATACACTCTCCCACACCCTTCACGAACCACTCCCGCACCAACAGCTCCCAGCTCCCAACTTGCTCACACAAACCAACCACGCGCTCACACTCGCACAGCCCAAACATGCCACATTCGCATGCATTCTACTTAACATCCGCTCACTCAAACACGCCACAGAGATAAGCGACATACAGGATGATCAAGCTACAGACCTGCTCTTTTCCACGGAAACATGGCTAAACCAAACCTCGGCACAGGACATTGCTACAGCCATCCCCGCCGGCTACAAGATTGTTAGGCAAGACTGTCAGCCTAAGCCTGGAGATGGAGTCGCCATCATTCATAGATACCATCAGCTGCACCACATACAAGGACACCCCATCAGCTACATAGAACATCTCTCCTTCAAGATATGCATCACAGCCAACTTCTCCCTGGGCTAACCATCATATACAGACCACGATGACCCCACACCAATTTCACCAGCGACATGACATACTTTGTCGCACCCCTCATCATCAATGCTTCATCCTCCTCGAAGACCTTAACTTTTACCTAGAAGACCGAATCGACCCAAAATTTACAGCCCTTCTAGAAAACCTCGGAAATCAGCATGTTACTGAACCTACCCACATCGCTGGATATTTATTGGACTTGATTTTCTCCTTAATCAGCAACATCACAGTCGACAAGCCAGCGATTATGACCTGGACAGACCACAGCATCATCCATTTTCCCATCAATTTCACCATACCCATCCCGCATCATCAAAGACCTACCACTACCGGAACCAATCGCCGTAGCTGGAAAAGCATCACAGAAGAGGAGTGGGCTTATGCCCTCACCAAGCACCAGCTAGAGCACACCAACAACTTACTGAAAGCCATCAAAAACCTCAACAGCTGGATCACCACATGCACCGACAACCTGGCTCCCCTCAAGCGCAACCAGACGGCAAGAGACCAACCACAAGCCAGCTGGTACACAGAGAAACTCAGGCTGATGAAACACCACTAAAAGCAATTGGAGCACAAATGGAAAAAAAGTCAAAGATACTGCAGATAAAGTAATCCATAAATGAGCCCCAAGTTGCTCCCACCAGCAGATATGGAACACCAAGCGCACAGCTTTTGCAGATCACACCATGCCAACAGCACCAAGGTAATATTTGCGATCATCAAACATTTCACTGTCTCTTGCTGTCTGCAGCAACATCACCCCTTCACAAGACCTTTGCAACAAGCTCCATATAGAGCAAACTCAATCCTCAAACAGACTCGGTCACTATCGCAACTCAACTTCCCATCACAGACTATGAACGATCGCTGTCCTCACGGCTTGCAGTCACCACAGTAGAAATCGCTGTTACCATGAAGACCATCCACTCTGGGGCACCATATGACCTTGCCTCACCATGCCTTCATCAAAGGACTCCTACCAATCAGCGAAGCACTAACAGCCATCCTCAATGCCTCCAGCAATTAAGCAACATTCCCGGACACCTGGAAACATGTCAAGATCATGCCCTTGCTTAAGCAGCCATCCGCTGAGCAGCCACATTGTCCAACTACAGACCCATCTCCCTCCTACCATATGCCACAAAGGTCTAAGAGAAACTAATCAACTGACGCCTGATCAACTACCTCAGCAACCACCAGCTCAACGCCACACTGGGATCAGGCCCAAGTATAGTACAGATGTAGCAAGCATCGCTAACACAGACAACATCTGCATGATCCTTGACAGAGGAGACAGCAGCCCTCGTTCTCCTGGACCTCTCTGCTGCATTTGACACAGTCTCATACCCCATCGTTTTCAGGTGCCTACATGAGATTGGCACCCAAGTACCCGCTCTCTGACGGAGCTGCACCTTCTTGACGGATAGAACACAAGCTACCAGCCTGGCACCTTACTCTTCGGAAGCCTGCAAACTCATATGTGGAGAGCCTCAAGGTTCATCACTCAGCCCCACTATCTTCAAAGCATACATGATCCCTCTGGCCAACATCATCCCCACACACATCAACATCCTCTCCTGCGCAGATGACATGCAACTCATACTCTCCCTCTCAGAAAGGCCCTCAACACAAGAAACAAGTTTATCGTCTGCATGACCAAAGTCTTTAATTGGATGAAAGCCAACTTTCTCAAGCTAAACACCAACAAGACAGAAGTAGAACACCTCCCCATGGGACTCCAACTGGTGGCCAGCCAAACTCTGGCTAACACTCACACCCAGAACCTACACCAGGAACCTCTGAAAAATTAACAGCAAACTGCACATTATTGCCCAGGTCACTGCATCCTGCTTCCACACCCTGAAGATGCGGAAGAAGATCTTCAAATATTTCCTAAGCAACACTAGAAAAACTCTCACTCATGCCTTAGTCACCAGCGAGTTGGACTATGGGAATACCCTCTACGATGGGATCACCAAACAACTCACTAGAAGACTACAAACCATCCAGACTTCGACAGCCACCAGACTCATCCTCAATCTCCCACACAGAACTCACACGACACGACACCTCAGGGAACTACACTGGCTCCTGATACACAAAAGTGCTCCATTCCAACTCGACACGTACATTCAAGACATTACACAATTGAGGCCCACCTGCCTGATCAGTTGCATCTCCTTCCACCAAACACCTCCACTCCGCAGGACTCCTACTCGCACACACAGAACCAGATCAGGAGGACAGGCTCTCTCTTACATCGCTCCAAAACCATGGAATGACATCCCATTCCACTATTCTTGAGTTCCGCAAGATCCCGGAGACCTGACTTTTCAATTACCCAACCTACCATAGGAAGGGCAAGGCACACACATGTGTTCAGTGACTGGATACTTTTGCGGATGATAGTGAGCAAATACACAAACATTTGCAGGTTTAGCCGGCTGATCACAATGGTCCATGCGCCTTCCGAGCACAACAGCAGGGAAAACCAAATATCGACTACGCCACCACTTTCAATGCACAAGGTATGATGATCCGTCCAAAGACCCCACTGCAGGGTACACCTACTGCCGCACGTAATATATAACTGACCAAGTAAATGGCGGGCATGAGCTATACTACTATATAAACACCGCGCAAGAAAGTAAATATCGAGCTATCCATTCAGTCCCTGTTCCCAGAGGTGAAAAACATCCACCTTACTGACAATTACCAGTTTACAATTTCAAGATGTTTATGATTCCCACATAGGAAATTCACAACAATCGCCATTTGTTTTCAATTAAAGCACAAGCACTATGATAACATAATTTCTTAAAATTACTTAACATTTACTTATTTTGAAATATTATGTAATTTTTCCACGTTTACTTTCGTTTTTGCATCATGAAAGAACCTCTGCCAGATTGTTAGTGATGAGGCCTTCTTTATGGAGGCTTTCCCCTATTTTTAGGTCGAGCCTGGGCAGCGCATGCACTGCTCTGGGAGGTATGTTGTAATGTATTCCATTTTTTCGATTTGTTCCTGTTCCTGCCTGTCATACACGCCTGCATACTTAATTAGTCCCTCCCCCCACCACCTCCCGCACTTCTTTCTATCTTGGAGCTTCCTTTTTGTCAACCTTTGACCCTTACACAAGGAAGTACTTTGGAAGATTGTTGGCAATCCTAGCAAAAATTATTTAGAATAACGAAATTTCTATTCCTTTTTAGGTCGAGCGCAGCGCTGCTCTAGGAGATGACCTTTTGGAATCGGTTTGCACTTTTGAAACACTCGTGCTTGTGGTGGCATCCACCTTGCGGGTGCGAGCAGCGGCGCGTAGGGGCCATCTGTTTCCAATTAGCGTGGCCGTGCGCGCTTGTTGATATTTCTCTACTCTCGCTCCCCTGCCCGTCTCACCCTCGCCCTCCCTTGTCAAGCTCCTGCCCCTGTCTACAATCGTCAACTAAACCCCTCAGAAAGTCGGGGAGTGTCTGCAGTGCCACAGGGCCAAACAGAACCTCACGAGCAGGGCGAAACCAAAACAGGTTCGGTAGCGTCCTCCGAGACAAGTACTCCATACCCAACAAATAGAGACATTTGTCAGGATTAATTTCTCAACGAGCCAAGTCGATAGCCGCTTTCTGTGCATCTTTACAAAGGATCCTTATATTACATCCGGTCCTGCCCCCCTCCCTCAGTCACCGCGGGTCATAGCAGTCCTCTCGCAGTGCAAACTTACTGGCAAAAATAACAGAAATGTTAATAACACCGCCAAAGGCTTGTCTCTTCCAAACGCTGTAATTAACAAGAGTTACCTCAACAACTGTACTCATCTTGTCTAGCTTGGGGGATAAAAGGCGAAGTTAGCCCCGCAGGGGTCGCATATGTGATTTGCAGATGAGTGACTGACAGAATAAATTATTTTAACGCAAAGTTCTAAACAATCGTTATTAGGCGCTTCCTGACTCAACAGCGAGGTCCTGTTTTTTCCTCGGTGCTTAATCAAGCCTGTTGGCTTGCTTTCTCAGTTTTGCCAAACATGATAAAGAATATAGTAAAAGACAGGATGATGTGAGAAAAAATACAAAATTTTGTCCTGCGCACGGCCATCATTAAAACCCAAGTTTAGTGGCTTCAGCAATTTAGGCACTAAACCGCATCTCTTCCATTCGAGGTCACGTACAGATCTCAGCAGCAGGTGGTTAACTGACTGATATCTCGCAACGTAGTTGAAGACTAGAGTTCTAACCATAGCTACTCCCATATGAATAAATGAACGGTGTGATCGTAGGCAAATGACAGTGCACGTGCCTCACTTATTTCTATTTACAAAATCGTGAGCTCTTAAAACACACTAAAAGCTGGGAATGTTGGCTACAATAAAATCCGACATGTGCCCGTCTTCCCCCAGCTGCTCGTCCTCTGAAGACGACACTTCACTGCGGATTCTCAAAGCTGAGCGAACGCTGTTGACCCAAGCCCGGCGTCGCCTGATAAATCCTCGGCGGAGGAGGGCTTGCACACAGCATTCATTTGCTGATAAGGCCTGTGTGAAGAAGAAACAAATATGCATTTCCCCTGGAAACAGAGAGCTCGCGCACACTCCATTTACAAACTGAAGGACAGGCTGGACTAAGTAACAAGCATTGGCATAGCCAATAGGTCTCGCCTTTGGGACCTTATAAGTGTTTAGCCATGCAACAGTTGATGTTGTTGCACCAAGGATATTGTGCTGGATAACTAAACACTTATAAGGTCTCAAAGGCGAGACCTATTGGATATGCCAATGCTTGTTTCTTTTATTTCTGCAACTGTTTATGACTGCCCTTTGGGCACATTCCTTTTGCGTGCATGGTGTAAAGTCTTTCAGTTTTCTGCCTCCGTTTTTGTTTCACTGACTGTGCATACTTCTTATCTCTGCTTTTATCCTCGCGCATCACTGTCTCCGTGTTACTGGTCCCCTTTCTCTCACCCCTCTCCGCAGTTTGTCATTGGTGTTTATATTCACATGTCCCCTCTCTGTTTTTTGCATGTCTGCTATGTTTTCTTTTGTGTCTCTGCTTCTGTTTAATTTAGTGTGCATGCAGTGTCTGTCTTTTCCACTCTGCCCACCTGTGCCTCTGTCTCTTTTCTGCTTTGCCCCTCTTTCTCTCTTCCACTGCCTCTCTCCATGCCCAGTTTCTAGCGCTCCCTTTATCTGTCAATATTGGCCATGGCACAGCCATCCAGAACAAAAAGAAACAGCAGACTATTTATATTTCTTGTTTAATGTAGTTGCAGAAGTCCAGTTTTTTTTTTTTTTTTTTTTTTAACTCGTAGCAAATGGGGAGCTCTTCAGGGGCCATGGGAGACAGAAGGTCAACTCAGCAATGCCTTTGGGGAGGTTTCTGCTACATCTGGAGTGTTTATTTTCTGAACAGATAACCATGTTACTAGATTATGCTGTTCACTTGACAGCAGAATCTCAGTCACTCCACACTCGGGTGACAAGTGTGAAAGTGGGAGAAAACACAAGTGGTGATGGATGTGAGTAGATAGGGCAGTACAATGGTATTCTTGCTAGAGAGAGGGGCATCCTGAGAGAGACAGATGGGGAGAGCTTGTAAGTAGACACATTTGTAAACTTACTCCTGGTTTATGAATACATTTTTTGACAGTGCAGAGCCATCGCAGTGGGAGGAAGCAGGCATCCAAACACTAGGGGACCTGTACAGCGACGGGCAGCTCCTGCCTTTCGATGTGCTTGCTGAAGACTCGGGCCTACCACAGGGCCAGTTCCCATTACACGCGGCGGTAACCCACACGTTGCAGACGGCATGGGGTAACATAGTGCAGGAGCAGGCCACACATTTGACCGTACAATACTTACATGAGCTAGGGACAGGCCGATATCTCGTCAAATGGTTTGCGGAATCACTGAGGGCGCACACGGCACCGCAGTTGAGCTCCCGCCGTGCTCCCTGGGATGCAGATCTGCAGCGGCCCAGCACTGAGCGTGAATGGAAAGCCATCCTTGGGGGCCCTACTCGCGTCCCCCCTAATGCAAGATTCCGGCTCATCCACTACTACATAGCGCACAGGGCTTACCTGACAAGCCAAAATAAATAAATACTTTGACCGCACCAACGCTAGTTGCCCAAGATGTGGTGAAATAGGAGGTGACTTGCTTCATATGCTATGGTCCTGCACAGCTATACAACCATACTGGGAAGCAGTTACCACAAACTTAGCACAATGCACAGAGCGCACGCTAAATTGGTCATGGGAGGTGTGCATATTGGGATTGTACCAGAGGGCTAGTAAATACAAAGTAACGTCCCGGTACATAGATCTGGGGCTTATAGTGGCCAAACGTCTGATCATGCGGCGCTGGAAATCCCCTGAGCCCCCTGCAGCGAAGGCCTGGTTCCAGTCGCTGCTTTGCTGGGCGCAGGCGGAGAGTATAGCGCTGCGTCGAGAGGATGTGATAGGAATTCGTAAGTGGCCGCTGGCGGCGGAATGGGATGCGATCCGGACAGATTTCCGGACAATTTGGCAGAACCAGGTTGAGGAACTAGACAACACACCTGTGTGAGTTGCGGACCGGATGCTAACAGGCTAGACAGAACACAAGGGACAAGCCAGAGCATGCATGGCATGTTCAACAACATGCGCAGGGCGACGGGTGCAACGCTCCTCACTGACGCTTACCCAGGCCAAACAGCATAACAAACAACAGGCACCACTTGAGGAATAGGGGCCTAGAGGGTGGCATACAATTAGGTCAACATACAACCAAGCGCTGCATGTAGGAAAATAGATAGGTAACATAGAAGGGTGATATATGATGTACACCGTGATGCACTGTTTTAATGTCTCAACTTTGAGAGTAGGGGGTTAATGTGTTATTTCCCTTGTCATATCAATGTTGTGTTGTAAATTGTTTCATCATATATTCACTAGGGCAACGCAGCCATTATCGCAATGTTGAGTAAGAGTCAGATGTTTAATTTAAACAAGCTGCGTTGTAAATCTGCTCAAGAAAATTGAGTCAAAACTGAATTGTGATACAAATGCATAACCTAATGCGAACTGCAATTATGAAAAATCAATAAACAAATTTAAACAAAAAAAAAAATGAATACATTTTTTAATGTTTCAGTCTGTATGTATCCGCATTTATATTCTTCTCATCAAACTGGCAGTTGTTCATACTTTTTTGTTAGTGAAAAATTGAAGTTGCAAGTAGGATAGTACGAATTGCTTCTAGGTGCTTCAGAGAGCTGTCAGATAGTAGCAGGTTTGTGTTTACATCGACTGACCCAGGAGTTCTTCTTAGTCTCTTCAGGGGTATGAAGCGATGCTTACATTATAGAATACCATACCATACAATACAGGCCCTGGCACTGCAAAGAGATATGCACCATATCCTTGAGGAGCATTAGAACCACTTGTGCTGTGACCGCACCTGGTTCCAATACAGAGGCAGATTTTGGGGTGGAAAAGTGAGGGAGGGTGTCCCTCTGTATAGTATTAGCACATGCACTTATATGTAGATTCAATAGTAAATATCATGCTTTGTTTATTGAGTCTCTATTCTGTCGCGCAGCTGTTGCCCTGACAGGATTGATAATAGAGAGATACTCAAATGATGGCCTAACAACTGCATTTTTCAGTTTTTAAAAGTAAATTCAGGAAGGGAAAACTGATGTTTTCTTACTGTGTTTATATGTAGACATAAGTAAACAAGCCTTAACAATGCCAATAGGCCTGGCTTCTAAATGAAAGTGCCTATTCAGTCATTGATGGCTTAGAGATTCAATAAGGTATCCGTCACTCATTCTTGCACCCATGCATCCATTCAACCGCTCACTTACTTATTCTTGTATTCACTCATTAACACAATCAAATTAAAACACACAACTAAACTCAACAACATAAGCAAGATAAATTAACAGATTAAAAGTTAAAAAAAAAGAAAACATGCTGCTGCCTAGACATGGTGGGAATATGTCTGTAATCACAAAAAAAACTAACCATAGGACGTAGTGGCCATTTTGAAATGGTAGTTTCATTGTTAGCGTGTCTTTGTTTATATATTTCTGAATGGCTGCCACATTTACAACTAACCTTTTGGCCATCTTGGAATGCTAAAACAATTATACCCTATAGACAATACAATGCCATGATAGTTGTTTTTAGGTCGAGCCTAGCAGTGTGCATGCGCTGCTCTGAGAGGCATGGTGTATTCAGTACATGGACTTCAAGCTGACCCATCATTTGTCACTGGTTGTTCTGGGTGCCTTTCAAAATTCCTTACTTTTGAATGGTAAATCTTGCCCATTTGTCCCTCCTTTTCCCAAGTCCTCTAAGAAGTGCTGCAGCTGCATCTCTGTTCCCAGTGGTAATTCCTCATTCTTAGTCCTCTAGGCAGTGCTGCGAGCTGCTTCTCTGGTCCTGTCGGTAATTCCTCATTCTAAGTTCTCTACACAGGGCTGCTAGCTGCTACTCTGGTACCATTTGTAATTCCGCTTTATAACTCTTCCACACAGTGCTGCTGCTTTGGTCCAGTCAGAAATTCCCACATTTTAAGTCCTCTAGGCAGTGTTGCAGCTGTGTCTCTGTTCCCAGTGGTAATTCCTCATTCTAAGTCCTCTAGACAGTGCTACTAACTGCTTCTCTGGTCTCATCGGTAATTCTTCATTCTAAGTCCTCTAGGCAGTGATGCTAACTGCTTCTCTGGTCCCGTCAGTAACTCCTCCATTCGAAATACTCTAGGAAGTGTTGCAGCTGTCTCTCTGGTCCCGTCGGTAATTCCTCTAGGCAGTGCTGCAGCTGCATCTCTGACTATACACAAAAATGCGGAGGAATCAATACAGCACAAATTTCAACAGGACACATACAAATTAAATCCTACTCTTTAGTACATAGTCCCTTCATATTGACTTGCTAACATTATTACACATATCACCTCCGAATCCAATAGGAACAATTTATATATTCTTTTAATTGTTCTTATCAACAAATGACATACATTAAAACAAAAACAAAAAAAGGAGAGATTAAACCAATTACACAAACATTAACAAAAAACAATAAAATACATTTGATTATAATCTATTTTTGTGTATAGTTTTGCCCAGATGTGGGAGGAGGAATAGGGCAAACCCCGTTGTTGTATATATGCAGCTGCATCTCTGGTCCCGTCAGTAATTCCTCATTCTAAGTCCTATAGGCAGTGCTGCAGCTGTGTCTCTGGTCACACATCCACAACACTCCAAACCAAAACACATAGATAAAAGACATTGTCATTTACAATACCAATAGCTCTAACTTTTACAAATGCGAGACCCATTGCATTGCAAATGCTTGTTTATGGTCTGGAAACATGCCTCTGCACCGCAGAGGCATGTTGCGGGGCGATTAGGGCAGCATACCAGGGCGATTAGGGCCATAGATCAGCCAGAATCAGCCCAATGTGGGCAGGCCTTACTGTAAAGTGTTCTGGTGCAAGCCGCCAGATCCAATCAAGGTGTTCAGAAGGCAGCAGCAGGTACAAATATGATGGGATCCTGTTCATTAGCCTTGCACACTGGAGGTAGAAGGCAAAGTGAAAAGACAGTTTATGGTATGTCCTTTGCCTGAAGTTTAGTTGGCACAGTTTACACAGCCTGCATCAGACAGCTTTTAGTGATTTGTCCTACTTTTAAAACTGGTGCCTTTTAGACCTATTTGTACTGGTGCCCCATAGCACAAAGAAGGCAAGAGGGTTTTCTTTATTGACACAAGTGTGTCACAGCATTGAAAACTAATGGGATTTTTTTAACTTCTGTGAAGTTAGAACAGTCAATTACTGCATTTTGAAAAATGCAACAATGGACTTGCATAAGAAGCATACACAGAAACAGAAGTCTCCTTTGACTAAAAAAAAAAAAGCATAACTCAAATTCCATAGCTTCATAGGTGCGTGCTCAAATGTACACTTCAGGGGTCCCTGTGAGGGGCGTGGCCAGGAACATGGCCGACTAGCAGCTTCTGCCGGAGCTCTGGCAGCCCGCACAGAATCCTGATACAGATCCTGCCCTTCAGATCACCATCCGACGCCGACAAGCAGTGCCATCTGTTCCACATACCGCCCGGGCAAGTGTCCAAAAGCGGCCCGAGTGGAGACAGAGACACCCGAAGGGGGACGAAGCAGGACTGCTCAAGATGGCGGACGAGGAGGCTTAGCCTGTAGTGAGCAGAACAGACTCCCGCAGTAGGAGCCGTCTCACCCCTAGCCAACATACAACGGCACAGGGCGGAGCGGGGGGCGGAGTGGCTCGCAGATTTCCCCCCCCCCGCCCCCCCAGCAAAAGCCGTAACACGGCGGAGCGGGGACCGAGAATAAAGTGCGCACAGAGGAGGAAGTCTCCACGTAAATGCGGTAGCGGAGGGTCCTGGACTACAGCGGGAGGATGCCGGAGCCCCGTGGCCTCCTAGACGCACCCTTCGGGGAGGCCTGATGCGCTGTGGTGCCGGGAGGAAAGAGAGCCCGGGTGAGAGGGTAGCAGACCCCGGCGGAAAGCAGACGATGGGAGAGTTGTGGTGAAGAGCCCAGTGGGGCGGTGGGAGGCCTCGAACAGGAACGAAGGGAGCCAAAGACTCCGGACGTAGTGGGTGACCGGAAAGCCCGCGGAAACAGGAGTTACCCCCAACTGGGGGAGAAATGACTCTAATGAGGATCAGCTTCCGGGTGGGTGGCTGGGGGCCCCAATGGACAAACTCTGAATAAAGAGAGCCAAAAACCTAAACACTGCACCTAGGTGCGAGGCGCCTCAGGAAGAGACACGCCCGATCAGACCCACCAATGAGGAGATCACCAAGTGAGAGGTGGAGGTGAAATTCTGGGACGCCCCCTCCCCCTTACCCCAGACACGCGGACATTGAGGAGGGAGCGATGTGGTGAGTGCAAGGGAAACCATCCGCAGGGAAAGGGGAGTCCATCACCCACAAGGCCTGGGACCCACCGCCTGGATAGAACGCCCACCCCTCCCCCGCCTCACCTGTTTTCAACATATCCCAGAACGAGAGTCTGAGGGGAACCACAAAGGATCCTAGCAGCGAGAGCATAGATAAGAGCATAGCCCACTCAAGATACCAACCCACAGCAAGTAGTGGCCACACACCAGGGCCGACAGGCAACAAGAAGGGGAGAGGGGAGGGGGGAGCAGAACCTTGGTCCACCTCACTCCCACAGGCCAACGATGGCAAGAGATAAAAGACCCTAAAACCGCCAAGCATGGCAAGATGGACAAATACACCAAAGTACTGCCCCATCCACCCGAGACGGGGGGAGCCCCCGGCACCACCTAATAAAGCAGCTCTCCTACAGGCGATCTACGCCTCCAGAGAGGCAATCGAGGGGAAAATGGCAGAAATACGCTCAGAAGTGACCCTCCTGCATCAGGACATGAGCAATGTCTCTGAGAGAGTAACCCAGGCAGAGAATCGTATATCGGAGGTGGAAGACACATCACGCACCTTGAGGAGGTGACCTGGAGGGTGGACAATGCTGAAAACAGGGCACGCAGGAACAACTTACGCTTTATCGGATTTCCGGAGGGACTGGACCCGGGAGCTTTCCTGACGACATGGCTCAGAGACTCCCTCCCGGCTGCGCAGTTCTCACCTTGCTTCCTAATTGAGCGAGCCCATAGGATGCCCAATGCACAGCCGCCGCCCGGGGATCCCCCGCGGCCTCTGATCACTCCATTCCTGAACTTCCAAGATCGAGACCTAATCCTTCGAGAATGGAGGCGAATTGGAGAAATTAAGCACGCCAACACGAAAATAATGGTCTTCCCCGTGAGGTACAGAAGATGCGACGAACTTTTGACTCCGTTAAGGCGAAATTGAGAGCCCTTCAAATTCAGTATATTTTCCTCTTCCCGGCAAAACTAAAGGTCATCTTCCAGGGCAACTCTCACTTTTTCCAGAACCCGGAGGAGGCATGGACCTGGATTGAGCAGCATCCCCCACAGAGGCGGGTGATAAGGGCCGAAGGGTCAATACACAGAGACACTCCAAAAAGGCCAGACCCTAAGCGAACAAAGAGAGAAAAGGAGACGCTTACCCACAGGAACACGCAGATCATGGATGGGGACACCTTTGTAAGGAACACCCCGCATGCTGGGAAAAACGCAGCCATCAGACTCCGATGAGGACTCAACACAAGCCAAAACCAGTAAGATACAGCTAAACCAACGAGACAGCATCAACACCGAGCCCTCCGACAAGGAATACTCAGCTGACTCAGACAGTGACCACCCGCTCCTTCAAAACATAAATCTCAAGAAAAGGTGGGCCCTGAGACGCGCGATCTAGAGACCCCATACCAGAGAACTGGCAAGAGTGGTGAAGAAAACTGAGATGCCGGACTATCCGGTGGCAGAGGGAAAAATAGACCGGCTACGAAGCCCCCGGACATCAGCACGATAAGCCCAACCGGGCTAAAAGACTAGTTCTGAGTTCATATCCTTTTGTTTTGTATTAGACTAATCAGGGGAGGGGTGGGAATACATACCTCTCAGGCTATACCTACGCCAAGGTTGTCACGTTGACGGTTCAAGGGATGGGCGTGGGAAGTGGGAGAGTGTGGGGAGGGGGGGGGACAAGCTGAGGGAGAAGGGACACACTGAAATGCAAAAGAGTAAGTTCCTCCTGTTTTTAGCCAGTGGTAGGAGCTCCAGAGCCATAGACAGAGACAAGGGGTGGGGGACAAACAGGGAACCTCCCCCTAGTGAGGGGGCGGGAGAGAGACAGACACACAATGGGTGAGGGAGATTACACAGTACTGACGTGGAATGTAAATGGACTAGGGAACAAGGTCAAAAGGGGGCTGGTCACCAGATATTTCAAAAGGCTCAAGCCCGACATCATACTCCTACCGGAAACTCACTTGATAGGAGCACACTGTGCTTTCCTTGGGAGGAGGTCATACACCACGCTTGCACATGCAGGATTTTCCTCCAGAGCAAGGGGAGTTGCCATACTGTTTAAGAAGACTCCACCCCCCCCCCCCTTCCACACGACCAAGACCTGGATGGACCCTAATGGTACATTTGTCGCGGTCCGGGGAAACTGGGGGCGGAGGGAGTTTACCCTGATCAGCGTCTAAGCCCCGCGTCGACTGCAAAACTCAAACACTAAAAGCAGTGGCAGGGATACTTTTGGAATCCGGTCCTTCACACATCGTTGGTGGCGACTTTAACGACCTAATCGATCCAAGCTTAGACCGCGCACACACAAGTGCAGGAACACGCATACCCACTTCACTGGCAGACTTTGCGAACTCCATAGGGCTGACTGACCTTTGGCGACGACATCACCCGGTCGACCGTACTTACTCATAATTCTCGGGGGCCCACAGGGTCTTTTCTAGACTGGATTACCTCTTTGCTCCGCCGGGAGAGATGCAGACCACAGAAAGGGTGGACTACCTGGCAAGGGGAATATCTAACCACTCGCCCCTGTGGTTAACAGTGGGAGGTAGCGGTGTAGACCACGAAGAGAATGGAGATTAAATGCTTAGGAGCTGCATGACAGAGTCGTCGCTAGTGAGATCCAAACCGATACCGAGCTATATTTCCGCGAAAACGAGGGCTCAGTGTCCTCAGCGGTTACCCTATGGGAGGCATACAAGACAGTGTTACGAGACAGAGTGCAGAACACAATATGAATGAATGAATGAATTTATATTTGTATAGCGCATGGCTACCCTGAGGCCTCCCAGCGCTGAGGACAGACGCAGATGGACACAAGGCAGAGAGTTAGAGCAAGTCCTTCAAGAGGCAGGTTATCAGGAGTTTTCGAAACGCTAACAGGTTCGGCTCCTTCCGCAGATTTAAAGTAAGGGTGTTCCAGAGGTTCGAGGCGTTGAAAGAAAAGGAGCGCCCGCCCCATCTAGTTCTTCGTATTTTTTCCGGGACGGCAAGATAAGAGGAGCTGGAGCGAAGTTTTCTGGGAGGATGGTAGGGGGTAATGAAAGAATGGGTAATGACCGGGCCATTCTTCCAGAAGGCCTTGTGAGCCAAGCACATGGCCTTAAATTGTATCCTTGCCGTAATAGGGAGCCAGTGAAGGCTCCTCAATGCTGGTTTTGCAGATTGCCTACGAGGAATCTGAAGGAGCAAGCGAGCAGCACAGTTCTGGATCGTCTGGAGTTTATGAATAGTGAATTGAGGGGATCCCAAATAGAGGGCGTTCCCAAAATCCAAGCGAGAAAGAATAAGAGCTTGGACCATGATCCTTCTCGCCTGGAAGGGAAGGAGGGAGAGGATCTTATGCAACATCCTCATCAGGCCGTAACAGGTAGCTGAGAGCTTGGTGGCCTGATAGTTGAAGCTAAGAGAACAATCAAGCCACATACCAAGACTCTTGATCTGGACTAGCGCATAAAAGAAGGGAGGAGACCCGCCAAGTCGAGGCCCTAGAATGGAAGCTCCTGGAGCTTGAGAAGAGCATAGGCTCAGATACTGACACGAGACTGCTTCGCCAGATAGCAATTACTCGTAGGGAATTCCGATCCCTGACAGAACGGAAGGTGCAAACCCAAATCCAGGCCTCACACCACCGACTGAGTCGGGAGACAGGGTAGGGAAACTATTGGTCTAGCTGGGCAGGAAAGAGAGAGAATCGAGATGGGTGGCCATGATACATGAAAAAGAGGAAGTGCACGTAACAGCAACTGCCGTAACGGAGGCGCCCACTTTTACACAGAGCTCTAGGACGCCAGACCGCTGGCAGAAGAGTCGCAGATAAAAACCTACCTTACTGGAATAGACACCCCCACCTGGGCCTGGGAGGAAAGAGAAGCCCTTGATAAAGATATCACCCTGACGGAAGTACTGGAAGCAATCAACAGACAAAAACCAGGGAAAACCCCAGGTCCCAATGGACTGCCAGCAGAATTTTTTTAACGCAACGCCAATCTACTAGGCCCGCACCTTCCAAATATGCACAGAGCGGTGCGAGATGAAGGGACACTCCCTCCTGACCTCTGCAACACCACTGTGGTGGTGATTCCCAAACCAGGGAAGCCCCACACAGACTGTGGGTCATACAGTCCAATATGATTACTCAGTATCGAAACCAAGATCCTAGCATTCATTTTTGCGGCAAGCCTGTTGCCGGTGACCACTTCCCTCATTCACCACGACCAATCTGCCTTTATGTCCAGACGAACCACACACATCAATCTCCGTCGCTTGGCCAATTGGCTGGATGCGGTGAAGAATAGGTCCACTCCACATCTGTTACTCTCCCTAGACGCAGAGAAGGCCTTTTATGCAGTTCATTGGCCATTTATGAGCCAAGCTCTGGTAAAATTTGGATTCGGGCCGGGCTTCCTAACATGGGTGGAACTGCTCTACATCAACCCGAGAGCAAGAGTCCAGTTAATGGGGTAACGTTGGTGGACATCCCAATACGAAGAGGCACGAGACAAGGCTGTCCTCTGTCCCCATTGTTATTCGCTCCGACACTGGGATCACTGGCATGCTTGGTCAGAACTAATGGGATTTATAGATTACATGGGTTGTCTTAGGGACGAACGGATTTCGCATTATGCAGAAGACATCCTGCTTTATGTAACTAACCCTGACACGACACTCCCAACTATACTACAACTGTTCAAGAAATATGGTAGCCAGGCGGGATATAATATAAATTGGGACAAGTCGAGCTTGTACCCCGTGGGAGGAACCCTGGACGCACATGACATACCGGGACACCTTCATATAGCCAGG
The DNA here is from genome assembly GCA_963921515.1 of Calotriton arnoldi. Classification (NCBI taxonomy): domain Eukaryota; kingdom Metazoa; phylum Chordata; class Amphibia; order Caudata; family Salamandridae; genus Calotriton; species Calotriton arnoldi. The sequence goes on along the minus strand of CAWUFW010001721.1, from coordinate 1,024,151 downwards.
GAAGGATTCCGCTACTTGAGACTCTACATCTCCACCAACGAAGGGGCTTGTTTACACCATAACATTAAGTGGGTTCTTGCCGAATTTCGTGAAGATGTGGGAAGGTGGAGGCTGCTTCCCTTGACACTCCTGGGTAGAGCCGCCATGTATAAAATGATTACACTCCCCAAACTACTTTACACTCAGCAGAACACCTATCACAGAGTACCAGAGACAATCTTTAAAGCCATTAACGGGGAACTCCACACACACTTATGGAATGGGGGTCACCCATGAGTGGCACTACAGATGTTACAACGTACTCAATACAAAGGGGGGGGATTTCCTTGCCCGATATTCAGTCCTACTATAGGGCCACACACCTAGTCGTAATTAACGAATGGGGTCATACAGCGGGAGACCACCCCACTTATGCCCTAGAAAGGCTCCAATTTCAGAACCACACATACCTTTATTACCTATACAGGGGTGCAGGAGTCAGTGGCCTGCTGCCCGCAACACAGAGGACGATTTAGGCATGGAAAGTGGCGGAACGGCAAATGGGATGGGACAAAAGGCTGACGAGGGAGACCCCACTCTGGGAGGGCAGGAGGTTACCGGAAATAAATGGGCTTCAATCACTGAAACATGGTCGGGATTTCTAGCCTGGGTGATGTCCTAAAGGACGATGACTTGATACCCTTTTCAGCGCTCCAAACCGAATATCACTTAAAGCACTCACAAAGGTATAAATACCTACAAATGAAACACGCCTGGAAGGCGGTGGGTATAGACACCGCGGATACCCCGGACTACGCCCCATTAGAGGGTAGATTATTGCAAGAGGAAATGCCGAACAAAGTGGTCTCCTGGACATATAAAACCCTAATTAATAACATCCCCGACAAACTGACGTCACTCGGGTCCAAATGGGAAGCTACCACAGGTCCATCAGGACATTGACTAGGAGGGAGCCCTGATGCACCCAAGAGAGGTGGCAATTAAGCTGCGACTGATACAGTTTAAAATCCTTCACAGAGTATATTTCGATAGGGCACGGCTACACATTATGGGAAGAGCGGAGACACCCAACTGCCTACGCTGCAAAACAGATCGAGGTACCTACATACATACACTATGGGAATGCCAACATTTTAGAAGCTACTGGTTCAGGAAAATAAAAGCTGAATGAGATACGTGGGGCAGAAATTTCCATTGAGTCCCAAGTACATACTACTAGGCATCCCCAGTCACAAACTCTTACTGTGAAACCTAGGGTTGCTAGTCACCAAAAGAGACATAGCTCGATACTGGGGAGCCGCAAACCTGCCCATGCTGGCGGAATGGAGGGCGAGCATGGACCTATACATGGGGGCAGAAAGGGTGGCATATAAAGCCAGAGGATGCCCCAAAAACTTCACCAAGATTTGGATTCCATGGCTGAGTTACTGCGGTCTGGAAACAGAAGAGGCGGGGATAAGTAGATCACACCCTCATATGCAAGATTAGAGGTTAGTCTGTCGACATCCCCCTACCCGGAGGTCACACCATTAGGAGGGAAGTAATCCGGAAGTAATCCTGAGTTTGGGTTGGGGAGGGAGATTGTGTCCTTTTTCTGAAATGTACTCACGCTAATGCTTCCCTGATAACGATCATTTGAGTCAATAATGTACTGCTTTCTATGTGCAAGGTTCACCTACCAATGTACTGGCTGATTTTACATAAATAAAAACTTCAGGGTTACACACGCAACCAAACAGCCAACTCTGAAGAGTAATGTTTAATCAATTTTGAGGAATTGGGACACAATTCTGTTAGGAATATGAACAAATCCTTGTATGCCAAAACAGAAGATTTCAGTCAAGTAGGCCCTGATGTCGCTTTTGATGCACACTGGGATCGGACCAGCCATAATTACAGAAATCAAAGTAGCCCCCATAGTATGAGACACCCCAATTAAAACCTGTAAAAGATTTGTGGCCAGAAAAAAAAGAAACTCCCAGATATTGCTATGATTAGGGAGGTGTCTGTCTTAAGCGATTACTGTGTCCTGTGCATAGACAAGGCAAATAAATACTGTTAGATGCCATTGAAGATTAACAAAATGTGGAACAAAGCAGATGAACTAGCCCCAAGCTTGCTGGGTGCAAAGGTATTAATTAAAATATGTATATAGGGCAGCCATGATAGGAAGCCCATCTAGTTGAAAACATACCAGTTCTAGAGAGAAGCCTTCCTTGGCACAATTCAAGTTTCACAAGGAGAAATTGAAGCACATGTAAGAGATCAATACTGAACATCTCTTGAACATGCTGCAACTCTTGAATGAAGTTAATTCCTGCCTTGCCATGCAAGCAAAGCAAAATCCAACCTGGACACACTAAACCCAAGAACAATCAGAAAGACTTCAAAATGGTCATCTACAATTTCTTCTGGTTCTAAACAAAATATCACTGCAGAGGAGTTTAAGAGAATTGGTGATCAATGACCTCTCAATAGGACTTTTAGCAAATTCCTTCCGTTCTTTGTGGCCATGTCAGATTATGGACTCTCCCTCAGAATACACTTAGTAGAGAAGAACTCCTGCACAAGCCATGAGGGGTATTCCTATACTACCATTTTTTTTTTTTCTTCAATGTGGCTTGAAGTTAATTCAGAGCTCTTCGTAAGTGAGATTACAGATAGGGGAAACATAGACAAGTATAACACACCAGGGAGTGAATAATTTAAAACACATTATTCTCAGTAGCTGTGGTGTGGTTAAGTGTCAGGTGGTTTGGGCAGGCATCTATTTTTTCTGTTTTGTTCAGCATTTCAGATTACTGTCTTTTGATGGTAAGGGATGAATGTGGGCACACTCACACAAGAGTAAGGGTCACTTAAGTCCTTCACACACTTGCAATTTACTATTGAGAAGCTTGAGTCGAGCCTTGCCTTTACAGCATAGGTTGAGATGGTGTGTTCCAAGAATAGATTGTGTGAATGTATTTAGGGTAAATATATAAAGTAGTCCAATAGGCAAGACAAAGCCTTTCACCAAGTGGTGTGTCTGTTTGACCAGAAGTCTGTGCAGAGCGTTCAGGGTCGAACTAGCATTATCTGTGTTCCTAAAGTCCTAGGTAAACTTAGCTTCAGGTTTTAAAGGTCTATTTTCAGGTCTATGGTATCCTGGGTGCATGATGTTGCAGTAATCTAGTTGTGATTTGGACATTCAGAAAGCCTTGATTCTGCTATGGCGCCTGGGGGGGAGAGGGGGAGACAGCGTATTGCGCTCACTAAACTCCAAAGGGGTCTATATGTCGGGGGATTTGCAGTGTTAGACATAACTAAATACTACTGGGCTACTCAACGTCATGCAGTCAATGATTAGGTCTTTGCAGATAGACAGGAGCCGGTGTATAGTGTAGATTGAGCAGCAATGAGACATAGGGGTCACGAGGCAGTTCTGTATCGGAGGAAGAAAGAGCGAGTATTGCAGACACCCACCCAAACAGTAGTTAAAATATGGAGAGAGGCCACCAAGTTCCTAGGGTGGAGTGACAGACTGACTAACATGACCCCTCCATGGGACAGTGATCAGTTGCAAGAGGTGGGAGGACTGAAGGGGTTCTCGGGTAGTTCCTATATCACCTATACAGGATCTGCGCGTTTGGATTTTTTTGTTTAATTTTTTTTATTAGATTTTAACATTTTAGATACAGTGAAGCATAAAATTTTCCACACGAATTACATGTACAGGTAGACAGACAGTTTTGGCGATTGAGTGTACAGTGGTAGGTATTGTCTTTCTTAGCTGCCGCTGGACATCATTACAGTCCCGATATTACATACACATTGAGGCTATCTACATTGATCATATGCGTCCTGTAATATGCCTGTAGGCCTATAGCTTGGCTGCGGAGCTACGTCTGCCCATGGTACTTGTGGGAGTCATAGTATTCTAAGTGATTGGACGACAGTCCCTGTCCCCTAATGACGTTATCGAAGTTGCTGACTTGTATCTCTAACTTGGAACCTGGGTGTTGAACTGGGATACTGGATTGGGGCAGCGGGGGGGGGGGGGAATGCGTGCAGATGGGAGGGGGGGGAGTAGGTCCTCTATGTAGGTGCGGGTGGCTACTTAGCGGCTGACGACTTTTGATGCGAGGGGGGGCCCCATTACTTCCCCTGTTTTATCCTGGGGTTGTGCTCAAAGGCGAGCGCTGCTACGGGGCTTCTCCTGTATGTGTGTGCTCCGACTCGTTGCGCCTGTCATCTGGTCCTATTGGTGTGGTGGGTGCTGTCTGGGAATGGGGTGCCTCGGCCGGCTCTGCTCGTGTGGTTTGCTGACCAAACTGGTATAGTAATTGTGCCCATTCCATGGATATGTGGTGTTTGCGTGATCCCTTCACTTCTTCGTCTCGGATCGCGTCCTCCTCTGCTGCTCCCCACTTCTTAACTGCTCCCACCCAGGCCTCCACTGGGGGTCCCCCCGGGGCTCGCCAGTGCATGGCTATTCCTCTCTTTGCCAGGAGTAGTGAAAGGGGCGTAAATCGAGCCTGTACTTTATCAGTTTTCCATCTCCTGAACACTCCTAGTGCGCACGCCTCCCATGTATTGACCCCAGGAGTGTTTGTGGTTGCGCGAAGCGCCTCATGGATGTAGTTCCAGTACTGTTGCAGTGTAGGGCACCCCCAGAACGATCTGCGTGTTTGGATAACAAACTGTGGGATTGGTGGCGGACTGATTCTGTGCACCCCCACCGGATACGTTAGCCTGTCTGTATCAGCTAGCTCACAGTGCCACTATAATCTCCTCTTACCAAGGAGAGAATAGATTCTGGCAACCTCAGAACATGACAACCCTGATCCCTCAGAATCGTGGAAACAATATAATACCTTTCGTTCAGTCACTCATGCTAACTTAGTTTGTCTCAGAGAGTTACACAGAATAAACAGGCAGGGCGTTTTCAATAAGTATTTATTGAACAGTTGTTATTCTAGTGCAGAATAGATGAGCTGCAACAACCATTACACAGTAGCAGAGATATATGATTAGAAGTACTACGAAAGTAAAGGGGTGGTAAAGTTCTACCATCTTGCAGAAATCATGAATATATACAAGTACATAAAACACATGATAAAAAGTGCGTACTCCTACAATGCCTTCCTAACTAGATGTACCTAAATGTACCTAGCATCCGGGTAGGTGTTATGCCAAGAATCCCTCTAGGATCTAGTCAACCCCATTACCTGAGAATGAGAGAATATGGGATCCCGCCCTGGTCTCGAGTTGGACATCCTGCGAGGGATGTTAGACCACTGCGAGCTGGAGTGTCTGAATGCAGGAACCTCAGCGTCTCTGGTCAGTGTGTCAGCCGGGAAGTCTCGGTCTCCTCTGTCTTTCTAAGCAAGATGTGATGTATATATACCCATAGGTCTCCCTAGGGGTCCTACCTTGCTGTGTTACTGTGTCGGCCTAAAGGATGACGTCGGGCCTGAACTTTATACAGGAGAGGTTAGTCCTGCTGTGCTTCCAAGAAGCCTTATGCATAATGTATGAGATTCGAACTAGGGGGAAACCCGCGTTCTGAATGCAGTGTTGTATCTAGGTAAAAGGTCAGCCCCCAAGAACCATTATGTATGTAATGTAGGAAAGAATATAGGTGAAAGGTTGCAATGTTACCTGTGCCTATATGGGGTACCTATATGGAATATAACAGGGTTGGGACTCATAGGCATAGACCACCTGGGAGATGTATGGCTAGACCAAGCTTCTATATCATTTGAAACTTGGAGTAAAGAATTTAAACTGAGAGGTACAAACATTTACAATTGGGGCACGCCCTGCAGCTGCACATAGTGGAGGGAGGGCAGCTCCCGGAGGCCTCCCCTCTGGAAGATCGTATCCTCTCGGAGAGTATCCCAGATCGGGTGATCTCAGTCATAAATCGTAAGCTGGTCAACAACTTCCCCTGACCCGTTGGTGAAGTTGAGGGATGCCTGGAGGGGAGACCTCAGGGATTTGGATTATGAAGGATGGAGGAGGGGGGGGGGGGGGGAGAGGCAATCCAGAGCCTGTGCGAGATTACCATTAGGTCCCAGTTCCGCCTAGTCCAACTTGGAGACCTACATCGATACTATTATTCACAAACTCATTTGTCCAAAATGGTAAAGGCAACTACAGCGGCCTGTCTGAGGGGATGTGGACAGAAAGGCACATATTTTCATAACCTATTGGCCTGCTCAAAGATACAGGACTATTGGAGGGCTGTTACTGAGGTGATGTCCCGGGTCTTGTTGACTGAGGTTCCATTGAAGGCTGACTGGCTCCTGTTGGCGGTGTCGGGGAGGAATCCTGGTCTAAATATCAGAGAATTTGGTTACTGCTGGGGGCCGGCATGGCCAAGAGGAATATAGCTAAGGAGTGGGGGAGGGCAGAACCTCCAGAACTGGAAGCATGGAAAACGGATTTAGATTGGTGCCAGAAAGCAGAAAAGATAATTTATCAAAGTAGAGGTTGTACAAAAAAGTGGGAGAAGGTATGGGGTGCCTGGCAGGAATATAGAGGCTTCTGAAGGGTGGGATAGACAGGGCAGGGGTCTGCTGACTGAACGTTTCAAGGGGAAGTAGTTACCTGATGTGTGCGCTGAGTTGGGCTGTAAAAGCGCCCTGGTTGATGGTATCCAGTCTCAGGCAACAAGAATGGTGCGCTTTGTAACTACCAGGTATGTACCAGGATCACAGAGATGTATCAATGCCTTGTACTATGTGATGAGCATAAAGCTAATAAAAAGAGTTTAAAAAGAAAGCCTTGATTCATCATTTGTGGACTAGTCTGGAGTAGACGTTTTCTTTGCAAATCATGGTATTACATTGTCACTCAAGTGAGGCAGAGGTCAACTCAATTTCTTGATATAACAAATATGTAAATTATTTCTGTGAGTATGACGTACAACAACATACAAATTAACTTACAAGGCAGACCCACTCTACATCTGGCTAAGCCTACCAAATTAATTAAAAGTTGGACAGTTTCCAGGACTCAAAAGTTGAGCAGCTGGAGGGGAATAGTTCCTGCTAAAGCTCATTAAGTGATCTCCTCTGGATTAACGTTAAAGAGATCCGACTCCCATCTAATCCATTATTAGTTCACTAATCCCTTGGCTGGGGAGTAAGATGTGCTCCTGTAGCTCACAACTTTTTGGCAAACTTCAAATGTCTAGCACCCACCACAGTACAGAGATCTCCAGAAACAAAAACTTAAAACTCACAATTTCCCAGATACACTGAAAGGAGCAACATGTTTCCAGAAGGAGCGAGCGGGAAACGTGCCCAATGGAAGATGGGGAAAATGCATGGCACCAGAAGATATTCGTATTAATGGGATAGCAGTTTTGAAATAGCCATACTGTGGCAACCACAACAAATAAATCAGGTGCCTGTGGAAGTGAATCTGGACTTTTTCAATGGTGGTGAAGGAACGACAGTTATGAATTGGGTAAATTGGGTCCAATCTACGATGCTGTACATGTTTCCCATGTTATTTGGGCATGAATGAAGAAAATGCCATGAATAGGTCACCAATTGTTAGACTTCCATCTGCTGCCCATATTGGTTTGCCAAACAAGATATTCTGCTTTATGCGGATTGAGTGGTCCCATCAGTATTGCCAACTATATTTGCTCACAAAAACTTGAGGCTCTGCCTGGTTGCCAAAGGCCATTTAAAAGGTTCAGTTTCCATATAGTTTTACTAGTCTCTGCAAATCATACATTCCCGTGGAGAAGTTTGAACAGAGATACAGCTATAATTCGTGCAGTAGCACAAGGCTCCAGAGTTGGCAGGGGATTGCACCACAATTATGACTGTCTTTTCCTACCCAATGGATGGTTGGGGAGGCTGAAGGACTTCCCTTGCGTGCATTAGGGTCCATGACCTACGCCACTGAATGTGAATTTTGTGGGACTTACACATGCTAAGCAGGGCTTCAGAAGTCTGTGCTTTACTACGTAAGTGGCACTACAACTGTAATAGGCATCATTCTTAATAATGAGGAGTTAAGGAATTATTTAATTCACACGATTTATGCCACAGAGCTTCAGTTTCATACTAAAATATTAGAACATACCTTATCAAGTTTCACCGCATAAAACAATAGAGAACCTGCTGGAATCTAAAAGGGTGACATGACGGTTTCAAAAAGATTGATACATCGAACAAATCACCCCACCGGGCTAGCTCATCAACTATAGTACAATCCTTCTTTCTACTAAGCCAGTGATTCTTACCCGGTGGTCCCCAGACCTCTCAAGGTCCGCGACTCCTATTCAAGGGGTCTGCGGCGGTTTAGAAAATTAAATAGCAGATTAATGAAATACACATACATAAAACAGCAAAACTAAAATTGCAAATGATAAAACTCTGTAAATGTGAAGGAATTTGAATTCTAAAAATTCAATTGCCATTCTTATCTTGATTTGGGGGAGCAGGACAAGTTCAGCAAAAGGAATCTAGTATGGCTGACTAGTGACCTCAAATGAAGTACTGGTGCACACCCACGGAAAGAGAGCATGCATTGGGGTAAAAAAGACAAAACTACGTTAGTGAACAATTTATTAGTTCAACTTTTAGAAATAAAACTACGTTTTAAACACCCCAACCTTCTGATTAAAATTTCAAATTTAACATACGTTCTTGTTTGTGAATTAAATAAAATATTTCACAATTGCTGTATTTGTCTGATGTACACTAGTCTCTGTGCGTTTGTGTATAGTTCAAATCATATAAATTGCTTAAAGGGGGGGTCCCCGTTTTACTGCAGTGATTCACTGGGGATCCACAGAAGACAAAAGGTTAAGAACCGCTATGGCATGCTAAGCAATTATTAATAGCCTAAGAGCCAATTAAGAAAGCGTGCATAACAGAGAGCAAGCCCAACTAATTCTCTTCAACTGATTACGGTCGCACGTCATTAGATTAATCTCGGACTGATTATCTTGTTAGCGCCGAGACGTCAGAGAACGGAGTCTTGTCACAGTGACGACGCGCAGAGCTTGTCCACAATCCTCTCCTTCACAGAGAAGCGCACTGCAGTCATTACATACCATACTCACCGCGGCAGCACTTTCTTCCAAAATGCAATAATTAAGAACTGCAAACAAAAGTGACAAAACGACGAAAAAACCGTTCAAGATGGAAACTTGTTTACCTTTAACTCTGATTCACAACTTATCACATACGGTTATTTTTCAGGCGAACTGAAACTCTCTACGTGTAAAACATTTCAGTTGCCGTTCAGGGTTGTTAGAATTGCAAGGTGTAAGTACCCTGATGCTATTTCAGGTACTTACACCATGGATGTCGGAGGGAGAAAGGAGGGGTCGCCTCATGATTAAGAGCGGGCAGCTTGGTGGCTTTACAAGCACATTCAAATATTTAATTTACAAATGAGGCTTCAGGGCTACCGATCTTCTGGAAAGAGCCCTTCCTTTGGAGTGTAATGGACAAGCCACTCCCAATGAAAGTAGAGATTCAGCGGCAAGTGTAAGGGGCAAGCAGGCTAATCACATTTGTGGGAACTGATCGATGAATAACAAACAGAAGCTACTTCAGTTTAACATTTTGTATACAATATATACTGCGCCAGTCCCCTACGTAAACAGAGTAGGGCAAAACCAAGTGTGAAGCCATGCGGATTATCACGCATAGAATAGATCCTTCTGCACCTGAACAGCGCCTACCAAGAACTACAGTGGCCATAAAAGTAGAAATTCAGCAAATCAATGCGGTAATATCACATTTGTTTTTAGCAAAGGAGCCTCAAGGTGTAAAGCAAAGTGGGAGGTGTCAATCATAAGTAAAAATGTGGACATGGCAATCAACTGAAGGAGAACAAGATGAGAAAAGAGGTCAATCGAAGCGAGGTACGTTGGTGTACCCTTCAGAACTAGAACTAGGGGTGGGTGGTGAACTTTGCTCGGCCGGCAGAGTTTGCAGAGTTTTGCCAGTTCTGAAAAACTCCACAGCACGGACTGGAGTTTTTCCTCCCCCGCGACTCACCAATATTAAGTTGGCGAGTGTGAGCGAGGAAAATCATAAACTAGACCACCTCCTGGCAAGATTTCTCAACGCGGGCGGTTGCGGCAGGTCGCTACCGCTCGCATTGAGAAACCTGCTGCTCAAGTTGAGGAAGCTGCCGCTTGCATGGAGGAAGCTGCCGCTAGAGTAGAACATCTACTCCAGCGGCAGAAAGCAGTGCCCTCTCACACTGCGCTTGGTGCCGTTCACGATGATTTTACAGCACGGGACAAACTCCCGGCGCAAAAAATTTGAATAAGCAGCGCAAACCTACCACACTCTGCTGGAAGCGGACGTATGCGGATGGCAGCGGAGTTTTTTCGGCACTTCGTGGAGTTCTGCTAACTCCGCCCAGGACTAACTAGAACCACCGAAGACTGATTTGTTAACAACGGCCTGCATAAGAAACGCACACTTTCTATGTATATAAAAAAATCTTAATTCAAAGTCTCTCTGAACATTTCAGGACTTCCAGATAAGACTCAAGCAATAATGATAAAATCAAAACAAACACTGGTAAAGGCCTGTCGCAATGCGCGAGAGGCAGCTGTGTTTGGCTAACTTTCATCATAACAAAGAAACACAAAAAGAGTGGGTGTGGTGATTCAGACTTGTCCCTATGGAACATGCACCATATACTGTAGCATCAACCCTGATGCATGTTATGGAATGCTCACTAGCACAGGTAAGGACTTTTTATGTTTAACCAACAGTAAAAAGAAATTGTTAATCATCAAAACTGGCTTTTCCAGCGATAGTGCATGCTTGCAAAGCCTGCTGGAAAGCTTCCGTCTAGGGCAATGTAATGTGGGGGAGATGTTTCTCACTCGAGATTCTGCATGGTTTGCTTTATTCTTACGATGGCTAACTTCATTTGAATAATGATGCTATACCGGCAAAAGAAGCATTGGGAATACCAACAGATATGGCTTTAACGTGCTGCACCCTACACACTCGCAGGTACACTGCTCACCCCAGATTCACACGGTTAGTCTTTAACAACTGGTGCATTGGGAATAGGAACAAAAACCAAGAAAGAGGGTCTACCTGTTAGGAGATGAGGAACCAATGAACCCTAAAAAACTGTTTGAAACGAACAAATGAATGCAATCATAAATATGAAAATCGTTCGAATACAAGTCAGGTTAAAATCTCATAGTAGTTACTGATCAATGCCCAGTGGGACTTCTTCCACTGCTGGGAAGCAGCTATCATGTGTTGCTAAATTGAAAGTCAGAATATGGAACACTTTCTACTGGAGCACTTCAAACCCCAATTTGAATTTCTGAATACAGTCTGATAGCGCAGTCTGCACTTTCTTTGTGCTACTCAAGACAAGTGCCTCTAAGTGCCTTGTGCACCAAGTAAAATGTCTTAAAAAGATCTTCATTCATTCACTTGCAACCAGGAACTCACAATAGGATTTACCAGAATAGCAATGAAGTACATTAGGTAACAGGCATGAAGCTTTGTTTTGCACAATCTGAAAACAAGATATGACATTTAAACAAGCATTGGAAATGCAATAGGTCTTGCATTTTTTTAAGTTAGAGCTTTTGGCATTGTAAATGGCAATGTTTTTCACCTACCAAAAAGGAGGGAGGGAGCAGCGGGGGGGGGAGGGAGGGGCAGACTGACGAAATGCTCTCTTGGAGAGTGATTGGCTAAAAGTAAACCAAACAAGCAGAGACTTTAAAAAAAGAAAGCGTGTGTGGACCTTATAAGTGTGTAGCCATGCAGCACATTTTTAACAACTAAGTTCGGGGAATACTTGGATATTTATTTATGCCAGTGTTGCATTAAATTGTGGGACTACTACTTCATACTGCACCTTGAGCAGCTGACTCTGCAGGGACATCTAGTAATGACCTGTGGTACTGCATCCTCACACGCTTAAGACAGGGACATCCGTCACTGCCTCTTGTGCTCATTCCATAAACCAAATGAGCAGAAAATAAATAGTTGCTGTGTCTGGAGAGTTTGAGGGGGGGTTACTTTTTGTTTTTCTCATTCATTACGATTATAATTTTGTCTGGAAATAATACATTCTTTTATATTTCGGGGCTCGTGGTAAGGTGGCATGATGCAAATCCTCAAGTAAACAAATGCAGATATTTTTCAGCAGAAGAGAGAGAAGGCATCCGAAACAGATACAGCCCTTTTCTGGCACAACAATAAACAAAGCAATCTGTAAAGAGGCGCTCTGCTCGGGCTCCTTCAATGCTGCCTTGCAGGAGAGCTATTCAGAGAAGCCGCTGGTTGTGGAGAAAATGAGGGAAGTGGGGAGAGCCACCGCAAAAGAAGCCGCGCAGGAAATTACATCTCCATCCCCACAATTCTGTGTGAAATATCTGCATACCCAAAATCATGTATGGAACTACAAGCTCCCATTTTATTCCTCACAGGAATTGGATATCGTGATTTTTTCTTACTAGTAGGTTTTGGGTCAGAGTTTAACGTCTTAGTAAGCATTAAGTGAAAGTAAAATAAAACAAGTGGTGTCATAAAATAGCTTCGGTCCACTGTGCCCATGGTGAACGCGCACTGACCCCAAAGTCTGAATGTGGATGTGCGCTTGCAAGAGACTGTGAAATTGAGTGACGTGTTTAGCAGCTGTGTATTCTTTATACAGGTGCGAATCTTCTATGGAGCCTAGGGTTGCGCACTGGCATCTGAAACAACTTTTAAAAATATGCCATCATCGGGCACACAATTTATTTTATTTGTGTAATTTTGTCAGGAAGTACATGCATGACTAAGAGGAGCATTCAAGAAAACAACAAACAGAAATGTAAATTAATGTGAACAGTTCAAAGCAAATTTTGTCACAGTGAAATTACAGTAAAGCCAAGCAGGCACAATTACTCTTAATCAATGTCCAGTGTTTTTATTTTTTAAACAAAAAAAGTACTTTGGTTGTGTGTGAATGAAATACCATACATAAAAAAACAAATGTACACAGTGAAACTGAGACCTTGCTAGCCCCACCTGAATTAGAGATCTCTTCAAGAAGGTCTTAGTGTTAAACAAGGTGTACCTATGGTGTCCGTTAACTCTTTCTTTCCTCTTGCCTTTCTATCAAAAAGAGTTCACAATGTAAATTACGACTCTCCGGATATACCGACAGAACAGTTCAAGGGAGACGCAGCGGTATTGAGCTAGAAATTCAGAACGGAATAACCCCCCTTCCTAAAGTGTTTTCATTGGTGTTATAAATCGAAAACCCCTTTCAATTATATTTGACAGAGGGTTCACAATGCAAAATACTTTGCTATTGCTTTTGTCAGTCTTCAATGTAAACCTTTTTCCTATTGTATGTCTCAGAGTTCACAATGTTAAACCCCTTTCTATTTTATTTGAGAAATCCAGTTCTGGTGGTCCAACGATAGTCGGAAGTTATAGATTGAAACTGTGTCAAATGGAAGCCTTTCACCTCCGGTGCCAGGGGGCTTCTCTACTCCAGACTATCAAACTGGGGACCCAAAAAAGCCCTTTTTAACACTTATGGAACTATGGAAAGTCAAAGTCCAACTAAGGGAGGTGATGTGGGCTAGAAACACAATACACAGTAGCACACAACATTAACACTCAATAAATCAATGAGCAGCCAGTGCTTTTTCTTTCAAACAGAAAAGCTACTTTATGCACACACAAATAAAAATTATAATCAAAATGAAAAACATTTACAAGATATCAGGGGAGGAACTACAAACTGGAACCTAAATAAAGGGGCATTCCAGATTAACCAGGGAGTACATCATGTACCTTGAAAGAAAAAGAAAAAAAAAATCACAGGGGACACCTAAACCTGTAAATGTAGTTGCTACAAGGACATGTCACCATTTGCACACAAGGAGTCTCTAATCATAAAAAAACAGAATTGGTCCTATACTGCAGCGACCCGTCCTTAAGGGCGGAGGGGCCAAGCCCCACCTTTTTCCCCTGACATAAAGAGTGTCAGGCTGAGGAAAGGTCAGTCTGACAGACACTCTTAAGGTTTAGGTCACGCAGCTAGGTGCTATACATGCGCTACATGTGCAAGTGCCTGGCTGCCTGAGCTTAATTTTTTAGGGCTGAAGATGTCACAGCTCCTGTGGGCGTGACCTCTTCAGTCTGGCAAAGTGCTTGGAAGACCTCCCCGCATGACGAGAGGGAGAATCATTGATAGCCTCTGACCTGGGAGCTTCAGTTTTAAGCCCTGAAGTGGTCAGGCAGTGTCTCCATCACTGACACTTTATCCCAGAAAGGGGTGAGGTCAGCAACTTTCACTGACCCCATACCACTCTGTGACGAGGTAGGGACTGCCCCCTCTTCTCATTGACTAACCTAAGATGTCAGCCAATGAAAGAGGCGGGAGTCCCAACCCTCCTGGAACTTCCAAGGCTTCACTCCAGAGACACAGCAGAAAGTAACTGTTATGTTCTTATTTAAGGTTTGATGCATGCATGAATGTATGAATGTACGTATATATTTGATTGTGTGATGTGAATGGGTGTGTGCGCGCACGTGAAAACGAGTGTGTAGGAGAGTATGATCTGCTTCACATGGGTACCCCCACTTTTTGCTGATGCTTCACTGTTTTTCGACATTAGTCTGGCTGGGGCCCTGCTAATCAGAACCCCAGCCTAGCTGCTTCCTCTCTAAAATGGTTTCCATGTGCCTTATGCACATCACTGATTGGAATCTGGAGTGCCCTTATAAGTCCCTAGTATATGGTATACTATGTACCAAGGGCATAGGTACCTCAGAGGCCTGCCAGGGGCTGCAGCATGTATTATGCCACCCCTGGAAGGCCATCCAAACTGACACCACAGGTCTGCTACTGCAGCCTGGGTAAGGTGGTGCATGCACCCCTTACTGTGATATAGGTTACCTATATCACTAAATACATACACACATATAAACCTATAAGTCACTCCTAAGGCAGGCCTTATCAATCCTAAAGGCAGAGTGCATGGTTCCTATGTGAGAGGGTGCCCCTGCATGAGCAGGGCCCCTCTGCAGCGTTCGGAGACCCTTCTCTGATGCTGTTTGTAGTGCAGCCTGACCATATACTCTTAAGCGCATTATAACCTCGCGTTAAATGCTAACTTTGGAATGGCTGCACCTAAACATGTTGTGTTTGGTGTCAAACATCTTGGAATACTACCCCCCCCGCCAATTCTGGCGGCGGGGGTAGCATTCCACCCTTCTAGAGGGAAAGACATGTGAACTCTGGCTAGCCCGGTAACTTCTTTCCAAAGCCCTGGCATCACAAAATGGATGCTGTTGCCACAGACACGAGTCTGGCCTCCTGCTGCTGGACGAAACTCCGGCAGGGGAGGCCTGGACAATAGGTTTCCTGTCCCAGGGAGGTGTGACCACCTCCCCAGACAGGATAATGTGTATTGGGGCTGGGCGGGAGCACTTTCGGGTGCTTTGAAGTCCTGCACTGGGGGCACACTTGGTGTCCCTGTGCATACCCCAGTTCAAACCGGATCAGGGGCTCGCAGCCCCTGCTTTGGCGCGAACTGGACAAAGGGAAAGGGGTGTAGCCACCCCTCTGCCCTGACCCACCCATAGGTGGGGCCACAGAGTAGTCCAACCCCTAAACTTGGTATAAGTATAGGAACCCAGTCCTTAGGACTTTAGATTATCCCTGGACGAAACTCTGAAACAGAATCCTGGACCTTCGACGCTCTACTCACGATTAGAGGATAGAAGAATCTCCCTTGGGGTCAAGGAGTGACTCCCCTGCTTGGCAGGCACCAAAGAAGCATCTGTCCGGTTCGCATTTCTGAAGCTCCCGTCGGACGCCGAAGTCATCGCATCACCAGAGGTGGATTCTCAGACTTCCCCGAGGCTACCCTGAGTCCCCAGCAAAGCTGAGGCCCGTAGCTACCGTGGGTGACTTGAGACCGTGACCCCTGGACACCGAGCACATTTGCAAGTGCATCCTCTTCTGGGTCTCCCACGAAGTCGTGCTTTGGGCTCCGAGTAGCCCTAGCCTCCAGCACCAACTGCACCGAAGATCACTGGCCTCCACTCCACGAGTGTCCTGTGAGCCAGATCCACGTGCGACGTCTCGAGGCTCCTTCGCGGTCGCTAGCCCGGTGGCTAGTAGCCCTTAACGAAGGCCAATCTTTTTCTTACTTGGCATCCTGGTTGCTCCAGGCCTGCCCTCACTTACCCTCGCTGGGTGAGTTCCCCAGACCTTGCTGGTCTGCACCATCGACGATCTTCCTCTGCATCGAGACTTGCCGTTGCCAAGGCTTGTTGGGTCCAATCCGGTCGCCGACACCTCAGCACTCGACAGACATCGTGTACCAGCCCGAATCCTGCTCCTGGTCGCCGACAACGCCTCCTGGACCTCGTGGCTGAAGAGTCAAGACGACCGTCAACGCACCTGAAGCACTCGACATCGGTGGGCATCTGTCCATCGCCTTCCTGGTCACTGGCTAGTGACCCAGACTCTGTCCCCTCTGCTTTCAGGTTCTTCAGATCTCCGATCCACTCTTGGATCCACCCGGACACTTTCCACTTGGTCGCCAGCAGCACTTTGCAGCAGATCGCCATTCAAATCGACGACGAAACCCGACCCCGAAAGACACCTATGCACCCGGCTTCCCTGGGTGAGGTAACACGAGTACTCCGGTGCTCCCGTGGGTAGAGACTCCTCAAAGTACTAGATCTCAAAGGGTTTGCTCCAAGTCCTCCTTTAAGTGTCCCTTTTCTTTAATTTCCCGATCACGACTTTCTCCATAGAAGTCAACGGCGTATCGCGGTTGTGTATTTACACTGCACGCGTCCCCCGTGGGTCCCCTGTGTCACTACCTTGGGTGGTTCCTTGTGGTCCAAGCACTTCTAGAGGCTCTAGGCCTAGTGTCTAGTTCAGTCGTGGTTCTTATACCACTTTTTGGTATATGGTTTGGTACGCCCCTAGGGCCCAAACGTGTATTTGTGCTATTACTGTGTTTAAATAACTTCTAACTTATGTACTTCGAACTCTAGCCTCATAAAGAGACTAGAGGGGTGTGTTTAGCAATAAATACATATATTTTGAACATATACCTGGTGTGGTGCTCTTTCATTTGATCACTCAAGAGATTATAGACTGGTAAAACAAGCTGCTTTACATTCCTTCAAGACTTAGCCTGAAGGCTGCTCTCCATAGCTACCACTAGGATAGCTTTCAATAAGGTTGTCTTTAACCTATCTCCAATAAGGGGTTGTTTGGACTGGTGCAAGGTGCCCACTATAATTAGTGGACAGCATATACCAGGCCAACTTCTCACAGAGTGTACATGTGAGCCCCCTGGCCCCATGCTCT
The DNA here is from genome assembly GCA_963921515.1 of Calotriton arnoldi. Taxonomy (NCBI): domain Eukaryota; kingdom Metazoa; phylum Chordata; class Amphibia; order Caudata; family Salamandridae; genus Calotriton; species Calotriton arnoldi. Next base: position 1,006,805 of record CAWUFW010001721.1, on the reverse strand, counting down.
AATTACCAGCCGCCATTGGTCCTATATGGGCTTACTGGAAAACATAGGGCTTTTCGCAATCAAAAAGGTTAAATCTACGAGCTTTGCATTGACTTAACCTCTGTTCACAATGTAAAATAAGAGGCCTGCTGCCTTTGTCAACATATTCAAAAATCAGTAAGCCTTTTGACTTTAACTTGAACATAAGAATGAACATGTGGTATATGCCAGCACATCCCATGAAACAATTTAGGCAAATCCAAAGAATACATTAACATGAACTTTAACATTCATTCTGGAACAACAAGCATTTACTGTGACCGGACAAAAAAAGGGGTACACGTACTAAACCCCTTCCTACTGCATTTGTCAGAGCTGACCATGTAAAACCCATTCCTACTGTATCTAATAGTGCAAAATGTAAAGCCTCCTCCTACTGTGTTTGCCATCGAGTTCACAATATAAAACACTGCCCTATTGAATGACAGAGTCCACTACATAAAGCCCCTTACTATTGCATTTGCCAGTGGCCTTCAAAACGGTCGACTATAATATATTGGCGGATAGTGTTGAGGCCGCTGGGCTTTGTAGTTCAGCTTTGAACTGGATAAAATCTTTTCTGGAGAACCGCACCCAGTTAGTCTGGTTTACCCTGTTCAAGGCGCCAGAAGTGCAACTGGATTGTGGGGTACCACAAGGCTCCTCTCTTTCCACACATCTTTTTAACATCTACATTCATCCTCTGATCCAAGCATTAAGCAATATGAACTGCACAATTTACAACTATGCAGATCACTTACATCTACTCTTCTGGGTGGATGGCTTTTTGTGCTCCCAGAAGAATTTTCAAAATATGATGCGTTTCATCCTTGATTGCACAAGTACAAATTACCTTAAACTTAATGCGGATATACTCCACTTCGCTGGACAATAACATGGCTGTATCTGAGGCCTTCCTTGACTCGATCCCTCTACCAGGTTTCTCTTCCATGGACTCTCGCCCAATGGAGGAACCCCTTATTGTGGAGGAAATCGGGGGGGCGCTGTCTGGGCTGGCTTCTGGTAAAACTCCAGGCCCAGATGGCTTCCCGATGGAATATTATACCACGTTCGGGAGGCCCTTCTCCCCTACCTCTTGTCGCTATATACAGAGGGCTGTCAGGCCGGATCTTTTCCGGGAGAAATTTACTCTGCCACATTAGTGGGGACACCTTAGCCGCAGCCCCTCTCTACATCTTGCGCCAATTATTGCTCTATCTCATTACTTAATTGTGAAATCAAGGTCCATGCCACGGTATTGGCTAACAGGTTAAAACAAGTGTTGCCCAAGTTGATACAACTGGACCAGTGCAGCTTTATGCCCTCTAGGGGTACGCAGCATTGTCTTCATCGCCTTCACGTAGCTCTGGCCCACCATCACCGCCTGCCCCAGGACCTAGCCTTACTCCTTATTGACTTCGAAAAGGCGTTCAACACGATGGCTGGGGCTACCTCCAACTGGTGTTGGCCCAGGCGGGCTTTGGTCTGGGCTTCCAGAGGATGGTTCAGGTTCTTTACTCTAACCCCACCGCATGGGTTAATGGTGTCCTCTCTGCTCCCTTTTCTATAGAGCAGGGGACAAGGCAGGGCTGCCCTCTGTCCCCCCCTTCTCTTCGCCCTAGCTATGGAGCCACTGACCCAACTTGTCCGTACACATCCCCAAAATAGAGGACGGACCTGGGATATTGGCCACGAGGATCACATTGCTTTTTATGCAGACAATGTGCTCCTGTACCTTGCTTATCTGGCTGAAAGCGGCCCTCAATGTCTCCAATTACTTAAGAGCTTTGAAAGAGCCTCGGGTCTGAAGATGAACCCCTCCAAATCTGTGCTGATCCCCTTGGCGTCCTCCAGGGATTGCTTTGACTGACAGACAACTATCCCTCTCCGCCGACTTAGTTTTAAATACCTGGGCGTTTGGGTCGCTCTGCAGCTGAAACTCAAGTGGGCTCTTAACCTTCAACCTCTACACCTGAGGGCAAAGGCAGACCTAACCAGATGGCAAACTCTTCTTCCGAATGTTATGAGGTGCATTGCACTATACAAAATTATGATCTTACCGCAATTTCTATATATTTTCCAAAATGTACCGCTTTAGCTGCCACAGAGGTGGTTTTGCGAATTGGACGGGATCACAAAGACATACTTATGGCGGGGCTCATGACCCCATTTAGCCTTCTCACATTGTCAACGGGGCACTTTTGATGGCGGTCTGGGTATGTCCAATCTCATTCTTTACTACTTATCCTCCCACCTTCTGGTCATCCACAACTGGTTCAACGGGGTATGGCCTGACCCCGACTACCGCCTGGAACTCTTCTCACTAGGGTTTCACAATCTGCAGGCAATCCTCTATGGATCCCCAGTTCCGAACTCTATGCCGTTGGTAACCAGGGTGGTATTTCTTGCATGGAGAGCAGCACTCCGGCATGTACAACGGGAGGCCAGACTTACTCAACAAACTCCCTTTTGGCATGGTGCTTGGTTGGGGGAGGTGGTGACGCTCCGTGGATTTCGGGGATGGGATCTCATAGTAATTTCGCGATTGGGCGATGTGTGGTCGGGAACTCACATGCGTTCTTTCCAAGACTTGCAGAAGACATTTGCCCTAGCACATACCCAATTTTATCAATATCTCTAACTCCGACATGCCCAGGTCCGGGTGGAAGACCCGCTTCTGGAGTTCAACCCCTTGGATGCCAAACTTCTAATGGGTAGTCTGGGCCATGGAGGCATCTCCCAGACTTATCATACCCTCGTTATCAACTCCCCTGGACCTTCTTATAGCCCGCTGGGACAGCTGGGTGTGCCGTTTGGAGGAAGAGGACTGGCGGGACGCCCTGATGGCCCCTCACGAGCGTACAATATCCTCGAGGAGAAGATTAGTGCAGACCTACTATTTATATTCTACATATCTTTCTCCCACCAGTCTATGATGTGCGGGCCTGCGCCATGATTCCACCTGTCCACGTTGCAGAGTTGGGCCAGCTGATTTTTATCACATGGTGTGGGCTTGTACAGTAATACACCGGTATTAAACTGCGGTGACCCGGGACCTCTCTGATGTTCTGGAGTAGGAGGTTTCTCTCTCACCCCTAATCATTCTCCTCAGGGTTTTTGAGGGTACTGGTTGCACAAGGGCCGAGAGGGCATTTCTGGACACGGCCCTCCTGACTGTGAAACGAGATATAGCTCCAAAATGGTTATCGCCTACTCCCCCGACTCCAGCACAATGAAGGTAGGGAGTGAATTGGTGTGCTCAACAGGAGTGTGTGGTCTTTGAGGCATGGGGCTGCCCCCAAAAGCATGGGCGGGAGTGGAGGAAGTGGTTGAGTCCAATGTGTTAGGGTTATTCTGAAGCCACATACCTTAATTGTGCTTACAATCTGTATTGTACGGTTTCTCTACCGCTGCTCTGGCTGGTCACTATATTTTATCCTGTATCATACTCATCTTGTGCCGTGGATGTATATCTGCCAAGTTTGTTGGTTAAAACTCAATAAAATCTGTTTAACAACAAAAAAAGCTTAATGTGGATAAAACAGAGAACGTCATCTTGAGTAGTAAAATGGAAAGACTCCTTTAGGCCCATTGAAAAGGGGAACCCAGACACCACACCCTAAGAAAGTGATAAAAAGTCTGAGTCATTATCGACAATGAGCTAGTCTTAAGACCTCAGCTAGGATCAATAATTGCATCTTGCTTTTTAAATCTTTCAAGGATTAAACAAAATAGCTAGATTCCTCATCTTCGAAGCTCTGATCCAAGTTATTTTGGCCCTGGTCATCTCCTTACTTGTTTATGCCAATTCGCTTTATATCGGTCTACCAACATTTTTACTCACCAGACTGTTCAGAACCAAGAAGCACTCCTTATTTACAAACAGCCTAGAAATTGCCATTTCACCCCATTTCAGAGACCATCTTTGGCTCCGTTTGGAGCAAAGTATCATCTTCAAAATAGGTTGCATCACCTTTAAGGCACTTTCTGATGAAGGTCCCTTATTCATAAAATCTAGATACAAGAAATACATCCAGACCTGGACGGAGGACATGGATTGGTGTATGCTTGGATTGGTTTTGATTTCCAATGCATTTTATGTTCAATCATTTTTATTAACGGAATAAGCAAGCGATGAACACAGCTTACTGCCTACAACTCCAAGCCGGCAGAGCGAAGCCCAATATACATTTCAATTCTTAACTTCACAACCCGGAGGCCGGGCATGACTATGTGCCGTGCGAAGGCAGTACTATAATTCCATTTTCAAAATGTTACTAAAAACCATCTATTTAACTAAACAAAAACCAAATAAAATACAAAACCAAAACAACAACCCCCCTCCCTCCTCCCTGTTCCTCCACCCACCCACCCTCCTCCGCATCAGCTTCTGCTATGTAACACATATTAAGGCCTGAGAACCCTCATTCCTTTGTTGAGCCCAGTTACTGTATTCACGATGAGGTAGAGCCCGGGGGCTCCAGGGGGATCAATCGCAGGATCTGCAGGTATTTTGGACACGTCACTTTTCTGAGATCTTTGGTAAGTAAGCCTAGGAAGGGCCTCCACACTGTTGGGAACTCCCGCCCCGTCCCCTCCACTGTCGTGGACATTCGTTCCATAGCTAGCAACTGCCAAAGTCTGTATACCCAAGCTCCCACCTCCGGCTGCTTAGTCGTGCCCCACGAAGCCAAGAGAACTTGTCTAGCTGCCAGAAGCGCCAGCGCTATCTGCCTGCCCTGCATAGTGCGCAGCGGGAAACTTTTCGCATGCGGGAGACCCAAAGCGTATACTCTGGTGAGCGGGGTAGCGCAATCTGGAAAACTGCATCTATATCATTTAGGACTGCCGTCCAATATCGATGTAGTTTCGGGCAGTGCCATAAGAGGTGTGCTAGCGTCCCTGTCATTCCGCAGCCTCTCCAACACTGGTCTGTTTTGTTTTTGTTCCAGGCATGCACCCGAGCTGGAGTATAATACCAGTAGGAGGTCACCTTGAATGCTGCCTCCGTGCCCGTCGTGCTGCGAGCAGTGTGGTGCGCCCTATAGAGAATGTACTCCCACTCTTTGAAGGTTAGGGGCTTACCCAGTTCTGTCTCCCATCGCACCTGAGCTTTCGTTCTGTGCTCCCCAGGACGCTCCTGCAGCAGCGCATATAGCTCCGAGATCAGCCGCCGGTCGTCCGTCTTACCCACCACCCATCGCTCAAACGCCGAAAGGGGCCTTGACATGTGTGTACAGTTAGCAGGCTTAGTGACCCAGTGACAAACCTGCGCGTAAGCAAAGGCATCCTTCGCCGGGAGGTCATAATCTTCTCGCAGCTGTTTAAAGGGAATTACCCCTTCTAAGTCGAATAGAAACCCTACCCTTTTACATCCTGCTTCCCGCCATCTGTGGAACACCGTTGAGGCTTTTCCTGGGACAAAGTCCGGGTTATCTACAATGGGGGTCATAGGCGAGGGAAGGTCGTCCAGCCCTTTGCCACCGCCACTCTGTCCCAAACCCTGAGGGTAGGTGAGGTCACCGGAGAAGAATACAATCCCCATGCCCTGTGTTTCCGAGGCAGCCATAGCTCTCTCCAAATATTGATACCTGCCACTGTTTGATCCATAAAGTTCCAGTGCTTACTGGACTCCGGCCTGTTCCATTCAATGAGATACCGGAGACAGGACGCTTGATAGTAGCCTTCTATTAGTGGTAGTCCCAGGCCCCTTTCGATTTCGGGCTAACCATCTGCTTCAGGGAGAGCCGGGGTTTCCGTCCCTCCCAGACGAACTTATTAATGAGGGATTGTAATTTCTTAAGCGCCCCTTGTGGTGGTGTTAGCGGGAGCATTTGAAATAAGTACAGGATACGTGGCAGGATCGTCATCTTCACCGCCGCGATCCTCCCGAACCATGCCAGCCGCAGCCGTGACCAGGCGTCCAGCGCCTTGGCCGTGTGTTCTAGCAGCAGGGCATAGTTCAGCGCCACCGTCCGTGCGATGGTCGGGGCAAGCCGAAATCCCAAATAAGTGATGTCGGTCTGCGTCCATTGGAAGGGGAAGTCCCTCTGCAGGGTGTCCACGTCAGCCTCAGGGAGCGACAGATTGAGAATCATCGATTTGCTCAGATTTACTTTGAATCCGGAGGTTGCCCCAAAGGACGCAAGTTCTGTCATCAGAGCAGGGAACGACAGCCGGGCCCGTGTCAACGAGAGAATGACATCATCGGCATATAGACTGATCTTATGCTCGTCAGCTCCAAATTTTAGGCCCACTATGTGTTGATTAGCGCGAATGCGTTGCGCGAAGGGCTCCATATAGAGCGCAAATAACAGAGGGGACAGAGGGCATCCCTGCCGTGTCCCCCGTGCTATGGGAAAGAAGGTCGACCTATCTCCGTTAACTCGCACAAATGCCTTCGGGGCTTGGTAGATGCACCCGATCCACTTCAGAAAGTTGTCCCCGAACCCAAATCTGCGTAATACTCCGAACAGGTAGCCCCACCCCACGCGGTCAAAGGCCTTCTCCGCGTCGATTGACAGCAGGAAGGCCGGTTTCCCGGAGCGCTGTATACTGTCAATGAGGTGTAGTAATCGCTTTGCATTATCCCCTCCTTGCCGTGTGGGGATGAACCCGGACTGGTCTGGGTCAATAATATCAGTCATAAGGGGGTTCAGGCGGGCTGCTAAAATTCCAGCAAAAAGTTTCGCATCAATGTTGAGGAGCGAAATCGGTCGGTACGAACCGCATTCCTTCGGTTCTTTTCCGGGTTTCAAAATCACCGAAATCGCTGCCTCCGCCATTGTCGGTGTCACCGCACCGGTCTCGAGAAAAGAGTTAAACAATTTCGTTAAAAAGGGAGCCAGCTCCGCACAGAACGCTTTATAAAATGCTGCCGGGAAGCCATCCGGGCCCGGGGCCTTCGCTACCTTCAATCTCGCTATAGCCGCGATGACCTCTACACGGATCTCCGCATCTAGCTGTTCTGCCGCTACTCCAGAGATCGGAGTTCTCGCTCATATCTAAGTACTCCTTTGGGTCTAGCGGCGGAGGGTCTTGTTCTGTGTATAGCTGCTGGTAGAAGTTTTGGAAAGCTTCCACTATGCGAGCATCCGTGGTGTGTTCCGTCCCCCTTGAGTCTCGTACCGCCTGAATGAGAGACTTGTGTGATTGCGCTCGCAGCCTATGCGCCAACATTCTCCCGCATTTGTCGCTACTAAGGAAAAATTTGTGTCGCAGCCGCAGCAGTGCATGCTCCGCTCTGTCTATATCTAGGTGCTTCAGCAGCCGTCTACGCTTCTCCAGCTCCCGCCACACTCTCTGTGCCCCTGTCCGCTTGTGTATTGTTTCTAGTTCCCCTACCTCCCTTTCCAACTCTGCACGCTTTGCCCTGCGCATTGCATTGTACCTGGCCGCTATCGCAATAAATTCTCCGCGCACCACTAACTTCAGGGCTTCCCAGACCGCCGCCAGTGGAGTGGAACCAATATCATTTTCTTGAAAATAATGCACTATCGCCTCCCTCACTCGTTGACACTGATCTTCGGAGTGCAGCAAGCTTTCTCTAAGTCTCCACCCTGGTGGCAACGTACGCCTATACTGCACTGGAAGCAGAACGGTAAGTGGGGCGTGATCGGACAGTGTGCGCGGTTCAATAGTAGCAGAGCCCAGGCTAGACATTAATTCTGTAGAGGCTAGAAAGTGATCTAACCTCGCGTAAGTTTTGTGGGCAGCTGAGTAATAAGTATAATCCCTCTCCAATGGATGTTGTGCGCGCCATACATCATGCAACCCATGTTCCTCAAGCCACCCTTTGCCTACTGGGGACAGGGCCCCTGACTGGTGCACTCTTAGGCCCGACCTGTCTAACCCCGCCTCCATCACAAGATTCAGATCTCCCCCCCACCAAGATCGCTGCATCCTGCGCGGTGAGGACGTCCGACAATGCTGACAGAAGGAAAGACTCCTGTTTCTCGTTGGGGCCGTATATTGACCCTATAGTGAGGTGCGTGTCGCCCCATTGTACTCTAAGGACCAGCAGCCTCCCCTTATCTCAGCTACAGTCGAGATCACCTTGCATGGGCACTGGGCCCCAATTAAGATAGCCACCCCGTTTTTTTTTTTGACGGCCCTGTAGACCATACCTGTTGGGGAAATCGCCTGTCGCGCATGCGTGCAGTGTCCTTGCCCAGCAAATGAGTCTCCTGGAGGAGACAAATGTCACCTCCTATATTCTCAAGAAGGGAGAGCACTGCTGCCCTTTTCACCGGGTTGTTCAGCCCCCGAACATTGAGGCTCACAACCTTAAGCTCCCTACCCATATCTTAGTCTTGAGTATGTTACTGCTATTCCTTTCATTAGGTCCCTATCTTGTCTCGTCCCCACACCACGATTCATGGTAACACCCCCGTATGGAGTATCTATAAGCAGGCTGATGCGGAGATCCCCCAAACCCTCAACAAAAAACCATTTCCCCTTATAACCTACCCTTATAAAAACAAAAACCACCCTCCAAGAAAAAACCCACATGACGAAAGTCTGTCACAGTTAAAGAAAGTCAGGGGGTCGCAGCAGCTTCTCACGACCCTGGCTGGACGATCGTACCTCCAACAAGTCGCAGGAAACAGATGTGGAGATGGTGTAGCACACCAGTCCGTCCCCCCGGCCCCTCTCTGTTCGCCCGTCCCGAGAGTATCAGCCATCAAAATATCCACGCATCTCAAGGGGTGACAGGCCTCGCTGATGTTTGAGAAAGGGTAGACAACACATCCTCCCTCTCCCTCATAGCTTGGTCAGGTTTCGTGGCCCACACCCCCCTGCCCACCCTCTGCCAGTCCCCAGGTTGCTTCAGACGTTGTGACCTGGGCAAGTCCACTTCTTCTGACGCCACTGCCTGTTCGAGCCCCAGCACCTCCCCAGCTTCTGCAACCGACCTTATCTGTAGTAATTTCCCATTGTGTTTGAAAATGAGGCGAAAAGGATGCCCCCAGGAGTATGGGATCTTGGACTCCCGCAGATGCATGGTCACCTCACGGAAGGCTCGCCGTTTGCTGAGCGTAGAGGCCGCCAGATCCTGAAAGAGAGCCGGCCGATGACCCCTAAAAAGAGTAGGCTGAGAGTCCCTGGCCTGGCGAAGGATTCGTTCCTTCAGTTGGAAGTCATGGATGCATACCAGGATGTCTGGTGGGGGCGCCTTCAGACCCCGGGGAAACCTACTCGATGGACACGATCCATCTGGATGTCTGTCTCCTCACCTTCTCCCAGAAGCTGTTGGAACAGAGCCCGGACATAGGCCCGGAGGTCGTCCCCCTCCTCCTTCCACGGAACGCCTCGGATGCGGATGTTATTCCTCCGGGAGCGGTTCTCCAAATCCTCGGTGTGGGCCTGTAGGTCGAGGTTTTGCTCCCGGAGGCGCAGCATCTCTTGTTGTAGTTGGTGCACTTCTTCTGCCCTGCTGATGTCGTGCTCTTCCAACGTCGCAACTCGCTCCCCGACCTCATCCACGTCGCGCCGCACCTCTCTCCAGGTCCGCCGCCAGCTGTGACTTGATTTCTTGGATGTCAGCCTTCATGGTCGCGAAAAGTTCAACCATGAAGGCTTTCGTAGCGGGGGTCTCATCGCCTTCCAGCTGGCCTGCTCCTGCCTCACCCGAGGTCCCAGGTTGCCCCATCGGCTTGGAGAGGGCATCCTTCAGCGCCTTATCCTTACGGCCCCGTGGCACTGCCATACCCCTCGTGCTCTGTTCCGCTGGGCTAGTCCGCTCCAACGCCGTCGTCCAGGATGCGGGATAGTCCACCACCTCTACTCACCGCCGCACCCAGCCAGCCCTTGCGTTCTCTCTTGTGCCACTGCAGCTGGCCTCCTGTAGATATCCCCTCCTCAGCCGAGCAGGGATGCGAGAGGCCTCACGTACACCACCGCTGCTCAGTATGCCTCCGTCTCCATCCACTCCGGCCGCCAGCCAGCAGTTATATGCGGTCCCTGTCCGCCACCCTCACCTCCTTACTGGGTCGGCGGGCGCTCTGGCGCAGGCAGTCTCATCGGGGGGGCACCTGCCCCAACTCTGGCTCTGATCTTTGCTGCGCCACAGGGCTTTGCGGTCACCGCCGGCACCTCCACAGCCCCTTTAGCCACCCGAGTGCTAGCTATCACACGCTGGGGCACCTTCCGCCCGGCTTGCCCTTGCTCTGCACAGTGCCCTGTGGGGCCCAGCCTGTAGTTGGCCCGGTCGGAGCCCCTGGCCTGCTTTGCCCAGCCGCAGCTCCTAGGGTTCCAGGCCGATGGTTCGCCAGGCCTGGTGATCTAGCACAGCAGCTCCTCTCTGTCTCCCGGTGGGTTCCGGTCGTGAGGGGCAGCCACTCTGGTACAGGCGCAACACCGCTGGGCGCCAAGCTCTCCTGCTCCCGCTCTTGTGCCCCCTTAGCTCTGCTCCAGCCCGGCCTCCAGGCACCCCGAGGCCTCTCGGAACGGCGCCTCAAAATGGCAGCGACCCGTCCTCCGCAGCACCGTCTCAGGGGTCTCTCCAGCCTCGCAGCTCTCCTCCCACCGCAACTGGGGCCGTCCCTCACCTCCGTTGCAGCGTACAGCGCCCCGCGGGGGCCGGTTAGCGTTCCCTGGCCTCACCCTTCCATAGACGCCTCACCGCACCACATCCGAGCGTCGCAGCTTATCGGCCTCACAGGCTCCGTTCAGCCGGGCCCGCACCGCACCTCACTCGTGCCGATTTCGGACCCTGGGTCGCACCAGCATCACCCCCAGTCGATAGCGGGGACGTCCACCGCCACAGGCGGTCCGCTGATTCCCGGGACAGGCGCTATTACGAAGCTAAGTATCGGCGGTGCCGGAGGGACGCGATTCTGCGTCCTACCGCTCCGCCATCTTGGCCACGCCCCCCCAATGCATTTTAGCGATTGAGTACAACATCAGCAGTAAGCACATTCAGTTAAAGAGAAACAGGTGTATGAAGGATGGGGATGTCCGAAAAAAATTGGGAGGGAGTATGTAGCTCCTGGCAATGATACAGCGGTATGTGCATTAATTCATGACCAGTGAACCAGAGAACGTGTACGAGCTTGGACGGCGGGTGGGGACAAGTGGGCTCGAGAGGGGGCCAAGGAATAAATACTGGTGATGTGGTGTACTTATATTCTGACAATGTTGGTGGCAATAGAGGCTGTCTAGGTTTTTTCTTATTGCAAACTTAATAAAAATATTTCCAGAAAAAAAAAAAAAGACATCCCAACCGGAGACTTTGTTCTTCCTCCCTTAATCTCCTGTCCATTCCTAAATTTAACAAGAAAAGAATGGCTGTCATCAGATTTTCTGTGCAGGCTCCTATGATCTGGAATTCTCTCCCTCTCACTATACGTCAGTCTTCGGATTACTCGAAATTTAGACATGCGTTTAAAACCTGGCTATTTTGGCAAGCATGTCAGCCAGTGTAACTCCTCCATGCAGTGTTCTGATCGTGTTACCTCTTTTGTATCTTAGCGCCAAGAAACCTTATGGTGTACGTGCGCTCTACAAATTACTTTCAACATAACGTAACATTTATCAGAGTTAGCAATATATATCGTCTTTGTATTGCATTTGTTTGCGGGGTCACAATGTAAAGCCCCTGCCTACAGTGTGTGGCAAGGCAGATTACAGTATAGAATTCCTTCCTATTGAATTTGTTATAGCTCATAATGTAATGCCACTTTGTATGGTTTTTAGCAAGTAGTTTCATAAAGGAATATTGAATGTAACATATGCTTTTCACAATAAATAATATAGGCCCACTACCGTTGCCATAACTTATCACAATAAACAGATTAAACATATGGTATCCGACATATATGTTCTCAATAAACAAATCAGGCCTCAAGCCTTAATCATTGGCTTGTCACTAGAATCAACCGAGCCCTACTGTATCTGTGCAATAAACGTACTCTTTTTTTCCAGCAGAAGCACACGTCTGGACCGTCAAATTCAGTAGAAAGGAAGAAAAACATATCAGAGTCAACTCCCTCCCTCAATGGTGCACCCTAAAGTTATTTTTCTGCTGATCACATAAGGTTGTGCAAGAGCTACGGTGTCAAGCCAGATTTAACAAGCATTCACAAAGCCAATAGGACTCGCCTTTGGAACATATTAGCTTTCCAATGCATTTTAGGGATTGAGTACTACATCAGCAGCAAGCACATTTAATTAAAGAATGCTCAAGTCTGAAGGGAAACTTCGGGACTGAACTAGGAAGGGCATAACCCAGGCAAGTCCATGCAATATTCCATTATTGCTTCAATCAGTTAAGAATATTGCAAAGACCATATCCCAACTCCCAGTGCAGATTCTCACCAGCCAAGGCCCCATTTCCGCATTGACTGAGATTGCAGTGGTTCATGGACAAGAGATTTCATGAAAGACACAGTCTTCCGAAACAATGCAAGAAGGCTTTGGTTTGGAACCTTTAGTGGAGATAGATGGGAAACTCCTGATTTCGGGGCAAGTCTGCTGGGAAACTTCTCATTTAAGAATGGTTTTGAACAAAGGACATTCTAAAACCATTCAATTAGCCTCACTGAAACTCCAGCTTTTGACATGCTGGTTACTCTTTTGCTTCAATAAAGTAACCCATCTGTTGAATTGCAGGAAGTGATAATTTTTCATCACCAGCTTGTATTCAGAGCTGTTTTCATCAGAAGAGATTTGAACATGTACTTCCTTTAACTACACACAAAGAGAAGGAACAACCACAGATGCCAGAGACAAAGATTTCCAAAATCCCTTTAGTAAACAAGCATTTACAATGCAATAGGTCTTGCATTTACGAGAGTTTGAGATATTGGCATTGTAAATTACAATAGCTTAAATTCTCACAAATGTGAGACAGATTGCATTGCAAATATTTGTTGTTTCTAAGCGTCCAATGCTGCGCTTTAACTTTAATGGCGGTCATGCCCCTTTCTTTAGACGGCCGTCGTTAAAGTGAAAGCGCGATATGGGGCGCTTTTACCAAAAAAGCATTTGTTCGAAAAACAAATGCTTTTTTGTTAGAAGCGCCCCAAACAGTGCTTTCATTTTAATGGCGGCTGCGCCCCTTTCTTTAGACGCGGCTCATCTAAAGAAAGGGGCGTAGCCTCTATTAACGTGCAAGCGCGGCATGGGGCGCTTGGAAACAAAAATAAAAAGTGAATAAAGAGTTAAAAAAAAAAAAAAAAACACATGCAGCCGTATTCAGCGCTGCAAATAAACCAAAGGCACGGCCGCTTCTGTGGCATGCCGTGCCATGCCATAAAAAATAAAATGTACGCGTTAGGGGAGAGCGTGACCTGCAACAAAACAATTTAAATGAAATAGTGCTCGGAAGCTGTAATTAAAGCCTACCGTGTAACAACACATGCAAGAGGGCCAGTCCTTATGGGAGGTTACAAGATGAGACAAGGCGGTACTAAGGAGGGACTACTAAGCCTATTGACCAATGAAGAGCCAGAGTTTTCAAAGGACAATGACAAGCCAATGAAAAATATGGGCGGAGCTGAATACAGAATGCCTTGCAGAGCAGCGCATGCGCTGCCCAGGCTTGACCTTACAAGGGGTGGATCAAGTGCCCCTCCATCGTCCTTGTGATTGTCACATTGATTTGATTCCAGGGGAAAAGATGTCCCATTGACAGATATATCCACTGTCACAAGATAAGATTCTTCAAAAATACTTAACTGAAAGCCTGTAGAAGGGTTGCTTCGTCATGCCACTTCACCAGTTGAGCCCATTTTTTTCCATTCCCAAACCCAGGGGCGAGTTACAGCCTTGCATTGACTGCAGAGAGCTTAAGGCCATCGCAATTAGAAATAGATGCTCCTCATCACTGAACTCAGTACTATTACATCTGATAAAGTCAGCAAGGATCTTTTCTAAGATAGATCTTCTTGGAGCCTATAATTTATACGGATGGGACCAGGAGATGAATGGAAGTAGAAAATTGCGTTCAACACAAGCTACAGACACTGAGTATTTAGTGATGCCCTTTGGGCTGTGCAATGCACCTGCAGCTTTCCAGCATTTTGTCAATAAAATTTTCCAAGATATAACTAGACACCTACAACATTATATATTTTGATGAGATCTTCATTTTTTCAGAGAATCTGGAAGAACATTGTGTACATGTCAAGGACGCGCTAAGAAGATTGAGAGAACATTTGCTCTTTACAAATCTAAAACATTTTCAGTTTGAAGTGCCAGAAGTAGTATTTCTGGAATTTCGAATTTCTCAAGAAGAAATACCTATGATCTGGAGAAAGTTAAGGTGATATATGACTGAACTTCTTTTGACTGTTCGAAGTGGAGACCAGAGGTTCTTAGGGTTCTCCAATTTCTATAGGCATTTTATACACGACTTTTCAGAGATTGTAAATCCCATTCCGAAGCTCACCTAAAAGAGGATCCTTTTCACTGGTGCAAGGAACAAGAGATTGCCTTTGAGATCCTTAAGGAAGTTTTTACAAGCGTACCCATCTCAAGACATCCTGAATGTAATTTACCCTTCATCATAGAAATAGACACTTCTCCTCCGCTATAAGGGCTATTCTGTCACCTAAACCGACCACAAGAACTTAGGTTATATTAAAATCATAAGGTGCATTAACCCTAGACATAACAGTCTAGATTTGAATACAACGGGAAACAGACCTGGAAAGTTACAGACCAGGAAACAAACATGGAAAGGCAGATACTTTATCCAGACAAGGAGGAGAACTTGTTCTCAGCAGTCCCCCGTCATTTTAGCCACTCAGAACAGTTTTCCTGAAACAGAACAAGGATTTATACAACCCCTGAAAAGAAAAGAACTGAATGAACTATTATGGGACAATAAAAGAGGCTCTGTCCCAGACCAAGATCTCAAACAGCAGATTTTGAAGAGGATATGATCTACTGTGGTAGGACATACACTCTAAAATCCCAGGTCATCGGACTACTCACGTGTACGTTATCTCGAAGCCTGGATCACATCCTGGATGCCCACTAACCAACTGTCCCCTGGTTCGCCATAGAGAGGGCGCACAGGGCGCTGACTCCTAAGCCACCCCGGGTAGCTGCGCTGAGGCTGCTGATCGCCTGTATCCTTAACTTCAGAGATAGGGATCCAATTTTGAAAGAGGCCCGCTCTCACCCTGACTGCCATTGCGGTGACACCAAGGTTCTCTTCTTTCCAGACTACACCAAGGAAGTCCAGCAGCAACGCCATTCTTACCTGGCAGTCAAGTAGAAACTATGGGCACTCGACCTTCAGAACCGTCTCCTATTCGCAGCCAGGCTCCAAGTGGCCCATGCCAACAGGTCCCATTTGTTTGACCCTCCAGAATCCACTTGGACATGACTTACAGAGGATCGCCCTCTCCACGGGCCCCACGGAGCCTCCTGTGGGAGACCCAGACCCACAAGCCAGGTCGGCAGACACCAGCGCTCAAACCGCAATGCTACCGCACTCGATCATGACTGAGGCGCACCACCAGATGGTCCAAATCTTCCTCGTCGTCCCCTCAGACACAGGACCGGTCTCCCTCCTCGCCACACTCCCTCCAGACCTCTGATGCAACAGATGAATGGCGAGTGCCTCCCAGGTACTACCTCTCCGCCTCACGCTGGTCTGTCAGCAGACACTGACTTATCACAAAGTCCTGCACTGTGATTCCCTAATCACCGTCTGCTCTAGGACACAGACTTCCGCTGTAGGAATCTATATACCGTGTTCTCCTGAAGGTCATTGTTCATCTTGTATTAAGGAGGGGTCCACCACTCCATTTTCAAGCTGTTTTGTGCTTCTGTTTTCATTTTCAGAGTGACAGATGCTTCTGGGATAGAAGTATGGGGTGGGTTGTTGGGGGTGGGGATTCAATAATGCGTTATTTTCATTGGGAGTTCTGATTTGTTTGTATGCTTGCTGGTGTTTCGTTGCACTCCGACACACACCTATTCAGTCTTTCATACAGCACAACCCGGTACTGCGACCCTTTACCGCACACCATGGGCACGCACTTGAACTGACTAACGGTGCATTACGAGACACCCTTGCGCGTCCCATCCACATGCAAGTCCCTTTTCCTCAGATCTGGTATCTCTGCAACTTTTCTCCTGGAACATTAATGGGCTCCTAGATCACGTGAAAGGCACTGCAGTCCTGGGTTTTGCTCATCAACACCTTCCTGAGGTCCTGATGCTTCAAGAGACCCATTTCGTGGGTAATCGCTGCCCCTTCCTGGCGCGTAGAGGCTATGACAGGGTTTTTCACTCTGGCTTTACTCGGGGTTTCCAGAGGGTGGCGATCTTACTGTGCTGCGCATTCCCCATGACCGTCACCCACATCATTAGTGTCCCCCAGGGCCGTTTCATTGTGATTACTGGTGCGGTCATGGGTCAGACCATCAACGTAGTATGAGTCTATGCACCCCCGGTGACCCTAGCTGCATTCCTCCAAGACCTTTCAAAGATCCTTCTTGATCTCCCACAGGGACTGACCTTAGTATGCGGTTACTTCAATGCCGTTCTGGTCCCGGAGGTAGATGTCAGGGGCCCCCTTTCTCTCGTTTTATATTAGACCATGCTCCCCTTTTCCTCCGCCTCAGCTCCTCCAGGGATGGCCCGCGTCCTAAGTGGCACCTTAACGCGTGGAATCTTCAAGATAAGCTTTATGTTCAGGCTTGTAGATGAGCTGAAAACTTATTTCCACTGTAATGAAGGCTCTGTCAGCTCAGCTGGCACCCTTTGGGCTGTCAGTAAGGCGTCTATTAGGGGATTTGCCAAGGGACGAGTCAGTGCGCAGGAACGAGCTTGTTCCCTCTACACGACACAACTAGTGGCGTCAGAATGGAGGAAAACCTTGCGCGCCAGACCTCCGCAGCGAGGTCTACCGGCAAAAGAGCCTCTTGCATGACAAAATCCGTCTCCAATCCCTAGATGCTGCTAAGCACCTCTAGCACGCCAGAATGGCTAGGGTCTATGGGAGGGGTGCCAAGAAAGGGAAACCCCTTTACTGGTTGGCCTCCCATCCGCAGGCGAATAGAATCATACCCAAAATCACTGATGACCTTGGTAATACTTATCATACCCTCCCGGAGATTGCACAAACATTCACCCACTACTATAACCGCCTATATGGGCACTGCCTCCACAGGCAGACTCTGCTACTACTTCACAATTTCTTGATGAAGTTCTTCTTCCCCGCTTGCCCCGCATCGAGACTCAGATACTGGACAGGCCCTTCACGGCTGAAGAGGTTGTAGTGGCTATCTCCGCAGTGTCTTCTGACAACACCTCTGGTCCAGATGGATTCCCTGCGGAGTACTACATGACATTCCGGGATATTCTTACTCGCCACCTCCTGGACCTTTACAATGAGGAGGCGCATTTCCGCCAGAGATAGATACTGCTACCATAGTGGTAATCCCAAAGACGCAGTACCCCTCAACTGCCTATGCCGACTACCGTCCAATATCCCTCATCAATGGCATGGTCAAGATCTTTGCCACGCTTCTGGCCACTCATCTTAAGCAGGTCCTTCATCTCATACACCCATATCAGTGCAGCTTCATGCCTTCCCGCAGTGAGCGGCATTGCCTTAGACGCCTTCACGTGGCCTTAGCCAACCATCACCTCCTTCCACCTAATCTGGCCTTGCTACTAATCGATTTTGAGAAGGCATTTGATACTGGGCATATATGCGGCATGTGCTACACCGGGCTGGGATCGAACCCGCTTCTGCAGGCTTGTCCGCGCTTTGTGCTCTAATCCCACAGCACGGGTTCAGATTAACGATGTACTTTCCAACCCCATTTTTATCCAGAGGGGGGCTAGACAAGGATGCCCCGTCCCCCTTCCTCTTCAAGCTGGCAATTGAACCACTGGCCTGCCTACTTCGTGGTGATGCTCAGATACACGAAGGACAATGAAGTGAGGAACATGAAGACCGCATACCCCCCTCTACGTGGATGTCATTCTTTACTTAGCAGACCCAGCGGTGAGTGGACCTCGCTGTCTCTACCTCCTCCAGCATTTTGGCGAGGCCTCGGGCCTCCGGGGGGGATCCCTCTAAATCGGCGTTTGTGCCCCTAGCCCTTATCCGGGATTGTTTTGACTGGCAAGATAATATCCCTATACGTCAGCTTAGTTTTAAATACCTGGGTGTTTGGGTGGCACTCCACCCTGAGCTTACATGGTCCCTTAATCTCGAACCTCTGACTCGGAAGGCCAAACAAGACCTTGCCAAATGGAAATCACTTCCATTGAATGTGATAGGCTGTATAGCCCTAAACAGTATGATCCTGCCGAGATTTTTATACGTCTTTCAGAACATCCTGATACCCATACCACGGACCTGGTTCTGGATAGGGTTGCGACCTCATTTTTGTGGCATGGATCCAGACCTCGCATTGCCAACGTGCCCCTTACGATGAAGGCTGGGGTATGGCCAATTTATATCTTTATTACGTTGCCTCCCAACTCCTGGTATTACATGACTGGTTTAACTGAGGTTGTCGGACCCAGGGCACATATTGGAGCTATTGCTTTTGGGGGTTCCCCCTCATTATGGCTTTGCGGATCCTCGATCACCCGCAGCGCTCCCCCGGTGACCGGAGGGGTCTTCCATGCTTGGAGGGCAGCACTCTGCCAAACCCGCTGGGATACAAAACTTACGCAGCAAACACCCATCTGGCACAGCACTTGGCTGCAAGAGGTGGCAGCGCTACAAGGCTTTGGAAAGTGGGACCTCATCGGAATCTTGCAGCTGGGAGATGTGTGGTCAGGGTCACACATACGGTCCTTTCAGGACCTCCAAGAAACCTATACACTCGCCTCCACACACTTTGACAAATACCTCCAATTGAGACACACGCTCCTCGTTCATGTCTCCGAGTCCGTCCCGTTCCCGGAGTTCAGTCTGTTGGAGGCCAAGCTTCTTATGGGTGCACTGGGCAGGGGTATTGCCTCAAAAATCTACTGTATGCTGGTCATCAATGCCCTGGGTAACCTAGATCACATTAGGTCCTACTGGGAGGGCTGGCTGGTTTTCCTTAAGGACGACGATTGGAGAGACGCACTGATGGCACCTAGGACCATTACCATCTACTCCAGGTTGCGCCTGATTCAGACATACTATTTATATCGTGCTCACCTCACCCCGGCTAGGTTGCACTGAGCAGGCCTCCTTTCTGAACCCGCCTGCCCCCACTGCAGAGATACTCCTGCTGATTTTTACCACATGGTGTGGTCTTGTCCCAGAATTCAGGAGTTCTGGAACGCGGTGGTGGGGGAACGGTCTGAGGTTCTGGGCTAGGAGGTCACCCTTTCACCTGTGTTGTGCCTACGGGGGGTATTGGAGGGGGCTCCAGGGGCAGATCGGACGTTCCTGGGCACGGCACGTATGGTGGCCAAGCGGGACTTTGCTACATGCTGTAAGAACCCTGCCCCTCCCACCCTTTTGCAGTGGAAGCGGGGGTGGACTGGTGCACACAGCAGGATCGTCTACAAGGCCCAGGGATGCCCTCAGAAGCATGGATGAGTTTGGGGGAAGTGGCTGGGTCAATATGTTTTGGGGCTCACCTTTTGGAATATATGCGTTACTGTGTTGCCGCTGCACTGTGATATCTTACGTCTCATGTTGGTCTGTACTGTGATTATCTGCTGTGCCACTTTTTGCGGTCATATCTGTGTGCCATGTTGTATTTTCATGCAAAATTCAATAACGTCTGTATCAAAAAAAATATATATGCACTCATGCTTGAATGCCTTTCTGGTTTCAGTGATACGAACACCCACAGAAGATAAATCAATGCACTTGTATGAAAACGTGCAAATTTCAGTATCAACCTTGTGCATATCTACTGCTGTTTAAGCCTCTTTACTAAACTTATTTTCTTTTTTAACCCCCTTACCTATCAATCCACAAAGCTATTGTCCTGGCAATCATGGCAGAGTATTTCGAATCACTCAAAAAGCAACCCAATTTCCATTTTTATCCACATTTACTAATAAATACAGACAAGAAAATAAATGGTGTTCGGTCTGTATTTATCTGTGAAAATAAGTAAAAACGGAAATCGGGGGGTGGGGGGGGTCTTGGTTATAATGCCCCTTCCCTTCCTCAACTATGGCAATAAACAGCATATTACATTCTGTACAGTTCCATATATGGTTTACGCCACAGCATTTTTTCAGATTTGTTTTTAGAAGAAAATGAAACCAGAATGCAAGGTTACATTTGTGCACTAAAGTAAAATCTTACCGATAAGGCCTCGAACATAAGAGTTGCTTCCATGTAATTGTAATATGCAAACCGTGAGGCAGTAAACGATGATTTTACATGTCAGGTTCACTCTAAAGTGGTAATAAACTGTCATTTGACCTTTGCGATGTAGTAATAAATGTGTGAAAATGTGGCAATTATTACAGTTGCTCTAAATAACACATTATTGGGCCACATTTATTTTCACTTCCATGATATAAATATACATACACGCTCACAATGCCAGTGAAAATAAACATGGCCAAATCATACACATTTTTTCTTTTAAATAAGAGTATTAGTAAGTGTGCTTTTACTCGTTTAAGGTTGAATTCCATGTTATTCCCACAGTACAACTAACTTGAGAAATCGTTGCTTGTCTCTCAGATTACATTTCCAAATAATTTCACAGAAGAAAAGAAAATAGAGCAATGCTTACAAATCTTAGTTAGCGTGATTGTGTATCATTGCAAGGATTGAACTTCTTGTGCTCTTGATCTACTGATTTACATGTTATCCTGCTGCACATGAGAAAATAGCATTGCATAACGCATACATGCAGATACACCGAGTGTAATATGCTATTTTCAGGAGTACTTAGTTTTTGCTTTGGAACAGTAACAACCACTGCTTTATCAGTGAATTTCTGAGAATCTTTAATAGGGACAGTAGTGAATGGACACAGGACCACCCCGTGTGTCTAGCCCACTCTGTGCACGTCCTTTGGACATGTGCAGCAGGGTAGCGCACACAATCTGGTCCGTGGGCTGGCCCTGTGCCCTCCTGCACATGCGCCCAGCTCCCCCGCTGCACATACCTTTGGCCATGCACGGTGGGACTGGATGGAAGGCCTGACCTGTGGCCAAGCCTTGTGTCCAGCTGCCAGTACATTTCACCAGTGGTGCAAAGGGCATTATTGCCAACCAGACACTATGCCCACCTATGTGTGCATCCAACCAGACCCTGCTCCCAATCACAGTGGTTTTGTAACTAATATTCCATAGGGACACATGAAATACGGAACTATTTCATAGGTCCCGTGTAATACAGGCTTCATAATAATACTGGCAGCCTCAAAACACTCTGCACAGTTTTACCCTTGTCAGAAGTTTTAACGGCATTCTAGTCATAAAGGTGAAACAAAAATGTAATATTCCAAGTCCAATCAATGCCCATTATTAGTAGCACCTTGCTCAGACCTTCATAAATCGCTCTTCTCTTGACCGAATGTGTCAACCAAGCAAATGGCGTTTTTTTCTAAAATTCTACATTCTCAGCTACATAACAATTTTATAGGCCGGAGTCCCAAACGATTAGCAGTTTCAAAGGTTAATGCAGCAACTGTAGATAGAAAATGTGCCTGCCCTGTGGGCTACAAGTTCCAATCACTAGAAGATAACACATCAAGCTAATGTGACTGCAACAGGTGTCTGTGTGCATCTGCAGGTTGAATATTCTAAAGCCTGCAAGAATGGTCGGATTAATTCTCTTAACATCTGTCTGACACTAAGAATGAGGTGTTATGTGAAAGTCTGAGTGCACAAGTGAGTTTAAGCTCTAAGCCACAGGTTTCCATCACAGTATCGCAGTTAAACGTTGTTGTTAGGAGTTACTTCCAGTCAGATTTTCTCTTCAGCTGACAGGTTCGAATGTCTGAAGGACAGACAGGGAGTCGAGAAGAGAGGATAGGGGTGCCTGATGCAGAAATCCACCTTTAATCTCCAGATCACAAGCTACAACCCCTAGAAACAGCTCTAGGTTTCATTTTGCTGATGTGTGTACACCGGAGGGGTTTGAAAACGAATAAGTCTAGCTGGCATTTCACCTTATCAAGTTCGACGGGATTAGTGCATTATTAGTATATGGTAATATTGAGAGCTATTTCTTGAATAGAAAGCTAGGGTTTAGGAGTCTTTGGAAATTGAACCTGTTCCACTCAAAAAATTAAATACAAATATATCTTCTGTGAGAGAGTAAGATTGAAAGACAGACAGGAGACAGGTCTCAGCCCTACAACTAAGTTGAAATATAAAGTCAGGTTCACTGAAGGAGGGATGGAATAAATAGCCCCAAACGTTAGTGAATCACCCCTCTTATAATCGTGGTCTCTGAAGCGAATGTGCTTCACCTGTAGTGGAGGTCACTGCATGCTTCATGGCGACAAACCAGCAAAAAGATGACATAAGTGTCTAAAGAAAGTTACTGTGTCCCCCTAATCTTTTGACCTGAGCCCCATTACCTACTCGACTCTACCCCCCGAGCATCTACGTTGGTGCTGCTGCACATAGTTTCACTGCAAGAGCATCCTATGCACTCCACACTCCTGGAGCTGTTGGCGCTCTTGTCAAGTTGAAGCCTTTTCCAGGGCACTGAGGCGAAGCTCAGACAATCTTGCCTTTACCTAGAGCACTGATTCTTAACCTGTGGTCTGTAAACCTGTAGTGTAATGAATGTAGATGAATGTATTCTTATGCTGAACATAGTCCTACCTTGATGTTACCTTATACATTTACCTGTTGTACCTGGATTTTCATCTGTAATGTATTCCAAGTTCCAGCCTTCTTCCTCTCTGGGTTCCAACTCCAAAAAAAGAGTTCAGCTGCATTTGGAGCTCGGAGGAGGAAGAGCTAATGGACGTGGGCTCCTATTTCAGAACTTACCTGTTTGGGAGTGATATCTTCACTTAACAAGACCTCTACTCAGGGGGCCTGCAACTCTTTAGAAAATTAAGTATCAGCAGATCAATGAAAAGCAAAATTGAAAGTTTTAAAACGTTCATTGTGAAGGTATTTGAAACTGAAAACTAAAAAATAAGTCAATATCCTCTTGATTTGTGGGAGTAGAACAAGTACAGCAAACGGATAAGTAAAGACGACTGGTGGCCTCAATTGAAGTAGCACTGCTATGCGCTGACAAAAAGAGCATGCCTTATAGGGGGAAAAAAGACAACGTGATATATCAGTGGCTAGCATGCTGCTTCGTGTTCTAGAAATAAAACTAAATTTTGAAAAGATTAAACTTTCGCATTAAAATTATAATTTTGATTCTCACGTTTTTTATTTGTGAATTGAATAAAATATTTCTTAATTTGTGTATGTTCGATGTATACAGTTTCTGTATTTTGAGGCTCAAATTGTAGAAAATTGTTTACACGGGGGTCTCCGTTTCCAGTAGTAATTAAGTAGGAGGCCATATAACTCAAAAAGTTAAGAATCGCTGACCTGTAGAATTAACATGCGGCTTCTGGCACACCGGGCACGTCTCTTCTTGCGTGGAGCTGAAATTCACCAGGCAACGGCAGACAATCCCTTTACACGCCCAGACCGAGGGTAACCGCACGTAATTCCCCGGTAGGAGGCGGCCAGTCCGGGGATAAGCAGCAGCTGGGAAGGGCCTATGCGAGCTGCGTGCGGCGTGAAACGTGGCGTCGTGAGTCGAACCCACCAAAATCTCAAAACAGAAAGAACAGAGAAAGGCCCCGGACTACCAGAGGAAAAGGACCTGTCGCCGTCTCGGGCAGTACAGCATACAGCTTTAAGGCCTTGTCTGATGACATGAAAGAGGGGACCTATGAATTAAGAAGAAATCATGGGAGGCCTAGGGCAGTGTACTTGAAAACGTAAATGTGCAGCGCTAAATATGAGAGTAAGTCTATTTCTAGATGATCGCAACGATTACAGGTAAAGGAACGGTGGCCAGATTTGCAGAGGAGCACACAAACTGACCCAGGACTCCGGAGTGAAGACTGGCATAGAACTCGACCGTCCTTGTTTTGTCACAATTAACATCTAAAGTGAGTGAGTATGTGCAGGGATCACCGTCGCGGGTTGAGCTGTTCAAAGGTGGTGAATGCGCGGGCACTTCCTGAAATAGATTGTTATCGGTCTGTGGCGACAGTGCAGGAGAAGCAACAGACACCAACTACGAGGGCACTCGTAAGCTTCCACACTGGCAGGGTGCAATACTCATTCGTCTCGCAGACGGCTGACGTGGTTTGCACGGGGCGGGGCGAGGGGGTGGAGGCACCTCTGACACCCTTCATTTTGCATACGAGTCCCCAAGGGGTTTAAAAATGGCCTAACTCTTGCAAACCGCTTTGTACGCAGACAAAAAAGCATGTCTGTGCCTGGAACAGAGAACTATTATCATACAAGTATGGTCTTGTCGCTGCACGCGCTACGCAGCAAGCACGACGCGCACGAAAACACTGACAAAATCTGCTTTACTACGGTGAAAAGCCGACGCGCGCTGAACTTTAGGAAGGACGGCGTGGACCGTTTTATAAGACTGTGACCCCACTGTAGGACATCCTAGGGGCAGCGACACCATATTAAACTCTATCCTAGTGACAGTGACAGTGACACTAACACCTCCACGTAATATTCACACTAGCCCATCACTCTGCGGTTCATTCTAAGGACACTAACGCATTTATAAACCGCACTGTTCTACTGGTGAATATTCAACCACACAAGTGA
Organism: Calotriton arnoldi; assembly: GCA_963921515.1. Classification (NCBI taxonomy): domain Eukaryota; kingdom Metazoa; phylum Chordata; class Amphibia; order Caudata; family Salamandridae; genus Calotriton; species Calotriton arnoldi. The sequence continues at coordinate 982,070 of CAWUFW010001721.1, read as the reverse complement.
CACCCAGAAAATATGTCCGAATGCTGGCAAGGACAAGAAAGGCCACAGGAAAATTATTCGAAAATACAGATTTGAAAATTCTGCCTTTGGTGTTCACCACTTCAGTTTTATGTTAACGTCTTCCTAAAAATGCCTCCGCCCTTTCTTTTTCACACTTTCACCAGTCTTTCACAAAAGCCGGGCTTATTGGCTTTGTCCACTCTGGCTTAGTTAGTCTCTACCGTCTTCGTACTGCATGAATCGTGTTTGAAAACACCAGAACTCCTATCCTTCCAGAAGCGACCAGGGGCGCAGAGCGGAGAGAAGTACAAAGGACAGGAGCCAGCAGTGGAAATTCCATATATCTCAGATCAACAGACAGTGAGACAACGCAGGGCCTCACAAAAGCCGCACAGCGCATCTCCGCTGCAGTAAACGCCCAGCAATGAGGCTTGGTACGGCCTCGCAGCCTGTCGGCAAAGCGTGAATTATTCTTCTGGCACTCAGACAAACGCACGCAGAATAAACACACTGCAGGAGCAGCACAATAACAGGCTGTGCTCTGACCCCGCTTCCCTTCCAAGCCTGCTATGGCAACTCCGTGGGAAGTTACCTTATAGCGTATGAAAGCTTCTAGTCTGAGTTGAGGCGAGGGAACATTGGGAGAAACAAACAAGTGCGCGGAGGGGTGGGACGGCATTGGGAGAAACAAACAAATAGGCGCAGTGGGACGGAGCTAAATCTAAAAGTTGAGGCCCTTGTTATGAATAGCACTCGTTACATCGCATAGAAATACCACGCATGCCTTTACAACGCGGGTATTAGTACGCGATGTCAATTACAACGCAAAATTTTACCACGACCATACCTTTACCATTCGCATACCATTTCAACGCCAAGGCATGCGTGGTAAAGGTATACTCATGGTAAATGTTTGCAAGGTAAGTGACTCCAACCTACCCTAATCCAGTTCCACTGCACGAGCCTCCCCCGACCCCCAGTCCTCTCCCTACAATAACACTACACTACCCTGCACAACCCCCCCCCCGACACTACACTAATTCCCCGACCCTCCCCCGACCCCCAGTCCTCTCCCTACAATAACACTACCCTGCACAACCCCCCCGACACTACCCTAAGGATAGGGATGGCACAATATCAGGTACTATCAAGGAGGAAAAACTAACCTCAGCACCCTGCCGCATCTCAATAGAGGCTGCCAAATGTTGGTCAATGTTTCCCCGTTCCCCTCTTGCTTTAATCGTGCCATGGCAAAAGAGGCTTTAAGCCAATCCTCCCTATTTGGGGGGGTGGGGTCTTTCCACTTTATACAAAGCTCTCTCCGCGCTAGCAGAATCAGATATAACAACAGCCCCCTATGAAACTGTGGTAAAACAGAATTAGATGCATCGTTGCCCCCAAAGAACACCAACGGGTGATTAACCTCTATGTTAGTTTCGAAGATACCTGACAGGGAGTCTCCCACCTCCTTCCAGTAAGGTCTTAGCTCCGGGCACTCGAAGAAAATGTGAATATCATCCGCAATAGGTAGTCTACACCTGGGACATTTCGGGGGAGGTAGCGGGGCAAACTTAGCTATCCTGGCCGGGGTGTAATATAGTCGATTTACAACAAAAAAATGATTTTTTTAAGCTAGCTGGTTTAATATATCTGTAGAGCAATTTTAAAGAAGACTCAAAAAGAACTTCAGCGTTGGACTCGTGGGGAGATTGGTTCCAGACCGATGATTGAGGTGGGAGATCCAAGTCTTCTACATCAAGGAGCCTCTGAAGGCTAGATTCAAACAGTTTCGGCATATCACAAGCACCTTGGTGTGTCAAGGTGGGCCTGTGCGGCCGGTCTACGAAGCTGTGCATGACAGCATATGTCTAGAGCACCCATAGGAACAGTAATTCAATCAACCTTACACCAACTGTATCTCTTAAAAAGTTTCCGTCCTTCATTCTTTTCAGAAACCACCCATGGTGATCAGCAGACGTCCTAGCTGCTGGACTACAGTAACATCAAATGGGGAGGCCTGCCTAGATAACAATAGAAAGCCTCCGAAGGGTTTAATAGTGCAGCTGCATGTTTTCTTTCCAGGGCAAGGATGCACCAACTGGTGACAACCCAGATGAGAAGCCTTCATCCTCCAGTGTGAACCAGAAAATCTCTTAAAATTCGATTTCTCACTCACAAAATGCATAAAAAGCTACAAACCGCAATACCTTCAGGAAAAGTCCCAACATTAGAAAACAAGCATTTGCAATGCAATAGGTCTCGCATTTACGCAAGTTTGAGCTATTGGCATTGTAAATGACAATGCCTTTTATTTATGTTTTGGTTTTTAAAACATAAATAAAAGGCATTGTCATTTACAATGCCAAGAACTAAACTATCGGAAATGCGAGACCTATTGCATTGAAAATGCTTGTTTATTTTGGCTGCAAACTTCGTAGGTTCACTCTCGAGCAGGGGCGACAGTAGGCAGTGAAGGGGAAGAAACCTAAAAGTAGGCCCAGAAGAATAAGTTAGGATCTGCCTTTATTGAGAGTTTGAGCCCTCATGCTCAGGACTAATCAGAAATCTTGTTTATGTTCAGAATGCACCGGCCAGGTGAACTTCTAGCCGCTAACACACGGGTAGATGTGACTATTGTGTCCGTCTGAGGTGATGGAAAAACAAGCGGCGCAAGAGACATTCTGGCCTTTCTGTGGGTCTCCTGGGAACTACAGCTCCACAGGGAAGGGTTTGCTGAGCGACGCTTACAGTCGGATGCGAGTCAGGGTACAGAACTCTAATCTGAATTTGCTCCATAAGCCTCCTTCTTGTCCCTACTACTGGTCTCCATTCACTGGGGGTGCACCCTCCTCTGCATAGTTGGGGGGTGCAAGACTATTTGGGAAACCTGATATTGCTATACTACACTTACAGTAATTTATTCTCAGGAATGCGCTGAACATTCTACAAGATGGGGCCACCATGACGCTCACGCTCCACTTGAGCTGCGTTACCATCTCCCCAAATGAAGCTTGCAGGAGCCCGTGGAGAAGGCTGAAAACGGGGTCTGCCCAGAGAGCTGGAGGGGGTGGGCCAGTTTAGGAGGTGGGTGGGGGCGTTTGTGGGCTCAGTCCTCGGAACTCTATGACCCAAACCCCCCGTCGGAGGGTGGGGTGAGCGATTTTAGGAGGCCATGGGGGGTGGTGTTCTGGTGCTCGGAGCTCCACGGCACCACAGTCCCCCTCGGAGCAGGCTGTAGAGTTAAAGGGCTGTGAAAGAGCCTTAATCTGCGATGAATTCCCCGTCACCGTGGCTCGACCTCCAGGGAGCGGGGCCGGGAAGATGAGGAGCGCAGAATGGACCCACCCGGCGGCACAAGCACGGCTCGTTGGTCTCCTAAAGCGGAGCTGACGTCTTCTGTAATGGGTAGGCGGGTGGCGGCTGAGGGTAAGAGGGCAGCGGGCAGGGCCCTTTCAGTATTGATGAAATGCATCAGAATATCGGGGGGAGGGGGGTTGGGAAAACCTCTGGAATGAGGTGGGAGCGCGGCCCTGGAGGCGCGCCAAGTGGCCATATTGTGCTGGCCACTTCCCGGCCTGGCCTTTTCAGACACACTGCCCTCTCTCTTCTGTTTGTTTGGTTTTCTTCGCCAGAATGCCTCCACAAGGGTGCAGCAATGATAGTGAGCCCCCAGGGTGTAAAGCAATTAAAGAGGTAACAATGGATTCGTGATAGCAGAGTGAGAGGGTAGGAATGTTTGTTCAGCTTTACTGATCAAGTCCCATTTATATGTGTTTCAGTAAACCAGGACCATAGAGCCAAGTGTTTATCACAGTGACAGAGTGCAATGAACTAGAACTTAATAAAAAACTCAACGGAACTTTGCATCAGTGGTAGTGAGCGCCCTATTACAGTAACTGCGGAGAAAGAAGGGTTTTCACGGAATGCGTTATCCTTCCTTTTACATCCCTCCCTTTGCCTGATCAGCTGAAAATGTCCCAACAGCCTTCGGCAGCGAATCACTGCCTCGGTGTTACACCCACGTGGAGCTCGAGGCTAATCACTGCCTCGGTGTTCCACGTAACACTCGCGCTCTGCCCACCACCCCTCCCGCCCCCTGCAGAGTCCGCTTTCAGATCACTAGCAGATGACCATAGTTCACGATTGAGGCTAAAGACGTAACTAAGCAGTCTCCTTGAAAGAAATTCCATCAAAGACCGGGGAAGGGTGATAACTCGCCGAGGTCATTTATGGTGATGAGAGCAAGGAAAACACCGTACCCCAAGATGCCGCTTCAGGGCTCAGCTCTTCCGTTCCTGACTCCCTTCTCTTTCGGACAGAAAACACTTAGTGCAAGGCGGGATGAAAGAGCAACAGAGATCAGTTTATAACATAGCTACAGGCCCAATCAGAGAGCCGGAGTGGCGCGTGCTGAAGGCAGCATGACGGAGCTTCAGCTTGCTGAACTCTCCCTGAACCTTCCCTTAACAAGCCCCATCAGATAAGAGAAAAGCCATAAAACTGAAGGAAGCCGTAGACTCGGTGTCCCAAGGGCGTGCACAAAAAAGCCACAGGGCGGTAACCAAAAACCCTACAAAGCAATCGAAATGCAGGGTTTTAAATAAATATCCACGTTGCCCAATTGAAAGCATGGGCGGTAACAGAAGTCCCTCTGCAGAAAATACCTTTACCCCAATAAATCTCGCTACGCGAGCAGCGCATACTGCGCTGCACGCTAGGCGAGACCTAAAAAGGTCCACTTCACCCTGACCGAGCAAACATCTTAGTGGTCCACAAAAGCAAGTACAAGCAGTGCCTCAATGAGAAAGTCCCTGAGCACCGAGAAAAGGGGCCATATACTAAACAAGCATTGGCATAGCCAATAGGTCTCGCCTTTGGTACCTTATAAGTGCTTAGCTACAGCTATTGGCTTTGCCAATGTTTTTAAACTATATTGCAGAGCAGCAGAGACGTGGACCAGAGGCCACTGGCACAGTGACACGGACAAGAGGCCGCTGGGACAGTGACACGGACCAGAGAGAAAAACGCCACTGACACGGACCAGACAGCCCAGAGACAGCCGACGACAGAGACACGGATCAAGGGTGCACAGACTGTGTTAAGACAGGTGACTGCAAAGACATGGGCTAGAGACAGTAGACCCTGTGGTAAGAGACGTGCAGGGAGTGCATACTGAGGCTTGATAAGGCGGCGGAAGAGGCAAAGATCAGAGACTGCAGCCACAGATCAGAGACGGAGACTGCGGTGACAAGGGGCCCAGAGACTGCGGAGACAGACCGTGTTAAGTGACTGTAGAGATAAAGGCACAAATGCGGGATGTGGAGACAGGGGTAGAGACAAAGATCAGAGACATACTCTAGACTAGAGACAGCGACAAAGTTCAAAGATAGGCGATTGCAGGCACAAATATCAAACGTTGCAGACTGCAGGCCCAGAAAGAGACTGGACACAAACATAATTATCCGATAGACTGAAGACTGCAGAGACCTATGACCGCTGGGACCTGAATCCGATCGGAGGCGATGGGCAGCAGATATAAACAGATGCAAAAGTCACACACAGATAGAGACACGCGACAGTGGTATGAGACAGCAGACATGAGAAACATGGATCAAACATACATCAGAAAAAAAGCGCTTCAACGCCTCGTCAGGGTTAGTAAGCGCTATATAAATACAATTACATACATAAATCAGAAACAGCACAGAACTAACAGAGGGACAGGAACACACAGCTGAAGAGCAAGTCGCGCCCCGTTGAGTAGCTCAACACTTGCACATGTTATCTTTGGTTCACATCGGTTATTTCCTGCACGTTCCTCGGAAGCGAGGGCTGTCCATCCGCTCCTGCGCAGTAATTCGGTTTAGCTAATAGCTGTGTTCAATATGTGTTAGTGAACACTTAACATACATCAGTGCTCTGATGCTTCATTCACCAGAGGACATAGTATAGCTGGTCTAAAAGGAAATGCATTTTCTATACGAAATCGCGAAACTATAAGATTATGTAACGGTACACTTAGCAAGGAGTTGCAAAGAGAAGCAACCACACAGTTTTGAGAGTCTACCTACTGGGAGATAAACACATCGGCATGTTTCGATAAAACGGGAGCGATGAGAGAGGTGCTAAATAACATGATAGCAACAAATCTCGTGTAATTTCAGTATATCCCTTTTAGGGGAAGCTCCTGAAGCTTGCAAAAAAGTGGCGTGGGGGGGGTTTGAGAATGCAACTGTGCGCTGCAGGGGCTGTTAAACGTGTTTGTAACAACAATGAGGGTTGCTAAGAGTGAGACATCCACCACAGAAGCATACCGACCTAACAGCTAAATCACACCCGGGCTCGTATTGTTTAAAGTAGTTTACGTAGAATACACGGCAGCAGTCCACACCTCAACAACAAAAGCCCATGCTGTTACGAGTGTGGCAGTTACTCACCAGAGTGAGGGCGGCGCGTGAGGGCTGAAGTTTCCTCTTGCTTACAGCCTTGACTGTGGCCCGAACGACCGAGGCCGCCATGTTGTCTTCTCCCCATCAGCTGCTGTGTGACCCGAGCTGAGGCGGCGCCATGCTCCCATCACAACCATTCCTGTTTCAGATGACTCGCTGTCCCGCCCATCCAGGGTTGTCAATAGAGCGACGTACTGAGTGACACCGGACCCGACAATTCACGGTTACTAAGTGACAGATGCCGCCCTACAGCCTACGACAATGCTTACAACAGATATAGTTACACAGCACGGCCGTACTGGGTAGTCTGTTCGTACCCTTTGACTTTTATGCGCTTAGGCGGTGTGTAAACACGCTCTCGAAATTGACAAATTCGAACCAGCTGAGGCTGCATCAAAAGAAAGTGGCACAGTCCCGATTAACGGGTAAATGAAAAGAAAGTAGCACGGTCCCGATTAACGGCTAAATGAAAAGAAAGTGGCACGGTCCCGATTAACGGTAAAGCGCGGAATGGGGAGCTTCGAAAACAAGCAAAAGCACGTGACCCAGGAGGAATGCAGCTGCCAGCCTGCTCGCTCCCGAGAGCAAAACGTCATGGGAGTGAACATTTTAAGAAGAGGTGGGACATGCACCCGCCTTTGGCCAATTGCGTGCTTTCATTTTTTGAAAGCCACACGCAAAGGCCAATAGAATGCGACAACCACACGCACGAGCTTTCTGAAAGCTTTCAGAATGTCTGGAGTGATTCCAAGAGGCCCTCTCCTAGAGCACCGCATGCGCGCTGCGCTAGGCTCGACCTAAAAAGAGTGGCCCCAGAGGCAAAAAAAAAAAAAAGCACTGGCAAAGCCAATAGGTCTTGCCTGTGTGAGGTAACGGCTTTGTAAATGTTTTTAACCATGTTGCACAGCTGCGCGACAAAAGAGTTATTTCAATTAAAAAAAACTATGACACGTTCCGCACGGACCACGTCATAGCATTTTTTTTATTGCTCGCAGGAAGGAGGGCATGAGGAAACACTGACAACAGAGGATGCACGAAAAAAGCACTATGACGCAGCCAGCAACTGTGGGTCAAGACGGACAACAAACGGAGAGTGGGGGGCGGAGGGGGGGCGAGCAGAGGGTCTAAGGCGGGCGGCGAGCAGAGGGCGGGTGGGAGGGTCAAGGCGGGTGGCGAGCAGAGGCGGGTCGTGGGACAGAGGGGGCGGGTCGTGGGACAGCGGACAGAGGGGCGGGTCGTGGGACAGCGGAGAGGGGGCGGGTCGTGGGACAGCGGACAGAGGGGCGGGTCGTGGGACAGCGGACAGAGGGGGCGGGTCGTGGGACAGCGGACAGAGGGGGCGGGTCGTGGGACAGCGGACAGAGGGGGCGGGTCGTGGGACAGCGAACAGAGGGCGGGTCATGGCCCAGCGAACAGAGGGCGGGTCGTGGGACAGAGGGCGGGTCGTGGGACAGCGAACAAAGGGCGGTGGGAGTTTCATCAGACAAAAAAAATACAGTGTCCCGCACCCGAAATTAGCCTTCCACTGGACAGCCACAAGGTCTCCAATCTTAAACCCTTTTAAGTATTCGTAAAAACCCACCTCAGTCCTCGGTGTGCTGCCTCTCAGTGAGGTCAATAAAACATTATGAGAGTCGTAGTAAATGCTAGGGCTGTTTATCTGTTTTCGAATACACCATATTGTGTTATAGCCACTTTGAAGCGCTGGTGGTGTAGATGGTTTCAAGTTATGTCCTTAGTTGCTTGCTCATCATGGAAAGGTACAGTCTATGTAAACCTGACTTCATGTACAGAAAATGAGCAATTATGTTATTTATGCACTGTGCGCTATGAAAGCGAAAAAATCAGGACCCCTTTCTGGTGGCTTGTGTGCTAGTTTTGTTACATCAATTCACTCTTCCTATAGTGAATAAAAGAGGGCTGCATCAACCAGTTTTGGCTGTGTTGTGGGACAGAAGCTTCATTTATAAAGCACACAATTCAGAAAGAAAGTTGAGAATCTTGTCTAGGCCCGCTCTCTCCAAGCTTTCCTCGCCTGACAGAGCCAGCAGTGAATCCTCACACCTCTGCACAAGCCTATTCTCGGTTTCCTGGGGCACTGGAATCTGAAGGTCTTTGATTCCAGACGCTTGTTTCTATACCACGGGAAGGCTTACTGTCTGCCATGGTCTTAAAAATGAGCAACGAGTGACGCATCTAATCAAAATCCTTTTGTGTGGACAGCGACTCTGTGAATCCGGGACAAGCCAATGAAAGACTCCCAGCTCCCTGGTCCTTAAAGACAAAGAGGAGAGGATAGACGTGTCAGACGCATGTGTCCCAGAACAGCCTTCTAGTGAAGCTCTGTGTATTAACAAGGATTTCAGCAACTTTTTCACCTTCATGTTAAAATGGAAATATTTCCATTCATCATTCACCTGCTGTACCACAGGATGTGTTGCATCAGCTCCACCCTTCATTCTGACTGTATGCATTAAGACTTGTGTGTAACAATAACCTATTATTTTAGAAACACCTTGTTCTCAGCATCTTTTTGTACGCTTGCACGTCAGATCTGTAACTGAGACACTGTGATCATGTTCACTCTGAATACGGGGACATTACACATTGGAGAAGTGGATCTACTGGAACAATGGGACTACATGCGTAGAATAGCCTGGTACCAGATCATGAGATCACTACTACTGCAGACACAAATAATCCATAATACTACAGAACTATACTCCAGAACTATACTCCAGGACATGATTTATCACGTAGCCTGCACGCATGCTTATTTCTCTCAGGCTATTCATATGCTGTTCTACGGCTTGTTGTCTGCCTGGAACCTATTGTTTTCTTTCTAGGGGACTCTCCCATACCCTCGCCTTGATTATTGTAAAGCACTCCGATACCCGCATGGGTCATGTTCGTGCTATTTAAAACTTTATAAATAAATAATATATGTGGGAGGTGGTAATCTCCCTATATTCTACTATGTTTTATTTGCTTATCATAGACGAGTTCTGACATCAGATCGCCCCTATAAGAATACAAGCATTGGCAGTGCTAATAGGTCTGGCTTTAAAAGAAGGTTGTATGGTAATGTGAAGCATTACAAGTAAATAGTGTGGGAATGCATATGTATTTGAGTGGAAGCAAAAAAACTGTAAAATAATAATTGGTGTAGGTTAAAAGGTAAGGTGAAAGTTGCACTGTCAAGCTAGACCTAAATATCCATGTAGGTTAATGACTGCCCTCCGTGCTACTGTCTGAGAAAAACAACATAAATAATCTAGTTATCCAAGACACCTTAATATCATTAGTGTCATGTGCGTTCCCCTGAAAGTCCAACTCAGGCAGCTGGATGAATGAACAAAATGATCACAGCTGTGTGGAAGGCAAACACTTTCGTGGAAGTACAAACTTCTGCCCTACCAAAATATGTACTCCTGGATGCCAACATGTGGGCGGAGCCAAAGCCCCTCTCTTGTAATGTTCAGGTAACTGTCTGGCGATAGCTGCGCTGTCAAGCCAGACCATAATGAGGCACCTTGAGGCTTGTAATAAATTATTAAAAGCGACTTGTGTTGTTACAGTGCTTAAGGGGCACAACTGTCTTCACCCAGCTTTAAGGAAACTGGCGTCTGGGAGCCTTAGCACCGTTTTGTGTCTAGCTGCATTCTGTAAAATAAATGGTCCCTTTACAAAGATAGTGTTTGGGACCGCATTCCAATTCTCTCATTCCAGAATGCAGCCTCCCGTAGGCAGTTTGCAGGAGCGAGCTACCCCAATCCGTCCAAGCAACAAAAATCATTTCTTTCACAGGCAAAGTTTAGACAGAGGCACCGATTTGTTTGCTCCTCTACCTTTCACCCGTGAAACAAAGTATGTTTTTTTCTGGATCCCGCTAACACTACTAATTCCTACAGGCTGCCTCAATACAGATGCCAAGATGTCCTGTGTTAATCAATCAATCAAGGGCTTGTAAAGCGCGGCTACTCACCCGTGAGGGTATCAAGGCACTGTGGGAGGGGGGCTGCTGGTCGGACTAGGTGGAGGGTCACTTGAAGAGCCAGGTCTTGAGGCCCTTCCTGAATTGGGTCACCGACGCAGATTGCCTGAGGTGTTCCAGGTCTTGGTGTCATGTGTGAAATCTTCATCAAATGCTGTCTTTTAGCGTGCATCAGGATGCAGCTTGGTACATGTATTTTTGTGTTAAACATTAAAAATACCAGGATGCGAAGTGCTCCTGGCTAGAAAGGCAGGACGGGCAGAGGGTGTCAGACGTGGCATGGTGCCACATGGCAGCAAAGGAGGGTGTAAGAGGCCCACATATTATACGGTATAAAAAAAACACTTATGGTATGCTGTAAGTATACTGCAAGTCACTGAGGAGACTTAAACAGTATCCTTAAAATGTACAGAAGAGGGTACGTTATCCCATTTATCACAACCATTTGTGAAACCCATATGGAGACTTTTCGGATTCAGAACACTGGTTCAAAAGTATGGAGTAACCACGGCTCTGAACACAGCACTGAGCCTGGCAGACCCCTTCACCCCATGCAGGTCTGCCCCAGACAGATAACAATCTGCTTGTATATAGTAGATGTAAAGCTTACTGTTTCCAGTCAGGTACTCCCTTATAACTAACATGGCAATGTAGTTACGGCTGAAGCTTTAATATGGTCAAAGCCGAATCAGTGGCCTACAACAGAAAATAAGCATTGGCAAAGCCAATAGGTCTCGCCTTTGTGATTGAATGGCTCTGAATTTTTTTTTGCCCCTCGGCACAGCTTTCTTGAACCTGTGTAAAATGGCTAAAGTAAAACAAACAACTTTTACGCTGCGGCCTGGGTCATTTAGCATGCATACGCCTACAAAATGACACCGCTGCTTTTTTGGGGATTTTACTTACTGATTCGAATCGGTAACAAAAAAATAGAAATGTAAAGTGAGCGGGGAGAGCGGAAACAACAGGGGGAGCTCCCATGATTTTTTAACACCAACGCCCCTGTTGCTTCACAATGGCAGCCCCCGTCGTATCTGTTCCACCCTGTTCCCATAGTGGGTGATAGCACCAGAAGATGCCATAACTTACCACAACTATCTGGATGTTTATCAAGACTTTGTGTTGGTTGACTGGTCTACTAACATCTAACAACGCCCCCAAACTCCGTTTGGGTCAACTGACTGGTGGAAGAGTTAACTTGGACTCTAAGAACCTATTAGCACCTGACAAAAGATACTATTTTGTATCCTTTCGTTTTCTTTCCTGCTGTGCTTTGGTTATTCGAATCACTGGGGTCATCCTGACTTTTTCCTTCCTGCAGACCATCATTAAATGCATGCTTTAGAACTCCTGCTTTACATTCCTGGGAAGAGCATGCATATGGTAACAGATATGATAAACGAATGTTAAAAAAATGAGACAAGAGCATGCAAAGCAAAAGGAACGGCGAAACGAGGTCCTCATTGACTTAATTGTTGTTCTTAACACCATCATATATATATTACATATTCATTTTTGACCTCATTGCACAGAATAATCCCACTTCACACTTGCAGGTCCAGCTAGCACTGCACAAATCTTGACACTCGACCCCATACCGTCAAATTATTAGAGGAAGAGACATTACCCCAAGCCAGAAGGCAGGGAAGAAATAAGCAGCATCCACCAAAACAGCTACTCAAGTGAAATAGCTAACTTTTAAGTCCCCAAATTTCGATCAGGGTATTTAACATCTAAATCAGTGAGATATGGATCAAAATAAAGATTCCAGGCATACCCAGGATTTGATATAAAACAAGCCGCTGCTCTTAATAATCATAGCAAAGGAGCAAACATAGCAAATAGACACAAGGTTCAAGAGCATACCAAGGAAAAGGGCAAACAAACAGTGGCATGGAGGAGCGCAGATGTCCCCCACTGTGCAGGCCAACAAGTCTTCAGACTTTCGAAACCTCCCTATTTGGTAAGGCTCTCCACAGATACTGTACTCAGAGCCCACATCTCTCCGTCACAAAGTTAAGACAATGTCATCACTAAACAAAATAAACTATGTTAAAAATGAACAAGACAACGCCCCTATTCATATCAATCGAGCTATTTTGTAAAATGTGTCTTAACTCCATGAATACTGTAGCAGTACCTATGCCAGCCAAAAACCCCACTCCCACTTTTTGTAAAACAATGGACATTTTTAGCATGCTCAACCGAACGTCATCACAATAATCAAATATATACACAATTGTAGAGATACTTAGGGTGCCAGAAGATTACAAATTACCCATTTTTCCCCTCAAGTAGTCCCCACTTTTCTCCTCATGAGGAAAACGCTTCCCTTTTTTGCCAAGCTTTCCCCCCCTGAAACCAAAGACAATGAGTCTGATCAATGACATGAGTCTATCAAACTGGATAAGGAAGCTCTAGGGCTAGTGGACATTTGCCTCTACCTACACAGCACGCTTCTTAAGCCAACCAGCTATTTCAACAGCACATTGAAGAGCTCCGTTTTCACAAATTCTTCTTTGGTTGTTCAAGAAACTAGCACACAAAATCACACTCTACCAGAAAATATACTAGCCCAAACAATCCTTGCAATTTAGAGAACAATGTGCAGAGCCCTGGGCATAGTAGCCGGTGCCTTAAACTCTGAGATGGTAAAGCTAGGTAACCAAATTGTGGTTTTGAATGAAATATCATCCCATACGGTCACCCTTGATAAAGCAGAATGCAGGAGTTGAAGTAGTAACAGATTCACACAAAAAAAAATATTTACACCAAACAAATCTTGCAACTACTCAGCAACCCTAGCCAAATTAGGCGAAATACCAGAGGAGATACAGTCTACCTTATTAGACTGTAAAAAGAGCATCATTAAAGAGGGGCCTAGCCTTTCAGGACTTCCGAAAATCAAGATAAGTAAATCCAAATGCAATAAGTCTATCAACCTAGGACCCAAAGAAGACCCTGCCTCAGTTCAGCAGGCCCCACTGTCCAAACCTGATACTACCAGTATTGCGAGGAAACTAAGTACATGTGCCCCAGAGCTACCTAGAGCCTGATAGTCTAGTCCTTAAGCCAAACAGGAAAAGCATTGTTTGGAATAGCAAGCCTCATACGCAATGTGTGTAGGAAGCCACTAACCATTGGACACATGAATACCTAGAACTATTAAAAGTAAAGGCAACATTAGATAGAGGTGCTAATCGAAGAATGGAGATTTTCCTAAAACTAACGTACCCCTCAAGTAAAATCCTCATTCTGTGCTTTGTTCAGGTGCAGAACAATACAGGTAGAATGGTATGATGACGAATGCTTAAAACGTACACGTGCTCTGTTGAATGCCAGGAGAAGCAGGGAAAGTAATCCAGAGTGGGGAGAGCACTTAAATCCCAGAGACAAGAATACAAACGTCTGATTACAAGCAAGGAGAGGCAGCTCCATCTGAAAGAGTGGGAGGTCCTTCAAAAGATACTAAAGGAAAAAAACTTAAAAACACTTCTGGCAAATGGTCAGATATGGTTGAGAGGGTCACGCCAACAATCTGGAGACAGGCATCAGTCTAGCGGCATGGATAAAGTCATTTTCTGCCATGTACCAAAAGGTCCACATATTAGGTTTGACCAAAGCGGAGGTCAATTTGAATCTCTATTCAGACAATCATCACACACAGACCAAAACCTTACCCATTGAAGACAACATTGAACCTATTCCTGAGTTTAGAGAAGATGAAATCTACGATTTCATATTCAGCCAAATCCCCTGAAAAAGCCAGGTCCCAATAGAACTCCATTAACCTGGGATCTTGTCTTAACAACAGCGTATAATGCAATCTAGGAACATGAGAACATTCTTGCTCCTCGGAGATCAACTTTTACCATTCCACTCCACAAAAAAGATCTTGTAATGAACGTGCAAGTTTTTACACGATTTCATTGCTGGAGAAGCAGGAAAATGTATGGCAAACTGCTCCTTGCATGCAGAGACTTGGCCTGAAGTCAAAAAGATCCTGTAACATTTCCAAGCTGGCTTCAGGAAAGGCGAAGGTACTATCGATCAAGCAATGAGACTGAACTTCATATACTCAAAATGTGTGTCCCTAAATAAAATTCATCAATGTACATGGTCTTCACAGACTTGAAGACAGTCTTTGACTTGGCAAATCGATCTCTGCCATGGCTCAGGCTGAAAGAACAAGGACTTCTGGACCAACTTCTTAGCTCCTTGAAACAGCTCCTCTGTGGAAACACAGCTACAGTGAGATATGGCTCTTGAGGCAAATGTATACCCAACTTTAAAAATCAATACTTTTGTCAGGCAAGGTTGTGTGCTTGCTCCCACTTTTTTCAACATTTTCATAAATTACATAGGCAAAGGACGACTGGCCCGGATCATTTAGTATGCGGATGCTGCTGCTCTACTGGCCCACATGGAGACAGAAATGCATCAGCTACTCAAAGAGTTTGAAAACTATCGCATTTACAAAAACCTCATCATTAGCACTCAAAAAAAAAAAATCTGGATATTCAAACGGTCCAACTTCAACAGCATATTTGAAATCTATGTTCTACATGTCCACCACTACGATTACTACAAATCAGAGTTGACGACGAACTATCCTGGGCAGAGCATGCTGTGAAAAGCAAAACCATCACGAGCCAGTATGCTGGCACGGTCCAACACTTTCCCAACAAATGTGGCCGAAGATGGATTGAACCTGCTCTTCAAGCATAAAAAATAAAAGCTCTGGCTCCTGGCTCATACAGAGCTGAGGGAGTACAGGAAGGCACCAGGGATGCAAAAAACCAAGAACCGATTCCTGCGGTGCCTACAACATCCTGGACATGGGACCCTAATAAGTGCACTGAGAGCAGGGCTGGGCATGCGCAGCGTTGAAGCCCTGCTTGCCCTAAAACCTGTATTGTACAGTATTCACCTGTGGACAAATCCAAAGTTGGAGTCTATTTAAAAGCTTTCCATGATGTTTGGCTTCGAAAGCGCCCTGTGAGCTGTCTTGGCTCAACTATATTGCAAAAATCCTGAATGGAATATGCTGTGCAGAATGTTGGTTTAATCCTCGGCTGATTAACAGCTCGATTTTGCAATTAATCCAAAGACAATATTTGCCAATTAGCAGGCGAATCATGTTACACAAGGAGGCAAACTATTTACAGAATTTCTGAAAATCAAGACCGGTGTCTCTCCTATGAAATATGTATGGACTCCTTACCTCCCAAAGGCAAAAAAGTCTATACACGAGATTTAGACTAGGATCATTGCCGGTCCCGGCAAACAAAAAATGGCCCAAAATCATAACATGCAGAGGTCTCTGCAACTGTACGTTAGTGGGCGTGGAACCTGTTCTACTTTTTATGCTCCTAACCACCAAATCACTGCCGGCAAGTAGATTGCATCTTTGTCTTTTTATAAAAGAGAAAATCAGAAACTGCAGGAGACCATTTTCGTGTGCTACTGGTCGGATTCTGAAGTCCTTCTTGCCCTTGCAGCCTCGTAAATGTTTTTTTTTTTTTTAAGTATGGAAGGCCACTAGATCTGGTTCCTTATAGTCCCAGACTTCTCTTCGGACGTTCGAGTTACAGAGACTTTGCTGAAAGAATCAGAATTACTGCTTTATATTCCTTTAAACGTGGCACTATTGACATGATTTGCACGTGAAGTGAGTGTTAAATGAATTATATTGTCACATAGGAATAGATTTTAATTGAATTTTTTTTTTCGTAAGCAGAAATAATAAAGCAATAATATTTGCAACACAGAGGAGGAAGGGGACACAGAAGCAAGACAGGGCAGTGTGGGGGACATGAAGGCAACACGGGATGGGTGGAGGAGACATGGAAGCAACACAGGTGAGGGCAGGGGGGACATAGAAGCAATACAGTGGAAGGTGAGAGCAAAACATCACTGAGAAGCATATAAGTGAGGGCAACAGGGAGGTGGATGGGGTCAGGCAGCAGCACGAGAGGGGAGGGAAGTGCACAAGTTAGGTGGCTCAAAAACATACGTTCCCTGTGAGTGCTTACACACAAAAAAGTAGTCCCCCCAACATGGAGTACAGACACCAGGCAAACACACAGTGTTTGCCTGGTGTCTGCGACACGAGAGGGACAAACAAGTCTGAAAAGCTGGAACACAAATAAAAACACGCAAATTGGAGTGACAAGGAATGTCAACCAATGGTAAGCAATGGGTGGGCTCTAAGCCCCACCATGCTCTTGATAATCCACAAAATGCATCATAACAGAAAGAGTATGTGCGATCTAGTTTGCTCGACTTAAACATGCATGTACATTAAACAGTAGGGCTGGTAGTGTTAATATGCTCCGGTCCAAAAGGTAACCCATGGCATGTACGGATTTGGCTTATTGCACCCCAGGGGGCACATGCTGGTAAAGATGAAATCAGAACACATGTGCACCACCGGCACCATAACTGAGGCACGACAACTTGGGCATCAACAGTTTGATGGTAAACTAAATTTGTTTTTAAATGCAATGTTCTTATAAAAAGGAGAAAAAACATAGAAGCCCTTAAACACATTCGTAAATAAACAGAGCAAACATTGTCTGTAAAAATGAGTCAAAGAAGATGCCTTGAGCAGGAAACACTGGGCTGGATGAAAAATTGATGAAGCAACTCGGCCATAATAAATGAAGTAGTGCAGATACACCCTCTGCCAAGAGCTCAATATTCTATTCGAAAAAGGAAAGGACTCCCTGGAGAGGACCAAACCGCAGCCTGTTCTGCAGGATTCTTCGTGCGCGGAGGGGGTGGTGGGGGGAAGGGGATTGAAATGTGCTAAATGCAGACCTCGACAGGTACTTTGCTGTTCTAAGCAGAACAAGCACCAAAACAGTAAAGTACATCAATCTCCATGGAAAAGTTGACATTAGCCTAAAACTAGGACATCGTGCGGACTGAACTCGGCAAAATGGCTAAGAGAATTAACATTCGCACGTGCCATCACAAGTGACCGGAAGGTCAGAAGTTCAGATGCCAACGAGCGTTCCGCTCAACCTTCCACGCTTTCAACATGGGGATATAAAGTACAGTCACTGTGTATTTAATTGTAGATTTTATATAGTGCTTCATAGCCAATGAGGCATGAAGTGCTCCAATTTGCATTGGGTTTAGGGATACCCTTTCTACATGCATGGTTGCAAAAAGGTGTAAACGGTTGCAGTATGGCCCTCAGGAAGATGCATAATGTTTGTAGACTTACTAGAACATCAAGCACATATTTTACAATGCTTAGAAACAGCATAGCATGGTGAAAAGAGATACACAAAAAAACAATATTATTAATGTTGAAGTGTTCCTGCCTGGAATTACATAAATGGGAAGAGTTAAGACAAACGCAAGCACTGGCAAAGCCAAAAGGTCTGACGTTGGCTACCTACTTTTGGCTATGTCAATATGTATGCTCAATCAATCAAATACTTTATTTAGTTAAATAAAAACCACAAAAGTATATCACATGCATAAAAACAAAGCAAAAGTACATTTCATCCTAAATACATATCTTCAATATTTAAGTACTATAAAAAGGGTTCAATTTAAAAAAGGCCTCTGCATAATTTCAGCGGCTGAAACTTTTTTCCTACTTCTGAGAGCACACACCAAAAAGCTTTCCACTTAAAGCAAATTCTGGGGGGCTGTAACATTTGAAGGTGGATCAGAACTGGTTTTACCTGCCAAAACCCCTTTACTCTGAGCAACAGTAAAATATAACATTGTCCTAGCTTCTGATAATGATTAAAAAAAAAATAAAGTGCACTGTGTCTTGGACCGAGAAGTTATCACATGAGCATGACCCTTGGTCTTCCACCTTATGCTGCCCCTGGGGTTCTGGTAAAAGCCAGTGCAAAAGATTCAAACTAAAACGGTTCTGGTGTGCAGTTCTGGGAATAGTCAGTGAGTTCACCGAGGACACGCTCTGCTTGGCTCTGACGTGCCCTCCCACCCAGGTGCCCCAGATGTGTTTAGCAAGCACATCCACCCAGCTGCCCCAGATGTTTTCGGTGATCAGTGCGTTTTTATCCGTGTTCGTTTCTTCTTGCTGGCTGTGAAGGGGTACAGAGGTGATCAGGGTCCCAGGATGCCTGACCCAACATGGCCGACATTGGTGACTTCTTCCCCATTGCTGAACTTTTACCTACTCAACCCTTCCTGGACTGTGCCTGACCTCAAGAGGACTTCTAGATCTCTTTATGACCATGGCCTCCCAACCCACCCCACCCCCGCACCACTCTGACATTCCCTGAGGACACATGACCTCTTTCCTGACAGCGGAGTTCGAGGATTTGTCCGACGCCCGGTGGAGCTGCTCTGTTCAGCTAATGAGGAGATCGGACTTGGTTCACCCCCTGACCGTCACCTGCCCAGCCAGACCTTGGGCACAGTTTCTCCCTTTCTCCCTGTCTTGCCCACCCTCCCCCTCTCCCACCCCCGTTGGTGCTTCCTTGAGAGCTATAGGGGAGACTGGCCTCGGACTACCTCACTGGCCGTCACCTACCCATTCGGTCTTTGGGCTGACTTTACCTCTGTCTCTTATTCCTTCCTCGTCCTCTCCCTGAGTGAATTTACTATTTGCATAGTTACAACTCTAACCACTAGTATACGCAGGAGTTCTTTGTACTTAATATCACTATTTTGTGATTCTGAGCTCTCCCGTTTGCATCTCTCTCCTAAGTGACTCTACAATGTATACATTTCCTTTTCTGCTATCTGTTTCTCTTCTTTGTGGAACTCTTCAACTCGCGGTCTCCCTCCCTCTGTCACCCCTGACCCTTGCCTTTCGCGGATCCTGTCTTTTTCTAGATCGCTAATTTACCCTGGTATTGAATGTGTTATCTTTTTGTATTAATGTGATTTTTCTTTTGCCGTCTGTTCCCCCTCTGTTGACCTGCCAGTTCCGACCCGCCTCCTAGCCCCCTGTCCCTTGTTGCCCTTTTACTAAGCACTCCTTCTCCTCTTGTTGGGGAAAGATCCAATATTCATACTCTGGAGTCTCAGGGACCCCCTCTGAGAGAGTCAACAGTGTCAAGGGAGCCACGCACAGTTGAGGTTTGGTATGGCGCCCCTTACCAAAGCACTCCCTCTCCCCTTGTTGGGGAAGGATCCAGTAGGTAGGCCTTGGAGTCTCAGAGACCCCTCTGAGAGAGTCAACTGCGTAAAGGGAGCCTCACGCAGCGGAGATGTGGGAATGATACCACTTCCCCTGAAAGCACAGCTTACCGGACATTGGACGCGGCTTTTACTCGTCTACCGGTTTGTACCCCCTTCACCCTCCCCCTCCTCTTTCATGCTCTGTCTCTCACCCTCCCCCACCGCTTTCCCTCTTTCATCCTTTGTCTTCCTCCTCTGCTCCTATCCCCTCTCCCCTGAATCTCTCCCCCTGTCTGCTACGCCGCCTAGCCCCCTGTCCCTTGTGCCCTTTGACTAAGCACTCCTTCTCCCCTTGTTGGGGAAAGATCCAATATTTATACTCTGGAGTCTGTGTTTCCCCTGAGAGAGTCCACTGCGCTAAGGGAGCCACTCACAGTTGAGGTTTGGTATGGCGCCCCTTGCCAAAGCACTCCCTCTCCCCTTTTTGGGGCAGGATCCAGTAGGTAGACCTTGGAGTCTCAGAGACCCCTCTGAGAGAGTCCACTGCTTAATAGGGAGCCTCTCGCAACGGAGATGGGGGAATGATGCCACTTCCCCTGGGATCACAGTTTACTGGACTGTGGACGCAGCTATTACGCGTTTACCGGTTTGTGCCCCAGTCACCCTCCCCCTCCTCTTTCCCCCTTCATTCTATGTCTACTCCCCCTGCTCCTACCCCCTCTCCCTTTGTATCTCTCCCCTTGCCTGCTTTTTCCCTTACCTATATGTCCTTATTTTGTCTCGACCTAACATGTAATTATGTAGCTATGCACTAATAACTGTGTAACCTTTGTAACGATGTAACCTGCAACTATGTTCTGATTCTCATGTAAAGCGCTCTGATACCTCCGGGTCTAGCCAGCGCTATATAAATCCTTTCAAATGTTGACTACTAGTCACCTATGCTACCCATATACTACTATCTACCTCTTTTGTACTGAATGGCGAATACCGAATGTATGTATACTACCTCAACCATCTAATGTTTAATAACTGTATATTGTAAAGCGCTCTGATACCCGCGTGGGTCATGTTCGCGCTATATAAAACTTTATAAATAAAATAAAAAATAAAATAAAAAAATAAAACGGGTTAAAAGAAAGTGGTGATGAGGCAATATAACCGTGATTAAGTAGGGTTCCATGAGAACATCGGTTTTTAGGACTATATGGGCCCCAACTGTAGGTTTTAAAACTTCTCTTTCTTCTCTATCTGCTTAAACTCGTCATAAATTGCTTTTTAATCCAGGACTGATCTTTTTTGGTGATCCTCTCCGTTGCCTCATATAGCTCTGGACACCCCAGTTTTTCAAAGCAGACCTTAATATAGTGCAGCCACGGGATGGAACGACCTTTATCCAGGGAAATACAATCTTTTATAATAGCCTGGTTCAGCCCTAGCTCTGTACTTGACCAAATTGTGAACCAATGAGCTAGGGGTGAAGGAGCAAGTCTGTTCGTAATATACTCCAACCCCAGTTCTTCATGCACTATAAAGGTGGCGACTGATTGTGGGATTAACAATAATCTTCTAATTAAATCATTTTCAGCTCTCTGTATCTCACCAGTCATTAGATCCCCCATACATCACTTCCATAACTAGCAATGGATAAAAATTTAGCTTGGTAAGCTTTAACCATGGCTTGTATGGGGTAAAGCTCCCAACCTTTTCGCAAATTCAAATACTGAGGCTACTGATCCTGTCTGCAAGTTTCTCTTAACCTTTCTTTGTAGGACCCATGACCCCTCTTATCAAAAATGACCCACAAATAAGGGAACGAAGAAACTCCAGTCACTTCTAGATTGCCTCCCATAATTTTCCTCTGGCCTTTCCTCTTATGGCCAATTACCATCATATGGGATGTGGAGTGGTTTACACCCATGTCAAGGGAAGCCATAAACTCAATGAAGGAATTAAGTAAACACTGGAGGGCTACTGCTGTTCTAGCTAACAAAACAGTATCATCAACATGTATAAACGCTGGAATGAACTGGGTCCCTACCCGGGGAATATCCTTTGTGGCCAAGCATAAAGAAGGGCATAGGTTGTTAATATACAGTGTAGAATAATAACGTGCCAAAATACATCCTTGCCTCACGCCTTTATATATTTTTATTTGGGCTATTAAGGACCCGTTATGATTATACCCAACTGCAGCTGTAAGGTCCTGATCCAGATCATATAAAAAGTTTATAAAGTTATGGTCCAGCACTAAGTCAATTAGTAATGACCATAGATTTGTTCTGTTCACCTGGCTGAAGGCAAACGCCAGGTCCATAAACGCCAGATGCATCTGCCCTCTTTTATCTACTGTATATTTACAGATTAACAGGTGTAAATGAAGGCACTGATCAAGGGTGCCTTTACCCTGCCTAAACCCGTATTGCAAACAGGAGATCAAATTTTTGAGCTCAAGCCAGTATGATAATCCAGACAAGATCACCCTGCCCAGAACCTTAACTGATGAACTAATGAAGAAAATCAGCCTATAACACCTGGGGTCCGACCTATCATCCTTTTTTGACACTGGGATAATGACAGATGGTCTCCAAGAAGAGAGAGGACCCTTTCTCCATGCCACACTAAAGACGTGTTAATATTTTTGCCCAACCCAGTGGGTCATGTTTAAAAATGTTGGCAGGTCACCGCCCGGCCCCAGGGCCTTGTTCTCCGTCATAGCTTGTATGGCGATCCCTACCCCCTCCACTGTAAAACAAGGGTTAGAAGCCTCCCTCTGTGGAACCAGTGGTAAGGTGGGGGGAGCCTCTACTGATCTTCCACAGATCTCAGAGAAGAGTTTTACCAAAGCGTCCACAGGGATTGCGCAATCTACTACACTGTTTGCTACTCCTGAACAAAAAAGGGACGGTTAATGATTTCCCAACATGTTGCACTGTTCTAAGGGTATCAGGGTTCAAAAGATCCTCCCAGGCTTTCTCCTTGATCACCCTCTTGCAGGATGCTATAGTACGTTTATTATATTTCCGGCTCCTAGCTATCTCAGCCCTATCTCTAGGGACTTTCTTTAGGGCCGTAATCAGGTTCTGATGGGCCTTTGAGCAATTCGAGTCAAACCATCTCTACCCAGTATTAGCCATCTGTCTGTTAGTGGACCTAAGATTAATCTCAACCTGTTCATTGATCCTTCTGTATGCATTTAAGAAAAGCTCCTCGTTCCCAGTGTCGCTCAGACAACACTGAAATTTAACGTCACAAGTGGAATGAAGGGTGTTAAAAAAAGGAGTTATGCAGAACCTTGTTCCATCTGAACCTCCTCCCATGATCCTGTGGTGCGATACCGTTGTTGCTTGGACCAACATTTTTAAACAGAGTAAGTGGTCTCCCGTATTCCAAAAATAGGATCAGGGGGTTGTAGTCACTAAACTCAGACCACTGTACATTAAAACTACGTATGAACTGGGCTAAATAGGCTGACACAAACATAAAATCAATAACCATATTGTTCTCCCTCCCTTTAAATGTGGGAATAATGGGTCCTTCTAGACCCTCTCTTGTTGAAACCAGGTTAAAATCAGCTAAAACCTCATTGAGAGTACTTCCTTTGGTCGAGTGTTTAAAGTGATCACCCCGAATGGGGTCTAAATCTGGGTGTTTTATGCTATTTGTGAATGCTTTTTGTAAAATTGTATAATGGGACTACATTTTGTGCGTAACTGCACATAGTGCAAAGGCAGAATTCGGTCACTCACAGAGAGCAAAGCCAAAGGCTGAAGTTGGCTGACCCCTCGTATTAAGGTTTATGCTGTGCTAGGAAGATCAAAAATGTAAATGACAACCACAGACTAATGGATACAGAGATCTGTTTGAAAGTCCCTTTTAGTAAGTGTGTTATACATAAAATGTTATTGTAAACAAAAGGTCTTGGCTAACACTTGACCTAAAAACGGTATAGGTATACGGCTGGCAGGGAGCAAGATGACTAGGGAAAGTAGTGCGCAGATGTAAGTGGAAGCAGGAGGAAGTGGATGTACCGGTACACACTGAAGACTTTGCCCAGGAGAGGTTCTGAAAAGAGATTTGAAGATTGCCCATAAAGAAGAAGCAGGGAATTTCAGAGTTAGCGATCAAAGTGAAAGAAGAGGCAAAGGCGAGGATAACAGTAGAACAAGAAAACTGAAGGAAGTGGTTTGTTGAGCAGTAGGCACAGAGCAGGGGGGCTATAAAATACAGAAGGTCCTCCAGTACAGTCAACTTACCACCAAGCTGAGAAACACCAGAGCCTCAGGATGACTGAAAAGGGTGAATGTTGCACATCAATAACACTGCATGAAATCAAGCCATATCACACCAAGAAGAGACCTCTCCATACCATAAAGTCACTTAACACACCATCACTTATATGTCTGAAAAACACTGTGAAGCAAACCAATTCACACAGCACCAAGTCTAGTTGACCCATCAATCAATTAACACCACCACTGACCACACCACCTTATTACTCCAGAAGAAAACCAAGACCCATCCACAAGGAGCAGCATGGTAGTAAAAGTCTTCACCTCAGACAGTCAAAACGATCTCCTTCATGGGGAACCTCTAGTAGAGAACCCCAATCACAGACCCGGGTAATTCCTACATAAAAGCTTCAAAAAGACATGTAACTGGGTGATGCTGCAATACACAAAACCTCCAACATATCATAAATTAGAATGGACATGTAAATTAGGCAAGCAGGGCAAAGGATTAAATCAAGGAATGGAGAGTATTTTAGGTTACTTCATGAGAGGAGAGCCAGTGGAATTACTAGAGCACTCTTAAAATGAGGAGAGGGACTGCACTGAACCAGGGAACACCTTTGTAACCGTAAGAGGCATAAGGGATTACTAGTGATGAGGAGCATGCCATGGCAGCAAAAACAGATGAAGGGTGGATGATCACCTGCTGAGCTCTATTATGTCAAGGACACAGTACAGAACATTTGATCTGAGAGATTACATGCCCTTGAGCCCTCTTAACAACAGAATCGATACAGTAAAGGAAGAGGGTCGGGTGAACTAAGACAATGGGCCCTGACCTAAATTAATCACAAAATAAGATTAAACGAAAAACAGCATAAAGGCAGAAGGTTGCAAAAAAATATATATCGAAAATGGTTCGAGGACTTAGGAACCAGGGTTATTTTATTCAAGAATCTACATTGAAAGATGTAAAGCCAGAGCCAGGCCTTGGAAATTCCAGTCTATAGAAAGCAAGCTTTCTTAGAAGAAGATGTAAGAAGTTCCACTTGAAAAGGTCCAACACCTGTTAAACACATATTTGTGTATTAGAATTCAGAATATTAAAAGCTTTCAGCAGAGGTCTTTGGGCAGACCCATGATGTACAAACCTGCACTTCTGCAGAACCCCTTCACAAATCACCCATGTATTTAAACCGAACCCCAAATGGATGTTAACTTACAACTGCTTTGTAAAAGGTCAGTGGGAGGTCAGAAGTAAAGGGGGTGGGGTACTCCTCCACCAGTTTAGTTCTCTTCATCCCACCAATTTTGTAATAGCAGTCTACCTTCACCAAGCAGTACTTTCGCCTTTTACTTTACAGTGGTTTGAAAGGGGAGTTTTGATTCTATATTGAATTTCACTCCTATTGATGGACATAGCATTGGTATCTCTCCAAATACACACCACACACTTTATAAAAACCATCATTACTCAATCTTTGAGTGACCTAACCTCTGGTAACTCTCACCAACTCGTGGGTGTTGTAAGCGGCTCATATTTTAGATAATGCAACGTAAACTCACTACATTGAGGGATATCCGCTCTAGACCTACACACCAGCGTCTGTGCTTTTATCTAGATTTGGTTTGAGAATGCCCACGGGTAACCTCCCAGAGAGTGAAGCACATGTTGGCATAGCGAAGAACGGCTACTTAACATATATTTATCACTGGAGGAAGAACACAACTATCATACAAAACAACAAAAACAAGATTCCTTCTTTTTATGTAAGGTTTTAGAAATGAGACAATAAAAATTGGATTTAAAAAATCAAATAAGACTAACAAGCTTTGATATGATTCTACAACTAATATAATTCATGGAAAACATATTCCTTTCCAGTGTAGGGGAGCCACCCTCAGGCCAGGTACAGTCCAAGACTATTAAGAAAACGAACAGGGTTTCCACAAATGGAGCCAAGCCATTTACAAATTTAAAAACAGTACTTTCATCAACACCTTCTACAGTCCCATTCCCCACTTAAAGTGTTCTCATGTACTAATTGGGTAGCATTCAATCTTGCATAACCAGAACACCCACAGGCACTTTTCCTCAAACGTATTCTCTCTACTCTTACTACTGTACCCGCAACACTTTCCATATCCCTCCCCAGCAGTTCTTGCCTCCTTCAAAAAGAGTTTCCCCAAGCAATACATGTACACTTGTTAATCTAAGCGGGACAGGGCTGAGCCCTGGGAAAGCAAAAAATAACTTATCACTTTTAATAAGTACTTCTTAGTGCAGAGGTACAATGTGACGTATTAATGTCAAAGCTTCCACATGTTAAAGAAATACACTTTTTGGAATTTTGAAGAGATATTATATTTTACATTATGTTTGTAGTTTGATTTACACAGCAAACATTTTCAGGGCTTGGCTCATGTACGGGCTCTAAGAGCCGAGCCAGACCATTGGCTCGGCTCTCCCACCACTAGAACAAAGAGGATACTGTTGTTCACCATTACCATCCAGGACCTAAGCACTATGTCATCCCAACTGAATATCCAAGTTAGCCCCTGTGTACTCTCCAAGGATAGTAATAGCAAGCTACCAAGGTGCTTTATTTTAAATTTAACTTGTCAAGTGTTTTATTGCTTTTAGCCCAGGATTGCAGTGTTATATGAACTGTTAAATTATTGCTTTTGGCCCAGGATAGCAGTGCTATATGAACTGTTAAATATACTGTTGCATACTAATTTTGGATATTTGTCAAGTAACATTATTTATGAAATTGTACTTTTGCGATTTTTAAACAATTAGGCAGTGCCCTCATGTGGATTTCCTAGATGGCTTAGGCCACATCTCATTTACAGGCCGCCCACCTTTTTCATCCCACTTAAAGCAATTTCTAATCTCACAACAGTCTTTACGGTGCAGCAATCCCCATGGTTGCACTCTATACCTACCACACAGTCTCTCCATCCCCGAAATGCACTTCACTGCTTCAGGATGCTACCATGCGATGATGCCCTCCTACGTTCCAATGGCTGTGTTCTCTCATGCAGGAGGCAATTCTTTTCTCCCACCTCTGCGCTACTCAGCCAACTCCTGTTACTGACTTTAATCATCCTCAGTAACCCCACCTGACAGCACTCGTCACACATCCTGCCGTAGTCATCCCCCACAGAACTTGCCTATGAGTACTCCTGCAGCAAGGGTCTTAATGGTGATTGGATTAAGCTATTAAACTTGAAAAAGTCCAAGAGAACAGAATCCCACGCCCATTTTATGCTTGAAAATCTTAAAGCTGGGACCATACCTTTAGGCCTCCGAGTTAGAAATAACCCTGGCCTTTTCACAGAAATTAAAAAATTTCTAGAAAAGTGGACCCTAATCTCTAATCGCTGTTCACGTGAATGGATGATTTTGATTATTGAGACAGCTAGAGAGGTAGTGGCACTACTCAAAGAAATACAAGATATTGAGGATAAGCTCAGACAGACCAACACGCTAGAAGACACCAAAAAGAGACTGGAAGAGGTAAATCTCGAACTTGACTCTTTCAGTGAATATCTGATAAAAAAAGACCAATAAACACAGGAAGGATATCCTTTTCTCACAAGAACGGGTTTACCCGTTTCTTACAGAAATGTTTTACACTACACCGAGAGAAGACCCCTCGCAGTTTGAACAACGTAACTGGACCAGTAAAAAGATTATCTTTTCGGATACTACGGATTCGGACGGAGAGAACTCTTCCAATCTTTTGTGTTGTTTTTAGAACATGTTAACTGTTTGTGGTATGAATGTGGCATGTCTGGAAATGTGAGATCAGATACATCGATACTCTGTGTCTTAGTGTTGCTCTCATTAATAGATCTATTTTTCATGTTGTATTAATCATTGTGACACGATTATATAATGCTTAATTTTGATACGAATAAAAACAAGAACATATTTTCTGTTTACTTTTTGTGATCTATTTGAATGTACATCATCTGACTGAATTACTGTATTTTCATCAGCTACACATATAGTGATCGAAGTTTCGTTAGGCTCATGTTGTGTCTCGTTAGAGCACTATTTAGACAGACCCCCCAGGATATTGCGGCATAGATTTGCAAATTTAGCGGCACAAAAGTGGAAATTTAGCAGCACAAAAGTGGAAATTTAGCGGCATTATTGCGGCACTTAATTTTATTCGTAATCATTCCTTTTCAGCCTTAAATCGATGTAAACTGATTTAGCAGGGTATTCCACTGTGAACTGGCATGTTTAAAGTGTCTTCGGCTCTACGGAAGCACAGCTCCAATCTGCACCTCGTGAGAGAGGGCCCTATTTCTCCCTGGGGTGTTCTTGCACCCCTGCCGGGGTACCGCTGCCTCCATTGCTCATGTCAGTTTTTCTGAGTTTTCTGAAGAGCAGGTGATGTGACTGAAATTGACTCCCTGTTGATGACGGATCGCAGACCACTCTCTGATCCACAGACATGGACAGAAGCCCAAATTCACAAAACACTTCTTGCAGGTCAATCAGCAGCCGTCTCCTAATCCTGCTTTCTGACAAGGCAAGCTTTTGCTGAGCCACCACAATAAAAGCAGTGTTACATGAAGGATAAAACCAACAAAAGGCAGTAGGACATGGAGCGTGCTCACCAGGCACTCGTCACCCAGCCATAAGTTTTCCTTAACATTCCATGCGTAATCTTTCTCGCCCTCTATGGAAAATGAAAAGAGACGGGATAATGGCGCCCAGGCAGAGGAGTCCTTGAGACCCACAGGCAGCCACATTATGGCGCCCAGGCTGCTAATGCAGCAAGACTGGCTTCTGTGATGAATTCTTTCCTCTGTGTTAAAGATGGCCACTGCCACGATATATTACGCGGCTGGAACATCTTGTATTTGCATGTTCAGATTCAGAAAGAACACTTTAGCAGCTTCTGGTGTTGAATGGACAGGCATATGAAACAGTGAGGTGGTGGGTGCCCGTCTTTTGACTACTTACAGTACAGTTTCAGTTCTCGTCCATGCTCCACTCACCTTCCACTGTGACTGCTGTTGTAGGAGAAGCCTACTTATCCAGGGCACGCCTAACCCCTTTCTTGAGCAACCTTCCCTAGACATTAGTGCCAGGAAATGCCCGGGCGGCAGGAAATTGCTACCATCCTGCCGCAGCCTGAGCCGACCGACACTCTCTCTTAGTCTCTGGCGTCATGAGAGTAAAACTCCTGTTCACGTGGGACTGACCGGAGCGAGGCGCCAGTAGCCGAAGGTAAGGAGTGCTGCATTTGCAGATCAGATCAAAGCCACATAGGCTAAAGGCTTGGATCTTGGCCAGGAGGAAGCAGGTATTGGACGGCTGGTCAGCGGCACGTAGTGACGTGTGCGCGCACAGCCAATAAGCGGGCATTGTTTGTTTTGCAGACACTTTTTTCTAAATATCGCGGCAACAATTGTAAATATCGCGGCCATCGCGCTATTCAGCCGATTTCGCGATTTTTTCGTGAATCGCGAAATCGCGAAATGCTGGAGGGTCTGTTTAGAGACAAGTTTTTCCGTCAATCAAAGCAGTTTGAGGACAGGATAACTTTTCTTTTCAGTGTACTTTATTCCCCTGGTTCCCTGCCTGCATAATTTCCCCCCGAGGGGCCCTCTCTTTTTGTATTTACTCCTGCAGAAATACCTTATCTTCTGCATTACACGGCTCACAATATTTGTTCCTGACCTTACTACAGAGTTCCCAACATATAACGGTGTCCTTCCTCATGTTAATCTTGCAAGCCAGTACTCCTTCTCAATAACCAGGTCAAAATGGGCAGGATATGCTAGGAACGACAGTCCCAATCTTTGTTAATTTTACATAAAACAGTTCCACTACTTTTTGTTAAAGGTTTGTGGTTTAAAAAAAAAAAAACATTTTTGAATGGGTTACACCCAACTTTAGGTGCCTCTGGCTGAAAGAGAATGGAGGAGGCCTCCTGTACTGCGAAGCCAAGAGAGAGCTAGGTAGCAAAAATAATGAAACACGCCTTCGCCAGAGAGCCTGCTACCCCGAAAGAAATGGGAATGTGTGAAATTGGTTAATCAGTAAATCTACAGGCTAAATGAGAGCTGGTAGATGGCTTTAATGAATGGAGATATTTGAGGCTTCATGGCGACAAACAATTATTGAGTGGTAATGTAAGGATGCTACCGTCCAAGTGCTGGAGAAACTTGTATAAAAGATTAGCACTAGGTACAGTTTTATTGCATATTACTAAAAATAGATAGTATTGAAAGCACTTTAATTATCTTAAACACTATACTACTTTTGTGGCAGCCTATCCTACACTGTGTGTAGTACAGTTTTGAAATAATGGCGATTATTTAAAGCGCTTTCAGGTGCAGGCTGGACCTTGTATCACCATAAATACACGTCACTATTCCCCAACAAAGATTTAATTCTGTGACTGTCTGGTTAGACACATGGTCATCTGTAGTTATTGCAGTAACCAATGCAGCTTTCATTAAGTAAAAGAGAGCATTTCCCACTTAATTTACATTTAAGGTGTGTGCATAAAATAGTGTCAGATTATTTTGTTCTTTTTAGCCATGTCTCTGACCACCCTACCACACTCCTTTATCCCGCCCCACTGCGCTCAGCATCACAGTTCCAATACTTTATCGACTCCAGCCAATCCCCAGGGCTCTTACTCTACCAGCATTATTCTTTGCCTAAGAAGTATCACTCTCCTCGGGGGCGGAGCTTGCCTGGTTTAAAGATGGGCGCGGCTTAAGAGTGCTCCGCTAGTCATCGCAACTATCCGGCATTTATCCTCGCATTCCCGTTTACCCGGCTCACGAGAATTGCAACCGCCGAGCCTGGGTAATATGGGCTATCGATCGAGCCCAGTATAATGGAATTTGGTGCGCCCTGTCTGCGGGTGTGAAGAGAGATGCCACGTGGCCTTCGGCGTGTGTGTTGTGAGGCCTGCGGCCGGTCCCCGCTGGTGCGCGACTGAGGGCGCCTGGTTCTCCCTGACGTTGTGGGCCTTGAGCCGAGAGCGGAAGCGGTGGCCGGGGGTCATTGGTGCTTTCCCAACACAGGAGACCCATCTGGCGAGACGCTCCTCCGTTTGCACTGAGCTGTGAGCGGGCTGTACGGGAGAGAACTAGGAGCGGGACTGCCTGGGGGGACATCGCGCCCCGGACTCCAGAGGCCGCAAGGATACCACCAACAAAATAGAGCGGCCGAAAATAGATTGCTGCTGTAGCCCTGTGGCGCATCTGCCCGGTATAGCCCTCGGCGGCTGCTGGCTTAGTGGCTAATTGCCTAAACGCGAGCCCGAGAGACTGGAAAGAGAAACGCAGTTACCGGTGGAGGAAGACCCAGGCCTGCTGACATATGTGGCGTCACCGTGCCCCTGCAGCGGCTCCCATAAGACACCCGGGACTGAGGCAGGTGAGAGATCTGTGCGGCCAGACACAGGCGGGAAGACTGCTCCCCCGTAATTAAGTGAGCCTGGAGACGTGTTGTCTGATACTGCGCCTGATGCGCATGGGGGATCAAGTAGTTGCCCGAAATTAGGTACTTGGCGGCAGTTGGGCATATAAGCGTGAGGCGCAGTAAATACAAAGTGCCTATCTGCG
Organism: Calotriton arnoldi; assembly: GCA_963921515.1. NCBI lineage: Eukaryota > Metazoa > Chordata > Amphibia > Caudata > Salamandridae > Calotriton > Calotriton arnoldi. Next base: position 950,664 of record CAWUFW010001721.1, on the reverse strand, counting down.
ATCTCTACGGCTAACAGTTGCACCTGCCTCCAAGTCCCAGTGCAGAGCCCATATCTTTTGGAGCATGAGGTTACTCTGCAGCTCACGAAGGGCACCAGAAGAGAGTGGCTGGGATTGATTGGCACACACAGGATCAACATTGAGCGGACTGACTACCAAGTGGGGGTGCCGAGCTGACTGTCTCCTACCTGCTCCGTCTGGTCACTGTCGTGGAGAGCCTCTTTGGGGCTGAACTAGAGGCCAAGAGTGGTTTGCACATTCCGACTGTGCCACTCTTCAAAGATAGGCAAGGTGGATAAAACACAACAGAAGCTGCAGTTTGAGCAGCGCGAGTCGCGGCATAGAGAGGAGGAGGCAGGCCCAGCGGGGGCAGACCAGCAGACTGCTTCGGAGGTACCGGAGGGAGATCTGCGACAGATTCTGACAGCTATGCAAAAGAGTCTGTCCACTATCGACGCTAAAATAGACTCTCTCGCTTACAGGATGTCGAAGCGAATAGACAAGCAAGCTGAGCGTATAGATATGACAGAGGAGAGTTGCAGACATGGAAGAGGCATGAACGGAAGCTGACGCAGCGCAGAAACAGATGGGGAAGATACTAACGACCCTACAGGAAAAAGCGGAAGATTTAGAAGCAAGAGCTAGACGCAGCAACATTCGAATTACTGGGCTGCCTGAGACCACGCCAATGGGAAACATGGAGGTATTCATAGAAAAGCTGCTCGTCACACTGCTGGGCCGAGATACGTTTTCGGACAGGTTTATTGTTGAGCGCGCTCATCGCTCCTTGGGGCCTAGGCCGCCGCCAGGTGCTGCATCCCGCCAAGTGATTGCGAAATTATTGAATTATAGAGATAGAGACGCTGCCCTGAAGAGGGCTAGAGAGCTGAAAGATCTGCAGTACGAAGGTCCCTCCCTTTCTCCATTTCCTGATTTTACCATTAAAGTTCAGGAAGCAAGGAGACAGTTTGACCCTATGAAGCGGAAGCTGAGAGACCTTGGATTGGACTATGCTATGCTCTACCCGGCCAGACTTAGGGTTATAATGAATGGCAAGTCGAAAATATTTGTTGACCCTAGGTCACTACAAAAGGTCCTTAAGGACTGCAAAAAAATCGGGAAGGCAAGAGAACTTGAATCAGAAACAGCCTGAGGCAGCAGGAGGCGATCTGAAAGAGTAAAAGGCCTGGGTGGGTGAGACGGACAGTTTGCAAACAATAGCAAAAGGTATGTTGCTGTTAATCTGAGATGGATGTCAAGGAGATTCCCTGGGGCAGCCCGGCCCTCTGGGCCTGGCTTTTTTGCAAGACTGGCAATGACCATGGGCTGTACTTTGGCCGGTACTCTGAGACATTTGACGTGACTCTATATAAGTTTGAGATTATTGCGCAAGGGCTCAAAGCTGGGCTATGATTAGGTCACCTCATGAGCTGATGTGCAGCCTGCCCTGGGAGGACTTACTGCCCATAGTCGGGTGGGAAATGCTTAATAGATGTGGATGGCTAAGTTTCAATTTCATAAGGTTATAGTTGCTTTTTTTACGTGATGACGGTAACATCCGACCCAGAGTGTTACCCACTACCTAATTTGAACTCGCACTCATGTGTCTTATATATTTCTCAAATTGATATGGAATTGTTATGCGACACAGGAAGGGTGGGTTGGACTCGATCATGCCCTGTTGGGGAAGGCGTGGGTGGGGGAGTTTCTTGTTCCGTACTACAGTGTAAGATGCAGATAATGTGCAAGCGATGTTTTACGGTTACAGATGTCCTTGGGCCGTAGTCTGTGTTACTTTTTATATAAGATGGTCCCTGATATGATTTCTGCACTGATATCTGATGGAAGGTAGAGGTGATAAAGTCTGATTACTCACTTGGAATATTAGAGGTCTGAACAATCATAGAAAGCTACGTAAGGTGGTGGCATACCTTCTGAGGCATGAGATAGACATTGCACTGCTGCAGGAGTCCCATCTTCCTGCAGGCAGTAACATGTTGAAGACCAGAGCTCTGCTTGGTCATATTCACACTGCTGGTTTCACTACCCACGCCAGGGGAGTCATCACATGGGTGAACCCCAAGTCCGGTATTAAACTACAAGCACTTGAAACTGACGCTGCTGGCAGATATGTAATCTCCAGGTGCACTGGAAAGGGTATCGATTGGCTGATGGTTAATGTCTATGGGCCTAGTTATGATTGTAAGCTGTTTTATCAGAACTTGCTGGGACTTTTGAAAGCTGGGGGTGTCTGGCCAATTCTCTGGGGCGGAGACTTCAATTGTGTGATGGACCCCGTGCTGGACCGATTGGGAGGGCCGGCGAGACACCCCTCGGCAGCAGCTAAGGTGGTCTGTGATATAGCTGTGCAGCTGGAGTTACTGGATGTATGGAGGGAATGATCCCCGGGTGCGGGCGGTTTCACCCATTATTCTGCCCCACATCAACTACACACCAGAATAGAATATTGGTTCGTATCGAGAAGCCTGATGCAACGAGTACAGGACTGTAGGGTGCTTCCCCGCTCTCTCTCAGATCACTCCCCAATCTTACTAGACATAGTTAATTTAAGGAGGAGGCCGGCGCCCTTCACGTGGCGCTTCCCACCATTTTCATTAAGGGATAGCGTTTTCTGTGCTGAGCTTGCTGAGGCTATAAAATGCTTCTTTGACACTAACATGGGTTCAGTCCAGCAGTTTGCAACTGTCTGGGAAACATTTAAAACGTACATCAGGGGGATAGCCATGTCCAAGCATTCTGGAGTGTTGCGCTCCATCCGCCAACGCCTGACGTATCTAGAGGAAAGGCTAGCTGAGTTGGAAAAGGAAGCAGTGGAGAATGACTGCCCTACTGTAATGGATAGATTGAAAGAGACGCTGATCGAATACCATGAGACTGCAGATAGTGAAGTAAAGCACATGGGGAAGTATGCAGTGGCTGACCGTCCTGGTGCGGTGCTGGCTGCCTTGCTGCGAGGCAGGAGGGAGGCGGCAAATGTGATGGAGAGAAGGGCTGCTGATGGGGGTTTGTTGACTGGAACCACAGATTTTGCTAACAGATTTAATCAATATTACACTGATCTATATAGTAAGAAAGTTTCCACTGATGGAATTGCCATTACTGACTATCTTGAGCACTTTTGGATGCCCTGGCTCTCAGATGAATACAGGGAGTACCTTATGAGGCCATTGGATGCGCATGAGATATCGGTGGCATTGAGCTCGATGAGATCGGGGGGAGCGCCTGGAGCGGACGGTCTTACTGTGGCGTTCTATAAAGAATTTAAAGATTTACTAATCCCACACCTGTGCACTCTTTGTGGAGAGGTGTGGTGCAGCGGCCAGGGCAGCTGACTTCGGAGCACAGGGTTCACGGTTCGATCCCCGGCTCCGGCGGCAGCTCAGCTAGCACCGTGTGACTCTGGGCAATAGCTCACTTAATTTCCGCTACGGCCCCCAGCGCCTGGAGACCCGTAAGGGTGAGTAGCTGCGCTATATAAAAACGGACTTACTTACATTTTTTTTCGAAGAGATGGGAGAGGAGGGAACGATGCCTGCTTCCATGAGAGGCGCTCATAGTAACTATTCTAAAGCCTGGTAAACCGGCGAATGAATGCTCGTCATTTCGTCGATTATCGCTTCTTAATGTTGACACAAAGCTATTTGCGAAAGTTCTACCTCACCGCATGGCTCCCTTGGTTCCCATGCTGGTTGGTTCAGAGCAAGCGGGGTTTGTCCCAGAACGTAACCCGTCATATAACCTCAGAACCGTATTCGGTGCAATACAACATATCAGACCCGAGATTAATTAAGGCGGCAGCGGTCGTCTTGGATGCCGAGAAGGCTTTTGACTCTGTAGAATGGCCATTCATGTACGAAGTCTTACGCCGAATGAGAGTGGGCAATATCTTCCTGCGTTTAGTGGAAGTCTTATATAGTTCTCCATCTGCCCGAGTACGAGTAGGAGACATCGTCACGCCCCCTATAAAAATATCGAGAGGTACGCAACAGGGATGTCCCCTATCCCTGTTGTTATATGCCCTAGTGGCTGAACCGCTCGCCTGTGCCCTCAGGGAATACCATAGCCACAGGGAAATTAGATTCCCCGAGTATAACCTCATTGTGTCATCTTATGCGGATGACACGCTGTTGTATGTAAGAGATCCAGAGGTTAATCTCACCCCAATTCTCAATGAGGTTGTAAGATATGGCGACAGATCGGGCTTGAAAATTAATTGGGCAAAGTCGACAATTTTCCCCTTAACCCCTGCTATTCTACCGACAGAGTTGGGTTATCCGCTGCAGTGGTCAACTGAAGCCATAAGATACCTTGGTGTCCGGGTACATACAGACTCCGCTTTGGTGATTAGGGAGAATTATGGTAGACGGATCTCCAGGCTAGAGGAAGATATTGAACGATGGATACGTCTGCCTCCGTCACTCCTGGGACGTATATCCCTTATGAAGATGGTAGTTCAGCCCAGATTTTTTTTTTTTTTTTTTTTTTTTTAAACATACCCATTGTTTTGCCTCTGCATATTTTTAAAACAATTCACACACTTCTCATAAGACTAGCCTGGGCAGGAAAACAACCGAGAGTCAGTTGGAATATACGAACACTCCCATACTCAATGGGGAGTTTGGGGGCCCCGGACCTGGAGCTCTACTACAGGACAGCGCAAAGCTCCCACGCCTACCACTGGCTGCAAGAGGGAATGTGCCCTCCGCATGTATTTATAGAAAATGTGGCGGCGGCACCGGAGCAATTGCTGATACGGCTGTTCCGGGCAACGATAAGAACAGGGGTCCTGGACTCTATAAATTCTGTAGTGCACGCTTGGCATAACTTGCTGAAACGACAGGCAGGAGCCATCCTATATTCCCCTTTTACTCCAATTAAGTGGTGCGATTGGATGCCAATAAGTCGCGAGAAAGGGTGATTCAGGCGCTTGATAAAGTAGGAGTCTCTAAGATGGAGGACTTGTTTGCTGAGGGCAGGGCCCATAGCTGGGACGAGCTGGCTGTAGGGGAAGATCCCCCCTCGCAGTTGGTTCACTTTCAGTTCCATAGAGTTAGACACGAATTGAGCGAGCTGCTGGGCTCGGAGCTGCAGGAGTCCCCCGAGTTAAGGGCCCTCTCCCACATTTTACACTGCTAAAACTCCCAGAAAGATGGTATCCATCATATACTCTACAACGCAAGACTATAGACGGCACCACTACACTAAAGTCAGATTAGAATGGCAAACTGTTCTAGGAGCTGCACTAGAGGAAAAGGTGTGGGGCTACTGTTGTGAGATCACTAAACTAGTGTCACTGAATGGTAGACACCGTTTAATTCATTTTAAATTTCGTCAAAGGGTTTACTATACTCCTGAGCGGCGACTTAGATATGGGTTACACGACTCAGCTGCCTGCGAGAGGTGTGGGGTGGACCCTGCTGGGTTTATGCATTTAGCCTGGTCGTGCCACTGTATAGCTAATTATTGGGAACAGATCTTTCAATTGCCGAGTGAAATATGCGGCCTGGAGCTCACGTTGAATCCACTGGTGGCTTTGTTGGGATACACAGGGAAGTTGCCCAAAGATGTCTGTAGATTAATTGACATAGGATTACTGCTAGCCAAACGGAGGATTGCTATCAGGTGGGCACGAGGCCAGATTCCTACCATTTCTGATTGGTCTAGGGACATGATGTACTGCAACACCCAATTCGAACTGTACAGCGAGCTGCTGCCACCGCAGAACCGCCCTAAGAATTTTTGGGGCTTGTTTAACCAGTACCTGGTGGGAAAGGAAACAGGGGAAGCGGAGGGTGCAGGCGATCAAGATAAGGAACTAGTGACTTGAATTTGCTTGCATAAGTGGAGAAGTCATGTAAGATAACATCTGCATAATTGGCTTTTGCATAACAAACCTCCTGCCCCAGACGGAGAGGATTGTAAACCCAAAAAGAACTATGTATTATCTGTAAAATGGCTTGTATAACCGAGAAGAATGTCTTTCACTGCTACTAATGTCGATACTGCACATTGTAACTTGCTTCTACGCACTGTATGTACCTTGTCATATTGTTCAATAAAAAAAATAAAAAATTAAAGTATCACTCTCCTCAACCAGGTTGCAGTAGCCACACCAACACCACTTTTATATCTCTTATTAAGCATCTGCCTTATTCAATCTCCCTCACATACAGCAGTATTCTCCACTTCACCTAGTACTTGCCAGACCTCAGTATTAGTTAGTAGTCTGTCTCCACCTCTACAGTGCTATTAATAATGAAATATTTTCACGTTGGAAAGTACTTAAGGGTGGGGCAGAATACTGAGTTAGGGGGATGCAGTGGGAGGACTATTGTGGGCATAAAATGCATGCTGCTAAGAGAGTATGTATTACGCCATGTAATACATACTCTCTTAGCAGCATGCATTTTATGCCCACAATAGTCCTCCCACTGCATCCGCCTAACTCAGTATTCTGCCCCACCCTTAAGTACTTTCCAACTAGCCATAGCCACACAAAAAACACTTCCCCTGTTTTCACTCAAAGGGTAAGCCTGCCTCATGTGCAGTATATTGCCTTCTTTCTGGTACTTCCATTATTTAACGGTATTATGTAGTGATCCTGCACCAGATGAATATACGGGCGCTTTACATAAGTCATTTTATGTACTAGTTCTCGACCGACCGACCGACACACACCGACACACACACACCGACACACACCGACACACACACACACACACACACCTTTTCTCTTTCCTCCTACAGACATTCTTCTCATTTCTCAGTACTCTCTAGCCAGCACAAGGAAGCACTCTGTCTGCTAGGGAGACTGACAAACCTGGGTCTTCAAGGGACAACCTTGTCCTGGATGACATCTTTTTTAAATGAACGCACTTTCCAGGTTTTCTCGGCCAGTGCCTCTTCGAAATCGCATGCCCTTACCCCTGAAATTCCTCAAGGATCAGCCTTAAGTCTGAAGTTATTTAACATCTCTGTTCGTCCACTTACAGATTTAGTGGAGAGCTGTGGCCTAACTTCTCTTATGCAGATGGCACGCAAATCATCTTCTCCCTGTTATCTGTGCGTCCACTCGGAGTCTAAACTGCTGCCTGGGTTTGATCTCAACATGGATGAACAACAGCAGCTCGCTCAAACTCAAAGGCGTTAAAGACTGAGGTGCTGGGAAGGAACAATTTGTTGTAGGGACCACAGTGCTGGCCTGAAACCTTGGGTGCAGTTCCAGAGCCAGCCCCCAAGGTAAAGAACCCCAGCTTCTGGCTAGACAGGAAGCTGTCCATGAAGCCTCGGGTGGCTAAGGTTGCCACAACTTGTTTTGGTGTTCTGAAATGTCTCAGGAAAATAATTTCACCTGTAACTAAAGCGCCGGGAAACCCTGTGTGGGTAGCTGTGCGCTAGATAAGATTTTAATAATAATAATAACCAAGCATTCACTTTCCCACTAGTAAAAAACACTCTCTCCCACTCGCATTCTCTCTTCAGCCAGTATTTCTCTAACCCAGTACTACCCTGTAGTTGATGATATATGTTCCATGGGCACGGTTTTTCAGTGAAATGCCAACCTTTCACACAAAGTGTGGGTCACGGATTTTGAGGTCTGTCCGCATCTTATATATCAAATAAAAAACAAGCAAACATTTCCGAAAAGTCCAGAGGCTGTATACTCTATATACACCTTGCCCCTTGGTGGGCTAGAGCTTCTGACATTAATTTACTGGTGCCCTGAAAAGGTTCTTGGAACGAAACGCTGTGGCTGTATCGGGTTTTAGAAGAAAAAAAAAAAAAAAATAAAGAAAAATTAAGATTGTAATCACAAATATTACTGTCTGTGAATCTAATGCGAAAGATTTGTTTGACTGTCTGCTGATTTGTTGCCATTGCTCTTTCTGCTTTGGGAGCAGCATCGCTGGCAACTGGTGCTGGTCAGTGTGCACCTACTTTTTACGTGGGACAGATTTGGTTGTGGTGTATTTTGCCTTAGCTGTATGTAAATGGACACAGTTTTCCACCACTGTACTTTCATTTAACCATCACACGCATTCTGGGTATCCTGGTTCACTTGAATTGAACAAGCCAATCAACCTTAAACACCGATTTGTGAAAGAACGCCACCGCCCTGGAATGTGATGCACCTGGTGACAATACACATCATGTAACCTCGCCCACAGTACTTTTCATTCCTCAGCTGTTCTTGGTCGCTACATTTTCCTCCGCAGTACTCTCGCCAACATGAGCCGCAATGCCCCACTGCACTACTTCCCCCTCAGCTACACAAGTCTCTGCTCTGCCACACTCTTGCCCAAACAGAGTCAAGTCGGTAGGTTCCCATTTGCCCTTCGTGGGCTCTCACTCATCAAATCCTCTCATCTCTGAATTCTATTCCCATCTGTACTCTCGCTCCTAGTGTTTCCCTGTACCTTCAACCTTCTCCGCACTCACCTCTGCTCAGGGTTCTCGCTGTCCACTATAAACCCGTACCGGTCGGTGCGCCGGTCGCTGCTGAAGCCATTGATTTCGGAGTCGGAGCCCAGGGAACTAAGCTCTTCTCGGTCTGGCTCGCTTAGGGTCTCGCGAGTGCCACGCAGGCTGCTGCCGGCGGCTGTATCTAGCGAGCCCCCGTCCTCCATGGCCGTATCCGGCCTCAGCACCCAGGCCCCATCCTGATCATCGGCCTCTCCCAGCTCCTGACCCCAGTCCGATTCTGGGCATGCCCCGCCCAGGCACAGTGCCAGGCCACGCCCTGACGGCTTGTAACCGATTATTCCCCTCTTGGATTTGCAAGTCCCTCCTCCCGTGGTTCCATAGGAAACCTGCCTTCCACTCAGGCTACGCCCCCCTGTGATGACCACCAACCCTGGCTTGCAGAAAGTAGCGTAGGCTCTCGCCTCTCGAACTCTGAAGCTTACATCGCTCTCATTTTTCGACACGCCTCCCTTGGCTCAAGAGCCAATCCAGTCTCTACCAGCTGTGAATAAGGCCATGCCTATAAATTCACAGCAAATCCAAGCTCACATAGTTTTCTTGGACTGCCCTGTTATTACCGATGTCCAATTGCCGATCGTGCACATTGTAGCCAACCACAAATCCGTTTACTTTAATAATCCAGAAACCAATCTTAAATTTACTAACTCATGTGCTGTCAAGCAAGGGCCAATCATAAATTGTTTAAAAAAACAGCCATACTTGTTTTAGTAGGCGTTCTGACTGACATGGAGTGTGCATTGCCCGCCCAGTATTTTCGTTCTCCCTGCTTGCCGAGATTATGGCAAGGCAGCAGAAACTATATGTTTCGAGTCTCATACATTTTTCTCTGTTCGATATCGTGCCTGGCCTTCTTGTGCTGTTTTCTCCTGTGTTCTTATTTATGTAGCATTGTTATATATGCCCGGGAATTACCTCAAAGGTGCTAGAGCGCTTTACACTAGCTCTAAATCATTACATAACGTTACATAATCCAAGATGTTGGGAACATTACATAAAGCTAAACATTACGTTATTCCAGCATGATGGTATATTACAATAGGCCAAAGACCTGAGAGCATGTTACAAGTTATAAATTGCCACATTCGTAGCAAGTAGCAGGGTGTGGGCTGGTTCCAGGTACTGTCCTGTGTCCCGGTTAGGCCTTGTAGAAAACGTTGCCATTTTTACATGTACATGGATCTTTCTAAAGTTGCCTTCACTTTTCACATCAACTTTTGACACTCATTTGTATTCGTGACACTTGGACTAGTTTCGTAGAAACACTGACCTTGCTTACACAAATAAGCTTAGTGCGAACACTATCATATTGCCTTGGCATTGTGTACCAGGCTACACATAGGTTGTGCAAATGTGTTTGTTATTTAGTCCATATGGTGACACAGCTATCTGCAGAATACAAAACAATGGCAGCCTGATCAAAATCTCGGCCCAAGGCGAGGATGCCCATTTCTATATATAAACATCTGTTTCCAAGTATAGTCAGAAGAGGCACTTCTGCCGACTTCGAGAGGTCCCTACATGCTGAAGCTATTGCCCAGCAGCTGACTGACATCTCTGTGAGGGGGGCGTCCAGTTCATGACCAAGATGGGGTCCTACATTCTTACCCACCAGGTAATGGGGTTGGATCATCCAGTAGGGGTTTTCTTGTCAGACCATACACCTTAGACATGTAGGTTAGGTTTTTGCTTAGTACGAGTATGCAGAATTGTTATATTATTTTATATGCTTGCATATATACAGTGTTTCAGCACAATGATGAAACCTTTTGTTCTGTTCAGTGTCCTAACGCTTATTAGAACTTTCATCTGCTTCTGTCTATTGATCATTGCAGTACATATTTTCTATACAAAAATCACTTTGGTTCAATAAACATTGAAAACATCCCTTTGTGTATTCTTTGTATATTTCTCTGAGCAAACCAGAGCATGAGTGTATGAGCAAAAGGTTCTAGGTCTGTCACCATGGTTCCTGAGGGAACAGAGTTGTCATACTCAGTGGCTGCCAGAACGGTTTGCTCAGTCTCTAGGTTAGGGGGTTGGGGGCTTATGATGGCACTGTGAGCTAGCCGGGCCAAGGGACAACATACTCTGCAGGGTGTACGGAATCAGTCTGGCACCATCCTAAAGTTTATGTCATCCACAAACACTTAGTTCCTACTGATTAGTGAAAACTACACGACTTGGCGCCCCCAGCGTTGGTTGGGTTCATATTTTATATGGCTCAACTGAGTAGTTCAATCGTGCCTTCTCAGAGATCCTTACACACCTTTTAACTGGAGACATCCGTGGTGGTAGGGAATATCCTCAGCTGAGTAGGTATACCCCAAGTATGTATTGGCTTTTGATAATTCAAGCTTGAAAGGATCTAAAACCCACTGTGTTATCCTACTCTATACACCATTTTAGCATACATGGTACAAAACAATGCTGAGTACTGCAGATATGCAGTTACTCAGAAACTACTACAAAATGGTCTCACACTAGATGGTGGGGATGTTACCTTCATGGTAGAGGCACATGAAGCATATAGAACAGAGGTGTTTTATTCTTGGGTTACATTCCTAGCTGCAGATGATGTAACAAGAGTAGTTCATGAATACACAGAGTATGAAATACCAGATGACTACGCTCCATATGAGGCAATAGAAATTCCTTTCACTTACCAGGAACATATTAATTGGTTTAAAGGCACCCTCCCCCACACTATAGAAAATATGAGACTGGGCCCACTTAGCAGTGCAGGGGTGACATGGCCAGTCATAACCGGATACACACCGCATCCCAGTATCCACAATTTGACCGTAGCCCAGCTGTGGGGATTAATCAATAATCTAGTCACAATATGCAGATGCCTGATGTGAGCGTTAACACTTATTCCTGCACGGGCTGTTCAAGCTGCACCATCACAAGCGGTAACACCAAGCATTAGCCCACAGACACTGAATGCAGTTATGGGAAAGGTTCCCACCAAGAGGGAAGAAATTCCATTTTGGATTGCACAAAAAACAAATCAGCTTGAAGGAGGTTTTCCCCATACGGGCCCACAGGAAAAAACCCAGAACATTGACGATTTGGTTGCAAATGGGGATGGCTCCCCCTTTAGAGGACTGTGCTACTTGGTGTACAGTCTTCACTGCAGTATATATCAGAATACATGGTACCCCTTCTCTGGCTGTTCTACCTCAAGTATTGAAACAGGTCCAGAATGACTACGGGGCAGCACCTGCCCTGGACTTAGGGATGAAACGGATGGGCAACTTTGGCACAAAATCTGCCATAACGTTGAGTGATATTAAAGGAGAAGCAGCAGCGTTAGCTATACGCCAAAGCTTAAGGGCCTTGCCTCCCACGCAGCAGGAGTGCGAATTACCTAGAATTATCAAAGAAACCTATGCTATGCTGGGTAGAGATAATTTGGATGCCAGACCTGGGAAACCACAATTAAAGAGTAATTCTGAAAAGGATAACTCTAAGCAAGCACCCGACTTTTCAACAAAGAAGAAGTGGCACAATAAGAAAATCAAGGACAAAACAAAATCACGGAATCCACTGAGAAACATTATAACTTAACGAACCGTGATAATGTTAAAACGACTGACAGGTATCAGGATACTGATACACGTTCCTCTCGTTCCTTCCAGGATTCATTCGATAAACGTTCAGAGAGAAGAGGATGGTCAGAGCGCAGATTAGAAGAGCACGTGAAACTAAGGAAGGACTGACAATGCTAGTCTGACTATATTATTAAGCAAGGAGAAAAGCCTAAAACATCTAAACTTCAATTCAAGAAAAATAAGGTAGCTGGACTTACGGTCAGGCATGCCCAAGATACTGAGGACTCTGTTTCTGAACGGGGAATGGGCATTGACAATGCTGGACAGCACAGCAGAATTCACAATAGTTCACCAGAACTTGATGGGTTGTCTGGTGGGAGCAGCGCTGAATGAGCATATTACGGTGGAAACACCGGACACCAGGGTAAGTGTTCCACATCGTTTATACAAAGCCCAACTACGCTTTGAGGGGGACATACCCATGTTTAAATATGTCCTCCTTTGGGAGGAACTCACTCAAGGATACAATATTCTTCTGGCCGGAAAGGATTGGCCACCTCACTTTGTAATAGATTCAGTTGAAGAGCCAAGTCTTGAGGTCCTTCTTGAATTGGGTCAACAACGCGGATTGCCTGAGGTGGAGGGGCAAGGTGTTCCAGGTCTTGGTGGCGAGGTAGGAGAAGGATCTCCCTCTGGTTCTAGTCTTGTGGATCCATGGAACGGAGGCCAGGGCGAGTTGGGTGGAGCGGAGTTGTCTGGCAGGTGTGTGGAATGTGAGGCAGTGGTTCAGAAATTCTGGTCCTGCGTCATGGAGAGCTTTGTAGGCATGTGTGAGGAGCTTGAAGGTGACTCTTGTTGATTGGGAGCCAGTGGAGTTGTTGGAGGTGGTGTGTTATGTGGCTGTGGGTGTCAAGGACCAGTCTGGCAGCGGCGTTTTTGATGATCTGTAGTTTCCTGAGCTGTTTCTGGGTGACGCTGGCATAGAGTGCTTTGCCATAGTGAAGTCTGCTGGTGATGAGTGCGTGGGTGACCATCTTTCTGTATTCTGTGGGGATCCATCTGAATGTCTTTCAAAGCAGGCGGAGCGTGTGGAAGCAGGATGAGGCTACTGCGTTGATTTGGCAGTTCATTGTTAGCGAGGAGTCCAGTATGATGCAGAGGTTGTGTGCATGGTCCGTAGGAGTGGGAGGGGTTCCTAGTGCGGCGGGCCACCAAGAATTGTCCCAGGCTGAGGGGGCGGGTCCCAGGATGAGTACTTCAGTCTTGTCCGAGTTGAGCTTGAGGCAGCTATCTTTCATCCAGGTAGCAACGGCCTTCATTCCACTGTGAAAGTTGATTCTGGCAGCTGTGGGTTCATTGGTGAGGGAGAGGATCAGCTGGGTGTTGTCGGCGTAGGAGACTAGGTTGAGTCCGTGGCTTCTGACAATGACTGCAAGGGGAGCCGTCTAGACGTGGAAGATGGTGGGGCTCAGGGAGGAGCCCTAGGGCACTCAGCAGCTGATCTCTGTTGGTTTTGAGAGGTAGTCTGACTCACTGTGTTCGGCCGGTAAGGAAGGAGTGGATCCAGTCCAGTGCCTTGTCACGGATGCCGGTGTCCTGGAGTCTCGTGATAAGGGTTCGGTTTGAGGCGGTGTCGAAGGCAGCCGAGAGGTCCAGTAGGATGAGGGCTGCGTTTTTTTCCCGGTCGAGGAGGGAGCGGATGTCGTCGGAGGCAGCAAAGACTGCAGTCTCAGTACTGTGGTTACTTCGGAAGTCAGATTGGGAGGTGTCCAGGACATGGTCCTCTTCAATGAACTCGGAAAGTTGGGCATTGATGGCCTTCTCGATGACATCTAAAACAGATGTAGATTACAGATTTGACTCTACACTACAAATACAAGCATTTCTGCAGTTCTTAAAAGAATAGCCTCTGCCTAATGAAATAATGCCTCTAAATCGCTATGTCTGCATCATTTACACTGATGGTTCTGCTCAGCCTGCCGTAGGGACAAAACTCCAATATTCAGCAGCATGCGCAGTTGTAAAAGGGTGTACGCGTGATGGAGTCTTCCATCATGAGAAAACCAAACCTACATGCAATCACTTGGTGATTGCACAGCGCAGCTGGCAGAACGAAAGGCTCTGGTACTAGCACTACAAAATACGGATGTTGGGTTCCCCACACTTGCAGTGTGTGATTCGTATTACTGTGCACAGTCATATAATGAGTACCTACATTATTGGAGCCAGAATGGATTCAGAGTTTCAAGAGGCTGCACAGTAAAGCACAAGCTGCTTTGGGAACAGGTGGTGAAGCTGAAAGAATGCTTGCCACGGGCTCATGTCATTCACACACTGATCCATCAACGTACTGGTGTTCATGTTGCAGGGAATTCAATGGCGGATGAAGCTGCAAAGGCAACAGTTCACACTGCCCCGGTTGCTGCAATCACTTGCTCTAGTATGAGGATAGACAGAGACATCATTGTGGCCGCAATGCTGCTCGCAATGCCACACATGCCGAAAGGCTTTCCACTCAAGTACTCCTACAAGTTAGATGCACAAAACACACCTTATGCTCAGATTCCAGGAGTGGGGGATGGAGTAATGCCAAACCGTGATCGCAGACTGGGATTATTTCTAGCTGCACACAAGTCTCTGGCTTCTGCACACGCAGGCGTGGCTGCTACAATTTCATTATTGCAGCAACACTATTGGTGGCCAGGTCTTTACAAACAGACCAAGGACTTTGTCCTCAGATGCAACATCATCCAGCAGATGAAGGGTTCCACTGTGGCATGTCCACCACAGACACCTCTACTGATCTCAAACAAGCCATTGGCTTGTGTTTATTTGGACTATTGCAGCCCCCTGTCATTAGACAAAATATATCTTGGTGGCAGTGGATTCCTGCTCCCAATTGCTTTGTGTCTGGCCACAGCGATTGGCTGACGCCTGAACTGTTTTAAAAGATCTGGGAGTCTTCACCGGGACATACACAGTTGGCACATTACATTCTGACTAGGGTCCAGCATTTAGCTCTCAGGCTTACAAAGAGGACAAGGGAAGTTTGGGTTTGACCCCGAGTTTCTCGTCTCCATACCATCCCGAGGGAAATGCGGTAGTGGAGAGGAAAAACCATGACGTCTCTGGTTGTAGTTGGGTCCATCACCTATATGGGTCCATGGGGATTCACATGCCAAGAAAGTCCCTGGGTGGTCGACTCCAAATGAGATCCTGTTTGGGGTTAATATGTGGGTCCCAGACCTCAACAGTGCCTGCACAGTGGCGGCGGAAACACCATTTGACATCAATGTAAGTTTGGCTATTTTACAAGAACTGAATGATTTCTGGGACGAACAAAGCAACGCCCAAGTAAAATGCACCACAACTGGAGAAATGAAGGTGGTTCTGACAAGGTTCAGCTGGATCCCAAAAGTCAGGGATCTGGTCAGAGAAAAGATTGTGGACAAAAAGAAGTTTGGGCCATCATATAGAGTGCTTGTGCCTGTCCTGGCCGTTGAAGGCACGCAAACTGTACTTCTTCCGCCCCTTGCTGGCCGTCAAGATAAAAGGTTTGACTCCATCGATCTGATCAAACCACACTATGTGGCTGATTCTCAACAGTAAACGACATGGGCTCCTGGGTAACTACCAGTCTCCTCTCACTACTATACAGGAGGTTCAGATGGAAGCTTTAATTGCAAATGAAGCCTGCTCTTTTCAACAAGAGACAATACTGAACAACGACGAAGACCTGTTGCCAAAACTATAACAACTGTAGTCAACCAGTACAGAAACGAAAATTTCAATTAAGAACCCTGAAAAGAGCAAGCTCTATGTCATTGTACCACAGATCCAGTCTTCATCAAGTTCAACATGACCTGCTGAGCTGCCCAGGATAGATTGGACGGCTTCTGGTTATTTAGACTGTGAGGACTTTTCCTCCGACACATCGGAGCAACCTCTGCCCCCACCGCCCCTGCCTTTTGAACTGAAGGTGTGTGTTTTCTATCTTTGGCTGAAAAGAACATACTTTGTTTTTCCTTGGTTACACCTTTGGATTACAATTGCATTCCTTTTCCGGGTCCTTTGAATTGGTTTTGTGACCTTGTTCTTTCTGCTTCTAAACGGACATTTTATCCCAGAATGCTCTGCAGTACACATGGTAAACTTGATTCTGAAACAACACGCATACTCACACCATGAACAAAGAGACTTGTCCCTAGTGAATATTTCAGCTGTTCCAATACTGGATGGGATTGTATGGGATAAAGTATAATTTGATGTGTATGGTCCCACTGAACTTTTACAAATTTCACATTTGTTTAAAACTTCCTTAAATGATATTATCACCCCAGTACCATTCTCTGATGACTTGGGCATTGATACAGAGTATAAAATGTCAGGAGATCTAGAACATTCAACTGTGTTTTCTTCTGATGAGTTATATGATGGCACAGATAACTTTGATGCGATGTTTTGTTTTCAACATTACGGACATCATTTCCTACACAAAGCTAGTATTCCTTGTGAAGTTTTTAGATTTACACAATGGGAACATTACCTTACACCACCAAGGGGTAGTTCAAAAGCATTTGCACAGAAATGTGAATATTTTTCTGGGTATAACACATCTGACCCAGCCTCGTTTTATTATAGGCTGGCCCCGTCACCTGCAAAGAAAAATATGTTAACTGACACTAAGTTGATTAACTCTGCTGCTTTCCTTTCCCAACTTTCTGAACAAGGTCTCGACTTTTGGAGGGATTCAATATATGTGAAGACTATCTGTGGGACTAAAGACTGGCAGGTTCAAGGAAATGAGGCTTTATTTAGGGCCTGTTTAATACCACAACAAATGATTTTCCTGAACAAAACTGTGCAACAGACAAAGTGTCTTGGCCTCACCAAGATATAAGATTTGAACACACCACTGGTTTCTACTCTTACATGATTTGAGAACTGGCAGCAGTTAACACCATAAAATGAGGATACCATAGACAGTATGCTGCATAAAAGTAAGCATAACTCATTAGACCCCAAATTGGAAGGGATTTATTCTGGCCATTAGACACAAATGTCAGGCTTGTTTCCTAAGTAACATCAAGGGATTTACTGCAAACAGACCAGGCATGCGATATATGCAGCATGAACATTTGAGGCTGGTAACAACCTACGGTATGGGGAAGTTGTGCCTTGATTGGCTAAAGACCTCAACACTGTCTCAGGTACAACAGCACTTGTCCCTTTTATCTGATGACCTGGACCCACGGGACATTTTAATAGGTCCTTGAAAACCATGTCAAAAACGCTTTCTTTATGCCGTCTACAATGAGATATGGAAAATAGCTCAACAGGAGGCTGCTGAAAGACTGCACGAGAATGATAGGGCCAACTTAAAACAGGCTCTTGCAGTAATGGACAATGGTATGACTACCTTATCCTCCAGGATATATTCCTTGAGTAACATTGTATCATCCACAATAGAAGTCATACAGCAAGACATGTCTGCATAACAACACTGACAGTCCCAGCTTAGGTCTATCCTATTGTTGAGCTGGACATTACAGACACTACGTTCTGGCCACGTGCCGTGGTGACACATTAACATCACAAATCTTTTTTGCACCTTACTACCTTTCAGAACAACAGATCGCTATGGCACGGAAGGATGCAAAATACATTATGCTACATATTGAAAGACTGGAGAAATTACCTCTTACAGTTGCAGAAGTAGCATTCTCTGATTGGATAATCCATGGGTATGTTACACTACCAACTTGAGTTTACAGAGAGATCACACACCGAGGTCCAACTAGTCCTCTGTTCCTTTAGTGTGCATCCAAGAGAGATTGTAAAGAATTTGAATTTTGAAGGCTCCTCCAATGAAAATGTAGACACGTTTTGGCCCTTTCAAATTTGGGACTCATCAGGACATTGGAAGGGTAGAAGTTCCTATTGAAATAATATTTACAGTCTGTAATCACGTATCAAGTGCAGTCAATACTATGGTGTACCCAAGAGGCAAAGAAATTTAAAGCTAGGTGTAAGCACCGATCGCTTTTGTGACATCCAGAACCAAACGGGGGGAAAACTTGAAAAAGTATATTGTAAAATTCCATAAAAAAGAAATCACAAAGTCCAAAATAAGAAAACAGGACCTTAATAAATAAGGCACAGTACTGCTCAGTCCAGGTCTCAGAGCAGAATCACCAAAGAGAACCACCAGAGATTCCAATTCTAATTGGAATTATAACTAACTGAGTGGCAGGTGCCAGGATTAAAAGTATACAGGGATTTAAAGGGAAAGTAAGGGGAAAAAGAAAAGCACATTGCAACACATTTCTCCCCTGAGGAGAAACTAAGAAATAACATCAATACATTTGGTAACACGTCTGACATTCCATACTTTGCCGTCCTGGGTGACAACACTATTACGATTGACTTTAACAATCTTAATAGGTCTACCAAATTTCATTTCACCTTTATGTACAATGCCAGGCTTTCGTATCCTGACCCATTCTCCAACAGTAAAAGAAGGTTCTTTGACTTTCATATGGACATCATAATGACATTTACTTTTGAGTTGTTTAACCTCCACCCTTTGAGCTACATCATCAACACTGTCAGAGTTACAACTCTTCGTAGCTTTTTTGAACCACCAGGGACATAATTTGGAAATGGGATCTCTACATCTCAATAAACGGAAAGGTGAAACTTCGGTGGTAGTGTGAGGAGTTATGCGGTACAACCACAGCTTTTCTCTCAATTTATCCTTCCACTGGGCACCAAAATTACGTGCCCACAAAATGTCTTGCTTGAGAACCCCGTTATATCTCTCCACCTGGCCATTGCCCTGAGGTTCATATAATGCTGTAGTCACATGTCTAATATTAGAAAACTTAAGAAAATCAAACATCTCGTGGGACTTAAATTGCACCCCATTGTCAGAAATAAAGACTTCAGGAAAAGCTTCACGGGCAAAAACTTCTTTAAGGAATAGGATGACACTTTCAGTAGTAGCATGGGGTACAAGTTTGACCTCGGGCCATTTTGAATGATAATCGATTAACACCAAAGCAAACCTACAGACTTGTGGCAAAAAATTGAAGGGACCAGCTATATCCAAGCCTAATTTCTGCCAAGGATAATCTGGCCATTGGACTGGAATGAGAGGAGCAGGGTCACACTTACACATCTTTTCACTGCTGACACATTCAGAACACACTCTCACAACTTTGTCCACAAACCTGTCTAAACCAGGCCACCGGAAAACAGACCTGATCAACCTTTTCATAGAGGACATGCCCAAATGGCTCTCATGACTCACAGACAAAATGTGGCTGCGAAGAGACGATGGAGGAATACACTTCCCCTGTCTGAAGATCAAATCTCCTTCAATGACAAGTTCATCAGAAATTTTCCAGAAAGGAAAAATTTCAGCAGGAACATCATTTTTAGAAGGCCACCCTATCCTAGTGTAATTAACAACTTTACATAAGAGATAATCTTCACTCATAGCTCTTTTCCACATTTCCTCAGAGATGAAACTAAATTTTCCAGATACAATTTCAGTGATGTCAGCAACCACTTCATCATCTTCACATTTATCATCAGTACTGCATGGAAGCCTTGATAAGCAATCTGCAGTTACATTGATTTTACCTGGCACATATTCGACTGCAAAACTATACTCCTGTAAGCGTGACATAAGCCTAGCTATGCGAGCAGTAGCATTAAGACTTCCTCCAGGAGACAGAATGGACACCAAAGGTTTGTGATCCGTTCTTAAAACAAACCATGCACCCCAAATATAATTGCGAAAATGTTCCACACCCCAGACACATGCCAACAATTCTCTCTCGATAACAGCGTAACACCTCTCAGTGATGTTAAGGGTGCGGGAGGCAAACGCAACATTCCACTCTTCTTTCCCTGCACGTTGAGACAAAACACAACCTAGACCATACAGGCTAGCATCAACAGTGAGCACACACAACTTGTTCATACAATATGGTTTAAGTGTGGGGGCAGCAATCATTTCAGCTTTTATGTTATCAAAAGCTTCCTGTTGCCTTTTTCCCCAAACAAACTCTGCATTTTTTCTTGATAGCTCTCTCAAAGGTTCCATTTTGGTGGCAAAATTCAAGAAAAACTTACTGTAGTACTCACAGAGTCCTGAAAAGGAAAGAAGTTTGTCCTTACAGTCAGGGGCAGGTGCTTTCAAAATAGCATCAATAAGAGATTTTTTCGGAACAACACCTTCTTTGGACAGCGTGTGCCCAAGATACTCAACAGAATCTTGGTATAATTTACACTTTTTCCTCTTTAGTGTAAGACCATACTCCTTGAGAGTATTACAAACATTTCTGAGATGCTCCGTGTGAGTTTTCTTGTCTGGGGAAAAAATTAAAATGTCATCTTGAAAACACTTTACGTAAGATTGCATGTCCTTAAAAAGATGGCACATGGACCTCTGAAACACGGATGCAGCTGACGCCAGTCCAAAAGGCATCCTCTTGAATTGAAACAGACCTTGGGGTGTGATAAAGGCTGTCATATGCCGTGACTCTTTCGCCAGTTCTCTCTGATGGTATGCAGACCTAAGATCAAGAGTGGAGAAGATAGTGGCCCCTCCTAACATACTCACTACCTCATTGATATTGGGTAAAGGATGACAATCAATAAGGATATTGGCATTAAGAGCTCTAAGGTCAATGCATAACCTCAAAGACTTGTCAGGTTTACGTGCTAGAACAACTGGAGAAACCCATTCTGAGGATTCTATTTCTTCAATCACACCACCAGTTAACATTTCTTTCAAGGCATCGCCTAACTCTCCTCTGACATTGATGGGAACATTTCTTAATTTTTGTTTCACAGGCGATGCCCCTTGTTTGAGCTTGATGGCATGTGTGAAGCCCTTAAGTTTTCCTAAATCTTCAGAAAAAACGTTAGGAAATTCCTTTTCAATATCGCTCACCCCTACATCTTCCTCTACTACCATGACAGGTTCTTTGTTGCGGGGATTAAGGATGATTCCCAATTTCCATTGGTCTCTCCAACCTAAGACATTAACACCCTTTTAAGCAACATATAACTTGATAAAAGCTGATCTTCCTTTAAACTCAATCTCAGAGGCAACATACCCGATAAAATCAATAGCAGAACCATCAAAACCTTGAGCAACAATATCAGGAGGACACAAATCCCCAATGGATTTTTTAGCCCCATATTTCTCATTGAAATAACTCTTTGTCACAATGGACCAGGGTGAACCCGAATCTGCCATAAGTTCAAGTTCCTCATTCAAAAATTTAACAACGCACTTAGGAGAACTTAATGTCTCCCCTTCAACAATACATACATTTACCAAGGAGACAACTATGCCTTTTTCAACCTGGGAACCATCGTTAGATGAATGGTCGCATCTCGCACATGAAATCTCACTAGGTTGATTACACCTTACATATGAAACTTCACTGCCCTTATTAAAATTTCTATTTTTATCAAAAGTTCTCTTCCTGTCATCTCTACAAGCCTTGGCGAAATGTCCCAATCTACCACACTTGTTACATTCCTTACCTATAGCTGGGCAAAATTTAAAAGAAGCAACATGGTTGCTACTACCGCATCTATAACATATCACACCCTTGGCAACAAACTTTCCTATTTGGGAATTTTTGGTTGAATTGTTCATGGCACAAACTTCGTCGCAACTTTTGTTACATTTATCACCCTTGGCATTGGCATCTTCAATGGTCTTCATCCATTTCTCGGATTGCTCGAATGCCTTGGCTGTGGCAATGGTATCATGCAAATTAGGGTTGCCTAACACCCATAGTTGCTCGTGTCTTCTTACTCTTTACATTTACAATAATTTGGTCTCTACTCATCTCATCTGTTATGGCGCCAAAATTGCAAGAAATCACAAGTGTTCTGAGGGCAGTTAAGAAATCATCAAATGACTCAGAATCTCTTTGTGATCTAGTGTAAAATTTGTACCTGTTGAGTGCTATACTGGAGGTAGGTTTAAACCTAGTCTCCATGCGTAAAGCGCTTCATCAAACGTTCCCAGATCACCTTGAACCATGGGAAGTGTCCTAAATACAGCTTGACCCTCTGAACCAAGACAATGAAGAAGGATGTTTTTCTTCCTTTCATTTCCCATTCTGTCCCCATAAATGGCCTTCATGTAAGTTAAAAATTCCTCCTTCCACCTGGTCCAAGTAATGGGAGGATCCCCCTTGGATTGTAGAAATTTGGTAGGAGGCTCAAACTGCATAATGTTATGTATAAGACCAGTAACAAACAAAAAAAATGTGAGATACTGTTACAATAAGAATTGTCAACACAACTTCTTAAATGAGTATGTACTTCAATGCAAAATGCAAGTGAAACAAAACATTTCCTCTGCTCTATACCTTATAGTTTAAATAGTTTAAAAACTGTTCATATATTGGCTGTGCACGGGGGGCGTGACGCACACGCAGACAAGATGGCCGCATCTGCTTAAGCTCCGGAGAGCCTCCGTGAGGCCGTCCGGTTTTCCAGTGAACGGAGTCCTGGAAGGGCGGTTTTAACTATGGATATCGGCAGCGGAAGGTAGCGAGGGCACTCAGGAGAATTTGCGGCGCATTTGGAGTGCTTTTGGTGCCTTTTCCAGCAACATCTGTGTTCTCCTCAGGGTGGCGCCTAAGATGGCGGCGGCGCCAGGAACACGGGCGCATTAACCCTCACAACTTGGAGATTCCAGGGTACAGCGATTGACAAAGTAAGAGCGCTTCGCCTGAATCACATACCACGCTGCTGCTGAAGGATAATATATGCTCTGAGGCATTTGAAGCTAAAGTCCATTCAGATGAAGTTTCTTTTAAGCAGCGCTGAGAGG
The DNA here is from genome assembly GCA_963921515.1 of Calotriton arnoldi. Lineage (NCBI taxonomy): Eukaryota > Metazoa > Chordata > Amphibia > Caudata > Salamandridae > Calotriton > Calotriton arnoldi. Next base: position 927,732 of record CAWUFW010001721.1, on the reverse strand, counting down.
CTGTATGTGTAAACTGACAGTGGCTGCTTATGGGAAGTTCTGCTTGCCCTGAGGGGATCTCCAGGGGTCAAAAGAGTGCGAATATTTGCAGCGTTGTTTCACCTGTAAATAAATCGCTGTTCTTTTCTGAGGCGATATGTTTCTCCTGAGGGGCAACACATTTAATATGGAAGCTCCTTGAATGTGCGCTGATGTGCGATGTTGTTCTCTTCACCAGCTATGTGGAGCATTGTTTTAACACAGGATCATCAACAACCCTTTTGCGCTTAAAACCTGACTGGAAGTTCATAAGGTGTACTGCGATGATAACCTTGTCTACCAGTTTTGGAGTGGCAGAGGATTAATACCTACTCCTTAATGAGCTGGTTTTGCTACGGTGATTTTCTGCAGCTGCACCTGTTTCCTCTACCACTATCACGGGTTGGACACTAGTCTCTCAGTGGCGCACACTTATTTAAGTGCTCTTTAACCACGAGGGAGAGGTTGCTATCTGTCTGGACAGTGACTTTTTGTAGGGCACAGTTTATGTGTTTGGTCATTGTTCTTTGTCCTCTGAGGGACTTGTTCCGCCATATTTCCAGGTAACGCTCTGGTGGTCTGGAACAGGGAGTGGTTGGTAGTGCTGTTTTTCCTTTCACCTATATTTGTCTTTTCCAATGGCAGATAATATGGGCCTCCCTGTTAAAGATAAGGATGCAAAAGGTGCTCTTAAGAGATCTAAACAAACGTCTCCCCTGCCAGAGGTAACATCTAAAGATTCTACTACTACTTTAGACACAATACTTCTACGTCTAAATACGGTTCATGATATTGCGCAGAGTACTAAAACAAATACAGATCTACTTCAGGTTGAAGTTGCGGCGATTAGAAGTGACTTCAAAAGTTTGTCATTACGAGTCTCAAATGCAGAATCTCGCATAAGCGCAGTTGAGGACACATCTCATCAGCAGACCAGGCAGGTACAGAATTTGGAGTGCTCTATGGCTTCTTTGCGGAGGGACCTTACAGAACAGGAAGATAGGAATCGTAGGAGTAACCTACGTATTTTTGGTCTACCAGAAGATGCGGAGAAAGGTGCTCCTTCAATGCTTGAGTTTCTGCTGGACTGGATCCCTACGGTTCTCCATATCTCTTTTCAGAAAGACTCTGAAATAGAACGGGCTCATAGAGCTCCCTCTTTTCGCCCTAAGTCCTCGCCGCATCCTAGGCCTATAGTGTTCAAGCCCTTACGACACCAACACTCAGAACTTATTTTGTCTCAGATGAGGAAGATCAGATCGATTACATGGGAAGGCCACAGGATTGCTATATCTCAGGATTTTGCTAGAGATACTGTCATCAGGAGAAAAGGTTTTTTAAACCTTCGGCGGAGACTTTTGGACATGAACATTCCTTTTTCCTTCGCTGGTCCCTCACGATTCAGAATAACTGTTAAAGGTCGATCTCAAATTTTTTATGAACCATCAGAGTTAACAACTTTTTTGGATAATCAATCTGAATCGCGAATGGAATCTGACTCTCCCTCAGTCTCCTCTGGTTCTTGAAGGGATCATTGCTTTTATGGCTGGACTCTAGTATTTTCTGTGCCTATTTTTCCTCTTACAGGTTTTGAGGCTTCTTTTTCCTGTGGGAAGTTGGAGGTTCCCTTACTTCATCCACGGTTATGGGCCCTTCAAATTTATCTTTATCTTTTTTCTTTTTGTGTATTAACCTTTCCTTGCAGGTTCATCTTTCCGCTTATAACTTATAACGATATCTTTGAGGGAAGGTTGATGTCAAATAAGATTAGGCCCTTCTCTTAGTGTTCTTTATTCAAGATATATTAATTGCCTTTTGTAGGTATGTTCCATTAATTCCTTTTCCTTTGCAGGTTTTTAAATGAAGCAGTTATAGTAATTTCTATTTCCTCATTTCATTGTGTATGGATAGCTGGTGTGACGCTCTTACAGTTCTCATTATCTAGCTTCATAGCGTAATTTATTTTCTAGGTATGGCTGAGGATTACTATGTGGCTGCTTATCTAAACATTAACTGTTTTTTAGGTGATATGTTTATTGTGACAGCTGGATGCCCTTGTAGAATCCTTTTTTCCGCAGGCGTTAAGAGTATCTATTTAACTCTTTCTTAGATATGTATTTTATAGTATTTGTATGACACGTAAAATGTGACTCGCTATTCAGGTTTTTATCAAATGGTAATGTTGCGAGTATACTCATTAATTCTTGCTAGTCGTCTTCCCCTTTTTTATCAATCATAAGGGTGTTCACTCATACCCTGGATTAATTTCTTATTGTAGGAATAATATAGTACATGTTAGCTAATTTGTAATTTGTCTGATGTTTATTTACACAAACATTGTGTAACCTATAATAATGAATGGATTATGTTATATACTGTTTATACCCTATCCCTTCTATGGCTAGTGGTAAACAATGGCCTCTTTGGCTGCTACTTCATGTTCCCCCCATATATGGTTCTGGTCTCTTATAGACTTCCCCTGGTGGGGTTATTCTTTTTATTTTTGCAGTTTGTGTTTTTCTCCTCACCTTTTCTTTCTCTCTTCCATTTCTGTTTCTTTCTTGCTGTACTGAGTTCTTTCTTCCTATGGACTTCAGCCTTACTCTCTTACTTTTATGTGTATAAGTCTTCTTCCCGTGTCGTCCATCTCATGCAATATACATCCCTTAGTGTTTTTCATTTACTGACTTTTCTTATCTTTACTGATCTCCCTTATTCATGGCTGGCTTAAATGTGATGTCACTTAATGTGCGTGGTTTGAACCACCCAGTGAAGAGATCAAAAATTTTGGATTACTGCAAAGGCCTTTCTACTGATATTGTGTTATTGCAAGAAACTAAGATAGCGTATAAGGAGGCTTTATTCTTGCGTAAGCAATGGGTTTCTGATGTGTCGTGCTCAGAGGCTTTTGGGAAGAGGAACGGGGTGGTTACTCTTATTTCTAAAAATTCGGGATTGTCCATTGTCTCGGCTGAACATGATCTTGAAGGTAGGTGGCTGCTTACGCAATTGTCTAATGGGTCATCTGATCTCTATATTATGAATATATATGCTCCCAATAGTGATGACCCTTCTTTCTGGCGAACAATAACCAAGAAGCTTTCCGAAATACCTATTAGTGACAAAGTGATTGTCGGGGAGATTTCAATCTGCCAATGGATCCTATCTTGGATAGATATTCTGCATTCCGATTCCGTCCTCCCAGGGCGCACAAACAAATGCTTAACATGTGTTCTTCCCAACGACTCATTGATGTGTGGAGAATGCATAATCCCACTGGCAGTGACTTTACCTTTTTCTCTTCTCCTCACTCTAGCTTCTCTCGCATTGATTATCTCTTGGTTCAAGCAAATATGTTGAAACATACTACAAATGTGATAATCCACCCTATAGTTGTCTCTGATCATGACGCAGTCTCTTTCACTCTTCTTAATCTCACAGATAGTCGCGGACCGCGTACTTGGCGTCTCAATACAGAAATCTTACAGGACGACAAAGAGGTTGAGTTGCTTGATGCAGCTATACATAATTTTTTCCGAGAGAATGAATTATCCGTGACATCTCCTGTAGTATTATGGGATGCTTTCAAATGTACCCTTAGAGGCAACATTATTCAAACTATGGCACGAAGAAACAGTATTATTAAAAAAGAGCTTCTCTCGATTACAGACAACATTAAACAAAAAGAATCATTGTATAGAGGTTCTAAAGATAAAGTGATACTGCAAGAAATCAAAAATCTTAAATATAAGTATAATTCTATCTTGACCAAGAGGGCACACATTGGGGTACAATTACAAAAATCAAATCGCTTGTTACTAAAAACCGAGCAGGTAAAGTTCTGGCAGCTACTTTAAAATATCAGGACACTAGTGTTCGATCAACTCAGATTACCTGTATCACAGACACGGCGGGAACGCGGAAATTCTTGACTAAAGATATTTTGGAGGTATTTCGTGACTTTTACTCTAATTTATACACCCCTGAACACCAATCTTCTTTAGCGCAGTGCCAACAATTTCTGACTTCTATTCCTACTAGTACCATTGCCGACACGGATATTGTTTCTCTAAGCAAACCGATTGAGTGAGGAAATTGTTCAAGCCATTAAGGCAACTAGATCAGGGAAAGCGCCAGGACCGGATGGTTTTTCTATAGAGTTTTTTTTTAAATTTAGTTCTTCTCTAGTACCACGTCTGCAACAGGTTTTTGATGCCTTTGTTTCTTCTGGGAAGGTTTCGGGTTCGGCAACGGAGGCTACTATAGTGGTTATTCCCAAAGAAGGTAAGGATCATTCGGACCCTAAAAATTTCCGCCCAATCTCTTTGCTAAACATGGAAGCAAAAATTTTTGCAAAAATTTTGGCAAAACGATTAGAGTCTCATATTCCTACTCTCATTCATCCCTCCCAGACGGGTTTTGTCAAGGGAAGATTAGCTAGGGATAATATCCGCACTTTCTGCCATATCTTAGAGAAAGCTAAGAGTTCTAGTTCGCCGGCGGCAGCTATTGCGCTTGACGCCGAAAAAGCTTTCGATAAGGTCTCGTGGCCTTTTCTTCAGGCTGTACTTCAATCCCATAACCTGGGGGATGCATTTATTGGTATGGTTATGTCCTTGTATACTCAACCTAAGGCTAATATTAGAATTAATGGAATTACCTCACCCTTCTTTGATCTAGGCCAGGGCACTCGACAAGGTTGTCCATTGTCACCACTTTTTTTGTTTATTGATCCGTTACTTCGCCTACTTAATCTTAATCAGGACATCCGGGGGTTTCAATTTGGTTCACAGCGCATTAAAACAGCTGCGGATGATGTTCTTATCTTCTCTGAAGATATAGAAAGATCAATTCCTGCTATTTCCACTATTATCAAACAATTTTCTCTTGTCTCAGGATATACTTTAAATAGAGACAAAACCGAAATGTTTCCTCTTAATCGGCTGTGCTTTTCTTCTCACATGGGAGATGCAGGATTCAAATGGCAGTCTGAGCGGCTTAAATACTTGGGAATTTGGTTTTCTGCGAATTTATCGGATACTATCTCTTACAATGAATCTCAGGTACTGGATAAAGTAAAAAAATTATTGGAGGCTTGGTCGCCTAAGTTCATCTCATGGTGGGGACGGCTCCAGTCATTAAAAATGATAACTCCTATTGTCAATTTTGTGTCATCCATGCTCCCTGTAAATCTCTCCTCTTCCTTTTTTCATGAGATAGATGTGATCACTTCTAAATTTCTCTGGAGCGACAAACGTGCTAGGATTGCATACAAACAATTAAGGAAATCTTATGATATGGGTGGTTGTAATTTCCCAGATTGGAGTTTATATCAGTCGGCGTTTTAGCCTCTCAGGGGGCCTTATGGTTTCCTTCTGATAATGGACACATTCCACCATGGTTATGTATTGAACAACATTTGTGCTCTCCTTACCCACCTCAGCTTTGATGACTGCGTCTACATTGACTTTTCCTTTCTCTGGACGTATCATAACAGACACGATTTTAGCATTGAAAAAGATTGATAAGAGAGTTTCTTTACACATTCAAAATTCTAGGTGGTCTTCTTTGTGGCACAATCCCAATATTAAGATTCAGTTGGACGCGGAGACAAGGTCATATTGGGCCAACAAAGGTGTTGCATTGGTCAAGCATCTTTATAATGCTAACAATGATCCTTTGCCTTTCTCCTCGTTGGCCCCAGCTTATTGTCTTAATTCTATTGATTTCTACTCATTTCTTAAAATTAAAGTAGCTTTGTCCAAGAGTACCTTTCATCCAGATTCGCATATGGTCTCTCTCCTACAGCTTTGGGGTAAGGTAGGACATATGGCTTCTAGGATATATAAATTTTTGTTCACTTCTCCGTCATCATCCTCTACGATCACACAGCTCAAATGGATGCAACATTTTGACGCTGATGTCGTCAAACATATTACATCGGATACTTGGAAAACTATTGGGAAACTCTCCCTACGGAATAAAGTTGCTCCTTCTCTGATTCAATCAAAGTTTTTTACTATCAACCTTCTACATTGGACCCCAGCTCGTCTATATACACTCAAACTTAAAGATGATGATCTTTGCTGGAATTGTAAAAGTGCTGCTGGTACTCCTCAACATATGTTTTTTGAGTGCTCCCTTCTCCATGCGTTCTGGGAACTCATCCATAAGCATTTATTATTAATCTTTGATATTCAATTTGAGCTTTCCTTTCCTTTGGTCTTGTTGGGTCCTTGGGCAGCTCCATCTCCACTTCCTTTAGATGAGTTAGATTTTCAACTCTTGGATTTACTGGTATCCATAGCTGTTAAAATTATTTTGTCAGAATGGAAATCATTTAATGCCTTATCGTATCATACATGGTGGGCATGGGTATCATTTCTCCGTGGTGCTCACACTTCGGTGGAGGAGAAACATTATACTCCCTCCATTTCCTCTGGTGTCTGGAGATTGCTTGATAAATATATCCATTTATCCTCTCAGGGCCTAATCGCTCAGTACCCCTTTTCTACCGCTGGTTGATTTTCCCTCTTTATTTTACTAAGGCTGGAGTCCCTTTCTCTTTCTTTCTTTCTCTCCTCTTCTCTCTTTCTCTCTCCCTTTCTCTCTCTTTTTCCATCAGTCTCTTTTCCTCTTTTCCTTTTTCCACTTACGTTCTCTTTCTTTATTTTCTTTTGTGTGTTCGTCCTTTGCTAGTTAATGTAATACAAATGAATTCACATGAATAGGTTCTTATATTCCTGCTGGTTTTAGATTTTACCCACTATTTATCATATTGCTCATATTTATGTGTTTGTTAACTATTTATTGGTCAAGATGACTTGTATGTATTACATGCTGTAGTACCTTAATTATTTATACTCTCTCTCTTAAATTAATAAAAACTGTTGAAGATAAAAAAATATATTGGCTGTGCACATCAGCGCGATGTGCAAAATGAAGTAGAAAGAAGTTCACCAAAAATATCATCCATAGAAGTACCTTAATGAGTAAGTCCACACTTCAGAATCCCAAATATTGTGCACAGTCGTGCGTATGCATGACGTTGAATAAATGCGCAATCGAGCGCATCGATGATGATAGCACAGCTCCGTTGAAGAAATGCGCTGTCAAGCGCATCGACGGTGACTACAACGCTCCGTAGAAATGCTTCCACAAATACAGACCCTACCAAGATGGCGGAAACGTAATGACGTAGGCACGCTACGTTACGGTAATGACGCTTGCTGACAACACAAGACACGTAAAATGAATCCACAATGCAGTAGAACACCTCGCGTCATCCAGCAGGAATACAAGAACGAGAAGACGCTTCAGGTTTCCATGGTTTCGGGTGAGGTTGTGCCGGTGTCAATGTTGCTCGCGTGGGAAATGGAGAGCCGTTGAAAGTTGAAAGATGCTGCACTCCAGAAGGGTTACTCTAAAAGGTTGAAAATCAGTAAAAAATCCATACAAACGTGGAAAAAAGGAAATTTCGGTGGTGAATATAAAAATTATTTATCCACATCCTTGTTGTTGAATAAATCCAAGTTGAAGTGCAGATCAAGTGAAATGTAGAATCCAATGTAGATTGTACCGCTCCTGTGCCTACAGTAGTAGCAGGTACCTTGATTCTCGTCGCCAGTGTAAAATTCCATAAAAAAGAAATCACAAAGTCCAAAATAAGAAAACAGGACTTTAATAAATAAGGCACAGTACTGCTCAGTCCAGGTCTCAGAGCAGAATCACCAAAGAGAACCACCAGAGATTTCAATTCTAATTGGAATTATAACTAACTGAGTGGCAGGTGCCAGGATTAAAAGTATACAGGGATTTAAAGGGAAAGTAAGGGGAAAAAGAAAAGCACATTGCAACATATATATAATAAAATAAAGAGTAGTAGTATAGAAAAGAAAAGATCCCCATGGGTCCCCATGTGAAGGGTATTACAGTAGCTAGAATCTGTGGTGCCCAACAATCATAGGGGCATTGGGTAGACTAAACACCACAACATGACTAAGTTACATGGAACCTCATTAGAGGATTAGGACCAATTTGTGAAGTATTGCGGATGGTCACTACATCGTGCCAGAAAAGGCGTGCAATATGCTTAACGTAGCTAATGTCACATTGGTCATCAGCTACTTACATAAGCTGTACTGGTGTTATGGTGCTATGGCAGAGTGACTCGCGCTGAGCAATTTGTAAGTATGGTGACCGAAAAAGTCTGTGCCAAGTCCTGCTGAAAAGGAACACACAGCAGGAGGTGAGCACGTCGTCTGGGGGGTGTAAGGCTCGTTAACGGTGCCTGGGAACAAAAAATTTGAATCAAATGTAACACATTTTAAAGGAGTCTAGCTATCAGGGGGCATTTAAATACAAAGAAGCAGAAACTGTTGGTCTACCTACAGAAGCACCAGAGGAGCAGGACCAAGCTGCATGATGGAATTAAAACACTATGACTCAAGTAAAGAGATGAAAACTCACCAGGGCTCGGGCTATAGAAGCAGCAAAAGACTGCAGCGGGGGAAAATGCCTGAAAATATTAGACCAGTGCATGAACATAAAGCAGACGTGGCCAGGACTTTCGGGATATGCTGCGATCTTAGAGGTAGTTCGGACTCTGAAAAACCACAGCGCATACTAGCAGGAAGAGCAGGGAGTCGCTTACCTGCCTAGGCTGTCCACCGCGGTAAAGGGGCTCACCACTGATGCCCAGGTTTGCTGGAAATCTGCAGGACGCCTAGTGGTAAAAAAATCACGACCTGGAAAAATTTGCAAAAACGTATGATGCGTGGTCGGAGGCTCCCAAACTCAATTTCTGAGAGCCTTCCCGCTGGGGAACTTACTTGTAAAAAGTCATTGGACTCGGTCCCTTGCCAACTGGTCGACATCCGCTTTGCTGGACGTCACGCCGAAAGATGTGGGCGGGGCCAAAGCGTGCCCTATTTATGCAAGAAATTGCTTGAAGGCACCCTCCGAGCAAAGAGAGCCTGTCGACCATCTTAAAGTGAACTCTCCCTTGGGGTTTAAACGTGTAAAAAACTACCCCACTGTACAAAAAAGCAAGAAGGGAGGAGGTCCAGTGCTGGCACCCAGAGGGAACTGTTTAAAAGGCCATCCCTGGGCTAGTTATAACGGGACCTAAGCTATCACACAAAATCGTATAGGCAAAAGAGGAGGTGCCTAGCTGTTGTGTTCAAGCAAACATTAAATATCACTAAAGCCAACAACATCTCAATACAAAGTTGTGAGGCCTTCTTCACCAGATGCAACCTCGGGAGCTTCTTGCTCCTTTACAGACCTCCACCTAGCAATGCAACATTCCCAGACACATTTCTAGACACAGTTTCAAACCTTATAACACTACAATCCAATATGTGCATTCTGGGTGACCTAAACATTTGGTTTGACAAACCCAATATGCCCCATTCGCAAACAATCATCACTGGCCTAGACGCACTGAACCTACATCAGATCGTCCACAAACCCACACATCGTCGGACACATCCTAGATGTTAAATGCAGAAATAGTTACCTTTCAAACAAAGACTCCAGTCACATGGTCAGACCACCATTTAGTTGCTTTCCAACATAAAACTACACAAAGCAACACACCTAAGATCACCGTACTTGCATCCACCTATGGACCGAGGAACAAACTCAATTTTGAACGCTTAGAAACACAACTAACATCCAGTATCGATCTAGACTCTATAAATTCTGTTAAAAAACTATTTGAGCGGCAACAGGAAGCTTTTGATATTCTAATATCACTAAGAACACAATAGAACAAAAGAAAACAGGCACTTTGGAGAAATACAGAAATAAAAGAGATAAAACAGCAAATTAGAAAGCTACAACACATCTAGCTCAAAACAAACACCAATCAAGACAAACTTCACCTACAGAAACATAACAGATTATACAAGTCAGCAACCAAAAAAGCTAAAAAAAAAGATACTATTCAGACAGAATTAAAAATGCTAAATGTGTGGCGTGGCCAAGCCGAGCAGCATGATGGCTGCCTAATCTGTCGGCTCCGCCGACCGAGCACAGAATCCGCCAGTAATCCGTTTGAAATCTGCCTAAACTGGGGCTCCAACAACGGAACCTAACATCGGAAGGGCCGCTGCGCAGATTGAAACTACCTGCGGCCAGAAAGGAGGTTCGGCACGGAAGCGGCGAGATCTGCGCCATCAGGCCGGATCGTGGCGGAGGCACGGCCGCGCGGCCAGGCGGCCGAGTGTATCGTCAGCACTGCGCATTCATTGGGGTGGCCGCCTCTGGTAACTGAGTTGTCGGGCGCCTGTACACGGAGCCTTGCCAAGTCGGGCGGGAGGATCCGGACCGCGGCTGCCTCCATCCGCTAGCCGCGATTCGCCGGGGGCGCGTCGCCGACACTCCTGTACACAGACAGCAGTGAGCTGAGCGAGAACTTGGGAGGCCGATAGACTCGAAGTGGCGGCATAAGCACAGACGTCAGCGTCGGCCTTGGCCGCAGTGACCGGACCGCACGGAGTGACAGAGGTGAGACGGCAGCCCCGCACCGAACGGGAGGGAGGAACAGAGCCGGGCTGATAACCGGACTGTCAGGCGGACCTCCCTGTGGCTGCATGCACCAAGGACACCGCTAAGCTGGGACTGACGTGCCGCTGTGTCACGAGATCTGATACACAGCCGCGCGGTTGCAGCATTTGCTTCTTACCAAGAACAAGTGACGTTTGGGGCTGCTCCTTGACCTGTGGGGTGCCAAACACGAGACTCACTAACTGGAACACTGTTGTAACTCCCCGTGGCTGCCTGGGAATATCGCAATGCCGCCCTACCCTGCCAGCCGTGCACTCGCGGCGCAGGAGAGCACAGACTACCAGTGAGGGCCCCCCTAAACACCTGATTCTGGTGCAAAGCTGAGGTGCGTTTTTGGGGCGGTCTTGACGCACATTTGATAATACTCTGGCGTTGGGGAAGTCCTGGATGCGTGAAACCTAAGGCTGGCACTCCTGCTGTTAAAGGACTGTACTGCACAGGAAGGCGGATGCTGGTGATCCCACTGCTGACTCCTACATATCGTACCTTGCTTCAAACGTGTGCAAGCCACTTCGGAGGGCTCCGCATACATCATGGCGGGGGGCCACAGCTCGAAGGCAGCCCTCCAGGTCAAATTGACGAAATATGCATGGGAGGGAGGCCTCAACGCGAGCCCCAGGGGAGGATCAGCCACACACGACAAATCCGAGCCCGGGGGGAAGCAGAAGGAACCAACGCTGCAAGATATCCTTGAAGCCATCACCTCTGTCTGCACGTCGCTGGAGTCGCGTATTGACACGGTGTCCACCGAGGTGTCCCTTATTAGAGAGGATATGCGCTCAATGAACTCGCGATTGAAAGACGTCGAAATCAAGGCGACCTCCCTGGTGGGGGACACGTCAGCGCTGCAGAGGAAGGTGGAGGATCTGCAATCGCACGCGGCGAAACTGGAAGCGCAGTTGGATGACTATGAAGGGCGCTCTAGACGCAACAACGTCCGCATAATTGGAGTACCGGAATGAGCGGAAGGGCCATCGGCGGACCTTTTCGTGGAAGACCTGATCACTACTTACCTCAAGCCAAGGGGGCTCTCCAACTTCTTCTCAGTGGAACGAGCGCACCGGGTGCCAGGAGGCCGTCCGAGACCTGGCGCCCCCCCACGACCTCTTCTCGCCAGGATCTTCAATTTCCGCGACAGGGATGTCATCCTGCAGTGTGCCCGCCCCGCCAGTGGAATTCCAAAACAGTCGCATTACTTTCTTCACGGACTTCACCCTCAAGGTGCAGCGACGACGACAAAGCTTTCTGGAAGTTAAAAAAGTGCTCCGCGACAAAGAATTGAAATTTGCCATGATGTTTACGGCCAAGTTGAGGGTGGAATCGGAGGGGAAGTCTTGGTTCTTCACCACCCCGGAGGAGGCCTGGGACTGGCTGAATGGCTGGCGTACTGCGGGTCGCCGCAACACCCAGGCCCGGGGCGGGAGGTTGGACGAAGACGCCCGAACCCCTGGTGGTAGCTTGCCACTGCAGGACTTGACTGAGGCGGCGGAGGGTGCTGAATAACTGGTCTGTATGTTTTCCTTTTTCCCTCTGGGAGGTGGCATGATTTCAAACCGACGGAGGGCTGTGGAGATAGAGCCGTCTCCGCCACTGGCGTCAGACTTTGGTCGCCTTGTGTTAGACTGTCACAGTTCGCTTTGTTGCATTGAACTCCGACACTTGCCTGTTCCCCTGCAGACCGGTTGGGTGTGGCTGGGTGTTCATTAGGCCCTTGCTGGTGTTCTTAACGTATCCATGTCAGGTTATTAATGTTAATGTCGATAAAATAGACTTTTCAGGGGCAGATGCTCGGTTAGGCTACACGAACTCGTAAGTTCTTGGAAGGGTGGGCGATAGGCACTCTGCTAGTTTGGGGGGCGGGAGGTTTTGTTACCGCCGAGCAGGGAGGCAGGGAGGGGGGGTTGGGGGAATGTATGTTGGGTCTGTGGGGGGGGGGTGGGAGGGGATTGGTTTTGGGGTGTTATTTTTCGTATTGTTTTTGTTTAGGCATGTTTCCTCCAAAGGGTCTCGAAAGCTAATGATGACGAATTGGGTGATCGTTTTAATCCCGCTGGTCGCAGTATTCTCTGGCAGGTATGCCAGCTGTTCTTGTTTTTGTTTTACACCGGTACACGATATGGTCCATTTCTCTAGTATCCTATTCCATTCACTTACCAATGGTACATGGGGCTCCCACCTTGACTTCGCACACCCACGCTTGACTATCCGACATTACTTAGCTCCCACTAGTTGGACGTGATGACACATGGTCTGACACTTAATTTGTCCACCTGGAATGTTAATGGATTGGGCGATAAAATTAAGAGAGGCATTGTATTGCAGTACTCTAAGCGTAACGAGCTTGACCTGGTGTTACTGCAGGAGACACCTGATTGGTAACTCCTGTGGCACCCTGAACAGGAAAGGGTACAAAATGGTGGCTCACTCTGGCTTCACTTCGGGCTCCAGAGGGGTGGGGATTCTACTTCGGAGGGGCTGCCCCTACATTATTCACAACTCCTGGACTGACCCCCAGGGCAGATATGCTGCGGTCTCGGGCACCTGGGAAGGGCGTGTTGTCAATGCTGTCTCCGTTTACGCCCCCCCCCGGGCTACAGCGCTTGACGCTGCACGACATAGGGACCCTGTTGCTGGACCTGCCGTTCGGGGTGTTGGTGTTGGGTGGGGACTTCAATCTCACGATGGACGGTTCTCTGGACCGCCTCCCTCCCCGGGGTGACCTGCTGAGAGGTTCACAATTGTCCGAATTTGCAAATGCTCTGGGGGTGGTGGATATTTGGCGGTGGTTTAACCCATCACATACTCGCTTCACGTTCCAATCCGGGGTGCACGGCAGTCAGTAGAGGATAGACTCTTCACTAATGCCCAGGATGTTCGGCTTTTCACAAGGTCCGGCTGCCTTGCTCGTGGTATCTCTGACCACTCCCCCGTCCTTGCGACTCTGGGCTCTCACACTGGGGGACGCCCATGCTCTATTTCCATATACCCAAGGGCGCTGAAAATCCCGCAAATCAAAGATGCCCTCCGCAGGGACGCTGAATTTTATTTCGCAGAAAATGTTGGTACAGTCGACTCCGCTGCGACATTGTTGGGGGCCTTTGGAGCAGTCATTAAGGGCAGGGCTTTATCGCTCATGGTAGGATACAGGGCGGAGCGGACTAAGAGAATATCGGAATTACAGGCTGAGGTCTCGTGTTTGGAGGAGTCGGTCTCCCGGGATCCGGACCTTGCTCTACGCCATAGTCTGGCACTCAGGCGACAGGACTATCGTCAGCTTCTCTTTGAGGAGGGGACAGCGTGTTTGCAAGCCTCTCGACACAGGATTTATGAGCAGGGGGAACGGACGGGAAAACTTTTGGCTTGGCTGGAGCGGAGGGAACAGCCGCTAGATGGGTCCGCGCGATTGCAACATCGGAGGGTACCCTAATTACCGACCCCCCACGCATAGCTGACACATTTGCTAGTCACTACGAGGAGGTATATACTGGTTCCCCCACTTCTCAGGCCTCCCTGTCTCCTGATCTGCTGGCTACGCTCGATATCCCCACTATTTCACCGCAGGACAGAGAGACCTTGGAGGCAGACATTACAGTGACGGAGGTTCAGAAGGCCATACAGGACGTTCGCTCCGGGAAGGCTATGGGTCCTAACGGGCTTCCCATTGAGTTATTTAAGCCTATGTCCACGCTATTGGCCTCCCATTTGCTTAATCTCTATACCGAATGCTTCGAGTCAGGTGTGTTACCCGCAGAGATCCGCACTGCCGCTATAGTGGTCATTCATAAGCCGAACAAACCTCTTGAGGAGTGCACATTGTATCGCCCTATATCCCTGTTGACAGTTGAGGCTAAGATTCTGGCCAAACTTCTTGCGAACCGTCTTCTCCACTTTATCTCTGACTTGGTCCATCCCGATCAGTCTGGGTTCATGCCGGGGAGGAATACGGCTCGGAATTTACGCCGGGTACATGGGGTCCTTGGCAGGCTTCACACCATCGAGGAAGACGCAATTCTTTTATCGCTGGACGCCTCGATGGCATTTGATACCATTGAGTGGGACTTTCTTTTCGCCGTTCTGGCCCGTTTGGGGCTTGGACCCAACTTCATTCGTTGGATTCGGCTACTGTATACATACCCCACGGCTCACGTTGTTGTCAATAATCACCGCTCTGCTACTTTCTCGCTTCATCGAGGCACGAGACAGGGTTGCCCCCTGTCGCCACTGCTTTTCGCCCTTGTCTTGGAGCAGCTCGCGGTATGGGTCCGAGGTGATCCGGCGATACGGGGACTCAAGTGGACGGAATCTCACGAAGACCGTATCTCCCTGTACGCCGATGATATCCTCTTATACCTGGCCTCCTCTGCTCGGTCGCTGCGACGGGTTCTCCACAACTTTCACATATTCGGCGCTCACTCTGGATATCAAATAAATTGGTCTAAGTCCCAGATGTATGCGCTATGGGGTTCCCCCCCGGCGAATCCCCGGGGATTTAATATCCCAGTGGCGCTTCGGGGTTTTCGGTACTTGGGCATTTGTCACTCCTGACCCTGACCTCTTTTTCGAATTCAACTTACTCGGACCTCTTCAGCGCTTTAAATCGGACGTGGTGCATTGGCGCTCTCTCCCGTTAACTCTTCTCGGCCGCGCGTCTCTTTTCAAAATGCTAGCGCTCCCGCGCTTTCTTTATGCTTTACAGAACACACCTATACCGATCCCGGATTCTTACTTCTCTCAGATCGATGGAATACTGCGGGGACTGCTCTGGGAGGGCCGTGCATCGCAATGACTAAACTTACCATGGGTTGGTATGACGGGGGCACCGCTCTACCGGATCTTAGACTGTATTACCAGGCGTCCCAATTGGTGGTGGTCAACCGCTGGGTGTTTGAGTACCGCGACGAGCCTAATTTCCGCACTGATCACTGGCTCCTGGGACGGGGCGGTTACAACAGAGCGCTATACACCAATCCCCACAAACTTAATCTGACAGGTCCCACGGCACGCACGATGGAGGTTTGGCATGAAGTCACCAAGAGGTTGGGTTGGCGTGGGCGCCTGACGAAGGCTACTCCCCTGTGTGAGCCCGAAATCTTAGGTCATCTCAGCACCTGCCCGGGGTTCGACAGGTGGGACTTGATCGGAATCTCCACGATCAGGGATATCTGGGTTCAGGGGAGGCTGGCATCGTTCCCGGAGCTCCAATATCAACTTAATATCAACATAAATATCAACTTGCTCCATCGGAGACGTTCAGGTATTTACAGATTACTCACGCGGTGTCCTCCGCCCTGCCTCGGGACGGTTCTCTCCCCGATTCGTCCCCTCTGGAGGACCGCTTGTTGCTGGATCCCATGGACCGTAAGGCCATCTCGCTCACCTACAAGAAATTGATCAACAATCGCCCCGACCCGATGTTGAAACTTAGGGAGGGGTGGGATAGAGATCTGGGTGATATAGAGGACGACATGTGGCGGGATGCTTTAGCCTCACCCCGAGAAATAGCCATCCCTATGCACTTGCGCCTGCTCCAACTCAAGATCCTTCATCGGGCATATTTCGACGCCAAACTCCTGTTCCGACTGGGTAGACGCCCCGATCCCCTTTGCCTCCGGCATTGTAATCAGGAGGGTACTTTCTTCCATATTCTATGGGACTGCCCACACATACACGACTACTGGGTGAAAATCGCCCGTCAACTTGGGAGGGCGGGAGGTAAATCCCTTGAGCTATCACCCCACTTGTGCCTACTTAACATATGGGGGGCGTCCGATCTCACGCAGGCTGAACAGACATGGGCCTCTATGGGTTTCATTATAGCAAAGCGGAATATTGCACAACATTGGGGGGTGGCCACAGTTCCACGCCTGGCTGATTGGGCAAAAGACATGGATACTGCCATGGTGGCGGAAAAATCAGTATTCAAGAATAGGGGCTGCCCCAAAAAGTGGGATCAGAAGTGGGGGAAATGGAACAAATACAGAGGGGACATCTGTATCTCACCAACGGTGGTACTCCGGAGAGACAGACAGGCGCTGATGGCTCAGTTGACGGCGGAGGTGCTGGCTTCTCCCCCCTAGGGGTCATGCTCTGGGTCTCTCAGTCCCCCGCTCCCTGCACCCTGTTAGCTTGCACCCGACGCTTAACTGGACCTTTCATTATCCCCAGGAAATGTATAATGATGATTTCTCGCATGGACCCCCATCTTGCCAAGGGGTGAATGGCATTATGTGAAAGGCATGTCTACATTCAAATGGGCATTTCTCACAGTAACTGTATATTGTATGTAGCGGTCTTTGGTTGGTGTGTAAAAAATAAAAATTGTTTAAAAAAAAAAAAAAAAAAAAGCTAAATGTGCAAATAAGAATTCTATAAAATTCTCACAGAATTCTATAAAATTCTCACAGAATTCTATAAAATTCACAGAATTCTATAAAATTCTCACAGAATTTTGTAAACCAAATTGCCTAGAAGGATCTCATCCCAGTACTCAAGAATTCACAGACAAATTGGCAAATCATTACACGACCAAAGCAGAAGCGTTGGGTTCCTATTTAAAACAAAGAAAAACCACCAGCACCGACACTTTTACAAAGCAACAATCCAAGAGTACACTAACCCAGCATCCCATTCCTTCAAACAAATTTCACACAATTAATTTATGGACCTGTTCAAAGCAAGCAGATCTGCCGGCAGATCTTCTGGCCCATGTCCACCACAAACCATCAAGACAATTCTTCTAACTACCTCTGCTGCCACACCGGTAAGAAGAATCATCAACAATTCCTTAACTACCGGAATATTTCCAGAAGATCTAATAAAAGTCATACATATGCCCATTACTAAAGAAAACAAACCTGGACCCGCTTGACCCCGACAACTACAGACTGATTTCAAATGGACCGTTCCTGGGCAAACTGATAGAAAGAGCAGCATTCGCAGAGATGTCACAATTCATTGAAGATAATTCCATACTTACTTTTAGACTTCTAAACAGGATTTCGTCCAGGAAGAGGCACAGAATCTGCCTCCGTTGCCATTTGAGATGACTTTAAGAACACAGTTGACGGGAACGGGGTTGCTACACTACTTCTCTTGGACCTCTCAGCTGCTTTTGACAGGGTTTACCATGACACTCTAATACAGAGACTCTACGAAGATGGCATAGAGGGGACTGCTCTCGACTGGATCACATTATACATTCACAACAGAAGTAATGTCATCCATACCCCCCTTTCTCATCCAAAGCTTACTTCACAAAAGCAGGGGTCCCTCAAGGCTCTATCATCTCACCCATGCTTTTCAACACCTACATTAAGCCATTACCGGCACTAATCAATCAATTTCACCTCACATGCTATAACTATGCAAATGACACACAAATAGTCCTTAAACTGGAAAGCCCCAAAGACATTGGACACTGAATGCTTCCAAAATAGAAATACTCACATGTGGCGATTGGAAAAATTATGACCCACTCGCCGCATGGCCTGATGACCTGGGAACACCGCCTAAAGTATCAAAGAAACCTCGAAATTACCATGGACTCCAAGCTATCAATGAATGCCCAAGTGGACAAACTAGCAAGATCAAGTTTTGTAAATTTAAAAACTCTGCTGACGCATCTCCCCCACCTGGGATTTCCACACAAGGTCCAGGCTACTATCGCTTTTGTTCTCTCTAAACTAGATCACACCAACAGCCTCTACCATGGATCATCTTTAACTACTATCAAAAGACTCCAAAGGATTCAGAACTCTGCTGCCAGTCTACTCTTACATATAAAGCCACAAGACCACATCTCTCCTGCCTTGAAAGCCCTGCATTGGTTACCGGTTGCCAGAAGATCCACATTCAGGCTGCTTTGTATCACCCACAAAGCGATACATGAATCATGGAACAGGACCGATCATCAGAAATAAAATCACCAAATACATTCAACAAAGACACCGCTGCTCTAGATTGACAACTCGCCTCAAAATACCACCATACAAGAAAAAAAACATAGGTGGTACATCCTTCTCCGTTCAAGCAGCCAAAATATGGAACTTTTTACCCCCAAACATAAGATCCACGAATAACTACCTTATCTTCAGAAGTCTACTCAAGAGTTGGCTCTTCCCCACATAACCACCATAACCACCATACTCAAACATAAATATACAGCATATCTCTCTGTATATAAGCATTTATTTGGACTATAGATGTGTATCTACATATTTATTTTGCTTTGTATAAACGTGTATATTAAATATGTTTTTAAATATATAGATATTCTTTAGTTCTGCTTAACAAATGTACATATTACTTATGGTTATATTATTCTATGTTTAACATGTATATGGGTGACTGCATAAATAAATAAATCTTTTATCATATAACTATTTATCTACAATTGCTTCACTATTGAATTACAAAAACATTTTTTTAAATAAAAACACAAAAATGTACTTTAAATACAGCAACACTTCAAAGTCTGAGTTTATTAAATACAACTTAAATCTATATATATTACCTTCCTTATACATATATACCTTCCATAGACTTGTGTATCTTTATATTTATTACTTTGCTTCTAATTCAGCATCTCCAATGCACTACCCTATACCTCTCGCAATATATATTCTACCTGCACACTCTGACTCATCTCAAACCTCATTCTACTACTCTTTCCAATGCACTACCCTATTTCTCACCCTATAACTCTCTCAATCTATCCTTTACCTCCACTCTCTCACTCATCCCAAACCCCATTCTACAACTACGATCCCCAAAATAACCCTTCCCTCCTCTACCCCTCCTTGCATCATCTCATAACTCTTTTACTATTCAGATCTCCCAAACAAACCTTTCTAAACCCTTCCCTCTGACTCTTCTCCCTCCACCTCCCCTTTACTCATCCCAAACCTTCTCCTACTGCAATAAGCTCCAAACCAAAATTCTAAATCCTTCCCTCTTCTATCCCTCCACTATCCTTTTCAATCCAAATAACAGACTAACATGGCCACCACTCAAATTAAGTTCATATTTCCCTATACTCATTTCCCACTAATCCTTTTTGGGTTCCGGAGTAGCGTGCTACCTGCCGAAAAGCGATTCGAAACCCAATCAGGGGTAGCAAGCGCTATATAAATGCAAACCCTTCCTCTTCTATCCATCCACTATCCCTTTTCAATCCAAATAACAGACTAACATGTTCACCGCTCAAATTAATTTCATATTTCCCTATACTAATTCACCACTGATCCTTTTTGGGTTCCGGAGTAGATTGCTACCTGGCGAAAAGCGCTTCAATACCTCATCAAGGGTAGCAAGAGCTGGGTAAATGCAAACCCTTTACTCTTCTATCCCTCCACTATCCTTTTTCAATTCAAATAACAAACTTGCATGTGCACCTCTCAAATTAACTTCATATTCCCCAATTATAATTTCCCCACTAATCGTGTTTGGGTTCTGGAGTAGCGTGCTACCAGTTGAAAAGCACTTCAACACCTCTCCAGGGGTAGCAAGCGCTATATAAATGCAAAGCCTTCCCTCTTCTATATCCCTCCACTATCCTTATTGAGCCAAATAACAGACTAACATGTTCACCACTCAAATTAATTTCATATTTCCCCATACTAATTCACCACTAATCCTTTTTGGGTTCCGGAGTAGCATGCTACTCGCCAAAAAAGCGCTTTGATGCCTCGTCAGGGGTAGTAAGTGCTATATAAATGCAATTACAGTTACAATAGTGATTATACGGGTTTCACATGATCCACCATGTAAGTCCTAATTACATATAAGTCCTCAAGACAACAGGCTAGAAACCAAAGAATCCTGACAGAAAAACTATTCCACTTTAAAGCAAGGTCAACGTCACAAGTACTTGTTACATGTGTCAGGATTCCTGCCACATCTCAACTCTCTTGACTATCACAATATACTGGCATGACTCATATCATTCCTCACGAATGAACAAACGTCTTTTACCCTTACTTTTATTACATGCTGTTGGTAATAGCTAGCTGCAGCTGGTGTTCCCCGGTTTGTTTGAAAAGACTGAATAGCTTTTACAAATATTTTACCATGCATATGCAAGGTTAGGTTTCAGGCACCACGGAAACATCCAGAAAATTCACCAGAATAAGCATCAAGCAACCGCCATAGATGACCTCAACATGAACCTTCCGGAAGACAGCCCTCATCAAATTAATCCCCTGCACCTGCTCCTTGCTATAAGCAATTAGAACGCGACCTTTGTGAACATTATAAAACACCTTCTAGAAGACAGCCTCATCAAATTAATCATCTGCACCTGTTCCTTGCTATAAGCAATTAGAACGTGACCTTTGTGAACATTCTAAAGCACCTAATAGAAGGCAGCCTCATCAAGTTAATTATCTGCACCATTTCCTTGTTACAAACAATTAGAATGTGACCTTTATGAACATTCTAAAGCAGTCTTATTTAAAGACCGTCCACACTCCTGCCCTTCTCTTAGCCTCTTCAATTACCTGTGTCCCGGTTTCCAGGACTCCATCTTGCCAGCTCCCTTGATCCTCCCACTTCAACCTCACCGCAAAGAACATCCTGCATTAGTCTCGCACCTGAATGGAAAAAACAAGAAAAGGAGAGACACATTAACAGACTTGACTTTACTAGGCACTGAGCTTAGTCACAACATACTGCTGCAAACAAAGGTAACCAGCATTTTTGTTCAACTTGTACATACTGTTGGTAGGACTCAGCCAGAGAGGACTGGGGTGAAGCCAACCCCGTCTAAATTTGCTTGTGGGTTTGATGCTAAAATCGTACTCACTACAGTTTCGAAAATTTTGATAAAGGAGCCTCTATGGACAATCTAAATGAAAAAAAAACAACAAAACTAAAGGTTGGTTGAGATTTGAAAAGATTTTGTGAGGGGATACCTTTAGAGATAGAGTTAAAACTAGACTAAAGCCTTATTATTTGTTTGTTTATAGGTACCATATCTGCCGGTATCATTCATCGGACTGGTGTGAATGCTTGCTGCAGTGTTGCTGTTGAGTAGACGAGCCACAGCATCTTTGACTCTACACACTCTCTCCATACCAATCCTTTTCCCCTTGGGATTTGCCACCAGAGCAGTGTCTCCTCCTGTAAACCGAGGGCAAGTCTCGGGAGGATTCGGGAACGAGCGCCGCCGCACCATTGGAATCATCTGGGATCCAGGTAGGTGGCTTATGACAGAAAGTACTAGTGGGGATCCGTGTGAAGAAATTAAGTTAAAATTACCTACTGTATCTCCAGGTCAATTTTAATATGGGGTAGTATACAGGGGTAAGATTAAAAAGAAGGTGATGATGCTCTAGGGACGAGTTAGTTATCCCAAGTATCACACTCGTTTAGTCGACATGTTTCGGCTGTAATATCCCCTAAGGGTCCTAGTCTTCATCAGGACCCATTGTGAAATCTGTTCGGGATGAGACGAGGACGTCACAGGTGGAGACGTAGAGGGCCGACCATCGACAAATAGTCATGACACACTCTCCTCGTCTATGACAAGGACAACAAATGATAACAAGGCTCATTGAAAGCCGTTGACACACATGATTAAATTTATCAGTGAGAAGACACATGAGGAGTGTCTTATGAGTCTATAAGAAAATGTTCACAAGGGAACTGTTGATCTCACAATTGGTCCTGATGAAGGCTAGGACCCTTAGGGGCAATTATAGATGAAAAACATCAACCGAACGAGTGTGATACTTGGGATAACTAACACTTCCCTAGAGCATCACTACCTTCTTTTTAATCTACTACCCCCATATTAAAATTGACCTTGAGATACAGTAGGTAATTTTAACTTTATTTCTTCACATGAATCCCCACCAGTACTTTACCTCGAACGGAGGCGGTACCTAGGTGTGAAACCCGATGATGACGCCGCCAGATAGTATACGATAGTGGTGACCACTTAACACCAAAAGTGGCAAAATATTGGTTTAGGGTAGACAATAGATACTTCTGAACCCCACACAACCAGAGAGATCACTCCAATTTGATTAAGACAACCTATATAATTGGAAGCAGAGTGATCTTCACACAGGCTTCTACACCCCCCCCCCCACCCACACTCTTCAGGGTGATTCATTACTGGCGTATGATGGAAGGCTAAGCCACACACCTAACATTCCTTTCTGGCAGTGCCATGACCATCGAAGACCAAATATTCACGGACGATCTAGCACGTGCCATATCAGGGGACGTCAATGACGCTAACAATCTGAGTTAATGCAGCAGTTGCAACTAGATCTGAATAGGTTAAAAGCAGAAAATGCAACACTTAAGGAAGAGTTGCAGTGAGAGAGGACACTAAACCCATGGAAAGCCGCCCAGTTCTGACCCAGACTGTGTTTGGAGAACCATTTCAGAGAGGGGCGTTTACAACTACTGACCAGAATCTGCATGCATCTGCTTCTACACCAAATCCTGTGCCCTTAGCAGCTCCAGAACACTTTCATGGCAACAGTACTAAATTTGCAACCTTTATGAGTCAATGCCAATTACATCTCCTATGCAAACCTCAGGCGTTTCTCAATTCCGCAGCTACGGAGGCATCTGTAATCTCTTATTTGGGAGGTGTACCCGATAACTGGGAAAATCCTTTAATAGAAACAAACTATTCCCTTCTGTACAACTATTCTGCTTTTAAGGCTGCCATGACTAAGTTATTTGCAAAAGATGTTTTTATCCAAGCAAATGACAATGAGTTATTAAACCTACGATGAGGTTCTACGGACCTGCTGACTTTTATCACTACTTTCAATCGACTGGTGGCAGAAACGCGCTGGCTGGAAGAGAAAAGAACATCCTTATTCTATCGAGGGTTAGGAGAGGGCCTTAAAGATTCCATCTTGCACAGCGTTGATCTGCTCGATGATTGTGCAGAATGTTTTGATCTTGTGGTTAAGCAAGATCACGCATTGGGCGCGCGAAAGGGTGACCGATTTCGCATGAACACCAGAGTAATTGTTCTCAAAACCGAGAAGGAGGAGTCAGACAGTAAGACTCTTGATACTGAACCTTTGCAGATAGAAGGCATAAGGGGTCCACTATATAATGAGGAAAAGGAACGTTGATGCAATTTAACCCTATGTCTTTACTGTGGCAAAGCTGGTCATTTCGCTAGGGAATGTTCTGCAAAACCAAAAAAGACTAAGGCTGTGGCTAGTGTAGAGGTCGATCAAGAACAGGGAAAACTAAGGCTCTCGACCAGAAGGGAGATAATCTCTTTGAGAGAAGCCGTACAGGTTTCACAATATCTGACCAATGTAGAAACACAAATTCCGCGGCATCCGACTATCCGAGTCACAGCAAATCCTATCCCCACAGTGGAGGCACACAATATCCATGCTTATTGACTCAAGGGCCACAGGCAAATTCTTTTATCTGACCCTAGCTGCCAAGCTCGGGCTCACAAAAGTTCCCAAAGAAAAACCTGAGCCTCTGCGAGCAGGAGATGGTTCAGAGTTGTCTTCTGGACTAATTTGTTTTCAGACAGAGGCTCTAAACTTAGTGTGCGATAATGGGCATACTGAATGACTTGTCTTTGATCTAATAGACACTCCCACCTTTGGGGCAATTTTGGGAGTACCTTGGCTAGAACACCATAATCGAAAAATCGATTGGGTACACCGCACCGTAATCTTTGACTCACCATTCTGCACTACCTGCTACCAAGAGGCTCCAGAGGTGGGAATACCTTTGCATTGCGCCTTGGTCCAAAGAAAAGAAAACCTTAAACTACCCAGAGAATGCCAGGACTTTCAAGAGGTTTTTGACCCTGTGAAAGCCAAGCCTTTGATTGCCACATAGATCTCCTCCCAGGAGCAACGCTGCCCTGTAGTAGAGTTTACATGTTGACAAAACCTGAAACTCAATATCTACGCAAATATCTGGATGAACTACTAGAGATAGGTTTTATACGCCACTCCATGTCGCCTGTGTCCTCCCCACTCTTCTTTGTACCCAAGAAGAATGGGGAGTTGAGGGCTCGTGTGGATTATAGGGCAGTCAATAAGGTGACTATTAAGAACTGCTATCCTGTCCAGTTAATTCCAGTGCTACTTTATAAGGTCAGAAATGCCACCATATACATGAAACTAGATTTACAGGGAGCTTATCACTTAATCCGTGTACGAGAAGGTGATGAATGAAAAACCGCCTTTAGGACTAAGTTTGGGCTGTTTGAGTATACTGTTATGCCCTTCGGGCTATGTAATGCTCTGGGCAAATTTCAATATTTCATTAACACGGTCTTGAGGGAGTTTTTGGATGTTTGTACAATTGTCTACATAAACGACATTCTGATTTACTCAAACTCAGAACAAGAACAAGTGCAGCATGTACACTCCATCTTGCAGCTCCTTAGGGAAAACGCTCTCTTTGCTAAATTAGACAAATGTTCCTTCCATGTACAGTCAGTAGAGTTTCTGGGGTATCACTTATATCCGACAGCATCACTATGAGCCCCAAAAGGGTAGAAGCCATTACCAATTGGCCAACTCCAACAAATGTCAAGGAAATTCAACAGATACTTGGCTTTGCCAATTTTTATTGTTGTTTCAACCTACACTTTTCAAAGACAGTGGCGCCCATAACACAGCTGCTAAAAAAAGGGGCAAATCATTTGCGTGGTCTCCAGAAGCCAATCAGGCGTTGCAACTGTTAAAAACTAAATTTACCACTGCACCCATTCTTCAGCATTCCAATCCAGACCAGCCCTATTACGTCAAAGCCAATGCTTCGCAGGTAGCCGTAGGAGGACTTTTATCTCAAAAGAACCCAAGAACTGGCCACATGCATCCCATTGCCTTTTATTCCAAAAATCGTCTACCAGCCCAGCAAAACTATACGGTGGATGTAAGAGAACGTCTGGCCATCAAACTGGTGTTCACTGAATGGAGGAATTACCTACAGGGGGCTAAACATACAGTTACAATATTCTCAGATCATAAAAATTTACAATTCTTTAGCTACGTTGGGGCTCTCACCCACCGTCAAATTCGATGACTGCATTTCTTTAGTGGGTTCGATTTCATCATCACCTATCGCCCAGGGACCAAGCAGTTACAGTCTGATGTTCTTTCTAGACTGGGGTATGCTCACTCTTCCTATTCCACATCAGACTCCCCTACTATCATTCCACTGGAAAAGATAGTCGCAGTCAGCGTGGGTGACAACTTTATGGCGGCCTTACATGAAGAATATAAAAAACTAAATGCAGAAGAATGGATCAACACACCTAACCATACTATCACAGATAAGTTGTTCTTTCATGCTCAGAAACTGTACGTCCATACTATAGAATTAAGATGTCAGGTAATTCCATGGAATCACAACACAGCACCAGCAGGGCACCCAGGTATAACAAAAACCCTAAGGAATTGTCAAAAAACCTTCTGGTGGAACAACATGCGGAAGGATATACAAGAATATGTATCTGGTTGCCCAACTTGTGCATGATACAAGAACACTCGCACTGCGCCTGCAGGCTTATTACAGCCTCTGCCTATACCCCCCAGTTCCTTGGCACACCATTAGTCTGGATTTTATTACTAACCTTCCCGCAAGCAATACCTTCACAACCATTTTAGTAGTTGACATGTTATCAAAAATGGCACATTTCATCCCTCTAAAAAAAAGATACCCACCGCCACAGAATTTAGTCAAATATTCATTGATCATATCGTAAGACTGCATGGTCTACCGACTAAAATCATCTCAGGTCGAGGAGTTCAGTTCACATCTAAAATTTGGAGGACACTGATGTGTTAGGAATGGAGGTTGCCTGGTCATCTGCCTTTCACCCACATACAGATGGGCAAATTGAACGGGTCAACCAATCCCTAGAAGCTACACTAAGATGCTTACTATCCACGTGCACAGGACAATGGGATCAGGCCTTACCACTAGTTGAATTCACTTAAAATAACAGCACCCACTCAGCCACAAACTACACACCCTTCTTCATGTCAGGACAGCATCCTCGGGCCCTTCCCATTGTTATATCAGGAGTTATTATTAGGCTACCTTCAGTCACAGAAAGATTAGAACTGCATGAGATTCAAAAACACGCTCAGACAAGTTTTGCAAAAGCCAAATTGATCATGAAGGCACAAGCTAACAAGCGTAGAACCCAGGCACCTATATACAAGGAAAGAGACAGGTTATGGTTATCAACATAACACCTACAACTAGAAGGCCCAAGGAAACTACTACCACAGTTTATAGGTCCTTATGACATTATCAAAATAATGAATCCGGTCATCGTCAACCTACGGCTTCCCCCTGAATACACAGTCCACCCAGTGTTTCCCATTTCACTGATCAAGCCATTCCACCCTGCCACACAAAAAGATACCCCACCTCCACCTGTTCTGATTAATGGCCAACAGGAGTACGAAGTTCACCGTATCCTGGACTCTAAACGATCTCAGGGAAAACTATATTACCGTATAGATTGGAAGGGTTATGACCCTTCACAACGTTCCTGGGAACCGGCCTCCTTGATTCATGCCTCCCCGTGTGGTGGGACTATTTCATGCCCTCCATCCCACCAAACCATGACCTGTAAGAATGCCTTTGGGAGTGGTGACTGCCAGGATTCCTGCCACAGCTCACCTCTCTTGACTATCACAATATATCGGCATGACTCATATCATCCCTCCCAACACTTATGAATGAACAAATGTCTTGTACCCTAACTTCTAACCATATTACATGCTGTTGGTGATAGCCACTGGATTCAAGCAAGCCTGGCTGATGACGGCTGGAATGCCAGAAACCGGTCCTAGGATGCTTGTTTCCGGTCCAGGGAAGACATGGCTTGGCAGTTCGGGCTGGACTGTTCCCATGAGGCACAGGGTCAGACTGATTTGCATATGGCCATGTCTGAACTGGGGTGGTGGAGTGAGCTAAAGAATGATGATGGATTAAACCCAGATCAGTTGACTGGGGGTGAGTGTTTGATTGGCTCAAACGTTCCGTCCATCATCCCCTTTTGTATCGCTTTGTTCGCCCTAAGTTGGCGGGGGTATGCCCAGACGTGGGTCCCTTGCTCACTTTGCCACTGGATTCAAGCAAGCCTGGCTGATGACGGCTGGAATGCCAGAAACCGGTCCTAGGATGCTTGTTTCCGGTCCAGGGAAGACATGGCTTGGCAGTTCGGGCTGGACTGTTCCCATGAGGCACAGGGTCAGACTGATTTGCATATGGCCATGTCTGAACTGGGGTGGTGGAGTGAGCTAAAGAATGATGATGGATTAAACCCAGATCAGTTGACTGGGGGTGAGTGTTTGATTGGCTCAAACGTTCCGTCCATCATCCCCTTTTGTATCGCTTTGTTCGCCCTAAGTTGGCGGGGTATGCCCAGACGTGGGTCCCTTGCTCACTTTGCCACTGGATTCAAGCAAGCCTGGCTGATGACGGCTGGAATGCCAGAAACCGGTCCTAGGATGCTTGTTTCCGGTCCAGGGAAGACATGGCTTGGCAGTTCGGGCTGGACTGTTCCCATGAGGCACAGGGTCAGACTGATTTGCATATGGCCATGTCTGAACTGGGGTGGTGGAGTGAGCTAAA
Organism: Calotriton arnoldi; assembly: GCA_963921515.1. Classification (NCBI taxonomy): domain Eukaryota; kingdom Metazoa; phylum Chordata; class Amphibia; order Caudata; family Salamandridae; genus Calotriton; species Calotriton arnoldi. Next base: position 899,538 of record CAWUFW010001721.1, on the reverse strand, counting down.
GAATGATGATGGATTAAACCCAGATCAGTTGACTGGGGGTGAGTGTTTGATTGGCTCAAACGTTCCGTCCATCATCCCCTTTTGTATCGCTTTGTTCGCCCTAAGTTGGCGGGGTATGCCCAGACGTGGGTCCCTTGCTCACTTTGCCACTGGATTCAAGCAAGCCTGGCTGATGACGGCTGGAATGCCAGAAACCGGTCCTAGGATGCTTGTTTCCGGTCCAGGGAAGACATGGCTTGGCAGTTCGGGCTGGACTGTTCCCATGAGGCACAGGGTCAGACTGATTTGCATATGGCCATGTCTGAACTGGGGTGGTGGAGTGAGCTAAAGAATGATGATGGATTAAACCCAGATCAGTTGACTGGGGGTGAGTGTTTGATTGGCTCAAACGTTCCGTCCATCATCCCCTTTGTATCGCTTTGTTCGCCCTAAGTTGGCGGGGGTATGCCCAGACGTGGGTCCCTTGCTCACTTTGCCACTGGATTCAAGCAAGCCTGGCTGATGACGGCTGGAATGCCAGAAACCGGTCCTAGGATGCTTGTTTCCGGTCCAGGGAAGACATGGCTTGGCAGTTCGGGCTGGACTGTTCCCATGAGGCACAGGGTCAGACTGATTTGCATATGGCCATGTCTGAACTGGGGTGGTGGAGTGAGCTAAAGAATGATGATGGATTAAACCCAGATCAGTTGACTGGGGGTGAGTGTTTGATTGGCTCAAACGTTCCGTCCATCATCCCCTTTGTATCGCTTTGTTCGCCCTAAGTTGGCGGGGTATGCCCAGACGTGGGTCCCTTGCTCACTTTGCCACTGGATTCAAGCAAGCCTGGCTGATGACGGCTGGAATGCCAGAAACCGGTCCTAGGATGCTTGTTTCCGGTCCAGGGAAGACATGGCTTGGCAGTTCGGGCTGGACTGTTCCCATGAGGCACAGGGTCAGACTGATTTGCATATGGCCATGTCTGAACTGGGGTGGTGGAGTGAGCTAAAGAATGATGATGGATTAAACCCAGATCAGTTGACTGGGGGTGAGTGTTTGATTGGCTCAAACGTTCCGTCCATCATCCCCTTTTGTATCGCTTTGTTCGCCCTAAGTTGGCGGGGGTATGCCCAGACGTGGGTCCCTTGCTCACTTTGCCACTGGATTCAAGCAAGCCTGGCTGATGACGGCTGGAATGCCAGAAACCGGTCCTAGGATGCTTGTTTCCGGTCCAGGGAAGACATGGCTTGGCAGTTCGGGCTGGACTGTTCCCATGAGGCACAGGGTCAGACTGATTTGCATATGGCCATGTCTGAACTGGGGTGGTGGAGTGAGCTAAAGAATGATGATGGATTAAACCCAGATCAGTTGACTGGGGGTGAGTGTTTGATTGGCTCAAACGTTCCGTCCATCATCCCCTTTTGTATCGCTTTGTTCGCCCTAAGTTGGCGGGGGTATGCCCAGACGTGGGTCCCTTGCTCACTTTGCCACTGGATTCAAGCAAGCCTGGCTGATGACGGCTGGAATGCCAGAAACCGGTCCTAGGATGCTTGTTTCCGGTCCAGGGAAGACATGGCTTGGCAGTTCGGGCTGGACTGTTCCCATGAGGCACAGGGTCAGACTGATTTGCATATGGCCATGTCTGAACTGGGGTGGTGGAGTGAGCTAAAGAATGATGATGGATTAAACCCAGATCAGTTGACTGGGGGTGAGTGTTTGATTGGCTCAAACGTTCCGTCCATCATCCCCTTTTGTATCGCTTTGTTCGCCCTAAGTTGGCGGGGTATGCCCAGACGTGGGTCCCTTGCTCACTTTGCCACTGGATTCAAGCAAGCCTGGCTGATGACGGCTGGAATGCCAGAAACCGGTCCTAGGATGCTTGTTTCCGGTCCAGGAAGACATGGCTTGGCAGTTCGGGCTGGACTGTTCCCATGAGGCACAGGGTCAGACTGATTTGCATATGGCCATGTCTGAACTGGGGTGGTGGAGTGAGCTAAAGAATGATGATGGATTAAACCCAGATCAGTTGACTGGGGGTGAGTGTTTGATTGGCTCAAACGTTCCGTCCATCATCCCTTTTGTATCGCTTTGTTCGCCCTAAGTTGGCGGGGGTATGCCCAGACGTGGGTCCCTTGCTCACTTTGCCACTGGATTCAAGCAAGCCTGGCTGATGACGGCTGGAATGCCAGAAACCGGTCCTAGGATGCTTGTTTCCGGTCCAGGGAAGACATGGCTTGGCAGTTCGGGCTGGACTGTTCCCATGAGGCACAGGGTCAGACTGATTTGCATATGGCCATGTCTGAACTGGGGTGGTGGAGTGAGCTAAAGAATGATGATGGATTAAACCCAGATCAGTTGACTGGGGGTGAGTGTTTGATTGGCTCAAACGTTCCGTCCATCATCCCCTTTTGTATCGCTTTGTTCGCCCTAAGTTGGCGGGGTATGCCCAGACGTGGGTCCCTTGCTCACTTTGCCACTGGATTCAAGCAAGCCTGGCTGATGACGGCTGGAATGCCAGAAACCGGTCCTAGGATGCTTGTTTCCGGTCCAGGGAAGACATGGCTTGGCAGTTCGGGCTGGACTGTTCCCATGAGGCACAGGGTCAGACTGATTTGCATATGGCCATGTCTGAACTGGGGTGGTGGAGTGAGCTAAAGAATGATGATGGATTAAACCCAGATCAGTTGACTGGGGGTGAGTGTTTGATTGGCTCAAACGTTCCGTCCATCATCCCCTTTTGTATCGCTTTGTTCGCCCTAAGTTGGCGGGGGTATGCCCAGACGTGGGTCCCTTGCTCACTTTGCCACTGGATTCAAGCAAGCCTGGCTGATGACGGCTGGAATGCCAGAAACCGGTCCTAGGATGCTTGTTTCCGGTCCAGGGAAGACATGGCTTGGCAGTTCGGGCTGGACTGTTCCCATGAGGCACAGGGTCAGACTGATTTGCATATGGCCATGTCTGAACTGGGGTGGTGGAGTGAGCTAAAGAATGATGATGGATTAAACCCAGATCAGTTGACTGGGGGTGAGTGTTTGATTGGCTCAAACGTTCCGTCCATCATCCCCTTTTGTATCGCTTTGTTCGCCCTAAGTTGGCGGGGTATGCCCAGACGTGGGTCCCTTGCTCACTTTGCCACTGGATTCAAGCAAGCCTGGCTGATGACGGCTGGAATGCCAGAAACCGGTCCTAGGATGCTTGTTTCCGGTCCAGGGAAGACATGGCTTGGCAGTTCGGGCTGGACTGTTCCCATGAGGCACAGGGTCAGACTGATTTGCATATGGCCATGTCTGAACTGGGGTGGTGGAGTGAGCTAAAGAATGATGATGGATTAAACCCAGATCAGTTGACTGGGGGTGAGTGTTTGATTGGCTCAAACGTTCCGTCCATCATCCCCTTTGTATCGCTTTGTTCGCCCTAAGTTGGCGGGGTATGCCCAGACGTGGGTCCCTTGCTCACTTTGCCACTGGATTCAAGCAAGCCTGGCTGATGACGGCTGGAATGCCAGAAACCGGTCCTAGGATGCTTGTTTCCGGTCCAGGGAAGACATGGCTTGGCAGTTCGGGCTGGACTGTTCCCATGAGGCACAGGGTCAGACTGAGTTGCATATGGCCATGTCTGAACTGGGGTGGTGGAGTGAGCTAAAGAATGATGATGGATTAAACCCAGATCAGTTGACTGGGGGTGAGTGTTTGATTGGCTCAAACGTTCCGTCCATCATCCCCTTTTGTATCGCTTTGTTCGCCCTAAGTTGGCGGGGGTATGCCCAGACGTGGGTCCCTTGCTCACTTTGCCACTGGATTCAAGCAAGCCTGGCTGATGACGGCTGGAATGCCAGAAACCGGTCCTAGGATGCTTGTTTCCGGTCCAGGGAAGACATGGCTTGGCAGTTCGGGCTGGACTGTTCCCATGAGGCACAGGGTCAGACTGATTTGCATATGGCCATGTCTGAACTGGGGTGGTGGAGTGAGCTAAAGAATGATGATGGATTAAACCCAGATCAGTTGACTGGGGGTGAGTGTTTGATTGGCTCAAACGTTCCGTCCATCATCCCCTTTTGTATCGCTTTGTTCGCCCTAAGTTGGCGGGGGTATGCCCAGACGTGGGTCCCTTGCTCACTTTGCCACTGGATTCAAGCAAGCCTGGCTGATGACGGCTGGAATGCCAGAAACCGGTCCTAGGATGCTTGTTTCCGGTCCAGGGAAGACATGGCTTGGCAGTTCGGGCTGGACTGTTCCCATGAGGCACAGGGTCAGACTGATTTGCATATGGCCATGTCTGAACTGGGGTGGTGGAGTGAGCTAAAGAATGATGATGGATTAAACCCAGATCAGTTGACTGGGGGTGAGTGTTTGATTGGCTCAAACGTTCCGTCCATCATCCCCTTTTGTATCGCTTTGTTCGCCCTAAGTTGGCGGGGGTATGCCCAGACGTGGGTCCCTTGCTCACTTTGCCACTGGATTCAAGCAAGCCTGGCTGATGACGGCTGGAATGCCAGAAACCGGTCCTAGGATGCTTGTTTCCGGTCCAGGGAAGACATGGCTTGGCAGTTCGGGCTGGACTGTTCCCATGAGGCACAGGGTCAGACTGATTTGCATATGGCCATGTCTGAACTGGGGTGGTGGAGTGAGCTAAAGAATGATGATGGATTAAACCCAGATCAGTTGACTGGGGGTGAGTGTTTGATTGGCTCAAACGTTCCGTCCATCATCCCCTTTTGTATCGCTTTGTTCGCCCTAAGTTGGCGGGGGTATGCCCAGACGTGGGTCCCTTGCTCACTTTGCCACTGGATTCAAGCAAGCCTGGCTGATGACGGCTGGAATGCCAGAAACCGGTCCTAGGATGCTTGTTTCCGGTCCAGGGAAGACATGGCTTGGCAGTTCGGGCTGGACTGTTCCCATGAGGCACAGGGTCAGACTGATTTGCATATGGCCATGTCTGAACTGGGGTGGTGGAGTGAGCTAAAGAATGATGATGGATTAAACCCAGATCAGTTGACTGGGGGTGAGTGTTTGATTGGCTCAAACGTTCCGTCCATCATCCCCTTTTGTATCGCTTTGTTCGCCCTAAGTTGGCGGGGTATGCCCAGACGTGGGTCCCTTGCTCACTTTGCCACTGGATTCAAGCAAGCCTGGCTGATGACGGCTGGAATGCCAGAAACCGGTCCTAGGATGCTTGTTTCCGGTCCAGGGAAGACATGGCTTGGCAGTTCGGGCTGGACTGTTCCCATGAGGCACAGGGTCAGACTGATTTGCATATGGCCATGTCTGAACTGGGGTGGTGGAGTGAGCTAAAGAATGATGATGGATTAAACCCAGATCAGTTGACTGGGGGTGAGTGTTTGATTGGCTCAAACGTTCCGTCCATCATCCCCTTTTGTATCGCTTTGTTCGCCCTAAGTTGGCGGGGGTATGCCCAGACGTGGGTCCCTTGCTCACTTTGCCACTGGATTCAAGCAAGCCTGGCTGATGACGGCTGGAATGCCAGAAACCGGTCCTAGGATGCTTGTTTCCGGTCCAGGGAAGACATGGCTTGGCAGTTCGGGCTGGACTGTTCCCATGAGGCACAGGGTCAGACTGATTTGCATATGGCCATGTCTGAACTGGGGTGGTGGAGTGAGCTAAAGAATGATGATGGATTAAACCCAGATCAGTTGACTGGGGGTGAGTGTTTGATTGGCTCAAACGTTCCGTCCATCATCCCCTTTTGTATCGCTTTGTTCGCCCTAAGTTGGCGGGGGTATGCCCAGACGTGGGTCCCTTGCTCACTTTGCCACTGGATTCAAGCAAGCCTGGCTGATGACGGCTGGAATGCCAGAAACCGGTCCTAGGATGCTTGTTTCCGGTCCAGGGAAGACATGGCTTGGCAGTTCGGGCTGGACTGTTCCCATGAGGCACAGGGTCAGACTGATTTGCATATGGCCATGTCTGAACTGGGGTGGTGGAGTGAGCTAAAGAATGATGATGGATTAAACCCAGATCAGTTGACTGGGGGTGAGTGTTTGATTGGCTCAAACGTTCCGTCCATCATCCCCCTTTTGTATCGCTTGGTGATAGCTAGCAGCAGCTAGTGTTCCCCGGTTTGTTTGAAAAAGCTTAATAGCTTTTACAAATGTTTTACCATGCATATACAAGGTCAGGTTTCAGGCGCCACGGAAACATCCAGAAAATCCACCAGAATAAGCGTCAAGCGACCAGCATCAATGTGAACCTTCCTGAGGCAGCCCTCATCAAATTAATCCCCTGCACCTGTTCCTTGCTATAAGCAATTAGAATGCGACATTTGTGAACATTCTAAAGCACCTTCTAGAAGGCAGCCTCATCAAGTTAATTATCTGCACCTGTTCCTTGTTACAAACAATTAGAATGTGACCTTTATGAACGTTCAAAAGCAGTCTTATTTAAAGACCGTCCACACTCCTCTCCTTCGCTTTGCCTCTTCGCCTGCCACTTACCTGCTTCCAGGACTCTGTCTTGCCAGCTCCCTTGATCCTCCCGCTTCGACCTCACGGCAAAGAACATCCTGAAATAGTCTTGCACCAGGATGGAAAAAAGAAGAAGAAAAGGAGAGAAGCATTAACAGACGTCATTTTACTACACGCCGAGCTCAGTCGCAACATCGTGCTGCAAACAAAGGTAAACAGTGTTTTTGTTCAACTTGTACATACTGTTGGCAGGGCTTTGCCAGAGAGGACTTGGGTGAAGCTAACCCCATCCAAATGTGCTTGTGGGTTTGATGCTGAAATCATGCTCACTACAGTTTCGAATTGTTTTGATAAAGGAGCCTCTACGGACAATCTAAATGAAAACAAGACAACAAAACTAAAGGTTGGTTGAAATTTGAAAAGCTTTTGTGAGGTGGTACCTTAAGAGATAGAGTTAATACTAGACTAAAGCCTTATTATTTGTTTGTTTATAGGTACCATAGCTATTGGTACCATTTATCAGACTGGTGTGAATGCCTACTGCAGTGTTGCTGTTGAGTAGACGAGCCACAGCATCTTAGATTCTACACGCTCTCTCCATCCCAACCCCCTTCTCCCTGGGATTTACCACTGGAGCAGGGTCTCCTCCTGTTAACCGAAGGCAAGTCTCGGGAGGATTTGAGAACTAGCATTGCCACCCCATTGAAATCAACTGGGATCCAGGTAGGTGGCTTATGACAACATGTAAGCTAATAAGCCGTCGTGAATGAGGACGCAAGTAATCTGTGAAAAATGTAACCGCTCATGTATACAATCAACTTGAATAAAGAATACATAAAAATCAGTTGACTTACACCATCATGTACAACAGAGGACCATATATTAAAGAAAAACAATTCGGTCCGGAGGTAAGCAGGCATACATAATGTCATCAACACAGTAACAAAATCATTTATAAGGCAGGAGAATGTGAAACGTGAAGGCTCTTTAACAGTTTAGCAAGCAGAAATGTTTAAATCAATGCCCACATCTCATCTAGATCATTAAGGCCTCTCCTCACTGTGTGTTATTTTTTTTATCATTATAGCTTGTCTTTTTGAGCCTAGTGTCAACTGCCGATTCCCTAAGGTCTTTGTATGTTACAATGAGGATGGACCATTTGATATCGTTTTCTGAATGGTTTAAATCTTTATAATGCTCAACAAGAGGAGCACCCAACACTGCACGCCTAATTGTGGACCTGTGTTTTATCACTCTAGCTTTCACGGTCTGTCGTTTGCCCTATATATGCAAGTTCACATGGGCATTTCACGCAATACACAACATTTTTCGTGTTGCAATTAGAGACTTTCGATTGGTGATGTGTTTTGCCAATAATTACAATGAATTTCGAGTCTTTTGTGAACTGGCAAGCAGTACAGTTGTGACATCTGAAGTGCACGCTGACTGGCGGCAAGCCTAATATTTCAAGTAAATCACTTTTCTTTTCTGTAGGGCGTGCAGCTTTCACTAGGTAATTACGCAGATTACCACCTTTCCTGAAGGAGAACATATGTTTGGGATTTTCTAAGGGACGGAGAATTCTCCAGTTTCTTTGGATTATGTTTTTAACCTTATTGGTTTTAGGATCGTGCGTCAAAAAGCATGTGAGGGGATTAGTCTTTTGGCAAGGTTTGGGAGTGAGTAGTGTCTCCCTTGGCGTAAACCATGCTCTTTTGGACGTAGCTTTAACAAGTTTCTTAGGGTACCCAATATTAACTAATGTATTAATCAGGGTAGTGTCATTTTCAAAGTAGTCCTCGCTCTATGTACAATTTCTCCCGATACGGAGAAATTGTCTGTATGGTAAATTTTCCTTCATGGTACGTGGTGGCCACCTGAAAATTGAAGTAAGTGGTTCCAGTCTGTTGGTTTAGTATACAGGCTCATCTCGATGTTCCCTTCTTTATTTAGTATCCAGGCCAAGGAAATTGTTTTTTTTTATTGTCACTTGACATACTAAACTTCAAATCAGGTGTTCATGCGTTAAGACATTGGAAACATTCCCCTAAAGTTTGTTTGTCCCCTTCCCAGAGCATGAATACATTGTCAGTGTATCGGAACCAATGACCGATGTTGGCCTCATATGGGTTTTCATTGGTATATATCCATTTGCTTTCTAAGTATGAGATCCCAAGGTTCGCCACCTCTGGTGCAAAACTGCATCCCATCACTACTCCTTTAACCTGTAAATACAATTTATCCTTGAATGTGAAGAAATTATTTTTCAAGCAGAGTGTAGCTAAGGCCACCAGGGATTCTGTTGGCCTAGGTCTTGAGTCTAGAATATCCTTTATCATGTGAAGTGCCTCATCCTGAGGGATATTCTTATATAGTGCCTCAATATCTAAGGTCACTAGCCATGGTTTGATTTCATCAAAGGGCAGGCTTTCCACCTTATTGATGACATCCATAGAGTCTATTAGGCATGCTTGACATGAAAGGCTTAAGGAAGATGTCCACATATTGTTATATGGCCATTAGGGTCATTCTCGACATTGCTAAGTTAGCATGAGCTTTGCTGCCATGATGCTGCTTTTGTGCACGTTACTACATGACTTTATTTTGCAAGACTCTATTTATGCCTTTCACATGAGAACTGTCTGCCTTTCGCGTTCTCTGCTAAGTTCCTGGAGTTTAGTCTGAACACGATGTGCAAGGTCGATAAACAATGCCCCTTGTTATTCTGTTCTGGTCAGTCCCTAGCACCTAGACATAACATGCTAAACACAGCTGCATTGCTGGAGACTCGTGCTTTGATATTACGGGGATGCATGTTGTGTTAACAGACACTTGGAGAGAGCCCTTTCCATGGAGAAGAGCTATGCTGTTCCTATGATGTAAACCTTACATCTAGGCTTTAAGGTATGGGGTCTGCTGACAAAGCCCAGAGATCTTCTTTTTTATAATAAACTTCTTCCAGTCAAGGGGAGGGTGGTTAGGCCTTATAGTCCTTTTTCAACTGTCTTTATATAATGACATCCCCTTTGTACTCTATGGAATTGTAACAATGCTAATTGTTCTGAGTTTATGCATTTTGCTGCTGGTAGTGGCTCGTACACTGTATTACAGAGCACAATAGTTAAAATAAACATTTTGAACTATTACAGTGACTCTGACAATTCTTATCTGTGGACAAGTACAAGTGAGCGAGCGAAAGGGTATGTCTTGCCACCGCAATTCCTGAGAGAGTCAGGAGTGTTGTGTTCTGGGTTGTCTAATCATTTGTGGCTTCACGATTTTGGAGGAGAACGAATGAGACACTATAGCTAGTCGGTTTTGGGATTTTGGGCACCAAGATGGTAGGTTGGTACACCCCTATACACCTAGGTCCTGTTTTCCTGCGCATAGTTCTGTGTAGGTGCAGAATCCCCGCAACATGGCGCCGCCAACGTTTGGTCTGGTTCTTATCTGCGAGACTCTTGAGTAGTGCTTGTGCTTGTCCACAATCCCCTCACTTCTGTTTCCGGAGACAGTTGTGACGGTGTCGCCTCCTATATTGTGATATACTATAGGGTTTTCAAGCTTGAATTTAAAAAGGTCTTTCTTTTCTTCCAACCCTTTGTTGCATTGCCACGCTTAGGTTGTTGTTCTCTCTTCTTCATTATGGCAGTTGCCATAACAGCTCCTAACCGCGCACCGCTCAGGGCTTATTTAACTCAATACGGAGTACCTGATGCAGGGGTTGACGTTATCTTTGTTGTAGAGGCGGATCCAGCTTTCCGCTTTGAGGTGTTTTATTCTTGGGTCACCTTCCCGGCAGTCGATGGAACAGACAATTTGTTTCACAAGTATACTGCCACTGTGCTTCCGCGGGAATATAGACCATATAGAACTCTTGAGGTTCCGCTCACGGCTTGGCAACACCAAATTTGGTTTAATGGCGCCCTTCCTCACCCAATAACGTCGGTCCATTTAGGCCCTTCGTCAATAGAGGGGGCCACACTGCCCGTTTTGGCTGGGTATACCCCACACCCATGTTATGCTACAACTGCAACAATTGCAGAGCTCCGCGTATTACATACTTCTTTGATACGTGTACATCGAGCTGTCATACAGTTCATGTCGCGCAACTTCCAGGTGGGACCACCTGGGGTTGCTGCGCAACCAGCTGGACCTGGTGCTGTAAACATCAGTCCTCTTATGGGTAATTCTGTAATGGGCAAGCGACCACAAAATAAGGATGAGTTACCTTATTGGCTTGCTGAAAAATTTGGACAAATAGAAGCAGTTTTTCCAAATACCAGTCCTGTGGAGAAACACAGGATCCTGACCATAAGTTTGCCTAAAGACTTGATTCCCGAATTGGCTGATTGTAACACCTGGGGCAAGGTGTTTGTAGCGGTATATTCGAAGTGTTTCGGCACTCCCTCCATGACCGTACTCCCTTCCGTGATAAAACGTGTTCAGGATGAACACAGAGCCGAGGCGGCTGTGGAATTAGGGATGAGACTGGTGGGGGTGTTCGACGTGGTTGCTGATATGATCCTTGCTAATGTTAAGGGTGATGCTGTGAGCTTACAAGTGGCTAACCGCTTTGAGGCTGTCGCAGACGCAGCTAAGCCACGAGAATTACCAAAGATTATTGCAAAGGCTTATAAAACTATTGGCCGCAATAGTCTGGGAGTTAAGCCTTTTACTCAAATGCAGACGCAATCGCAAACACAAAAGGCCCAACCTGATAAAGACGGGCGCCTGTTCTTTCCTAAAAAGAACTGGAAAAATAAAAAAACAGGGGCAGCAACAGCAGAAGCAAGGTTCGCGTGCTGGTTCACCAACACCCGAGTCTTCTGAGCGTACTTATGACTTGCGCGACCGCGCAAAAATTAAGACTCCTGATAGATTTCAAGTCCCTGATCAGCGCTCTCCTCGTTCTTTACAGGACACATCGGACTCTCAAGTCGGTGGCGGAGAGCGCCAGGATCGTGGCAAAGGTCCAACTAATCAACAGGGACGAGATCAACCTCGACAGTTTGACGTTAAAGCCAAACAAGAGGACCTGCCTCGTTTTCGACCCCCGTATCAGAAGAAAAAAGTTGCAGCTTTAACAGCGAGGTATGCCTCAGACGGTGAGAACGCGACTCCTGGACTGGACATGGGCAGAGACTCTGCTCGACAGTGCAGCAGAGGTTACCATAGTGCGGGAGGCACTGTGTCCCTGTCTGGAGGCGACAGCAACTGATACATTCATAACAGTGGAAACAGCAGATACCCGGGTTGCCCCCCCGGATAGACTCTATGAAATTATTTTCCAAATTGAAGGTGATGTGCAACGTCCAATTAAAGCGGTTTTCTGGGAAAATCTAACAACCTCGTACGACATTTTGTTGGCGGAGGCAGATTGTCCTCCACCATTTGTGTTAGCCGCTTCTAAAGGGGAGGACGTGATACTTCCAAGTTTTTCGCGTTATGTCCCTGAGGAGCATGCAAAGGTTTTAGCAGCTGAGTGGGCTTTGGCCCTTGCCCCAGCGGTGTACCGTAATCAGGTAGGCTGGGATATAGATTCACCGGCACATGAGATACCTTTACGGTCTATGCCACAGCCACAACCACAATATCCAATCAAACGCGAAGCTAAGGCGCATGTTTGTGACATTCTAACACAGTTAGAATATCAGGGAGTGATTGAATCATGTACATCACTGATGAATAATCCTCTCTTTATGGTATCAAAACCTGACGGTTCATATTGCATTGTGTTGGATTACCGAAATTTGAATAGTCATTGTCGCACGTTTGCAGTGCAAAACACACACAGCTCTGCGCTGGTGAACCACCTTATTCGTAAAAAATACAAAACTACACTGGACATATCCAATGGTTTCTACAGTCACAATCTGGCTCCTGAGAGCCGTGACTTGACAGCATTCACCGCCGTCGGAAATCAGAAAAAATGTACTCGCTTGCCTATGGGGTATAAGAACAGCCCCGGGGCATTCGCTGCGTGTGTTGCGTCTTTGTTACACAACATAGATCCAGATGCGTTCTCGTACGTAGATGACATCTATCTAACGGACGATGAGCTTATGCCGCATCTTGTCCGAGTCGACCGCATAATTTCAGCGTTTGCCGACTATGGATATAAATTCAATTTTGCAAAGTCAGACATCGCTCATTTGGCGGTGCTCTTTTTGGGCTATGAGCTCAATAATGAAGGAAAGGGGTTAGCCCCCCACTTCCTGGAGAAATGTGCACACTTGCAACCCCCTTCTACACTGAAAAAACTTCAGTCCTTGCTGGGATTTTTGAATTTTGGGAGGACATACATTCCCGATTATGCCCAGCGTATCAAGCCGCTTTATGCGTTGATACAACCAACATATTCTTCTGCCAGCTGGCTTCCGGAACATACCTCTATCCTACAATCTTTGCAATCTGACATGCTTGCAACTACTTGTTGACGCATGATAACACCACAAACCTGGTGATACGTATAATACCTGGAAAGGTGGGTTACACTTACTTGACGTTCAATGAGGGGGACACAGTACCTATAGCATACAAATCACATTTGTACACTGCAGCTAAAATGCGTTTATCCAATGTTGAAATTTTTTTAGCGGCGGTCCAAATGGCGATTCTGAAAGAATGCTTACTGGCGCAAGGTAAACGCATTCTTATGGTCACGCCCTTCCCTGCTTTGGAGGCCGTGACTAAGGCAAGTGTACCTAACTCTAAAGCATTACATCCCCGTTGGATACAATGGGCTGCGTCTTTGACATCATCTGATGTCACGTTTATCTTTGACCCTGCACTTCAGACACAGGAGTTTTTACAGTATGAACATGTTCATCCTCCTCCGTTGTCATTGCTTCCTTTACATGAGTACAAATGTATAATTTACACCGATGGCTCGGCTCAACCGGCCACCGGCTCCAAACACGCTTATTCTGCGGCTTGCGCAATTGTTGCTGGTTCCATTGTCAATGGAGAGTTTAAGTCTTCCATAGTGCATACTCAAGTGCTTGGGGACTGTACAGCACAATTGGCGGAGCTGCGTGCTCTTGTTCTTGCTCTCGAGTTTGCAGATCCTAACGTGAATACTCTTATTGTGTGTGATTCTTACTACTGTGTTCAGTCTTTTAATGACAACTTATTCTTTTGGTCACAAAATGACTATCGAAACTCTAAAGGCAGCGCAATTAAGCATAAGATGCTTTGCGTTCGAGTGGCAGACCTTAAACAACGTCTGCCCCTCACACATGTTATACATACTCTTGGCCATCAGCGTGTGGGAGCACATGCTCTTGGTAGTTCTTTGGCTGACGAAGCGGCCAAATCTGCAGTAGCCACATGTTCCGTAGCAGCAGTTACAAGGTCCATGACTAAAATAGATAATGATATTTTAGCAGCGGTAGCTGCTACAAGGAGGGAACTGCTTATCCTCAGGGTTTCCCTTCGAAATACTCTTATCATATTTCACCCGAACAAGTTCCTTACGCTTCTATTCCATCTGTTGGGGATCGGCTGATTCCCAACATGGACCGCAGACTTGCTTTGATCAGAGCCGCACACGAGGGCATGGCTTCTGCACATGCCGGGGTGTCTGTGACGGTCTCGATTTTACAGCAACGTTATTGGTGGCGTGGTCTATATAAACAAACCCGTAATTATGTGCTTTCTTGTGACATTTGTCAACAAATCAAACCATCTACGGTTTCGCGCCCGCCACAAACACAGCTATGTATTTCTAATCAACCATTTGGCTGTGCATATCTTGATCACTGCGGTCCGTTCTCTTCTGATACTGCATATAAATACATTTTAGTTGCAGTTGATTCGTGCACTAGATTCCTTTGGGTTTGACCACAACGCAGTGCTGACGCTCAAAATGTCACCAGGGATTTGCGTGTCTTTGTCAGGATGTTTGCCTGTGGCACCTTCCACTCTGACCAAGGTCCAGCGTTCGCCTCTAAGGCGTACAAGGACGCGATGAAGTCAATGAGGGTGCTGGTGCAGTTTTCGTCTCCATACAGGCCTAAGGGCAATTCAATTGTGGAGCGGATGAACCGTGACTTAAAGCAATCCTTGACAGCTAGGGTCTTAGGTACTGGCAGGAACTGCCTGGCCCATTTGTATGGTGTTCAACGTGCACTCAATCTCCCTAGGAGATCTCTGGGTGGGGGGACCCCACACGAAAAGCTCTTTGGCATTAAAATGTTTGTGCCAGACCTTGATGGTCTAGACGTTGTGGCGGCAGCCGCAACCTTTGACGTAGATAATCATTCTACTGTGTTACAGGATCTACAAAAGACCTGTGACAGCTACGCAACTGAACATTTACCCTCTTCCAATGATGCAGCACTGATTCCGGTTGCCGGCTAGCTTCCCAAGATTGGAGATCTGGTACGAGAAAAGCTTGAGAACAAAAAAGAATTTAGTCCCTCATATCGTGCACCAGTTCCAGTAATTGGATTGAAGGGTACTCGTACAGTCATTTTACCACCTTTACCTGGTCGCAAAGACAACAGATACATCTCAGTGGACAATGTCAAGTTACACCGATGGCCGATTCTGAATAGTGTCACACCTGCAGTTTCGTGCGACGCTATCTCTTTGAATCCGGTCACCTCAACCTCTACGACTAAAGCCAGTGAGGCTGAGATGGAAACTGCTGTTGACCTTCCACCTGTTTTGCCACCAGCCTCTTCCACCGCAGATGTCGAGTATATGTATCCCACAGATGAGTCCAACAGGGAAGTGCCGAGCAATCCTCGACATCATGCTGATACCTCTCACCCGCCTTTAATACAGAGGGGTGAAAATGGGTACTTTGGGGACCATGCCAGCTTCTCTTATGACTCATCCTCCTCGTCTTCTAGTTTGGTAGTTCCACCGACTAAAATGAGTATTTTCATCTCTTGGTTCAAAAAGACATACCTGGTCCCCCCCATGGACCTACATCTGGTTGGTGCTTATCCTACTTTTCCTCTTTATGTCGATTGGATTTGTGACAGTATTCTTCTTACTCATCAATGGTCATTATTTGCCAGAACGCTCTGCTGTGAACTTAGTCGATGGAATTCTGGCCCCACACACATCGTCCCACATCATGAAACTTGATCAGACTCTTGTGAACATTTCAGCATTCCCGGTTGCAGATGGCATAGTTTGGGATAAAGTAGCTTTCGAAATTCACGGCCCGACGGAAGTGCTCAGGGTGCCATACGTGTTTCGCGTCTCATTAGGAGATGTGGTAACACGGGACATACATTCTGATGATTGGGATGTACAAGCAGTACATGCATTGTTTTCCGATTTGAAATATTATGCTGCTTTTGATGCTGAAGATTTGTATTTAAATTCTGCCAATTATGCTGATCTCTTCTGTTATCAACACTATGGGCATCGTTGTTTGCATAGGACTAACACTTTAAAACCGGTTTTTAATCACACTCAATGGGAACATCGTCCTACTCCCATAAAGGGGAGTTCGAAAATTCTTAGGAATAAGTTCACATATTTTACAGATTATAACATGTCCAATCCGGAATCCTATTTCTTTAAACTACAATTGTCATCTCAATCCAAATTTATCCTGACCCACACTAAATTGATTTACTCCAACTCTTTTAGGACTAAATTGGCCACACAGGGTTATGATCACTGGAAAGAGACCATTGATTTAAAATCAATCTGGGGCACAAAGCCTTGGCAGGTTCAGGGAACTGAGGCTCTGCATCGTGCCTGCCTAATCCCGGCTCAAATTTTATACCGTCTATCGAACCACGTGCTTTGTCTTGGCAACTGTAAAAAATTTGAATATTCCGTCTTTAGCAGAATATGACAATTGGGGTGCCCGAACGAATTATACTATCGATGCATTGCGGACTTTGTTTCAAAATTACACCTTTAATGTCTCAGAAATTGATTCATACGGTTGGTTGGTGTGGCAAACAAATTCAAATGCATGTCAATTGCGTTTTTATAATGTAACACCTGGTTTCACACAGACTAGACAGGACCCTCGTTATCCACGTTCACATTCGGTCACCACATACTCAGTGGGTAAATTATGCCAAAAATGGTTGGAACATTCCACCCTATCATCAGTGAAACAACACCGGTCGCTCTTGACGAGTGACATCAATTTGGCGGATTTTATCTTAGGACCCAGGGTTCCCAGATCTAAAAGGTTTACATATGCAGCTTACAATGAATTTTGGAAACTTTCGCAGATGGAAGCAGCCTTTCGTCTGCGCCAAATTGATCAAGCAAATTTAGAAAAAGTCCTTGCCGTGGTCGATAATAGCATCAATACACTTTAACGCATTTATACATTGGATAACATTGTTTCTTCTGTTATTGATATTGTTCAGAATGATGTATCTGTGTTATATCATGGTCAAAATCAATTACTATCAGTTATGCAGTTTGCATGGACGTTACAGACCCTTAAAATGGGAAAGGATTATTTGAATGCTTCTGCTCTGTTTTTACCATTTAATCTGACTGATAAACAGCGTTTTATGTCCATGAAAGATGCTACATACACACTATTGCATATTGAACAATTGGAGCCCTTGCCTTGCTCTGTGGCGAGAACTCAGTGGTTTGGTTGATTCATGGGGTTATTTCTCTCCCATTCTCACGGTTTCAATTTAAATCTTGCATGCAACATTTCCCAATTGGCCGCTTTGAACCCCTGGGTACGGCATTTTTGCATGAATTATGGTCCCTACCTTTCACTTACAGATGTCAACAGGAAGATAAGGAGGTCTTCCTAACAGGGGAGGACTGTGATTCCACAGTAGGACATTCTCTAGTTTGTAAACACGTTAAATTGCACGGCGCGTGTAATGTATCAGCCCCTAATCTTGCTTGTTTTTTGAAAGGGACTCCAGTTCCATCAATAATTCCCGCTTTTACCCTGCTTACTAACGGCAGCTATCTTATTTTGAACAACCAAGACTGCTGTGGTTTACGGGCAGGAGTCCCGTATTTGGTAACTGTTTCACAACGCGTTACTTGTTGTAGCAATGTGCTTTTCCGCCCCCGCATGGGAATGCAGATAGTTCCATTTAGCCTTCCATTCCGACTTTGAAAACAGATTTCAACAAATTGAGCAAGCTCAAAGCGCTATTGTTCCAACAAGTGGCTCTCACTTCAGCTCGAGAGACCTTCGAGTTACAGGTGGCTAGAACATCTAGTGAGATTCAGTCACTTCTGAACACTAACGTCCCACTCCACTTTGGGGAGCTTATACATCAAATCTTTAATGCGTCTGACACTAAAGGCCTTGCACATTTTTTTAAACAGGTGGGAGCCGGCCTTGTGACTTCTTTTCAGACCATATTTGGAGTAATACCGGCTTTTATTCATTCTATTTTTTCCAGCGTCTTCGGAGGATTCCCTTTATTACTAGCGTTAGCTGGTGGAATCCTGCTTCTTCTGCTCCTGCTGCGCAATGGCTGCTCATCTTGTGGTAATGCACAGATCAGGCCAATTGCAACTGTACAGTGATCGAATGCAACAGGTTTTTGGATGCCTGCCATTAGCAACGCTTGGCGTGAGTTATGGATTAACTTTTTGCTTTGCCTACTTTACTTGCGTGCAACCAGTTTTCTACTGTCGCCGGTGCCCCTTCTATTGGGCTATGGATTTATGCCTCTCTAATACGTCCTGTCCAGTCCCGGATTTTATCCAGTTGATGGGTCCCTTAGAGGCCCATGACCAGGCTTGTTCTGGGGATGGCTGTATGGCGCGTGCAGCAGCACTTGGAGTATTGGCTGAATGGGATATCTGTGCGGCTGCACAGAACCGCTTGCATCAGAGTTTCATCGAATATCAGGCAAGTTGTCCGGTTATGCTTTTGGAAGCATCAGATTACGAGGAGCACGTTTGTTCCTTCGACTTACTTGATTGAATGGCATCCCTTTTTTCTACTAACGATAGAGATACTCTTTTGGAGGGAATTGCATTCTTAAGTTCACGTACTTTGATGGATTTACCACCTCCTTCATCATAACGTTTTCCCGGACAAGCCACACTTTTACTTGTCAATAATACACAAAAAGATATATATATTTTTTTTAATTTTTCCAATTAGTTTTTTTCAGACGCCTTTGAACTCTGCTTGGCTTTTGAACTCTGTTTTGGTCCTTTGTCTATGTCCTATGACCTTACCAGGGGGAGGGTGTTATATGGCCATTAGGGTCATTCTCGACATTGCTAAGTTAGCATGAGCTTTGCTGCCATGATGCTGCTTTTGTGCACGTTACTACATGACTATTTTGCAAGACTATTTATGCCTTTCACATGAGAACTGTCTGCCTTTCGCGTTCTCTGCTAAGTTCCTAGAGTTTAATCTGAACACGATGTGCAAGGTCGATAAACAATGCCCCTTGTTATTCTGTTCTGGTCAGTCCCTAGCACCTAGACATAACATGCTAAACACAGCTGCATTGCTGGAGACTCGTGCTTTGATATTACGGGGATGCATGTTGTGTTAACAGACACTTGGAGAGAGCCCTTTCCATGGAGAAGAGCTATGCTGTTCCTATGATGTAAACCTTACATCTAGGCTTTAAGGTATGGGGTCTGCTGACAAAGCCCAGAGATCTTTTTTTATAATAAACTTCTTCCAGTCAAGGGGAGGGTGGTTAGGCCTTATAGTCCTTTTTCCCTGTCTTTATATAATGACATCCCCCTTTGTACTCTATGGCATTGTAACAATGCTAATTGTTCTGAGTTTATGCATTTTGCTGCTGGTAGTGGCTCGTATACTGTATTATAGAGAACGATAGTTAAAATAAACATTTTGAACTATTACAGGGACTCTGCCAATTCTGATCTGTGGACAAGTACGAGTGAGCGAGCGAAAGGGTATGTCTTGCCACCGCGATTCCTGAGAGTCGGGAGTGTTGTGTTCTGGGTTGTCTAATCATTTGTGGCTTTGCGATTTTGGAGGCGAACGAATGAGACACTATAGCTAGTCGATTTTGGGCACTAAGGTGGTAGGTTGGTACACCCCTATACACTGAGGTCCTGTTTTCCTGCGCATAGTTCTGTGTAGGTGCAGAATCCCCGCAACAATATTGGGCCAGAGGTTCAAATATCGAGCCACATGCAGAAATGATGGGTCTCCCTGGGGGATTGATCGGGTCTTTGTGTATCTTTAGCAGAACATATATAGTTGGAGTTCTATAATCCTGACTGTTCAGGAATTCAAATTCATTTTTACAGATCCATCCTTCATCTAGCGCTTTGGAAGTGAGGTCATTAATCTTAATAGATATCATTCTTGTGGGGTCTTCTTGTATAGCACAGTAGTGAGCAGGCTTGTTGAGGTGCTTCATCACCTCTTGGTCATATCATGTGCTATTCCATATGACTATACCTCCCCCTTTATCTGTGGGTTTGATCACTATTGATGTGTTATTAGCCAGAGTGTATGGCTTGCGTTTCATTTTTACTACAACTTTGTTTAAAGAATGTATTGCACGTCAAGGTGATCTATTTCCCTAATGACGGTTTCCTCAAAGAGCAAGACTTCGGGAGGCATGCTACTGCTCTCCGGGCAAAAAGAGGATTTATTTTTGAGCCTGGTGCTGATCTCTGTCTTTGCTTAAGAAATGTAGTATTTCACTTTTCGTTTGTACAGGGTCTTGCACACTCAGTGGCACGAATTATAATCCCTCATTCAACACTTGTTTCTCGGCTTCTGCGAGTGTGTGAGACAAGATTATATATCGGCATGGGTTAATTTCTTGGTGGAGGCTGGGTTGATTAACGTCTGAACGTTGTCCTCCTTGTCCTGAATTCTCCTTGGTCTCGAGGATGCCTTCTAAATTCCCTACCTCTACCCCTGTGCCCGCCTCTGCCAAAAAAAGGTTGCGCACCTGGGTGTGGGAAACTGGGGGTGGAAGGTGCTGGTGTCTCTGGACTAGTATCAGATGAAGTGTCTGATAAGGTGATTAACCTTCTTCATGACCTGCCTTGGTATTGTAAATTCAGAGTGCTAGGATTGTTATTTTTATAAAAATCTCTTTCAGAAAAGGATCAACGTTCTCAAGCTTGACATTTTTGATATCCCTTGAGACTTTCAATGTTTTCTGATTCACTGTATGTATCTTAAAAACAGCTATAGTTGTTTCTACTGATTCTAAAAAGGGAGCACGCAGCAGGCCCAGGTAACATTTTTTGTTTTTTAAATGATTAGGGCCCACAGGGCATACGGTGGGCCCAGGAGGCATTTCTTTTTTTCTAAATGATTAGAGCCAGCTGGCCACGGTTGACGCCGGGGGCACAGGGGGGCATTTATTTTGATCAAATTCCCCGAAACGTGACAAAAATACATGTTTCGTGTTAAAAGAATAGCAAAATAAAGTGCCACAAAAAATCCATATTTGTGCCACAAAATTTCCAATATTCTGGGGGGGTCTAATAAATACCCTTCTGACACCTGGGGTGTGAAAGGCTCTCAGCTGAATTGGAGGGCCTTTGGAAAAAAAGATGGTAGGGTTATGCATTGGTCAATGTGAAACGGTGACGCTAACTTAGGTAAGAATTTAGGGCGTGTTCTCATAATCATCTTATCTTAGTATATGGTTATGTATGACCTTTGTATTGAGAGTGCCTGTAGCTCACTCACCATTTTTAAAGATGTGACCGCCACTGGGAATAATTGAAATCTTGAGCATTGTTTCAGAGGGTGCCTTAACCCAGATAACTCCAGATTGAGTTTCCACTATGGGGGTGGTACTGATCGTGCTGGAAACAGCCTTTTAGCACCTTCTATGAAGCTTTTGACTAGTGGTGTCAATATAAGTTGAAATAGCTGACAAAGGTACTCATAGCGAGGCATAAGAGTTTCTAGTTGGTTAAGTAAATGAGGTACCTAACTGACTTGTGTCCCGATGTACGTGTTGTTGAAGCTTATTTGCTTCGCACCATATTAGGCATCTTTTCCATTTTAAAGCATAGAACTATCTTGTCTACGTGTATCTTCACTGATGTTCGGTGTATTCTTGGGTAAGTGCAAATGACGTAACTCTATCTCAGTAACCAAGCCATTAGCTGGAGTCCCCAGTATCTTCACATATTGCTGCTTTCATAGTTGCATTAGGTGTGAATACCAGGTGTGCCGATGTCACCTGGGAGCGATTAGAAATAATGTCATGTGGGATGCTCTGATTTTCTTCAGCACAGTTTTAATCAATGGTACGGGGGGGGGGGGGAAACACACGCAAGTATATGGCACCAGCTTATTATTATGGCATTCTAGAGAGATTGTCGTGTAGTTCCTATAAAACCATACAGGATCTGTGAGTTTAGAAAACATACTGTGGGATTGGTGTCCAGACTCCCCCACCGGGTATGTTCGCCTGTATACCAGCTAGCTCACAGTGCCACTGTAAACTCCTCTTACCAAGGAGAGAATAGTTCTTGGCAACTATCGAACATGACAACCCTGTCCCATCAGGTATCATGGAAACAATACACTACTTTTCGCTCAGTCACTTGTGCTCACTTTGTCTCAGAGATGCACAGGATAAACGGTGGGGACGTTTTCAATAAGCATTTATTGAACCAGCGTCATTCTAGTGTAAAATAGGTGTGCTGAAACAACCATAAGACAGAAACAGATATAAACGATTATAAGCACCAACAAAGTAAATGGATGGTAGATTTCTACCATAGTGCTAAAACAATGAATATATGCAAGCATATCAATTCATGACAGTAATAATGCATACTCCTACAATGCAACCCTAACTAGATGTACCTAAGTGTACCTAGCATGTATGTAGGTGTAGAGCCAAGAATCCCCCTGGGCTGAAGCCAACCCCATTACCTGAAGTGAGAAACTATGGGACCCCGTCTTGGTCTTGAGATGGACACCCCGTGAGGGATGTCAGACCACTGTGAGCTGGAGTGTCTGCGCGCAGAAACCTCAGCGTCTCGCGTCAGTGTGTCAGCATGGAAGTCTTTCTCCTCTGCCTACCCTGGCAAAGATGCGGTTTATATATACCCAAAAGGTACCCTCAGGGATTCTACCTTGATGTGTCATGTTGGCCGAGGATGTCGGAAGGGATGACCCTTATAGATAGTTATTAGGCAGAAGATGGTAATCCTGCTGTGATTCTGAGAATCCTCATGCATAATTAAATGAGGCTAGTTTTCGGGGAAAACCACATGACATTTATGCAGCGCTTAACTAGGTAAAAGGTCAATACCAAAATCCGTTATGTAGTGTAATGGTACGGTAAATGTAGGTGAAGGGTTAGGAGACTACTCAAGCCTATATTGGGGTACCTTGTGAAACAAACACCCACTACTCATCCGACCGACGACATACTAAACAAGCATTGGCATAGCCAATAGGTCTCGCCTTTGGGTCCTTATAAGTGTTCAGCCAGTGCTCTCGGCTTTGCCAATGTTTTTAAGCTATGTTATAGAGCATTGTGGCTGCTGTGCAGCATGTTGAAAAGTTATAATAAAAAAGTATTATAAGTATTTTTGTTACCTTGTATATAACCAAGAAGATATTATGTACAACTGAATGACCCAATTAAAAAAAGAATTACCATAAAAAATGTCTTGTAGTTTTTTTGTCGTTGCAATGCTAGCAACTTTTTCCTGGCTGTTCTAAAGTCGAGGTGGTGCTTAGTGATGTTGAGGTGGTAGTGAGGCATGGTGAGGTGGTGGTGGTAAGGTGGTGCTGAGTTCTGTTTAACTGGCATTGTTTTGAGGAGATGCTGGTTTGATTCTGGAGGTGATGTTGTGCTGTAGGGTATATTTTTTAAGAGATTGTATAAATTACACAATACATCATTTAAGCACCGCAAGGCAAGCTCAAAAGAAAGCACTGCTGGATGTTTTTCAGCTTCACCTATGTTGTGTCATGTGTGGGAATAATGTCGACCAAAAGCACAAGTTACTAACTTGTGTAACGATATATCTGTAAGAGACAGTAGTTAGTGACAGATTCCTTACCTTAGAATATCCCCAGGCGTCAGGCTGGATCCGGAAAGTTTTTGCGTAGCAGTACCCTTGCGCGTTGGTAGGCGGCGTTGTGCGGCTCCGCGTCAGTCGTTGGCGTTGTGATCGCCGGGATGACGTCGAGGGCAGTACTTAGACGCCGCCCCTGCGCGCTGACGTCAGTTCTGTACACGACTTTCCGCGCCAGGAACACAGAGCCATGCAAGAAGCGGACATAGGTGTCTGAAAAATACTAGGGCCCTGAAAGGGATGTCCTTAACCCTAGAAATCAGTTCGCAGAACGGGGAGGATGGGTGGGGCGGTAAGGAATCTGTCACTAACTACTGTCTCTTACAGATATATCGTTACACAAGTTAGTAACTTGTGCATCTGAAAGAGACACGTTAGTGACAGATTCCTTACCTTAGAATAGATACCCCAGCAATACCAACCCCGGTGGTGGGTCTGCGAACAAAGATCAGACAAGGAAGTCCCGGAGGACAGAACGGCCAAAGAAGCCGTCCCTCCGGACCTGACTGTCAAGGCAGTAATGCTTTGTAAACGTGTGCAGCGAGGCCCACGTAGCTGCCCGACAGATATCCTGCAGCGGAACACCGCGGCCCAAAGCCGTGGTAGCAGCCGTTGCCCTGGTGGAATGGGCACGCAGCCCAACAGGAGGCTCCTTCTTAGCCAAAGAATAGCAGGCTTTGATACACAAGGTTACCCAGCGGGAGATGGTTCTCTTGTGCACCGCCCGACCTTTTTGGCGCCCACGTAGCCAACAAAGAGCTGGTCATCCACCCGGAAGTGTTGTGTGCGGTCGATGTAAAAGGAAAGCGCACGTTTTGGGTCCAGACGGTGGAGCCTCTCTTCCTCTCTGGAAGGATGCAGAGGCGGAAAGAAGGTGGGCAAAGTGATGGTCTGCCCAATGTGGAAGGCAGTAACCACCTTTGGCAAGAAGGACGGACGCGTCCTAAGAACAACCTTGTCTGGATGGACAGACAGAAAGGGAGGTTTACATGATAGAGCCTGGAGCTCACTCACCCGCCGAGCGGAGGTGATGGCCACCAGAAAGGCTGTCTTCAGAGTCAGAAGACGAAGAGGACAGTTATGTAGAGGCTCAAAGGGAGCGCACATAAGAAAGGTAAGAACCAAGTTCAAGTCCCACTGAGGCATCACAAACGGAACAGGAGGGAAGAGGTGTGTAATGCCTTTTAGAAACCTGTTAACAGGGGACTTGAAAAGGGAGGGCTGATCAGGAAGCCTGAGGAAGGCCGAGATGGCACAAAGATAGCCCTTGATGGTACCCAGGGCAGAACCCTGTTGGGCCAGGGAAAGAAGGAACAGAAGAACCTCAGAAAGAGGGGCAGAAAGGGGATTCACAGCCTTTGCTGTGCACCATGCCACAAACTTGTTCCACCTGCAGGCGTATACCACCTTAGTGGAGGGACGCCTGGCTGCCAGAATCACATCACAAACTTCGGGAGGCAAGTCGAAAGGAATCAACTGCCGCCGCTCAATCTCCACGCAAGCAGGTGGAGGCTGGACAGGTTCGGGTGGAGGACCGTCCCCTGCTGATGGGCCAGAAGATCCTCCCGAAGAGGCAGACGGATCGGGGGATCTACGCTCATACTGAGTAGCTCGGGATACCAAACTCTTCGAGCCCAGTCCGGAGCCACAAGAATGACTTGGGCCTGGTTGTGCCGAATCTTCTTCAACACTCTGGGTAGAAGTGGTATAGGCGGAAAGGCGTACAACAGACCGCAACTCCACTCGCGACGAAAAGCGTCGCCGAGCGAGTGCCGCCTTGGAAATTCCAACGCGCAGAACTGATGACGTTGCGCGTTCTCTTCGGTGGCGAATAGATCTAACCAAGGCTCTCCCCACTGAAGAAAGAGTCCTTGCGCCACTTCCGAGTGAAGACGCCATTCGTGATCCATCATGCACCTGCGGCTGAGTTCGTCCGCCCTGGCGTTCAGGGAACCTGCCAGGTGTTGAACCATCAGGAACATGCCCTGATGTTCCAGCCATGTCCAGAGGCGCTCCTGACAGAGGGTCCACGACCCCACCCTGCCTTGTTTGTTGCAGTACCACATGCCGGTGGTGTTGTCTGTGAACACCTGCACTACCTTCCCTTTGACAGAGGGAAGGAATGACTTGAGTGCAAGTCGGATCGCCCGGAGCTCCAGAAGGTTGATATGGAGCCGGGACTCCGCCGGAGACCAGAGGCCTCTGATCTCCGCCTCTCCCATGTGACCGCCCCATCCCAGAAGGGACGCGTCCGTCACAACTGTGTGCTCTGGCTGGGGAAGGGAGAGGGATCTGCCCATGACCCATTGCCGGTTCGAGAGCCACCACTGCAACTGTATTGCAGTCCCCGCCGAGATCTGGACATGATCGGACAGGTTGCCCTGGTGCTGCGCCCACTGGAACTTCAGGTCCCACTGCAGAGCCCGCATATGCCATCTGGCATGATCGACTAGCAGGATGCAGGAGGCCATGAGGCCCAGCAGCCTCAGGGTCATCCGTACCGAAACCCAGGATAAAGGCTGAAAGATCGGAATCATAGCCTGAATATCCCGGACTCGCCATTCGGGAGGATAGGCCCGAAACTGCGTCGTGTCCAGAACTGCTCCGATGAAAAGGAGCTGTGGGGAAGGAATCAGATGCGACTTCGGCACATTGATGGAGAACCCCAGCGAGTGCAGGAGTTCGGCCGTAGTCTGGAGGTGGGAGACGACTGCCTGGGACGAGCCCGCCTTCAGCAGCCAGTCGTCGAGGTAGGGGAAGACTGAAACTCCTGCCCGGCGCAGATGAGCTGCGACCACCGCCATCACTTTTGTGAACACCCGAGGGGCACTGGTAAGGCCAAAGGGAGCACGGTGAACTGAAAATGCTCGAGGCCTACCGTGAACCGCAGGTAACGCCGGTGGGCCGGCAGGACGGGGATGTGGAAATAAGCGTCCTGCAAGTCCAACGCTACCAACCAGTCTCCAGGGTCGAGGGCAGACAAGACCTGAGCTAGGGTGAGCATCTTGAACTTCTCCTTCCGGAGGAAGCGATTGACGTTCCGGAGGTCCAAGATAGGACGCATGTCCTCCTTGTCCTTTTTGGGCACCAGAAAGTAGTGGGAGTAGCAACCACGCCCTACTTCTGGGGTCGGAACACGCTCGATGGCCCTCTTGGCCAAGAGTGCCATGACTTCCTTCTGCAGAAGCATCACGTGATCCCCTGACATGCGGTGGAATTGAGGTGGCATGGCTGGGGGGGGCGGTCTCGAAGGGGAGGGAGTAGCCCCTTCGGACAATGTCCAAGACCCACCTGTCCGAGGTGATGGGACGCCAGTGGTGAAGGTGATGGCGGACCCTGCCCCCTACTGGCGTGCTGTGCACCTGAAAGGAGGGACTAGGAGGGCTTGGAGGCCGCGGACGGGTTGGAGGTGGTGGCCTGACCCGCACGCTGGTTGCCCGAACGGCCACGGCGGTATCCACGTCCTCGGCCACGCGAAGGCGCTTGCTGCGCGGGCCGGTGGCTGGGCTGTTGACGTGACTGGGCGCCCCTTCCGTGGCCACGAAAGGGGCGAAAAGCAGAGGTTTGCGGAGGGCGCACAACAGAAAGGCCCAGGGACTTGGCAGTAGCCCTTGAGTCCTTAAAACGCTCCATCGCATGGTCTGCTTTGGAACCAAAAAGACCGACTCCATCAAAGGGCATGTCCATGAGTGTATTCTGGACATCACCCGAGAAACCAGTGGTCCTCAGCCAGGCGTGGCGACGCAGCGCCACCGTCGTTGCAAGCGATCTGCCCAGCGAGTCGGCGGTATCAAGGCCACAACGTATGGTGTACTTAGCCGCATCCCTACCTTCCGCAATGGCGCGGGTAAGCAGTGTCTGGACCTCCTCAGAACACTGGGGCAAAACAGTCGCCACCGAATCCCACAGGGAGTGGGTATATCGGCCCAAAAGGCAAGCGGTGTTCACCGACCGCAAGCCAGCACTGGAGGAAGAAAAGGCCTTCTTCCCAAATTGGTCCAGGCGTTTGGATTCCCTATCCGGAGGGGCGGTAGGGAAGGCGGTTTGGGAGGCAGAGGCTTGGACAACCAAGCTCTCGGGGTGGGATGTTGGGAGAGAAACACGGGGTCGCCCGGAGCAGGGCGATGGCGTCGGGCCACGTTCCTATCCACAGGAGCCCCTGTGGTGGGCTTGGACCAGGTGCCCAAAGAACGTCAATCAGTGCATCATTAAACGGCAGCACAGTCTCCGCAGAGGAGGCTGCCGGCTGAAGCACTTCCGTCAAGAGATTAGTCTTGACAGCCAGAGTAGGCAATTGGAGGTGCAAGGCTCCAGCTGCTCTACGCAACACCGTTGCGAAATTTGCTCCCTCCTCCGTAGCCACGGGAGGAGACAGGATGCCAGTGTCAGGGGAAGTATCTAGACCACTGGCATCCCCAAGTTCCTCTGCCCAGTCCTGATCATACTCACACTGCCGTGTGAGAGGGTCTTCTGACCCCTCCCAGCTCTCCTGGTCCTCCTCTAGTGAAAAATATGGAGGAGGGACATTTGGGTCCCAAGGTCTCGTCGGCGCCGGATCCGGCTCCATGTCCGGACCCGGAAAGAGCTGGGGAACGACGCCGTCCGGAGCCCCGGACGGCGTCAGAAACGGCACCGGGGACATCGGCGGAGGCGTGGTTAGGTCAACCGGCGTCGATGGGGGTTGCGGCACCACCGGGGCCGGGATCGAGGCCGGGGCCGGAGCCGAGGCCGGGATCAAGGCTGGCGGGACAGGCGACGCCGGGACCGGAGTCGTCGGCGACGCCGGAGCAACCCCATCATGGCCCGCGGGGCCCGAAGGCACACCGGAGGGACCTTGAGGCCTGAAGAGGCGGGCAATGGCCGACAGGAACTCCTGTACTTGGGCCGGAGTCGCCCCCGAACCCGGAAAGGACGGGTAATGCGGGGGCGGCTCGACAGGCACGTCCGGGGCCGCGGGGACGGTGCCGACAGGGGCCTCAGCCGAGTCGTGAGACCGGTGAGGCGAAGTCTTAGAGCGATGATGCCTCTTAGACTTTTTGTGCTTCTACTTACCCGAGGAGCGCGAAGACTTGGACTCAGACGACCGGCGGGGACTCCGCGACCGGCCCCTCGACCTCTCCCGGGACCGGGGCTTGGTGTGGCGCGGAGCCGACTGCCGGATCTCGAGTAGCTTTCGAGACCGCTCTCGCAAAGCCTTCGGGTGAAGTTTCCGGCAGTCAGGGCACGACTTCGTGTCGTGGTCTCGGCCGAGACAGAAGAGACACTCCTGATGCGGGTCTGTGATCGACATCATTCGACCACAGACGTCGCATGGCTTGAAGCCGGGCATCCCTATCGACACCTAGGAGTCGACGACTCGAAAAGAAAACAGTGAAAAATCACCAAAAAATGTTGTCAAAAATTGACTAGGGCACTGCTCTTCCCGGATCTGCGCTTACTGGCGCGGAAAAAGAAGAACAGAACTGACGTCAGCGCGCAGGGGCGGCGTCTAAGTACTGCCCGCGACGTTATCCCGGCGATCACAACGCCGACGACGGACGCGGAGCCGCACGACGCCGCCTACCGACGCGCAAGGGTACTGCTACGCAAAAACTTTCCGGATCCAGCCTGACGCCTGGGGATATTCTAAGGTAAGGAATCTGTCACTAACGTGTCTCTTTCAGATAAGAAGGTCTATTGCTTTAATGAAAATGTAATAATTTAACTGTGTTATGATGATCAGCTGTGCGCTGCACGGGGTTTGGGAAGCTGGGAGGGTCTCTGCACACAGAGCGCCAATGGCCTTGACGGCGGTTTGCAAACAACCTAAAAACATGTAGCCCGGGGATTTCTGACCTGCAAGGCATACAGTCAACCACATGAAGCTAAAAATACAATGGGCCAAGCTCCCACTACCAACACATGCATTGGTGGAATCGATTACGTAATTAAAAACAAAACAGTAGAAAACTGTGCGTGAGAGACTTTGTAAAGTTGCTATAGAGCTGATTTCCTGAAAAATAGTAATATAAACAATACCGCAATTAAAGTACAACTTTCAAACTATGCATCCGAAAGTTCGATGCAACTAACAGGGTGGAGGCGCCCCTCTGCCCGGGGCGCCCGGTCAGTAGTAGTTACCTTGTTCGTGACTGAGACCCTGATCCTTCAGGCCGCATGCCCCCGGGGGGTGCTGTAGGAAGAGCGGCAGGAGAAGCAGCAGCATAAAGGCCCAGTTGCTCCTGGGGGGGAAGAGAACCCATTCCCGCGGGAGCCCGAGGAAGCGGCGGACACCAGCACTGCCGAAGGAAAGCTACAGGACGAGGAGGAGGCGGTGAACCTCTGAGAGCAACACCCCGCGCATGCTCTCTGCCGACGCGACACCTAAATGCCACATCCTCGACATCTCCATCTAGCAGTGCTGCTCTTGTGTAGCTGTGCACTTGTGTGAGTTTCAGAAGTACTACAACTAACTGCCCTTTTGTACGTAACTGGTGCGCACGGAAAGTGCTCCGATACCTTTGGGTCGAGTTCCGGCTATATAAAACTGCAAACAAAAGTACTACACTTACAACAGCAGCTTGTTGTGGGGGCCATAGGGCTCCAGGAGACAGTGTGCGAATGCACACTAACTTTAAACTACATTAGGGTAAATGGCAGCACTGAAACAGCGCTGAAAATACCTGAAGAATTGAACAAAGAACAGCGTCCCGTGAGTGGTGTGCGATGTGCGCGCGCTGTAAGGGTGCCCGCGAGTGGTGCGCGCGCGCTGCAAGGAAGAAAAAAAACGAGGAATGCAGCTGCCACCCTGCGCGCCGCTGCTCGCTCCCGCAAGCAAAACGCTGTGGGAGTGAACCTTTGCTAAAGAGGTGGGACATGCGCTCGCCTTTAGCCATTTGCAGGCTACGATAACGAAATGACACAGGCAACAACCAACCCAATGCGTGGGGGAAGTCAGACCCACACAAAGAAGTTTAGAGTGCTTACAAGAAGCCTCCCGCAGTGCATGCGCACTGGCTCAGGCTCGACCTAAAAATCAGAGGGAGTAAGGAAAAAAGGGGGGGGGAGGTCTGACCTTTTCATGCTGTACCACGCAGTCATTACGTTCCTAACTGCCATCAATCTGGTCCATTTTCCGCAGACCTCTTCGGCAGCAAGAGGGGCAGAGGAAGGAGGCCTACTCTCATCCTTCGCACTATGCCACAGGTAAGTCTGTAACGAGTCCCAAATATATCGGGGACATGTTTGGACAGGCATGAGGTCCCAGTAGGCTAACAACTGACCTTGGCAAAACGCTGCGTCTCGGAGCCAGTCCTCCACGAAGGAACCTGATGGCGACCCCAGCACATCGTTATGCGTCGTTTAGCAAGCAGCAAAAGCATTGAAATTAATTTCCTGTTGTCTGCAGGGAAGTTCCCAACATATCCCAGCAACGCAGTCAAGGGATCTATCATTGCATCAAAGATATCCCCTCAATAGTGACTAATGTCGGGGCAATCCCAAGACATGAGCAGGAAAGTCGCGCTAGGGGCCAGGCACCTCAGACATCGCACATCTTCAATCAGGCCTACGGTGTGTAACAATTCTGGTGTCCCATATAATCCACGTAAAAATTTAAAATGGATCAGACGCAGCCTATAGTTAGTGAACAGTTCTCTAGCCGGCGCACAGCAGAATGCCCATTGTTCCTCCAAAACAGATATACCCATCTGGATCTCCCATTCCAGACGTGCCTTAGGGACGCATACCAGCGCTGTACACTGCATTTCAGTGTATAACCGCGTGATAAGTTTGCAGGGATAAGGGTTCTTCAAAAACTTTCTAGCACCTGAAATGGGTGGTGCCACTGGGAAGGAAGCTAAACTGGGGCGCAATGTGGCCCGTATGCCCTAATGCCTTTGACTGTAAACTTCACAAGGGGCGATCTCATGGTGGGCAGAGACTTCGATGAATAGACTGGCCTCCATGGCCTCTTTGCTGCCCCCATTTAACTAAAAGGGATAGAACACCTAGCCTTGGTGGATGTGTGCAAAGGCTCACATCCAGATACAAGATATCATTCATTTTACTTCAATGCATACAGGTCTTCATCGAGGATAGATTTTTTTCTTGTCTACACCAACCGAAAATCCAACTAGTCAATTCAAGTAAAATCAGCATCCAACCTGTCAGACCACATCCCGGCCCTGATACCTATGAATTGGTGGCAGCTGAGCCACAACCACCCTACGAGTGGCACACGCACCACATTGTATTTAGAGACCCCGTTTTTTGGGGGTTGTAGGTGATCTATGTGAAAATCCAACATGTAAAAAACAGTTCTCACCAATCTATTTCGTGGAACCATGGTTGATGATTTTTTCTTTTCAGAATGGCTTTCACATAGTTGAGGAAAACAACCAGCTGAAAGCAATTCTTTAAAAAAAAATGGTTTCTTCATGTTTGATTAGAATTTTTTTTTTTGGTTAGGTGTTGTTGCCCCTTAATTCTTGTTCCCTTTTCCAAGACACTCTTCCTTGCCTTTCATGGCCCTTTGAATACTCCCTCAGAAAGTTTACTCACTTATTTTTCAAACTCCTTACACCCTTCTGCCTTATTTCCATTTATTTTCAAAATGTACCTACTCCCACTCCCGCTTTATTCCTTTTTCATACCACTTACTCTCCTTTTATGCAACCCCTGTACTGTACACCCATCCATTTTACTTCTTACCTCTTTGGCATGCTGTCCTCTTCTTTATCTATACCTACTCTTCACACAAAAACATTATCTTTTTGTGGCAAGGGAATTTTGTTATTTTATTTTTTTTCCTAAAGTGACGTTTCATCAATCGATTAGTCATACTGATTTCCTTCATTTTACGTATTCATCAATCTGACATATTACAGAACTGCGCAGCTCCATTAGGGAGGCCATGAAGCAATGTGGAGAAGTGTGGCTCAATGGTTAGAGCGGCAGACCCTGATGCAGAGATCTGGCCCGGGACCAGGGTTCAATTCCCGCCTCGGCGGGTCTTGGACTCAATTTCCTCGGACCTGATAATTCTCGCCTCGGTGCCTATTCTAATCATGGGTCCCACTCTGCAACTCTGGGCAATAGCTTGCTTAATCTCCACAACGGCCCCACCAGCGCTGGGATGCCTGGCTTCACCTTGGGGGTGCCCAGGAGTGGACATTTCACAGGGAATAGCCAGGAAGGGTTCCACAGCGGTATGCGTATAGCGCCAGGATGCCCCAGCTGGGGTGGCAGTGCGCTTTACAAGTACGAATTTACAAGCAATGTTTCCAGGAGAATGTCACTGATGGAATATCATGGCCTACATTTTGGGATTCTGCAAAAGCAGTTCTTAGGGGACAGGTTCTCCCTACCACCACCTTTGGCAAAATAAACAGATCAAAGAAATTAGACCTGGAACAACATCTACAACGGCTCAAGACCAAACACGAACAAACTTGCGCCTGTAGAGTATGCCAGCAGTCACAGACGGTCGGGCCGCAAACTCTAGTGGGAGAAACTGCCAGGATGATGCTATGTGAAAAAAATAGCTCTATTATGAGAGAAGGGGAAAGGCAGATAGGCTCTTGATATACAAATTTAAAGGACACAAAGCTTGCAACCCAAAGCACCCGATAACAGGGACAGAGGGGTTGTGACTGCCCGGATGAGATGAGAAATAGGTTTTTTTTTTTACTTCTACTCAGTCTTTTATAAGGCAGAGAATGTATGCGATACTCACAGTACTTATCTGACATGCACTACCCAGGAATAGATCTTGAATTGTCTGAAAGAATCAAGAAGAACCCATATCCTCAGCAATGGTACTGGAGGCTATCAAGAAGCCGAGTAACAACAATGCTTTAGGCTCAGGTGGCTTCCCAGCCACATTTTGTAAGGGGTTCTTGGACCGGTCAATGAAACCCCTAGCAAGGATATTTAAAAAAAAATTTTACATTTCACATTCAGGCACAGTAATTGATACAATTGATACAATAATGGAATCTAAGGTGATTCTGTTACTCAAGACAAACACAGAAGCTGAAGCCTACGGCTTGTAGAAGCCAACTGAATTTCTTAATAATTACATCAAAATGTATGCACCGATACAGATTACATGCCTCGAACATGTGTGGCAAAAAAGAACGCACCCAGTGCAAACAGTATTTATAAAGAATAGCCAGGACATAGATAACAGCTGTTTGGCCAAAGTCCTGGGTAGCTTGCAATACACCCGCCAAGTCCTCATAGAATTGACCTCGGAAACTGATTTAGACAAATAAAATCACAGACTACTCCTGGTTAAATATTTGGCCTAGGGAAGCTACCACCTGGCTACGTTCCCAGTACAAAGAAAAAAAGTTTTATACCTTAGATGTAGTGTTATCTCACGCCCAAGAGTCTTCATGCAAGGTTTTGGTTCATCGAAAGAATGTTGGCAGAGATGAGGGGAAAGGGGCACTATGGTGCACGTGGTTACCAGGCAACAGTGTTCACATTTCTATGAACAAAATACTGCCACAAACACAGGATGTAACATCAATCAAATTAAATCTTGATCCACTGGTTCTACTATTTTAAGATACTGGAGATGACTGAGAATCCACTTACCTCCCTAATGGGTAGACTCCTCACCGACAAGCCTTTGCCAGCTAGGCTCACCACTACAAACCAATGGAAATGACTGCTCCCACTACCCCAATTGACTATATGGCCATCTAAGTTGTAGCCCATCTGTGTAATGGAAAAGCTAAGAGTGACCATACAAGTCAGAATGAATACATTTGAAAAGAACATGCATTTCGTTTAGAACACACATTAAAGTGTAATAGGTGTAATCATGAAGGACCGGTCACATGCCACTTTGTGTTGCCTAAATCAGGGATGTGTAAGCCAAGTTCCTTCTCAGGAGCATCAACTTACAATGAATTACTTTTTGTCTTCAATCTTATTTGATAAACCATGGTACTGACTTATTCTCCTGGCCCTCAAGGCTGTATTGTTCTGATTTCAGTTGTATTTCCTAATGTCCCCAAAGTGTTTGCTAAAAATGGAATGTAGCCTTGTGAGCAGTTTCAAACAATATACATCTTTGCACAACAAAGTGTTAAATAAAGATTTGAAGAAAAAAAAAAAAGAATTCTGATTTAAACTAAAAAACAAGGGAGTCCAAAACATGCAAGGTTGTTGCCGGGCGCGCAAGATGGCGGGACGAGTCCTATGAAGGTTCATCAGTTACTTGAAATTCTAAGTGATCCCACCAACCCGGAGGGCTATTATTACTTGAAATAACGCCTTCCTAAGACAGAGTACTCAACCCCTTCAATTGCAGCTACATTTATAAACAGGATCCAGTAGAGACCAGGGTGAGGAGCTATCATGGCGCAGGCCTCCGGAGCCGACGCAAGGCCCATGAAGTGGGGACCGCGGCCCAGCCGCATCTCATACTGGTAGGCTCCTTGGGACGGAGCAGCAATGGGGCGACCCGAGGTGGCGGAGTTGCAGGGCGGACCAAACACAGGCGAGCCAACACGCAGATGGGCCAGAGCACGTGAGCAGCTACAGGGTGAGGAACCACATAGAAAAATGGTCGGAAGGATCTGCTTTAACCCACCAGCACCCGGGCAGCACAAAACCCAGAGTGTCAAAGAAGACCCCCAATGTGGGAGGGCACTGATGACTGGTGCAACACCACAGTGAGCACAGAAAGCAAAGATCTCCCTTCCTTGTATGCCTGTGGAAAGAATGCCCAGAGAAGTGGACCTTCTTTTCTAAAAACTGGTCTGGAGCTGCTGCGACCCTAGAGGTAGGGTGTAGTAGAGAAACCCAAGCCTTCCCTACGTTGCCTCACCAACACAAAAGGTGAACAGTGACACCCAAGAGAACCAATGTGAGCCAGTATGAAGGAAACCAAAACCAGGGCCAGCAGTAAATTGAGAGGTGGCATGTGCAGGGAACCCTGGTCTCTTTCCCCACATCATACAGTGCCAATTTGCTAGCATGCAGACTTGGTGTACATCTCTGACCTAAAGCAGAGGATCAGTGATGAGCATTGTTCGAACTTCCTCTCCCGCTGGTGTCATCACAGGGTCACACAGAGCTCCGGGAAGCAACTGTAGGTCTTGCTTGCTCGATCAGCTTCTACTTCCAGCTGCTGACACAAAGTGTATGGTTATGGGTCACATATTACCATGCACCTTGACGGATCACACGCCAC
This sequence comes from Calotriton arnoldi, assembly GCA_963921515.1. Lineage (NCBI taxonomy): Eukaryota > Metazoa > Chordata > Amphibia > Caudata > Salamandridae > Calotriton > Calotriton arnoldi. Next base: position 863,959 of record CAWUFW010001721.1, on the reverse strand, counting down.
TGCTAATTACTGTTAGACAGATCGGAAGAAGGCAGGATGGGCTTTGGAGGTTGAGCATCTAACGGCTCAGTGATGTTGACTTTGGAGAACACTTCAGACAACAGATAGTGGATTACTTCTAATTACATGGGGTAGAAATGTGTCATCATCCACATTTTGTGAGGCATTTAAAACAGATCTGCACAGGTAGGCCATCTCCTACCAGATAGAGGCCAAAAAGTGAAGGGATGGAGATTTTAGCGATCTGAATATCAACATAGGCCAGCTAGAGATGGAACAGATAGATACCCCAACCAGCCGATACAGAATCACCTTGAATGGTTAAGGCTCTCAATTAGGAAGAAGCTGCGCAGCGTCTCTGGCATATGCAAAAACGCAACATAAAATATATGAATTAGGGGATGAGGCTAGAAAACCTTTATATTGGCAGGTGAATGAAGCCCCCTCTCAGGTGGAATAGACTCTGGGAATGGACTGGTGTGTCAAGGTGGAGGAATTTGTGTACAAGTCACTGGAATGCCTGCAAAAATATCAGCAAGTGTGGGGTATATGGTGGAATCATTCTCCTAGAACGGGTCTTAAATTATACACAAACCATGTATGAAATAAAAAGTAGAACCTTAATTCACAATGTGCTATACGCTGATTGCTGTACACTGAATTGTTAAAAATCAATAAAACGTGTGGTTAAAAAAATGACAACGTCCAAATTTATATATTCATTTCTCAAAATGCGGTCAACGGGGTTGCGAAAGCCATGCTCAGCCCAGGATTTGATTATGCACTGTCGTTTTTAAACGTTTTAGTTCAAATGAAGTACAACACCTTTGAATACACATCAGAACCAAATACACATCAGAACATGTCTGCAAACCTCCAGTAGCTGGCTAATGTTGAGAAAATGCTCATAAAAGTAGGCATTTTATAACCAATAAATGCTTGCAAAGAATGACAAACAGCAAATAATATTAACAGAGGCTACGGCACAGAAGCCACCTAGAAAAATACAAGCATTTGAAGGCACGCGCGGGGAGGAGGGGGCGACGCGAGTGGTGCGCACGCCTCGCGCTGAAAGTTAATAAAAAAAAATAAAAAAAATGAAGCTGATAGCCGCGCGGCCGTGAAAGCGACACGGCCGCGCGGCCGTGAAAGTGAAAGGAAAATGAAGCTGACGAGGAGGGAGTGGGAGGAGGGGGTAGGGGAGGGTATTCACGCGCTGTAGTGCACGTCGCGCGCGCTTGTGCGCTTGCGAGCAGAAGGCATGACCACACGCTCGTGCACCATGGCCTTTTGCTTGCGCGTAACCGCAGGAAAAAGGCCATGACGCACGAGCGTCTGGTCAGCTTTTCAAACTCCCTAACAAAGTCTCGCAGAGCAATGCTTGCGCGCTACTCGAGGCTCGACCTAAAAAGAGAATGCTCTTCTAATCAAGCATTGTAAAAAGGCATTAAAAAGCGTCTAAAAATTCATAAAATCTCTAAAAGTCCTTTAAAAATATATTAATATATATAGTCTGTGCCACTGAGTACGTCAAAGCCACGGTGCTCAGTAATAGCATAGAATGAAAAAGTTTTTGTTTAAAATTCCAATTTCGGTTGTTTTGAAAAAAGGCCAAATTCTTCCCAGCACACGGAGAGCCAAATGTTTATGTGTCCTGTGTGGGAGACGCAACATACTGCTGCTTGCCTTCGCAAACGACAGTCCCTGTAACACCTCACAGATCGTGTCAATCGAGCAAAGAAGATCTTCCTCAGTTCCCACAGGCGATGCTGGGGAAGCATTTGTAACATCCAACGCCTGTGTGCTTGTAGTAGAGCCAGTATCCGGTCCAAAAGGAGCTGAAACGTCCCGTGGTGGCTCTAAGAATGCCGACATCAACATTGGAATACGCTGGGGACACTGCAGTACATGGGCCGTTAACGGGTACAGAAATGCATCCACGTCCGGTGGTGCAACAGATGGAAGTGTTAGACAGAGGTCTAACATGCATTCATAGCTGCAAACAAGCAGCGGAGAACAGGCAAAACAGTCAATCCAGACTGGTCATAATGATAGGAACCAAGACTCGCTTAGCTCTCAAAGTCGAGGTGTGCCAAGATGGAGTACCATGCGATCACGGTAACGTCGCTCCAAGAGCGTCTTTTCCATTTCCTTGGTGACTGGGACGTCCATTGCAAAAAAATGAAAATCAGGATACCCACTACCAGTAGCAGGATTAGCGGAAGCCATCCAAAAATGCTTCCGAATACAGAGTGTATGAAGGCTGGGATTACTCCGAAGACTGTCTGAAAGGTACTTAACAGTCCACAACCTATAGTCTTAAATAGGTGTACTATACCCTTCGTATCAGACATGTTAAAGATACGCTGTACCATTTCTCTGAAATGGAAAGGGCAGTTAGTTAGTATTAGTGCCTGTATCTCAGCTGAGGAACTTGCAACCTGAAGATCAAAAGTCTCTCGGGCTGAGGTTAAGGGCACATCTTTCTGTAAAAGCATGGCTTTCATTCGGCTCAGAGTATCAAACTGTATAAAGAAAACATTCAATGAAGGCCATAACGGCACCTCCCTGACTGTGTGGGTCGGAGGAAACAATACTTGCATACAACAAGTAACCCTGGAACTTACAGTGACAAGATATGCGAAACCTGGAAGCATCCCACAACAATTTAATAGGTCATTGAGGCTGAACCTGTTAAAAATTGTGATTTGGAATAGTCATGCATATAATGAGCTGACGTTCCTAAAGAGTCAACATGTTTCGAAGCTCAAGGCTTCTTCATCAGGACTAAGAAGATCCCTTCAGCGCTCACTTGTTGTTTAAAAAGTGAAAATAGTTATATACAAAAGTGAAAGAAATTCTTGCAAATATTCATGCAGTATAAAGTACCTGTTTGTACTCCTATATGTAAATCTGTTAGTACTACTATATGTTAATAATGTATGAATGGGTGTATTGCCCCATGAGCCTCAGGTACAGATGAGCAGGAAGAAGTCACTAGTTAATGCTGCTAGACAAAATTTTGCCCCATACTGCTCACCCGCGGCTCATTATATGCATGACTATTCCAAATCACAATTTTTAACAGGTTCAGCCTCAATGACCTATTAAATTGTCTTATGTCCATGAGGCCAGTTCCTTTTTAAACCTCACTTTTGACCCTTCTTCTCACCACCCCTGCACCACACATAGTATTTTAGATTAGTGCTCCCGCGTAGTCGCTGGTCGTAGCACGCCCCATCCCACAGTGGGATGGGAAGACCCCAATGATGAAGCATGACATCAAGGGCCCTTTTGGTGTGTGAGGGGTATTTAAACAACTTTTGTGTATGTCCTATCATGGAGTAGGAATACAACTCTTTCCCCATCCACTATCGGTCCTCTTCTTCATCATTCAGATCATTACCCATATGGTGGATCTTGATGTTTTGTTAACTACTGACTCGAGGAGGACGTATCCACCGTCAGTGTCCCTTGGGACACTACCTCTTCACTCCCTAATTTTGTTTTTTTGAAGCATCCCACAACAACCTTGATCATTCAGCATTAAGTAACTCCCATTCGAGAGCAGCCTGAACAATGGATTAATCACGGCAGCTGGGGAACCTTTCAAATGACAGGACAAGTTAGCTACTGAACCATTACAGGCCCCGTGAAGCATAATGTCCTGCCATAATGTCCTGGCAAATGAGAGATCCACTCAAGGAATTCTCGCAGTCTGTACCGCTGAGAAACACTTCAGTGTCCCCGTTCCTGCATCTAAATCTATACAGTAATTCCCAAGATTCATGGAGGGCAATACTGAAACTGGAAAGTTGTTACTGGTAACGTTATATGGCCATGAATTAACCATTGTGTGGACGGTGACTGCCACAGTGAAAGGTAATTTGTCTAATTTTTCAATGCGCAGCATTGTATATTTCGCATTTCTCAGTGCCATTGTTGTCTGCTTTGCTGTCAAATTATAAGCAGAAAACTGAGACATACTGTTGATATATCTCCAGGGCACATAAACAGAGCGCAGTGATTGTAGCGTCCAGCTTAATAACATAATAGAACGTAACTGTGATTGTCCGTGTTGTAAGATGCACAGATCCTCTTCCATTATATCTATAGCTGAAGATACAATGTTGCCCAGTGAATAAATCCTGGATGTTAGTGTGGTCATGCCATTGTCAACCACAGCCAAAGCCTTTTCTCAGTCAATTTTGCGTAATCTCTACGCATCTTCCGGTTGGGAGAATTTCCAAATTTCATTATAAACGCATATAAGAAGCGTTTCCAACGTGGCTTTCGGGGACCTAGCAGAAAATCCCAGATATCCAGGTCATCAGACAATAGGGACAAGTGTTGTTTCACCTGTGACAGTGTTGAGGTTCTAGGCAATCTAGGCATAACTCCCCAACACTGTATGATGTCACCACCCCCGGATGTTCTCGTTGTACATAGCGCAAGTCAAGCCTATGGATACTAAACCCTTCGGTGGTACCCCTGAATCTTGATTGACACCTATTTGTGTCGATAGACCAAACTAACCATCCCTTCCAATTGGGGTCTGTTAAATTGTATGAAATACCCTGCATGATGTCATCTAGTGTGCCCTCACCATTTTCTGTGTGATTTTGCCAACCCACAAAGTATGAATGCGAGGGAATACGTGGTGTGTTCAAATCCTTTATCTTGGCTAATCCAAGACAGGAAGTTTGTTGCACAGGGTCGTTCAGGAAGATGATTTGTTGCGGTATGACGCATGCTCTAAATAGTGCCTCTGTTCCCTGAACTTGCCAGTCCTTAGTACCCCAGACAGATTTTATGTCTATAGAGTCCTTCCATAAGTCAAAACCCTGTTCAGACAGTTGGGCAATAAAGAATGCAGAATGTATCCGTTTTGTGTTAGTGAGCATACTTTTCTTTGCAGATGAAGGTACAAGCATATAATAAATTGAGCGTGGAGCTGATGTATTGAATCCAGAAAAATAAGCAAACTTTTGTGCAAAAGTTTGTGAACTACCCGTCAGAGGTGTTGGGCAATGTTCCCATTGGTGGTATGCGTAAACATTAAGTGGTGCGCATGTTTTATGCAGAAAGTGATGACCATAACGTTGGTAACAGTAAAATGCGTTAAAATCAGAAGAGTCAAACATTTCATTTGTTGCAAATGCAGTAGACCGTTCTAAATAAGAACATTATTTACAGTCTCAAAATCCCAATTGTCAGAATATGTACCGGAGGTGATATCATTTAAAGAAATTTTGAATACATGTGGTATTGTTAAAAGTTCAGTGGGACAAAATACATCATATGAAACCGTATCCCAAACTATTCCGTCAGGAACTGGAACCGCTGTAATGTTCACATAAGACAGGTCTCTTTGTTCACGATGAGATGACGTATGAGGTTTCAGCACCAAGTTCACTTTTGATACTGCAGAGCATTCTGGGAGATAGTGTTCATTATTGATCAGGGAAAAGATAGTCACTAAACCTATCCAAAATATTAGGAACAGTATTCCTGTTATTATCCAGAGCTGTAGCCATGGTGAGACTAGGTATATCTTTTTCAGAAAACTGTAAAAATCATGAAGTTGTTTTTCGCGAGAAACTGGAGCTGGTGGTAACTCAGGTTCACTTGGATCCAGAGAAAAGTTGTTGAAATCGATGAAGTAGCCAGATGCAGTTCAATCTATCTTTGGTAGCTCAGCAGGATTTGTTGAACTGGACTGAACAGTTGTCTCCTGTAGAGGCATATTGATGTAGATGTCGGTGGTAGGCCGAATTGATATTTGTGGTTCACTTGAATTTTGCTGTTCAATTTCAATAGGAATGAGTTCCATTTCATTGTTGGTAACTCAGCTACTTCGTAGAGTAGAATCTTCAAATGTTATCAGTCTTTCTGTCTGAACTTCCTGTATGGGAGCGAGAGGAGAGCGGCAGCTCCTGCTATTCAGGATCGGCCACAGTGTGGTTTGATCAGATCAATTGAGATAAATCTCTTCTCTTTTTTGCCGGGATGAGGCGGAAGAAGTACTGTTCTTGTTCCTTCGGCAGACAGGACAGGCTTTCTGTACGATGGCCCTAATTCTTTCTTGTCCACAATCTTTTTTCTGACCAGATTCCCGATTTTTGGGACCCAGGCAGGTCTTGCCGTTACTGATTTTACTACCCCAGTGGCTGTGCGTTTTACTTGCACGTTGCTTTGTAGTGCCCGGAATTCATTAAGATCCTGTAAAACAGCCAAACGTTTATCGATATCAAAAGGTTTTTCATCCGCCACTGTGCTTTCATAAATCGAGATCAGGTACCGACATTCTTGTTCCAAATAGGACTTTGTAAGGAGTGACACCTCCTAGGGAACTTCTTGGCATATTGTTCAGTGCCCTCTGGACCCCATATAGGTTATTGACCCAACTACCACCCAAACCTAATACCCTTGCTGTTAAAGATTGCTTTAAGTCCGGTTTTTCCTTTCCACAACCGAATTTCCCACGGGATGGTACAGAGAGGAGTACCGCAATGCAATACCCAAACGTCCCATAGCTTCCTTGTAAGTCCTAAAGCTAAACGCGGGGCCACGGTCAAAATGTAATGTGTCAACTGCGTATGTACCTATGAAGACTCACAAATATTTTATAACAGTTCAAGCATCAGCCGAGCGCTGAGGCCAAACCCACAGGAATCTAGAACATGAATCCACTGCCACCAAGATATACTTGTAAGCCCCATCAGATTGTAAGGGGCCGCAGTGGTCCAAATAGACACAAGCGAGAGGTCTGTCTGATATCAGTAATGGTGTTTGTGGTGGTCGTGCTACGGTCGAACCCTTCTTCTGCTGACAGACGTCGCACTTTAGAACAAATGTTTTTGTCTGTTTAGTAAAACCTGGCCATCAATAGCGTTGTTTCAATAAAGAAACAGTCGCGGTAATCCCAGCGTGTGCAGAGCCCAGACCCTCGTGTGCAGCTAGAATTAAACCTAATCTGCGATCCATGTTTGGTATTACTCTATCCCCCGCTCCTGGAATGTTTTTTGCATGCAAATTGTAGGAGTACTTGAGTGGAAAGCCTTTCGGCAAGGCTGAGCTGTTTTTCCGTGAAGAAATGACAGCTATCATTATGCTTCCATCTATTCTCGCACTAGAACAAATGAAGCTACCATGTCAGCTTGTAAGGAATGAAGTATATCTGTGTTCCTGTGTCCAATGTCTAATTGAAAAATAAGGTCCGATTAAATCGTAGAAAGGTTTTACTTTTTCTGCGTAATCCAAAATGTATGTTCTGCCAAAATTTAGGAATCCCAATCTGGATTGTAAGTTTTTCAGAGTCTTTGGAGGTTGGAGCAGCACACACTTTTCTAAAAAGTTAGCTGCTAGGCTTTTCCCTTCACTTGACAACTCGTATCCCAAAAAAAAGGACATTGAGGTGGGCTATTTTTGATTTTTTAAAGTTGAATTTGTAGCCCTCAGAGGCGAACCCCAAAATTATGTTGCCCACCCTGGTCAAATGATCCTGTAAATCATCATCCGTCCGATAAATATCATCTACATGGGACAATGCCTCCTCATCCAAATTTTGAAGTAACTCTGTTACCCTAGCTGAGAACAACCCAGGGCTATTCTTATACCCTTGGGGCAGTCTACATAATGGACTCTGGGAACCGAGCGCTGAGAATGCGGTCAAATCTGCTTTCAGGCGCTATATTTTTGGCAGAAAAATCCATTTGAGATATCCAGTGTTGTTTTGTATTTTTCCACACAATGTTATTCATTAATGCGGCACTGTGTGCGTTCTGTACTGCAAATGTTTTTGTGCATGTGTTCAGATGTTTGTAATCTAAAACTAGACGATATGAACTATCAGGTTTCATTACAGGAAACAAAGGATTATTCATTGAAGAGGTGCAAATTTCCATTACACCTTGGTATTCAAGTTGATCCAAGATCTCCCTGACCGGTTTCTTCGCTTCTTGTTTAATAGGGTATTGTCTCTGTGGAGTTTGAGTAGTTTTTACTGGGATTTCATGGTGAGGTGACTCAGCATCCCACCCTACATGGTTGCGATATAATGCTGGAGCACGAGCTACCGCCCACTCCTGCGCATATGTATGTTTTAAGTATATTGGAACGAGGTCGGAAAAGGCCGGTAAAATTACTGTTTCTCCCTTTGGGCACTCCATAACAATCTCAGGCGGCCAATCTTTTTCAGCCAAAAGGATGTCATAGCCATAAGTCAGGTTCTCCCAAAAGAGACCTTTAATTTTTCTGGGATTGTCCCCCTCCATTTGGAGTGTTATTTCATATAACAGGTATGGGACATTAACCCTGGTATCAGGTGTCTCCACCGTGATAGGTTCATTCAACGCCGCTGTCACCAGAAATTCCATCAGGTTCTGGCGAGCTATTGTTACTTCTGCTGCGCCGTCTAGCATCGTCAGAGCCCATTCCCCGTTCAGAAGTTGAGTCCTCAGAATTCTGGGCATGTCTAACTTTAAAACCTGCTACCTTCTTTTTAAATTGAGGTTTGATTTTTATCTTCTTTTTTGATATTATATTCCGAAGTACGCTGTGTGTCTCTGGACTTTGTCCGTTCTTCTTGTCTGTGTTCTGACTGTCCTTCCCTTTCAGAGTTTTTTGATGAACCCTGAAAGGAACGTGTATCAGTATCCTGATACCCGTCAGGTTTTTTAATGTTATCACGATTCCTAAGGTTGTACCTCCTTTCGGAAGGCTTCTGTTGAGGAGATCCACCCCTTGATTGTGACCTATTCTCTCTATTCTTTTGTTTTTTTATTTCCCCATTTTTTCTTCGAAAAATCAGGTGCTTGCTTGGTGTTGTCCTTTTCAGGACCACTCATCAGTTGAGATTTTTTCGCTCTAGCTCCCAAATTAACTCCACCTAATTAGGCATATGTGTCTTCGATAATTTTAGGTAACTCTCGCTCCTGTTGTGAAGGAGTGAAGACCCTCAGGTGTTGGCGTATTGCCACTGCTGCTGCCTCCCCTTTTACGTTTGCTAATATAATAGTTGATACCTGGGCAAAAGTTCCTAAGAATTTCATCCCCAAGTTCAGAGCAGGTTCTGCTCCATACTCATTCTGTATTTGTCTTAATACATCTGGTATTACTGCTATTGAAGGGATACCATGAGTTCTGGTATATATGGCAGCGAAAACTGTACCCCAAGAGGTACAATCCTCAATTTGGGGAGTTTCCCCATTGGCAAGCACATTGATAACATTCTGTGTTTTTCTTGAGGGCTTGTGTGTGGAAACACGGTCTTTAACTGTTATTTTCTGAGCTATCCAGAATGGCATTTGCTCACGTTTAGTGGGCATTATACCCATAACTGCGTTTAGCATTTGTGGAGTTATTTTAGTTGTAGATCCACGAATTTGTCCTGCTTGTGTAGCCCTTGTTGGCTGATGTGCGAGTGTTCTCATCACGAACTGTGTCAGATTTCTATAGAGTTTTATTATTTCTGTGTGTAGCGGACGCAAGTCTGCTACCGGCATTGTGTCAATGTCTGGGTGCGGTGTATAAGTCGCTAGGACCGGCCAAGCCGCTCCATCTCTGCCGCGCGGACCGAGTGTTACTTTATCTTTTGTGTGTGGGAGGGCGCCTTTAAACCAGTTTCTGTGCTCCTAGTAGGTGAGTCGAAATTCAATGTCCTCGTATGGACAATATTCCTCTGGAGTTTCATCTTCATTGTAAAAATGAAATGTATTTGTGCGTGCATCTGCTGGTGGGAATTTAACCCATGAATAGAATACCTCAGTTCTATACGATTTGTGTGCCTCAATCACAAATGTTACTGTCCCAACCCTAGCTGAGACTCCATAGTCTGCTAGTTTTAAAGTAAGGGCAGTTCTGACATTTCCTGAAATGTTTACATCGCCTTCTTGTTCTCCTTCCTCCACTGGCGCAACGAGGTCTTCGTCAGCCATTGTTGAAAAAGTTTCAAGGAAACCGAGATAAGGTTTTATGCACAATAGGAACGGTTTGTCCTTCAAGTTTGAATAAACCTACAGCCAATACATAGGACATGCCTACTCGGCTGTGGCAGATTTTTTCCCTCCCACTCCAGACGTCTGAGAAAAGCACGACTGAACTACTCAGATTTGACCGTTAAATAAGAACCAAACCTACGTTGGGCGCCATGTCGTCTAGGTCCTATAAAACCATATAGGATCTGCACGTTTAGACAACAAACTGGCATTGGTATCCAGACTGATTCCAGACACCCCCACCGGGTATGTTCGCCTGTATACCAACTAGCTCACAGTGCCACTGTAAACTCCTCTTACCAAGGACAGAATAGTTCTCGGCAACTATCGAACATGACACCCCTATATAAGCATATAAAATCATGACAGTAATAATGCGTACTCCTACAATGCAACCCTAACTAGATTTACCTAGCATGTATGTAGGTGTAGAGCCAAGAATCCCCCTAGGATGTAGCTAACTCCATTACCTGAAGTGAGAGACTATGGGACCCCGTCTTGGTCTCGAGATGGACACCCCGCGAGGGATGCCAGACCACTGTGAGCTGGAGCGTCTGCATGCAGGAACCTCAGCGTCTCGCGTCAGTGTGTCAACATGGAAGTCTTTCTCCTCTGCCTACCCTGGCAAAGATGTGGTGTATATATACCCAAAAGGTACCCTCAGGGGATTCTACCTTGCTGTGTCATGTCGGCCGAGGATGACGGAAGGGATGACTCTTATACATAGTTATTATGCAGAAGATGGTAATCCTGCTGTGATTCTGAGAATCCTCATGCATAATTAAATGAGGCTAGTTTTCGGGGAAAACCACACGACCTTTATGCAGCGCTTAACTAGGTAAAAGGTCAATACCAAAATCCGTTATGTAGCTTAATGGTACGGTAAATGTAGGTGATGAGTTAGGGGACTACTCAAGCCTATATTGGGGTACCCTATGAAACATAAGATCAGGGGTTGGTAGTGCTTAGGAGCAGCATGTTACGTATTCTGCTGTTTGCGAAAAGGTCTATCTGTCTAGTCTGAGAGCTGCTTGTCTGCTCAACTCACCTGCATTGTATCTTCTATTCATGGAACATGTTTTGGTTATCATTGTGAAGTTTCTTGCCATTGCCCAACTCATTGGCTTTTGCTAGCTTTGAGAGCAGGTACGATGCTGTTCCTCTTAGTTTGTTTAGGTAGACCATTACAGTAGTGTTGTCTGTTAGGACTTGTACCGCCTTGTGTTGCACTTGGCTCTGGAAAGCCTACAGTGGTGGGAAAATTGTTTTCAGTTCCTGGTAGGGGATGTACCTGGTTGCGACCTGGGAGGACCATAGTCCCCTTATCTTGAGGGTTCATCAGTGTTCTCCATCCTATATGCGAGGCATCTGATGATATGATTGTCTGTATTGTTGCTCTGAAAAGTCTCCAGTTTACCATGTTTTCTGCACTCCACAATTTAATTTCCCTGCTAACCTTGGCTGTTAAAACCCAATTTCCCACTGTTTGCATTGATTGTTTAAGAACTGTTTAACTGGCCTTATGTGTAGTACTGCGTTTGGGATTAGGTGAATTCAGGATGCCATCATACCCAACAGTTTCATTAATGGCCTCGCTGTCGGAGATTGAGACATATGGTTTAGCATTGATTGTACTTTATTTGAAGTTGGATAGGCTGTCACTGTGTTGAAGTCAACTCACAGCCAGTTTTGTTTCATTGCTGAAGTGGGAGAATATTTTCTCCAGTTTGATGAGAACCTAGTCTGCGTAAAAGTTACTACCTTTTTAGGTTGCATCAACATTGGCAGAATGTGCTCGCTTTCACTAGCCAGTCCTCTATGTAAGACTAGACATGCATGGTTGTCTTCTGAGATCAACTGCCACTACCGCTAGAGTCTTGGTGCAGATTTTATGTCAAAGGGGTAGGACTCTGAACTGGCAATGTACCCTCTTCATCACAAACCTGAGACATTTTCTTTAAGCAGTGTGTATGGGGATGTGAAAGTAGGCATCCTTTAGGTCTACTACTGGCAGGTAGTCCCTTTTCCTAGCAGAGGTATAATCTCTTGCTAGGTTTACAAATTTGTTCACAATCCCTAGATATAGATCACATTGCTAAACTTTGTTTGGGACTATTAAGTAAACTGTACACATAAATTTCTCTCTTTAGAGAAACAGTTTCTATTACATCTATCATCAGCATCACTTGCACTTTTCTTTACAGGATTTGTAGTTCTCTTGTATGCCTGTTGCTTTGGTGGTCTTGAAGGAGTTTTTTCATGCAAAACCTATACAATATACACGTCTTAACAGATTTAGCACCCACATGTCTGTAGTAATGCACTTTCAGGTGTTTAAGAAGTCCTAGCTGGGTGGGGTGATGTAGGAGTGAATATGTTTTTTTTTTCCCCAGAGTTGTCTCACGTAGATGATACGAGGCAGCTAGTCTGGAGTTGCCTCCTCTTGGTTTTTCTTTGCCTTGAAAAAAGGTATTTGACAGTTGTTGCTGCTGCTGCCACTGGGTGACTGCAAGAACGGACCTCTCTCCCTGCAGTCTACCTTTGAGTCTGTGTATCCTCTCTTGAAGGAGTGTTTGTAGGCCTGCAGAGCCACTATGCACATGGCAGTCTTGTGTGCCTTTTTCATTGCCTCTAGAGTTTGGTCTACCCGTCGCGCAAACAGATGGTTTCCTGTGAGGGGTAAGCTCACTATATTTGCATGGATGTTTCTTCTTACAGACAGGGCTCAATGTTTCAAAATATAATGCGTGTTCTACTTTTCAACGTCCATCACCACCACAAAGGTGTCTGCCGCCCTTTTAACCACCCTGCATTACACAGAAATATCATCCAGAGTGGACAGCCTCGGGGTGGGGAGATATATATCTACCTCTTCTTGCAGATAATCCACCTAAATCTTTTTCCATACAATCTCCTCCTCCTGTTTGTGAAAGCCTATTTCCTCTGAATCAGGGTGTGTGAAAAGGTATTCCTCCCCTCCCACCCCCAGCTCTATGTCCTATTCTTCTTACTGTTGTGTTTCTCCTGGCTCTGAGGTTTTTAGTTCTTGCCTCTGCTTCTTAAACCCCTCCACCCCCCCCCACCCCAAAATCTTTAGGTTACCGTCTCATTTGAAAGCTACTGTCTTCCTTGTTAATATTTCTATCTTCAGGGCCCTCTTCTTTCTCACAATGCTAATGATGTCAGAGGCATTCTTGTCCCCATGTGATCTTTCTTTTGAGTGTGCTTGGTTATCCTCCGAAGTCTAATCGACGCCTTTCGGCAAATCCTTACCATTGTTGTTTTTATGTCCAGAATGGGCAGATTCTTTAGCTCTTTTGATTCCAGGATGTCTTGGAGTAGAGTGCTTAATTTTGTGAGACTGTAGTTTTGCTCAAAGGCTTCGGCGTTATAGGTGCAAGCCTAGATGCCTTCTCTTTTGACGGCTTAGCAGGCACTGTAGGCTTAGGATCCAATTTTTCTTCATAAAGAGAACTCTTACTTGAATTATTGCACTTGGATTTATGACTTCAGTTCCCCACAAGACATTTCTCATCTTCAAGCAAGTTATAACTGGACAATGGATCTACTTAACATTTCCTTTTCATCTTGGGACTTTAAGAAGATTTACTTTCAATATTAGCCCTGAGGAAGCCTATGCAAAGAAGCTGGACGAAACACGTGTTGGCTAGAGGCTTTTAATGAAGAGAGCGGAATAAAGACCATATGTTGGAAGAATCCAGATGAAATTCAGTTCATGTTTTAAAAGTGTGCTTGCAAGGAATCAGCCATTTTTATGGTGTTCCCCGACCTCTAGTTTAACTTCCTTGGGTCTTAGTCTTGGTGTTCTCCACAAGCCTTCTCGACTGAAAAATCCATCTCCTTCGACACAGTACCCCTTCTCTACTTTTCTAACTCACAGGCTTGCCATGTCAGCCGCCATCTAGTGTACCTAAATAGCTTGTCTCTACTGGCCAAAGTCTTAATCAACATAGACCATGAAATACAAGCCTACGATTTATGGTGTCTTGGAATGCAGAACATGTACACTGGATGTTAGTCGTTTCTATGGCAGGTCACACACAATTTGAAGATTGTGCTCATGACTGAAGTACCTCAGGATTCAACCATGATATATCAACCCTGATCTTGTCTTCGGGGTATACACACCTGCATTAAAAACAGACTAGTGCTGAAGGTGCCATTATTATTGTTTATTACCTGAATGAGAGACGTGAGCTACGTTTGCCAATGAAGTTATGCCGAGCTTTGAGTTTTCAATTTAGAGTCAATTCAGCAGTCTGCCAGAAAAGCATTATCGTACTGGTGTCAGAATATAAAAGAAACACCACTACGAAGGAATATTTACAATTCTGTCTGTTTGATAGGAATGAATCACTTACCATTACCATACCAGTTAGAAATAACTTCTCGTTTGTTTTCCGGGTCTCATTTCCTGCTACTCCTATTCCCAACCACCTTCACTTCTGGCCACATCAATCCTCTGCTCTTGTATACTGTCTGACTCGAAGGTACCAGAAGGTGGGCCCAAATGAGTCGCCAGGGCCGGACTGGGAACCCCAAAGCAGCCCTGGCAATTTTGTCGGAGCACCCCCCCGGGGTTTGCAAGTGTGACGCACAGCTGCTTTTGTTACAGAGGGCAAATATTGCAGCAAAACGGCCCCTAGTAACAAAATCAGCCCCCACCCTTCCAGCCTCCCTGGGAAACGCCCGATGTCCGCTACGGCCAGTCCGGCCCTGGAGTCACCTCTGGTGAAGACATCAGACCTGACAACAGAAACGGTTTTGGAAACAAACTTCTGGAACCAACCACTAGATGGCAGAATTATGCAAAACATACGAATCTAGAAGAGATTTCCTGCTTCCAAGCCAACTTATACCAATATTGGGTCGGCCACATCCAGGAGATCATCAGCATACAGACAACTGTCTTCCCAGCCGGGTAGCCACCTCAGTCCTGACTAGAGCACCCTGTGTGATCCAAAAATCCAAAGGCTGTAGCACTAGGAGCATGAAGAGGGCAGACAAGGGGCAACCTCCTGCCTTGGGTCCACAACCAAGGTTGGGGTGCCAGTTGGTCTAATACGACTTGACTCAAACCAGTGAAATATCTTAAAAACTGAACAGATAAGGGATTTCATCAGAAGGGTGGTGACAGAATGTGTTAAATATGTATTAATGAGATTACTGAGCATTAAAATGAGGTCCAGAGTACTTAAGGAATATTAATACCATCTCTTTTAAAAATAATCTGCTTTAATGCCTGAAACACAACAAACAGAAGAGACATAGCTAAAGGCAATAAAAGTATCAATATTATTTTCTTTTAGTAAAGGCTGACATCCATTTCTTTATTCATTTTTTCATGTTGTTTCTGCAAAACAATGTTTTTTTAACATGAAAAAGTTTTACCTTTCGCATCCATACATAACCAGCCAGAACTCGGACTATCTATGGATTGTCCAATGATTTCTCAAGTCTAGTTAGTTTTAACAGGGTCCCAAAGGTTATCACTAAAGGATCCTGCAGCCGCAGTGCTCTTGCTTCGAAGGAAATAGTAATCAAATCACTATTAAAGTGTTTTACAAAAGCAAACTAAAAGACATGTAGAACAAGATAAAATAGTTAAACATTTCAAACAGAAAATATTGCACAAATGTGGATTTAAAACTATGCTAGCGTATCAAAATTTGTACGAAAACAGAAACTCCAGATTGAAGTAAGGGACAAGTATTGCAATGCTGTAATGTAGCTTTTCAATTTGTAAATGCTGTGGGAGCAGGAAAAATATCCAAATCATGAAATATAGCCCCAAATATGCAAAAACAAACATCCTGCTACAGGGTCCATGCTTTCATCTATATACTTCTATTTAAGTAACTAAATTTAGATAGTCTAAACAGTTTTGGGAAGATGAAAAGGACCCTGCAAAATCACGCAAAAAAGGAAATAGCACAGAATTTTTCATGGCACATTCTGATGTCCTCAGATGGTGTGTTAATCACCAGACACACTGCTGACAGCTTTGCACGCAAGCTTTCTCACCAAACAGTTTTCTTCTTTCAACACAATGGCAGAAATGCAGATGACTTCAACAGCAACCAACTAATACTTGGACTCTATCATTTCGAACATGGTAAATAAGTTAATTCAAGAATCTTCCAACAAGGTAGGGTATTTATTACATTAAAACAAATTCTACCCAATTAGAAGCACCGCATATGCGAGACAGAAGCACCCTGATTGCATTAAACAGAACAAGGCGTCAGCCAGAACCCAAATCTCTTACTGAGCAGGAATTAATACGACACACAAAGTCAAAATAAAACTAAACCAACATGAATGTGTACTCAGTTGTGGGACCACTATGAAATACAATTCACTTCTATCTCGTCATTATGATAGAGCAAGCCAGCAGGCTTTGAGCTTACCCGCCACTCCGATTTAACTCAAGCACAGCACGAGCCCAGTGATAATGGACCTGTGGCACGGAATGGAGAAAGAAAGGGTGCAAGACAATGGTGCCAGGGTACTTTGGAGAAATAAGTACAGTCCTTTTGTCCAGAATGCACTCGAGGGAGCAAAAGATGGCTGTCATTTTTAAGTTTGATCACAAAGTAGAAATGGTCCTGTTGAGAGAAAGAGCCTCTGTGGTACAGCCTGGGTTGCAATCTAGCACTGCTGTTGGGATAGCATCAGATTGGTTCTGCCCTCTACTTCTTCCTGCCACCTCTCTCCTTCAAGGCCAGATGAATGACTGATCCGTTTACCATGTTGTAGAAAGCCAAAGAATTTGAATCTTTGATGAAAATGCCCTACAAAAACAAACAATGTGAGAGGCATAAAAAATGCATACATGGGCAGTAAAAGTACAGGAAAGCTATGCATACAACACCCTGTTCCAAGACCAGACGGAGGTAAAGTAAATGTTACTAACATGTAATAATGGTTCTCCAGTAGAAGTATTACAGATAGGCCATAATGCGGATACCGAATATCATCAGAAGAGTTAATGGAGGGGTTTGGAAACCCCGCTTTTGCTATTTAAACATTCAATCGATATCACTAACTCTATGAAAGTTCAAACTATAGGTTCAACTTCGCTCCCTTTTTTGAGGCAGGGTAGAATGGTGGCATCTTCTAATTTAAAGGACAGAACGTTCTTTGTGAAAAAGTCAATCATGAGGACATATTTAGTCACAAGTAACCGCCCTGTGCTTGGTTAACCAACTCTAGATGAAGCCATCTGAGCCAAGTGATTTACACTTCAAGCTGCAAATCTCTGAAAACTTCACTCCGAACGGAACCCTCACCTACCGACGACCCGGACCACAAACCACCTTTATCAATCGCATCACAGAACTAGTCGCTCCGCTCACCATCGACTCCAGAGCCTCCATTATCCTCGGTTACCTCAACTTTCACCTGGAAGACCAAAACGACCCCTGCTCCACAGCACTCCTCTAATGTTTGAGCAACATCGGACTCACCCAGCTTGTCTCAGAAGCAACACACCGCAGAGCACACACAGGACCCCTTCTTCACCACATGGAACAGCATCAAATACAACTGCACCAAACTGCTCACATGGCCCAGCCACTCCATCATCCACTTACAAATCAACACACCTCAAGTCAACATCCCTACCAGGTTCAGCATTCCAAGGCACAGCTGGGGCAAAATCACAGAAGCAGACTGGCTCAGTGCACTCAGCACAGATCAACCTAGCCCCACAAACAACCTCAACAGGGACATCAACAACTACGGTTGTGCGGACTCCCTCGCACCCTGTGTAAGGAAGTGGGTTTCTGTTGCAGTAACCCCCCCCCCACTTTTTGCCAGACCACTGATGCACTTTGGCTTGATGTGCCCTGGGTCCCTGCCAATCAGGTTCCCAGGGCCTGTGTTCTTTCCCCAAAACTGTACCCAATTGGCATCTCTGGCCACAGGTCAGCCCCTGGTAAATGATACCACAGGTACCCAGGGCACTGTGACCAGGGAAGACCTCTAAGGGCTGCAGCACTTATTGTGCGACCCTTAGAGGCCCTGTACCTTTACACACACACACTGCCTTTGCAGGCTGCGTATTTTGGTGCAGAACAAAGTGAAGAGTCGACATGGCACACACCTCTGTGGGCCATGCCTACAACCCACTGCCCTGGCATAGGTCAGTCACCCCTCTAGCTGGGTGCACTATACCAGTGGTGAGGGTACAGGCGCATGAGCCCTGTACCCCTACAGTGTCTAAGTCCATTCTTAGACATTGTAAGTGCAGTGCTGCCATTAAGAGTATATGGTGCTGGGAGCTTGTCATTACGAACTCCACAGCACCATAATGGCTGCACTGAAAACTGAGAAGTTTGGTATCAAACTTCTCAGCACATTAAACCCACACTGATGCCAGTGTGGGATTTAATGAAAATGCACACAGAGGGCATCTTTGAGATGCCCCCTGAAAAACGACCAGCCTCTGGTGGGTTCCCTGACTGGTACACACCAGCCTGCCACCACGAGACATGTTTCTGGACCCCTAGGGTGGGAGCCTACGCTCCCTGAGCCCAGAAACAAAGCCTTTCCTGGGCGGAGGTGTACACACCTCCCCAGGCCAGGAAGAGCCATCTGTGGCAGGGGAGCTTCAAAGGCCTGGCAGCCTTTGTAATGCGACCCCCAGCCTCTCCTGCTATCAGGAGCAGGCCCCTTCCTGTCTCCCCTCCCTTTCGGCGGGAAGACAGGCGGGAAAACTAGCCAGCCCAGGAGGTGTGCCCACCTCTGCCAACTCCACCCTCAGGTGGGGGAGGCGAGGTGAAGCCCACTCTCCAGTGCTCGCCATCTTGCAGATGGCAGGCACTCCCCAATCAGGACTAGGGATTGTGCTCACTCCCCACGTGGGGTGAGCACACCAAGAGTGTAGTCACCCTAAGGTCAGTAGCCCATTGGCTACTGACCTCAAGACCCTAAAACGCCCCTAAATACAGTATTTAGGGGGCAGCCCTGAACCAAGAGAGCAGATCCAGCAACTACAAGAAAAAGAAGAGAAGAACGAGAAGCCGTGCAGAGCTAACAAGAGGACGACGCCCACTGACTTGGCCCCAGCCCTACAGGCCTGTCTCCCCTCGAACCTGCTCCTGCAAAACCCCGGCGTGTCCAGCGGCCAGCAACCTCAAAAACCCCGGAGGACCTGCCTGCATTCACTTTCCAAGCTGTTTCTCCTGTGAACACCGGACGTGTTTGAACTGCAGCTCCTGGTGCCAGCCAGGAACCGCAAATCCAGCCCACTCTGCACCCGCCGAGCCCGGCCCGAGCTAGAGTGGAAAAACACCACGAGGAGGTCCCCCCCGGCGATCCTGACCCTAGATCCGGCGACCCCTGACCTGCCTCAAGCCTCCAGACGACGCCTGCAGCCTCAATCCAGAGGACCCCCCCCCTACCGCGACCAGAGCGGATAAGAAAATCCGACGTCCAAAGGCACCCCTGCACCCGACGCCCCACGGCCTTGTGTGCCCAACCCAGCGGTGCCTAACCATCCCTCTACATCCCAACTTACCCCTCGAAGCGGTGGTCACTCCTGGAAGATCCTCGTCCCCGAGCCTGCAGTGTTTCTTTGTCCCGGAGAATCTCCATTGAAATCAACAGGGCACCCGACCTCAAAACAGCACCCTGCACTCGGCCGCCCTAGTGCCGCTGTAGGTGCCCCTTTGGTGCTAACTTGGTCCCCAACTTGCCCTGAGCTTAACCCTAGGAGCTTGGCTCCCACAGCCTCGTGGCCTGCTTGCCAGCAGCCACCAACCGGAGTCCCCCTATCCCCCATAGGATAGCAT
The DNA here is from genome assembly GCA_963921515.1 of Calotriton arnoldi. Classification (NCBI taxonomy): domain Eukaryota; kingdom Metazoa; phylum Chordata; class Amphibia; order Caudata; family Salamandridae; genus Calotriton; species Calotriton arnoldi. The sequence goes on along the minus strand of CAWUFW010001721.1, from coordinate 844,143 downwards.
TGGGCCTCAACACTCTGCACCCGGCCGCCCTAGTGCCGCTGAGGGTGCAACAACAGTGCATCACTGACCCTGGGAGACCCCTGAGTCTAACCCCAGAGCTCTAACTCAAAAGACCGATTACTTACCTCGAAACCGATAACTCATTTTTCCTCATAGGATAACATTGACACCTTTTCTCCCAAAAAGTTTCTAAGTGTCGACTTTTGAAAACTACAAATATTCCTTAAAAATCAGCCGAATAACAAAACGCATTTTCTCAACTGTTTTCAGGAAATGTCCCAGTGCTGAATCTAGGATCCAGCACTGAATAAGAAAAAAGTATCGATAACCTAACTTACCTGCTAAGTGAATTTCCTCCCATAGGATAACATTGGTGATTCTATGTGAAAAAGTGTCTAAGTGTCAACTTTTGAAATGCAATAATATTCTTTAAAAATCGTACCTTTAACCAAAACGCATTTACTCACCCGTTATCAGGAAATGTCCCAGGGCTGAATCTAGGATCCAGTCCTGTGTTAGCAAAAGTAATCTGAAAAGTAATTAACTGCATTTTACTTAAAAAGCCCATTCAATTGAATGTACTATACCTGCAATGTGTTGCAAACTGCTTACTTAAAACTGTAACCAAAACCAATACAAGTTACACTGCAATTTTGAACTGTGTTCATACAAGTAATTTACTACTGAAAAGTATTTTTACGCTTACCTGTACCAGGCTTGCTTGGTTCTAGAAATAAAACAGTATATTTTTTTTATACAAAACAATTGGCCTAGAGTTCATTTCTTGAGTGTGTGGATTCATTTGCTGACCGAGTGTGTACATCAAATGCTTAACACTGTCCTCTGATACTGCCTTACTGCTCGACCAAGCTACCACAAGTAGAGAGTAAGGTTCTATCTAACTTTAACCTCTGCCAAACCTCTGGAGACCCTTGGACTCTATACACACTGTACCTCACTTTGGTGCAGTATATATAGAGCCAGTTTCTTACACCCATCAAACCCAACAAGCATAGTAGATCAAACAAGCAGGCCAGCTGGTACACAGAAGACCTCAGAGACACCAAACAACACAGAGCCAGCCACAACACCACGGCAGAACCAACTAAAAGGCTCTACTCAATGCTATCACCAGCAAATAAGAGACACTAAGAAAAAGCACAAGTAGAGCACATTGAAGGAAGCTTCAACAGCTGCAAAGAAATCTTCTTGAACATCAAGGATTTCACCTCACCCTCAGCCACCGTCAACAACATCGCTGCCTCCAAACAACTCTGCGACAAACCTATCCAACTTCTTCCACAGCAAAATCGCAAACATCTACAGCAACTTTGCACACCAACCCAACCCCAGAGAACTCATCGCTAACCTACCCACCACCAACCAACACAGCCACCTGACCAAATAGACAAACCTCACCAGAAACGACACAGCGGCAATCGTGCTCTCGGGGGCCCCAACGGACCCATCACATCTACAACCTGGGAACATCACCAATCAGCACCACCCTGACCCACATCATCAACACCTCTATCACGCCTGCCACTTTGCGGATGAATGGAAACTTGCAGAAATCAACTCTCTCCCCAAGAAGCCCACAGACGATCAGACTCAACTGAGCAACCTCCGACCAATCTCCCTGTTCCCCTATCCAGTCTAAGTGACTGACAAGGCAATCAACAAGCAACTCACATCCCACCTCAAACTTCACCATGTTCTAGACAACACACAATCAGGATTCAGAAAGAACCACAGGGCCGAAATAGCACTCATTGCGGCCACAAACGATATTTGAATCACCCTGGACCAAGGAGAAACTGCGGCCCTCATCCTGCTCGACCGGTCCGCAGCCTTCAACACCGTCTCACACAACACCCTCATCGTAAGACTCCATGAGATTAGCATATAAGTATCGGCTCTCACAAGGATCCATTCCTTCCTCATGGGAAGAACCCAAAGGGTCAGGCTGCCACCCTTCACAGCAGAGGCTAAGAAACTGATATGCAGTGTCCCACAGGGATCGTCCCTCAGCCCCTCCCTTTTGAACATATACAGTTCAACGCTCACCAACATAATTCGATCACAAGACATCACCGTCATATCCTACGCTGATTACACCCAACTCATCCTCTCCCTGACAAGACAAGCACCACCAGAGCAAACTTCACCAGCTGCATGACCATGGTAGTATACTGGATGCGAACCAACTGCCTGAAGCTCAACTACGACCAAAAGGAAGTACTGGTCTTCGGACGTACCCATGGACTCCACCTGGTGGCCATCGGAGCCAGAACCCGCACCTACAGACCACGCAAGAAATCTAGCGATCATTCTAGATGACAAGCTCAACATGACCGCTAAAGTCATCGCAGTGTGCAACTCCTGCTTCCACATCCTAAGCATGCTGCGAAAGATCTTCAAATGGTTGCGTCAGAACACCAGACGGACCGACATCGCAAGCACTCATTACCAACAGGCTGGACTATGGCAACACACTCTATGCAGGAATCTCCAAACAACTCCTTCACAGACTCCAGACCATCCAGAACACGGCCACAAGACTTCTACTTGACCTCCCATGCCACACATCACACCGCACCTCAGGAAGCTTCACTGGCTCCCCATTCACAAGCGCAGCCAATCAAACTTCTCTTGCACACATACAAAGCCCTACACAACAGAGGACCAGAATACCTGAACAGCCTCATACACTATAACCAACACACCAGATACCTGCGCTCCGCCTCACTCTAACACACTCTACGCAACCACAAAAACAAAACTGGAGGTCACTCTTTTTCCTACATCGCATCCAAGACATGGAACAACCTCCCTCAACACATCAGAGCCTCCTCCTCACTTCTCGAGTTCCACAAGTAGCTGAAGACCTGGCTCTTCGTATAAGTACCTAGGGGACCACACATGTAAATACTTGCCCAAGTGCCTGGATACCCTTTCAGGTGATTAATGCACTAGACAAATCAACATAACAGACATAAATGTGAGGTACGCATGGTGAGGGAAGACAAAATACACACAATGTGTGGTGAACCTCTTCGTAGGTGATGAAAAATAACCTTAAAAGTAAATCCTAGTTGAAAATGCTCTAACCTTATTAAATAGTTTTAGAAAAAGTTCCAATTCTTAGGATGCCAACCTTACAGGAATAAGAGTTAGGTAGACTGAATTTGTTATTTATTAGCCCTGGTCTGTGGAGCAATAGTGATACTAGGCACAGATAGGTTTGCCCAAAGGTTGGAGTCTCCACAGCAAATTATGCACATATCAAACAACTAAGAGAACAAACAATAAGGTCAATATTTTCCATGGAACCCACAAACACTCCCTGGTGCAAACAAAATACTCCAAAGAACAAGTTACTTTTCTTCTGTAGCACTCTGGTGGGTACTCCAAGTGCAGATTTTTCACTCTTAGAATACACCCAGGCATCATCGGTCTGGATCCAGACATTTTCTCAGCACTGCTCTCGCGTACCACTAAGTGGCATTGTGCAGCTCCACTTTGACTTCGTTTCGCCCCAGAAGTGATGTAGCAGAGGCACATTTAAGAGACACCCCTGTACGTGGACATCAATGTCTTGATTGACTCTTTCTGCGCCCTTCGACATGGATCACAATACAATTGGAGTTACCAGTGTGTATATCTCTAATTTGAGACCTTTTTAGATGGTAAAAAGACAAAACTCTACAGATAGGGGAGGTGAAAGGGCAATGAGGAATCTGCAGTTAGAGTATCCACCAGAGAGAGCATTATCGAAGGCAAGTGACTTACTCCACTGATTCCTCACCTTTTAAGTAGATACTAAAGCAGGACCTCCCTGTGTAGCGGGCTCTGACCAAAAAGCTCCGCAAGACATATTGCCCTTCCTGCTTGACCAGGCTATCCAGGTAGCAGTGCTTCGTGAATGTGTACACAGACATGTCCAAGACAGGCACGCCGCACTCCAATGCAGTGGAGGCAGCATTAGCCCTGGTGGAATGGTATGTCAAACCTTCCAGAGGCTGCATTTTGGCTAATGCGTAACAAATGTCAATGAAGAGGACTATCTACATTGACAGTCATTTTCTGCACCACTCTGCCTTTCTTTGGCCTAGAGAATCTGACAAAGCTGATCGTTCATCCAATGGTCCTTTCTGCAATCAATGTAGAAGCTTCTACCTCTTTTTGGGGTTTAGTCGATGGAGTCTCTCCTCCTCCTTGAAGAAGTGAGACTGGGCAATGGACGCTGGAACAGTGATGTATTGTACAGTGTAAAAAGAAGTCACGACTTTAAGCAAGAAGGCTGCCTGGCACCTCCAGCAGAGCTTATCTGTCCTGGAGCTTAAAGATCCCGCCAAGTGGTTCATGATCGGGGAGATGCCTTGATGCACCACCAACTCCGGAGGCGCAGAGACTCTTTGCGCACAACGAAGGCCCCACTCCGCCCTGTTTGTTGTGGTACCACATGGCGGTTGTGTTGTCTGAGAGCACCAGCTTCTCTTTGATGGACGGATGAATGGCAGAAAAACATTCAGCTTCAGGCGAATGGTCCACAACTCGAACAGACCGATATAGAACCTGGATTCCACCAAAGACCAGAGCCCTCTGATCTCTACCTCCACATTTGACATCCCCAGCCAAGTAGTAACATCTGTCACAATTGTCAGCTGTGGTTGTGGCAGGATGCGAGGTCTGGCCCGGTTGCAGTCAAGAAGCTATTTCTTGCGGTCTTCTCTGAAACTTGAATCGAACACGTTTCCTTGGTGCTGGACCCATTGAAACTTCAGATTTCACTGCAGAACTCACATTTGCCACATGGCATAGCTGATAAGCAGGATGCAAGAGGAAAACAGGTAAAGAGGCCACAGATTCGCTCTCACAAAGACCCAGGACCGAGGCTGAAACATCAGGATCCTAGCCTGAATGTTCTAGACTATTCGTGACAGAGGGAAGGCCCTGAGCTACACTGTATCCAAGACCACTCCTATAAAAGGAAGACTCTGCAAAGGAGTTCTGTTGTTGATTGAGAACCCCAAAAGCAGGAGTTCGGTGCTGTCTGAAGGTGGTACACGATTGACTGTGGCGAACCCGTTTGCAACAACCAGTAATCAAGGTAGGGGAAAACTGGTACCCCCAACCTCCGAAGATGTACAGCGACCACCACCATCACTTGTGTGAACATCCGAGGGGCACTGGTAAAGCTGAAGGGGGGCACAGCAAATTCAAAATGATTCTGGCATACCTTGAAACACAAATATTGTCTGTGGAACTGTAGAAATACAAAATATGACATATGAGATATGAAAATACGTGTCCTGCAGGTCCAAGGACACGCTCCTGTTGCATGGATCCAGGACAGACAGAACCAGGGCCAGCGTGAGAATGTTTAATCTGTCCTTCCGCAAGATCACATTCAGAGGGCGAAGATCTAAAATAGGACAGAAGCATCCATCCTTCTTAGGTACGAGAAAATAACAAGAGCTACAACCCACCCTATTTTTGAGGCCAAAACCCTCTTGATGACTGTTGGAAAGTAGAGCTCGCACCTTCTTGCAGGAGGATGAAAAGGTACACTAAGACCGGCTGTGGGAGGAAACTGCGGTTGGTCAGAAAGGAATGGAAGGGCATAGCTCTGCTGAACGATCTGGAGGACCCAACTGTTAGAGGTGATGGATTGCCACCCTAGGAGAAAGAGTTCGATCCTGCCTCCCACAGGGCATATATGCGCTGATAAGGACAAACTAAAGCGGTTTGGCAGCTGATTCCTCAAGGGACAGGAACTGGGAAAAATAGGTGCCCTTGGGAACCTGTAGGCACCTGCTTGATCCCCATTTCCAACCACAAAAGGCCAGAAGTGACTGCTGCTAGGGCAGAGGGTCCTGGCACTGCCTGTACACCAACCTGCTTTAGTAGCCTTGAAAATCCTGAACTTGGTGAGAAAACTGTGTTGGTGGAGAAGCCTAAAGAACGTCCTGTGGCCCAGCTCTCCTTAAAATGTTCTGTATCAGAATTAGCTTTTTCGACGACTAGGCAGGATCCATCAAAAGGCATATCAATAAGGGAATCCTGCACATCCTCAAAGCCCTGTGGATTGCATCAATGCATGACAACAGAGCACCACACTGGTGTTATCTTCTTGCCCCAAGCAACTGATCATATGCAGGCCAGCAAGTATGACTTATATGGCTGCATCTGATCCATCCTTAATGTGTTGAGCCAGGGAGGATGTAAGAAATTGGATGATTTGGGGTGGGTGGCTACCCACCTGCAGGAATAATCACAACCCTTGTCAAGGTGACCCGTCAAAGTCACTAAATTAACCTGAGCTCACCCCCCTGGTAGCTATGGCACAGAGCAAATAGGCTCAACTTAGGTCAATGTGTAAAGTATTTAAGCTGTACCAAAACAGTAATAAAGTCAAAATGCAAAACAATAAAAATCTCAAACCGAATTGGAAAAACATAGTAAAAGTTAATAAATAAAATAATTCCAAAATGACAGAAATCCAGTAAGAGGAACGGACCACAGATATGAATTTTTAAAGTTTTAAAGTAGAAGTAGTCAGCCCTGCCAAGTTTACCAGGTCTATGCGTGATGTGTTGCTCCAGCCCAGGTTTTTTCTTTAAATTCTGGGAATTGTAGTCATGTTGATTCCATTATAAAACAGGACTACAAGTTCTAGAATTCAAAGAAAAAAACTTGGACTGGACTAGCACATCACACATGGACCTGGGAAACTTAACAGCTATAAGTAGCTCCAAAAAGCACAAAGTGCCAATCATAGTTAATGGTCATGGCAACGACAGATGGGGACCTAGGCACAATTTGGGGCTGACCACAACAGAATGCGGGTCAGATACACTAACCAGATTTGTCATGGTCGAAGACTTTACCTTTTGACTTAATCCTTTAAGTCCCAATCCACCACAAGAGTACACTTGTGAAGACACCTTCCCAGGATCTCCAGGTCCACTAGTTCATCGTTTTCCCTACACTGGTAGGTTTCCCCAGTTGATAATACATTGTATTTGCCTTTATCATTATTAGGGTGCATGCTAATTAGTTTGGCTCTCCTCTTCTTTTCAGGTTGCTACCATCACTTAGTTGTCTTGATGATGACCCAGTTACATCATTTCTAATTGGGTCGAAACGTTGACTAATGAACTAGTGGACTGATCTGATTTACCAGGATATATACACTGTACTCTTATTTTGAGTCTTGCCAAGAGTAATTAACTATCAGCCCCTAGAGACAAATGTACATATATGTTGCATATATTTTTGTATAGCACCAACGCACATCACCTTCACTGATGTCACTTTTCACTCCTAGCATCTAGTGTTGGGCGTGGACATCTGCAAGTTGCTTTTCTCTGTAGTAGTTTTGAGTCACAAGGTACCTCATAACTCCTCCCTTAGCCCAAAATGCACAAGGACAAAAACTCCACCACTGTTTTTTCCCCAGTGGGTAATGATAATGGAGTGCAGTGAACTTAAACATAATGCATTTGCTGTGCACTGCAGAGGGACACACAGTGGAAAATATCTTGTATGATTGCTCGCTTCTGGGGAGGAGGGAAGGCACATGTGTATCTAGAGCGCTACAAACTCTGAACAAATGGTTCCAGGGCACAGAACATTTTCCATTTGTAACAGCGTAGCATGTGTTGCTCTAGATACAAATGTCATGAATAGTCTATAAAGCAGTACCTCCCCTAACAGGTGGTTAATGAGTGGATAATGCAGACGTCTGAAACATTTCTTAGAACTGTTTGTCCAACTGAAGCCTCCAGATGGGCTCGGAAGGCCACACAATAATATTTGGTAAATGTGTAGTGTTCACCAGGTAGCCGCCCTACATAGGTCTGCCATGGAAATCTTCCTAAAGAAGACCATGTTATCTGTCTTCTTTAGAGTGGAATGCGTTCTAGGCACCTAATAAAACTTATACTTAGCCTTAGCACAGCAACTTGTACATGTTCAACAATCCATCTCGCAATACCACCCCTGGAAAAAGGGTATCCTGTATGAGATTTTGAAAAAGCAACAAAGCATGGATTTAGTTCTGTCAATCCAGTACATCAGTGCTCCTTTGACAGCAAGTGTGCGCAATGTCCTTACTGCCACAGCCTCTGAATGTGGGAAGAAAATGGGCAACTGAACAGTCTGGTTTACACAAAAAGGGAAAAAGACTTATGGAAGAGATATTTGGTTTGTTCTCAAAGCCACTACCCCTATGCACCCGACTAAAAAGTTCCTCTGACGTTAGTGCTTGCATCTCACAGATTCTCCTGAGAGAGGCAATACCAACCAGGAAGACTACCTTTCAAGACAAGAACTGCATGTCACGTGTAATGACTTGAAAGGAGGACCCATCAGTCTTGTTAGGACTATACTCAAAATCCAGGCTGGCACAAGAGGAGTTTGGAGGAATTGCCCCTTCATGAATGCCTTGACTGCAGGTATTCTAAAGAGAGACCAATGTTCTTGGGTTTGCATGGAGGTTTATGCCATGTGTAAACGACAGTAGATAATGTCTTACAGAGAATCTTTTATCTGTTTTTCTAAACAGTGAGGGACAAATCTTTTCCACTTGTTAGGAAACAGGCAAGCCTGGTAGATTTACGTGCCTCACATAGGGTTTGCATTCACTTCTCTGGAAGTTGCAGGTAACCAAACCTTTGGATCTGAGGTACCGAACTGCTAGACTCAACTGCCTGAGTTCCAAGTGTTTGAGCTGTACCTGTCACTGTGTGAATAAACCCGGTCTTAGTGTAAGCTTTTTGTAAGGATGTACAGGCATTTCCAGCACCATCAAGAACCACACCTGTCTCGAGACTGGATTAATTGGTCAGAGGTAAACAAATACGTCTGACCAATTAATCCATAGAGAGTTATGGAACAATGGGGCAACCCGATAGACCACTGGACCCGGGTAAAATGTAGTACAAAAGGTAAGGTCACAGTGGAAAACAGTCATAATAAATAACAAACACAACAAATGATATGTGTGTTCAATCAAAGTCACGCACCACCATTAACTCATTACACCAATGATTGTGATTTTATTTAATCACATTGAGATAAATCAATTTATACGGTACAATGTATTACACATTTAAATTATTAAAAGGCAGGTGCACACAGGGTGAAGTGACAAGTGCATAGTTAGGATTTGTGGAAAGTGATGTGAAAGAGGGACGGTAGTGCGCATATATACATCAGCAATCAGTAAGAACAGCCTATCCAGCCAGATGTCTGGCATACACATAAATGATAAATCATAACAGTTGGGTAGATGCAGATATACACGCTCTGTCATCTGGGTTTGACAATAAAACAAAATACGGTCGACGTTTCGACCCCTATGTAAAACAACAAACTTTGCGCGTTGGGGGTGGGGTCTTCATCAGGACTGAGGTGAGGGAAGGTAGTGGGCACCAAAAGCAAGCAGCGAGAAAACTTCAGGCTGGGAATTTTTGAAGCTGGGCCTTGTGTGCTCTCAGAATTTTCACAAATGGTCGTAGTCCGAAAAATGCAAGCCAAGGTTGATCAGTAACCTATGGCTGTGGGCTGCCGGAGACAATGGACAAGTTTGCGTGACTTTGATTGAACACAGATCATTTGTTGTGTTTATTTATTATGACTGTTTTCCACTGTGACCTTACCTTTTGTACAACAATTAATCCATAGTGCATTACCAAGGAACTGTGGGTACCTGGAGGCAAAGATTTATGTTTTGCATTGTGGCAGACAGATAGACTGTGGGTGTGCCCAATCTGTGAAAGTAACTCTGAAGTACTTCGGGTTTATCTCCCATTCAGAGACTTGCTCATGCGTCCTGTGCAACACGTTTGTAAATTGTTGTCCACCTCGGCAGGTGCTCCAGAATCAGCAAAATCTGAGACCAAATGGCCCAATGCCAAATGTTTTGGCCAAGTGCCAACAGCTGAGACAAGTGAGTCCTCCCTTGCCTCTGGAAATACATGGTTGTCATGTTTTCCGATTCTTATGAATGTTTTCAAATAAAAACAACTTGCAAATGTCTGCGCCCAGCACTAGAGGCAGGTGTATGCAGAGCATTGCAACTACAGCAACACATGCTAAGAAAATGAATATATGAAAGGTCTGCAAACTCGCTATTAGCAATCAACCACTGTATAGTCACAGACTGGCTTGAAATAAATCCCCCCCCCCAAAAATTATGGCTTTTGAAAGGAAATAAGTTACTTACCTGTAACCGCAGTTCTCCAGTATTGTTATCTTTCATAAATTCACAAGCTTGACCCATCCCCCGTCGAAGTGGGAGTCCCACTGTACCATAGAAAGCAGTAGTCAATGACATACATAGCAGTTAATGTTAAACAACATTCACTTTGATAGCTTATCCTCATAATTTAAAAAGAAACAAAGTTCAGCCAATCCGGCGACAGCACCCTCTAGAATAATCAACACAGAGGCTTTATTGCCTCAAATTTTCTAGCACCAGTGGGATACAAGTACCCAGATAATAAGGGAAGCCTCGAGGGAGAGGAGGATGGATCGCATGTGAATGTATGAAAGATACCAATATTGGAGGACTACAGTTACAGGTACGTAACTCGTTTTCTTCTTCAGTATTGGATCTTTCATAGATTCACATGCTTGAATCAGAACAGTTAGCAGTAAAATCCCATACAAGTAATAACAATCAGAATATGGCGGATGATGAGAAATACCTGAAGATATTGCTCACCTTACTGAAATAGCAGGCGCAACACTGGTTGTCCCACAGCTGCATCACTCGTCAGAGAAATCCAGGCAACAATGCTCTGTGAAGGTGTGCCTGCTGGGCCGTGTCGCTGCTCAACATATTTGTTGGATAGGCACAGCTGCGAAGAGAGATGTGGTAGAAGAGACAGCTCTAGTAGAATGAGCTTTGACTTTACTTGTCAATGGCTTTTCAGCTCGTCTGTGACAGAATTGGATAGCTGCTGTGATCCATCTAGATATGCTTTGTTTGGAAACTGGGTATCCCTTTCGTAAGTTTCCATAAGCAATGACTGACTGATCCGCTTTGCGGAGTTGCTGAGTTCTGTGTAAGTAGAACTTGATATCTGTGTAAGTAGAACTTGATACATCTTTTGACATCCAATGCTTGTAAATACTTTTCTGCCATTGTTTGGGGATTGTCAAAGAATGTTCTCAGTACTATGGACCCATTCAAATGAAAATCCTGAGGAACCTTTAGTATAAATTTAAGATTGGTCCTCAACACCACACTGTCTTGCTTGAATTGCAAGAAAGGCTCCTTAATTGTGAATGCTTGAATATCACTGACCCTTCTTGCTGATGTGAGTGCCAGTAGAAGCGCTGTTTTCCAAGTCAGGTATTTTAAGTCTGTTTTGTGAACGGGTTCAAACGGGGATTTCCTTATTTGCCCCAGCACTATATTAAGTAGCCAAGGAGGAAGAGGCATCTTTACAGGAGGAAACACTCTGAAAAGTCCCTTGAGGAACTGCTTGATCACCCTGCTAGACCATAGCGAAGGTGCTTTATCGTTCTAAATCTTGCAATCGCTGCCAGGCGTACTTTAATAGAAGAGTGGGTGAAGCCAGATTTTGCCAACTGGAGCAGGTACGGGAGAAGATGTTCTGATGGTAATGAGATAGGATGAACATCAGCTTTCTGACACCACAAACAGAAACGCTTCCATTTAAATTTTTGAATGTTTTATTGGTGGTATCAGCTCTGGCCTTTACCAGAATTTCTCTTCAGTCTGTAGGAATATTCAGCGTTGCAAATTAATTGAATTTAGGAGCCAGGCAGACAAGTGTAGCGATGTTGGATTCAGATGAAGTACCTGGCCATGATTCATCATTAGTAACGTTGGTATGGGCTTCAACTGAATGTGGGTCTGCTCTGAAAGTAACAGGAGATCCGTGAGCCAGAAATGTCTGGGCCACTTGGTAAACAACCAGGATTACTTGGTAGGGTTCCATCTTCAGTTTCGAAGGAACCTCTGGATTAACAGGATTGGGGAAAAGCATATGAAATGACCCCCGACCATCTGATCGATAATCCATTTCCCCACGATCCCTCCTGTGGGTGACAGCTTACATAAAATTGGCATTTTGGATTCTCTCTTGTTGCAAACAAGTCTAGGTTTGGCTTTCCCCAATGATCGAAAAGGTCTTCCAGAATCTGTTGGTTGAGCTCCACTTCGTGACAGTTGCCATTCATGCCAAGACATTGGATACTGTGGGCATATGGTATGCCTTGCGTGTTATTTGGTGCTTCAGAGTCTATTTACAAATTTCCTGCACTTGCTGTGATAGGGCTGATGACCTTGGCCTCCCCGTTTGTTTATATAGTGCATGCTGGTGGTGTTGTCCGTGCAAATTAGCACTGATGACTTTGCTATTGTGGGAAGGAATGAGATTAGGGCCAATGCTCTGGCTCAGAGTTACAGCAAGCTTATGTGCATTCTCTTCTGGAGGTGGTTCCACTTTCTGCTGATTTTTAAATCCTGGAGATGAGATCCCTCCAGAGACCCGTCTGTTATTACAAAGTTGGAGATCTGTATAAAGAATGTTAGTCTTTTGGAAAGGTTTACACTCTGTGCCCACCACTGCATGGATCTTATCATGGGTGGAGTAATCTGAACGATGTAGTCGAATGACCCTTGGATCTGTTATCATTGTTGTTTAACTCCTCTTGTAATGGTCGAATTTGAAGGCCACAATTTGGAATTAGTGGAATGCAAGATGTTATCATTCCAAGGAATGATTTGTACAGTCAAACTGAAACAGACCTTTTTCTGTTTAACTTTCGTGCTAGCTGCTGAATCATCATCTGTCTTTTTTTGTGAGGCAAATGCCTTGTCCTGGTTGGTATCTAAAACCGCTCCCAAGAAAGTCAAGGTTGTTGATGGTGTAAGATAGGATTTTTGCTTGTGACTGAGATCCAGGTCGGTGAAGAGTGCGAGACAGGTTGGTGCATCTTTTTGCTTGTCGACAGGTGGCTGCCTTTATCAACCAGTCCTTGAGTTATGGGAATACCTGCACCCCTATTTTCCTCAAGTGAGCTGCCACCAGAACCAGACATTTGGTAAAGATGCGGGGTGCCGATTTCAGTCCGAAAGGGAGAACTTTGAATTGGTAGTGAGTGCCAGCTATCTTGAATCGTAGGAATTTGCGATGCTTTAGATGAATTGGACATAGAAGTATGCATCCTGGAGATCTAGTACTGTCATGTGATCGCCATTATTGACAAAATGCAGGAGATCTTGAAGAGCAACCATATGAAAGTATCGAGTTTCTGAAGGTCGAAGATGGGGCCCCAGTCTCCTGGCTTTTTCTTTATCAGAATGAAACAGGAGTAGAAACAGATTCCCATCTGAGTCTTCGGAACCTCCTCTAAAAGTAGTTTTAGATGGGGAGGAGGTGCCTCTTTCAGATGAGTATTTGGTGGTTTTGTGATGAATTCCAACGCATGCCCTCAAGTGAGGACATCCAGAACCCATCTGTCTGTCGTTATGAGGAACTAGCGAGGGAACTAATCTGAAATTCGACCCTGCAAGTTGTCTAAGTGAATTGTGGGGGATAACCAGCACTGCTGAAAAGTCACTGCTGTCTGGAGTGTTTCTCCCCTGGGGAGGTTGTCTACGTCTGGGTGCCTGCATGTACGCCGCTGTTGGTGGCTGTCTGTACTGCTGTTGGGGATATTGAGGCAGATATTGGCTCTGAAAGGACTGGTATTGTTGCTTGTAAGACTGATAAGCTCCTAAGTAGGAGTATGACCTTCTATACCTGGCTTCCCGTAAGGGCTGTCTTCTGAATTGAAAGGATTTGGCCATATCCATATCAGTTTTTATGGTTTGGAGAGCATTGTCCACGTTTGCGAAATAGCGCCTCGCCGTCATACGTCATATTCAGGATCTTGCTCTGTATTTCTGGCCTGAAAGATGTTGCCTTCAGCCATCCCTGCCTCCTAAGAATAGCTGCTCTTGCCAGCTGTCTAAAGCCAGTCGATGATAGGTCTATCACACGGTCTATAATTTCAGCTGAGATTCTCTCCCCTTTTTGTATAATTTTCCTGGTTTCACCTTTTGCATCTCTGGCAAGAAATCAATGTATGCGGCAATGTCCGACCACATCTGCCTGTCATAGTGGCCTAATATGGCTAAGGAATTAGCTGCTCTGAGAGTAGTAGCTGCCATGGAAGAGATGCGTTTCCCAATGTTATTCAGCCTATGCCGGTCTCTATCCGGTGGTGTGGTAAATGAGGGTAGACTTTTTTTTTTAGCAACGTTGGGCCGCTTGGGCTATCACCAAATCCAGCTTAGGGTGGCTAATTCAACATGCCAGTGAATCGTCTGGTGCTCAGTAATTCTTGTCCAGCCTAGGCAACACTGCCGACACTGTAGCTGGATTGTTCATAGTTTTAATGCCTTCTTCCCAGAAAAAGTCAACATTAGGAATGACCCTGATCAATTTCTTCATAGGCTCCTTGAAAGTGTCAGAGGGAGCTGGAATCTTTTAGCTGCCATTTCCCTAAGGTTGTTGAAGCCACCGATGTAGTCTGGTGGGCAATCCGCTGGTGGTGGTACTGGTGGGGAGGGTGTCGGAATCAGATAGTCATCCCATTAGTTGGGGATTGAGACAGTGTCTCTGATCTACCCTTCTTCCCTGCCCTCATCTGAGGAAGGTGTGTCAACCACTGGAAATTCAGCTAGTTTACTAGCTAGTGTGGGTAATGGAGTCACCTGTGCATTTAAAATACGTGGTGGGCTCGTTGGAGCAGTCATTGTAGGATTCGGAAATCTTTTATAATAGTCTTGTAGCATGTGCTGAAGATTATTGAATAAAGTCAGTGGCATTTGAACTGACTCTTCCTATTGCTCCTGGTGACCATAACCAGAATATTAGTCTTCATATTGTTCAGGTTGTTCCCATAAGGCATATTGTTCCCCATAATATTTTTTCCTCGTCGCCTTCTTGACACTTCGCATGCAATTCAGAGGGGCTATGCGCTGCCCCAAAAGAACATTTGTCCTCTGATTCGTCATCATCAAGCAGATGTGCAGGTGAAAAAGGCCAAACTTTCCTTGGAGATGTGTGAGCAGCTAATATGGTCTCTGTTGATTTTTCCTTTACGGGAATTATTGATAACGGTTTAAATGGTGTTTTTGTCGACGATGCTGTGGTCGATACCGTTATCAACAAGGTCTTCATTGGTGGCATTTGTTGTTGACGGAACTCTCATCTGCGTCGACAGGGCTCTTGTTGACAGTGTTGTCGTCAGTGGCATTGTCATCGATCGTGACTTTGTTGTTGTCTTCTTGGTAGACGGTGCAGCCGTCGATGCGGCCGTCAACAAGGTGGTCATCGACAGTGTCATCGTCTAGGAGTACTCAAATTTTCAAGTGAAAACAGTTTTTAGGAGTTATGATGTCGACAGTAAATATTTTGGAGGATTTTTTCAAGTGTGTCTTCTTTAGGGAAGGAGTAGTAGGTTCAGATTGAACCTTTTCTGAGATTATTTCATTTTTTTTTTTTTAAGGTCTTTTTTATTAACATTGCTCAAAAGACCATTCTTTAATCAATTACATGCATTCATACATGGTTTAGCACTAAACATTACAACTATTGTGTGAGGGAGAGGCAGGAGATCACATACCCTTGGTGGTTTCAACAGCACAGGTCAGCCCCGGACGACATCCACGGACAGGAGACCAAAGACCTCCAACAGTCCCTCCCCCACCCTCCAGCAAAACGCGGTTGATCGTATCACTCCATCCCCAGCGTTGCTCTATATGGACGCCATGGTTTCCATATTTTCTCCCACTTCTTGACACAGCCCCTACTCCTGTAGACTGTTTCCTCAGCTCGTTGGCACCAGTCCAGGTCCCCCTCCCACTCTCTCAATGATGGTGGTGAAGGCGCTCCCCACCTCCTTGCGATGTTTCTTTTGTCAATCCCGGCTGCTAGTACCAACCATATGCCCACATGTCTGGGCCAGTCGGGATCTCCCCGAATCTTAAAAGGAGCCATTTGGCACCCATGGGGACCGTCACACCCGATACCCTGGACATTACATCTGTGACCCTCTGCCAAAATCGGGCAATCTCCTGGCATTCCCATAGAATGTGAAAGAAAGTCCCCTCACACTGACAACCCCTGACGCAAAGTGCTGTGTGTGCCTTACCCCATTTATATAAGTGTGTACGTGGATAGTAGGTACAGTGTAATATCTTGAAATGAAATGAAAATGAAATTTGTACTTGTAAAGCGCACCCATACCCCCAAAGGGGTGTCCAGGCGCTGTACGCATACCGCTGTGGAACCCTTCCTGGCTTTTCCCTCTGAAATGTCCACTCCTGGGCACCCCCAGGGTGAAGCCAGGCATCCCAGCGCTGTTGGGGCCGTTGTGGAGATTAAGCAAGCTATTGCCCAGAGTTGCAGAGTGGGACCCATGATTAGAATAGGCACCGAGGCGAGAATTATCAGGTCTGAGGAAATTGAGCCCAAGACCCGCCGAGGCGGGAATTGAACCCTGGTCCCGGGCCAGATCTCTGCATCAGGGTCTGCCGCTCTAACCATTGAGCCACACTTCTCCATCTTGAGTTGCACCAGTCTGAATCGTGTGCGGATTGCAATCTCTCTTGGGCTTTGTATTGCCTCTTGCCATTCCTCATCGTCTATGTTGCCAAGGTCGTCAGTCCATGTCGCGTGCAAGGTCACTAGGGGGTCTGGCGCATTATTTATTAATTTGCGATATATCGTGGATGTCGCTTTTTCAGGGAGGGGGTCCAATAACAACCTATCCTCCAGGGGGGAGTGATCTGGGACAGGGGTACCACATTGGATATATCGCCGCAGGGCGTGCACTAGTCTTAGATAGTGATATCTCTGTGTCTGATTTAAATTGTATTCCCGCTGTAGATCCTCAAAGGCAATAGGAGCCTCTCCCCTCCACACGTCACCCAGGTATTCAATTCCTGTCAGTTTCCACCCTCTAAAGCCCGCTAGGGCGGCTACTTCTTTCAACGTGTTCCCTGCCCACAATGGAGTCTGACTAGTTAATTTCTCCGTCCAGCCCAGGTATTTGTTAGCCTGCCTCCAACACCCCACAACTACTCCTGTGTGTGTCGGCCATTCCGGACGTGCTCTCCGGGCGTACAAGAGTGGTTCGCAACCCTCTCGGCATGTTGGCTCTGTCCACTCTATAGGCTGGCTCGTGCACATCTGCGTATATCCAGTCGTTTATGACCAGCAATTGCGAAGCCCAGGAGTAAAGTTTAACATTGGGGACCACTAGGCCACCATTGTACACTCCTTTTTGTAGTTTATGGAGTGCTATTCTGGGAGAGCCACCCTGCCACAAAAGCGTTCTAACTTCTTTATCTATTCTTTTAAAAACTGCCGGGGGAACTGGACAGGGGGTGTTCTGGAGGACGTACATGAGACGCGGTAGTGCCATCATTTTAAAAAGGGCTGCTCTGCCCATAAGAGACAATGGGAGAGTACGCCAGTGACGTGATTATTTTTTGAAGAATGCAGATTTTCCTCTGAACTTTCCAAATGTTCTGAAGACCCATGCTGGGTCTTTCATTACCTTCTTAGGTGAGCCTGGAGGCACCCTCTCAGTTTTTAAGGGAATCATCCCTGTCCTCCTGAGATAGAGGGTTTTCCTTGGATTAAAACTTTTGAAGCCAAATCAATAATCTTCCCTCTCTGTCCTTCAATGTCGTTTGTGAGAAAGCGCAGCATATCTTACAGTCCTTTGCCTTATGTTCAGGATGTACACAGTAGATGCACTCCTTGCATGAATCCTCTGAGTGAAGCCTCTTTTTCCACATGTTCCACATGGCCTGAACAGTCATTTCTTCGCTGGTGCTGACATGGTTGTATAGTCAGAAGATGTACAAGTACATGTTAGTCATGTCCTGAAGTGAATTCTTCTTCAAATATGAGAAAACTGTAGTAAACTGAGCAGAGCTCAGGAAAACTCCCACCACACGATGTGCGGTAGAAAATATGAGGGAATGAAGCCTCTGTAGTGAGTGTTCTAGAGGGTGCTGTCACGGGATTGACTGAATTTTGGTTCTTTTTAAATGAGGAGGACAAGCTATTAAAGTGAATGTTGTTTAGCATTAACTGCTATGTATGCCATGGACTACTGCTTTCTATGGTACTGTGAGTCTCCCACTTCGACGACAGGGTATGATTCAAGCATGTGAATCTATAAAAGATCCAATACTAGAGAAATCCAAAGTTAGGATAGCTGAAAGACATCCGGCATGACAAAACCATCTACCCCATTCCACATGTCCAAAAAATAAAATATCTAGGTTCCTGAATGTATTCAGAACTAACTTTCAACCTACAAGTAAAGAAAGTGATGAAAGCATTATTTTCCATCTAAGGGGGAAAAGCTCTTCCACTTTTACAACACAAACCTTCAACCTGTAATATCTCCGATTTTATCAAATAAGATTATGCGAATCACTTAATCTATGTCTATGTGAACACTTGCTGAATCGACTTCCACAACTGTGTATGTGCATCAAATGTCAAGCCGCACATATGCTGGTCTACCTGCATAGATGGTTTCATGTGTCACCAGTCCTAAACTCTCATCATTGGCTGCTGGAAAGATGAAGAATTATGTTTAAATCCATATCTACTGTCCAGTGTGTCATTCATAAGAAAAGTCCCAACAATGCCACTCTACTCCACACAAGGATTAGTAGTAACTCCTGATCTCAGAAATCCCAAGGAGGAGGCAGACCCTGTTAGGTGTCAACAGCAAACGCATGAATTGCTCTCCCACGCAAACACAATCTGTATGAATCTGTGAAGGTAGTGGTTTGGACTGGTAGTGCACCAGTTCTACTGTGAATCACAAAGCATCAAGAGATTTAACGCTACAGCAGATTGATTCATAGAAAGATGGCAAAGGAGCAGTGTACTCTACCTTTCACCCTGTAAGATGGAGGAGTGCTATTTCATAGATCATTTCTAGAGCACACCATTCAAGCCTTCTCCAAGTATTTTTATCAGATTAACTAATAGAATTTAATAACCAATGCCATGGTAATGTACATAAAAACTAAGAAAAAAAGAAAAGCTTAAACAAAAAACAAGAAAACTTTCACTGTGAAGTGAAATAATTCAGTGTGGGTCGGTCTATAGCTGCTGTTTAAATATAGACTGCAAACAGGCCCACGTGGTTTCCAACAGGGTTAGAAGGTGAAGCAGGGAAAAAAACATACTCGTAAGGACCCATACAATTAATTGTATGTTCACTTCTAGTACCAAGATGCCACATTCAAACTGCATTTGCAATAAAAAAAATTAAAAAAAGAAAACGCTCAAAAGACTGGGCTGGCCTGGGCGAAACTCAAGCCACCAGGAAAACCCGAATCAACTATTTCATGAAAATTGATTCTTGAACAATTTTGGGAAAACAAATTACAACAGGTTTTCACATACAGCACTGTCGTGTCTATTTCATTAAAATCCATTAAGCTCCTTCAACTTTGCAATTGCTGCATTTCTCTGGTTAGGAAGACTTAACATAGCAGCTAACACTATTTGCATAAGCCACACTACCAACCACGAATAAGACAACTTGAGTTCAAGGATCAACTAGAAACCCTTTCAAATGTGCAATGGGAGTTATATTTTAGACAGAGAGACTAGCTAGTTTGATAACTACAGAATGAAAGGGTCTTGGTTTTATTTTTTGCTGTGAGAAAATGGGGTCTGTTGCAGTACCCCCCCACCCCCCCTCCCCACACACACACACACACTTTGCCTGGCTTTTGATGCAACCTTGACTGTATAGTACTGGGCCCCTGCTATCCAGCTTCCCAGTACCAGTGTTCTTTCGCTAAATACATGTCCACAAAACTTCTGCCCCGTAACTCCGTAGTAAGTGGTACCCTAGGTACTTAGGGCCTGGAACCTGAACAGGGTCCCCTGGGATCCCCTCACAAGGACCATGCCACTGCCTCTGCAGCTTGCATGCCCCTGTGAGGTGAAAGAATTACCAAGTCGACATGAGACCCTACCTGTGTGCCATGCCAGCGAGCAGTGCCTAAGATATAGGTAAGTCACCCCTTCAGCAGGCTTTACCAGCCCTAAGGCAGGGTGCACTATATTCCAGGTGTGGGCATAACTGCATGAGCAGATATGCCCCTACAGTTTTAGAGCCTGTTCCTTAATATTGTAAGTGCCAGGGAAGCCATAGAGAGTACACGAGCTGGGAACTTGTCAACTCGAGTTCCACATCACCATGATGGCTTGACTGAACCCAGGAGTGTTTGACCCCAAACAGCTCCTTGTAATAACTACACACTGCCAGTGTGAGATTTATTAAACCATGTACTCAGAGGGCACCTCAGAGGTGCCCTCTGAAAACCTACCAACCCTGATGTGGGCACTGACTGGCGCAGTCTGCCACACACGTACATGTATCTGGGCCCCTGGGTGGAGAGCCTCTGCTCTCTGGGACCAGAAACTATGCACATCCTGGGCAGAGGTGTCACACCTCCTCTCCTAGGATGGGCACAGTACTCGAGAGGAAATCTTCAAAGGCCTACTTCTTTTGTAATGTGACCCCAGCCTCTGCTGCTAGCAGGAGATGGCAGCCCCTGGTTCAAACCCCCACTTTTGGGCAGGAGAACTGGTGGGAAAACATAGCAAGGCCTACCAGAGGGGTGACTTACCTATACCTTCAGGCAGGGTGCCATGTCGACTGTCGTTTTCTCCCTCACAGCTCCCAGGCCCTAGATACCCAGGGTACCACTTACAGGGGGTAGAAGTACCAATTGGAAATATGTTTTTAGGGGAGAAGCACTGGCACAGGGGACCCGGATGGCAGGGACCCTGTGCACTACAATTGAAACCACATCAAAACCAGGCAAAAAGTGGGGGGCTAACCATGCAAAAAAAGGTACTTTCTCACAACAACTGCACCCCTCAGGTGCTGGAGGTTAAGTAAAGCACATTTTTCAGTGCTCACCATCTTGAAGATGGAGGGACTTATCCATTCAGGGCTAGGGTTATGCCCCCTCCCACAGGAGGGAGGCATAATAGTGGGTGTAGACACCCCAGGTAAGGAACCCATTGGTCCCTACCTGTTATGCCCCTAAATCTAGTATTTAGGTGGCTCCCCCAGACCCTGAGATCAGATCTATGATGACCAAAGAAGCCCAGACACCGAAGAGCTGCACCAGAACGAGAGAAGGACCAGTGGCTGACTCTGCGCCAGCCCTGTCAGCCTGTCTGCTGCCTTTCACCTCTGCTACAAAAAGACGACTAGTCCTGCACGCCCAACAACCTCCAAAGCCCTGGGAGGACTGCCTGCCTTCGATATGGACTCTAAATCTCCAGTGGACCTGCCCAGAAAAAACCCTCCACAAAGAAAAGAACTCTGCTCTGAGGAACCACGAACTCCCCCACCTCTGCACCCGAGCCCAAGTGGCCCACCGGTCCTGTGAAGGTTCCCCAGCGCTTCTGAGCAGGAGTCCACTGTGGGCTAGCCCCTGCCGGACTCCGACTTAACGCCTGCAGCACTTGAAGACTTCCCCTAGCATCTCAACTTACCTGGGAAGCTGTGAGTTTTCTTCGCCTGGCCTCCTGGCCTGAGCCTGCAGCCTTTCTTCAACCTCGATCTCCCCCATTGGATTGCCTTGGGCGCCTGACGCTGTGTTGGCGCTCTGCACCCGGCTGCCGCTGTGCTGCTGAGGGTGTAAGTTTGGTGCTGCCTTGTGGCCCCCCCACCCGTACTTACCTTTACCCCATGATATCGACCCCCTGACACCGCTTTACTCACCTGTGAGCAGAGCATCTTCGAGAACACCCAGTTTCCATTGGTTAACATTGGGCATCGACCTGGAATCTGACCTCTGCACCCGGCCACCACTGTACCGCTGCGGTGCAGTTTTGATGCCATGAACTTACCTGAAAAACAGCATTCTTGTTTTCCTCCATAGGTAACATTGCAAAGCTTGAAAAGTGTCCACTTTTTAAAGTATTGAGTATTTATCCTGAAAAACGTACTTACCTTTTTGCGAACATCTTGGTCTTAAAATAAATCTTAAAAGAAGCTTGTTTTTATAAAATTGGTGTGCATCTCCTTTGAGTCGTGTGTCATTTATTAGTCCCTTTGTGCATAATAAATGTCTTACGCTCCCCTGTGTTAGGCCTAAGGTTGCTCGCCTACACTACCACAAATGGAGCACTTTGGGTTTACATTGAGCCCTGTACAGTTCTGGGGAAATCTCTGGACTCGATATAGCCACTTAGTGGTATACCATAAACAGTCTAGCAAGCCCTGCATTCTGTACTGTTTTCAAGGCACATCCTCACCATTCTAGCTGTATGGAGAAGGCAAGAGAAGGAGGTATTAAATTAAATTTAGGCCACCACATTAAAAACAATCTTTAAACACTTACTTCGTATTGAAGTTTCTGTTTCCCAGCAGGCATTCCTGTTGCTTCATGTATCTTAACCTTAATAACAGACACCTACAAAGGAAATATAAACATAAGTATGTCAAAGATAAACTGGTAGAGAGAAACATCAAGACAAGAAAGCCCCATGAGAAAAGGTAATCCCAAGAATTCCTGGGGAAGCAACCCTGCAGGAACCTAGGAGAGGACCACTCAGAAAATGGACTCTTGGAAGTGCAGTGGGAAATAAAGTGGCGACCCGGGGGAGCTGCGAGGTGGCGAGCCACAAACTCGCGTCCCGGGGGAGCCGCGAACTGGCGATCTGGGGTAGTAGTAAAGCTGGGTTGTGTGAGAGTACAAAAGCTAAAGTCTGCGGGAGAAGGGATCACCACCCAGGGGAAAGAAGAAACTTTGAAATTGAGAAAGAAATCTTAGACCTGGGTGAGAAATGAACCTTTGAGTCAGTGATGGAAGTGACCGACAGACCTCAGGAGTAAATTAATTCAGACTAGGGAGAGAAGGGTATGCTCAAATTATGCAAAGCATCCATAAGTACATAGCTACTTGAGAGGACATCAAGAGAAGGATTGGGTAAGCTCAGACTTGTCAGTGAGCAGATGACACAGGCACCTTTGGATAAGCAATGATGAAAGAAGGAATGAGAGGAGAGGGAAACCTCATGCACAACTGCAGAAAAAACGTTGAAACTGCAGCATGGAAAGAAGATTTCATTCTAATTTGCATCACATGTATGGTTAACATCAATGGGAAGTCCACCTCTACATAACACTGCACATCTTAGTACAAGTCTACCTACAACTCACCCAGACTGTGGTTTTCAATTTGATATGCCTTAATGCACAAGTTACTAACTTGTGTAACGATATATCTGTAAGAGACAGTAGTTAGTGACAGATTCCTTACCTTAGAATATCCCCAGGCGTCAGGCTGGATCCGGAAAGTTTTTTGCGTAGCAGTACCCTTGCGCGTCGGTAGGCGGCGTCGTGCGGCTCCGCGTCCGTCGTCGGCGTCGTGATCGCCGGGATGACGTCGCGGGCAGTACTTAGGCGCCGCCCCTGCGCGCTGACGTCAGTTCTGTACACGACTTTCCGCGCCAGGAACGCAGAGCCATGCAAGAAGCTGACATAGGTGTCTGAAAAATACTAGGGCCCTGAAAGGGATGTCCTTAACCCTAGAAATCAGTTCGCAGAACGGGGAGGATGGGTGGGGCGGTAAGGAATCTGTCACTAACTACTGTCTCTTACAGATATATCGTTACACAAGTTAGTAACTTGTGCATCTGAAAGAGACACGTTAGTGACAGATTCCTTACCTTAGAATAGATACCCCAGCAATACCAACCCCGGTGGTGGGTCTGCGAACAAAGATCAGACAAGGAAGTCCTGGAGGACAGAACGGCCAAAGAAGCCGTCCCTCCGGACCTGACTGTCAAGGCAGTAATGCTTTGTAAACGTGTGCAGCGAGGCCCACGTAGCTGCCTGACAGATAACCGGCAGCGGAACACCGCGGCCCAAGGCCGTGGTAGCAGCCGTTGCCCTGGTGGAATGGGCACGCAGCCCAACAGGAGGCTCCTTTTAGCCAAAGAATAGCAGGTCTTGATGCACAAGGTAACCCAGCGGGAGATGGTCCTGTTGTGCACCGCCCGACCTTTTTGGCGCCCACGTAGCCAATAAAGAGCTGGTCATCCACCCGGAAGTGTTTTGTGCGGTCAATATAGAAGGAGAGCGCACGTTTTGGGTCCAGACGGTGGAGCCTCTCCTCCTCTCTGGAAGGATGCGGAGGCGGAAAGAAGGTGGGCAAAGTGATGGTCTGCCCAATGTGGAAAGCAGTAACCACCTTTGGCAAGAAGGACGGACGCGTCCGAAGAACAACCTTGTCTGGATGAACAGACAGAAAGGGAGGTTTGCAAGATAGAGCCTGGAGCTCACTCACCCGCCGAGCGGAGGTGATGGCCACCAGAAAGGCTGTCTTCAGAGTCAGAAGACGAAGAGGACAGTTATGTAGAGGCTCAAAGGGAGCGCACATTAAAAAGGTAAGAACCAAGTTTAAGTCCCACTGAGGCATCACAAACGGAACAGGAGGGAAGAGGTGAGTAATGCCTTTTAAGAACCTGTTAACAACAGGGGACTTGAAAAGGGAGGGCTGATCAGGGAGCCTGAGGAAGGCCGAGATAGCACAAAGATAACCCTTGATGGTACCCAGGGCAGAACCCTGTTGGGCCAGAGAGAGAAGGAACAGAAGGACCTCAGAAAGAGGGGCAGAAAGGGGATCCACAGCCTTTGCTGTGCACCATGCCACAAAATTGTTCCACCTGCAGGCGTATACCACCTTAGTGGAGGGACGCCTGGCTGCCAGAATCACATCACAAACTTCGGGAGGCAAGTCGAAAGGAATCAACTGCCGCCGCTCAATCTCCACGCAAGCAGGTGTAGACTGGACAGGTTCGGGTGGAGGACCGTCCCCTGCTGCTGCGACAGAAGATCCTCCCGAAGAGGCAGACGGATCGGGGATCTACGCTCATATTGAGTAGCTCGGGATACCAAACTCTTCGAGCCCAGTCCGGAGCCACAAGAATGACTTGGGCCCGGTCGTGCCGAATCTTCTTCAACACTCTGGGTAGAAGTGGTATAGGCGGAAAGGCGTACAATAGACCGCAACTCCACTCGTGACGAAAAGCGTCGCCGAGCGAGTGCCGC
Organism: Calotriton arnoldi; assembly: GCA_963921515.1. Lineage (NCBI taxonomy): Eukaryota > Metazoa > Chordata > Amphibia > Caudata > Salamandridae > Calotriton > Calotriton arnoldi. Next base: position 818,982 of record CAWUFW010001721.1, on the reverse strand, counting down.
CTTGGAAATTCCAACGCGCAGAACTGATGACATTGCGCGTTCTCTTCGGTGGCGAATAGATCTAACCAAGGCTCTCCCCACTGTAGAAAGAGTCCTTGCGCCACTTCCGAGTGAAGACGCCATTCGTGATCCATTATGCACCTGCGGCTGAGTTCGTCCGCCCTGGCGTTCAGGGAACCTGCCAGGTGTTGAACCACCAGGAACATGCCCTGGTGTTCCAGCCATGTCCAGAGGCGCAGAGCCTCCTGACAAAGGGTCCACGACCCCACCCCGCCTTGTTTGTTGCAGTACCACATGGCAGTGGTGTTGTCTGTGAACACCTGCACTACCTTCCCTTTGACAGAGGGAAGGAATGCCTTGAGTGCAAGTCGGATCGCCCGGAGCTCCAGAAGGTTGATATGGAGCCGGGACTCCGCCCGGAGACCAGAGGCCTCTGATCTCCGCCTCTCCCATGTGACCGCCCCATCCCAGAAGGGACGCGTCCGTCACAACTGTGTGCTCTGGCTGGGGAAGGGAGAGGGATCTGCCCATGACCCATTGCCGGTTCGAGAGCCACCACTGCAACTGTTTTGCAGTCCCCTCCGAGATCTGGACGTGATCGGACAGGTCGCCCTGGTGCTGCGCCCACTGGAACTTCAGGTCCCACTGCAGAGCCCGCATATGCCATCTGGCATGAGTGACCAGCAGGATGCAGGAGGCCATGAGGCCCAGCAGCCTCAGGGTCATCTGTACCGAAACCCAGGATAAGGGCTGAAAGATCGGAATCATAGCCTGAATATCCCGGACTCGCTGTTCGGGAGGATAGGCCCGAAACTGCGTCGTGTCCAGAACTGCTCCGATGAAAAGGAGCTGTGGAGAAGGAATCAGATGCGACTTTGGCACATTGATGGAGAACCCCAGCGAGTGCAGGAGTTCGGCCGTAGTCTGGAGGTGGGAGACAACTGCCTGGGACGAGCCCGCCTTCAGCAGCCAGTCGTCGAGGTAGGGGAAGACCGAGGGCAGTCAAGACCTGAGCTAGGGTGAGCATCTTGAACTTCTCCTTCCGGAGGAAGCGATTGACGTTCCGGAGGTCCAAGATAGGACGCATGTCCTCCTTGTCCTTTTTGGGCACCAGAAAGTAGTGGGAGTAGCAACCACGCCCTACTTCTGGGGTCGGAACATGCTCGATGGCCCTCTTGGCCAAGAGGGCCGTGACTTCCTTCTGTAGAAGCACCAAGTGATCCCCTGACATGCGGTGGAATTGAGGTGGCATGGCTGGGGGGTGGTCTCGAAGGGGAGGGAGTAGCCCCTTCGGACAATGTCCAAGACCCACTTGTCCGAGGTGATGGGACGCCAGTGGTGAAGGTGATGGCGGACCCTGCCCCCGACTGGCGTGCTGTGCACCTGAAAGGAGGGACTAGGAGGGCTTGGAGGCCGCGGACGGGTAGGAGGTGGTGGCCTGACCCGCACGCTGGTTGCCCGAACCGCCACGGCGGTATCCACGTCCTCGGCCACGCGAAGGCGCTTGCTGCGCGGGCCGTTGGCCGGGCTGTGGACGTGACTGGGCGCCCCTTCCGTGGCCACGAAAGGGGCGAAAAGCAGACGTATGCGGAGGGCGCACAACAGCAAGGCCCAGGGACTTAGCAGTAGCCCGTGAATCCTTGAAACGCTCCAGCGCATGGTCCGCCTTTGAACCAAAGAGACCGACTCCATCAAAGGGCATGTCCATGAGAGTATTCTGGACATCCCCTGAAAAACCAGTGGTTCTCAGCCAGGCGTGGCGACGCAGCGCCACCGTCGTTGCAAGCGATCTGCCCAGCGAGTCGGCGGTATCAAGGCCACAGCGGATGGTATACTTAGCCGCATCACGCCCTTCCGCAATAGCGCGGGTAAGCAGTGTTTGGACCTCCTCAGAACACTGCGGCAAAACATCAGCCACCGAATCCCACAGGGAGTGGGTGTATCGGCCCAAGAGGCAAGCGGTATTAACAGACCGCAAGCCAGCACTGGAGGAAGAGAAAGCCTTCTTCCCAAAGTGATCCAGGCGCTTGGATTCCCTATCCGGAGGGGCGGTAGGGAAGGCTGTTTGGGAGGCAGAGGCTTGGACAACCAAGCTCTCAGGGGTGGGGTGTTGGGAGAGAAACAGGGGGTCGCCCGGAGCCGGGCGATGGCGTCGGGCCACGTTCCTATCCACAGGAGCCCCTGTGGTGGGTTTGGACCAGGCACCCAAAAGAACGTCAGTGAGTGCATCGTTGAACGGCAGCACAGGCTCCGAAGAGGAGGCCGCCGGCTGAAGCACTTCAGTCAGGAGGTTAGTCCTGACGGCCACTGTAGGCAACTGGAGATTTAAGGCTCCAGCAGCTCTACGCAACACCGTTGCAAAATTAGCCCCCTCCTCCGTTGCCACGGGAGGAGACAGCATGCCAGAGTCGGGGGAGGTATCCAGCCCACTGGCATCCCCAAGTTCCTCAACCCAGTCCGGGTCAAACTCGCACTGTTGTGTGAGAGGGTCGTCAGACCCCTCCCAGCTCTCCTGGTCCTCCTCAGGTTGAAAAGATGGAGGAGGAGGGACATAAGGGACCCAAGGCCTCATCGGCGCCGGAACCGGCGTCGGGCGACGCCGGTCCGGCTCCATGTCCGGACCCGGGGAGAACCGGGGAACGACGCCGCCCGGAGCCCCGGACGGCGTCGGAAACGGCACCGGGGACATCGGCGTCGGCGGAGGCGTGGTTAGGTCAACCGGCGTCGATGGAGGTTGCGGCACCACCGGAACCGGGGTCGAGGCCGGGGCCGGAGCCGAGGCCGGGACGAAGGCTGGTGGGACAGGCGACGCCGGGACCGGAGTCGACGGCGACGCCGGAGCAACCCCATCTGGGCCCGCGGGGCCCGAAGGCGCACCGGAGGGACCTTGAGGCCCGAAGAGGCGGGCCATGGCCGACAGGAATTCCTGTACGTCGGCCGGAGTCGCCCCGAACCCGGGAAGGACGGGTAATGCGGGGGCAACTCGACAGGCACGTCCGGGGCCGCGGGGCGGGGACGGTGCCGACAGGGACCTCAGCCGAGTCGCGCGACCGGCGAGGCGAAGTCTTAGAGCGATGACGCCGCTTAGACTTCTTGTGCTTCGACTTACCGGAGGAGCGCGAAGACTTGGATTCCGACGAACGGCGGGGACTCCGCGTCCGGCCCCTCGACCTCTCCCGGGACCGGGGCTTGCTGCGGCGCGGAGCCGACTGCCGGACTTCAAGGAGCTTTCGAGACCGCTCTCGCAAAGCCTTCGGATGAAGTTTCCGGCAGTCAGGGCACGACTTCGTGTCGTGGCCTCGGCCGAGGCAGAAGAGACACTCGAGGTGGGGGTCCGTGATGGACATCATACGACCACATACCTCGCAGGGCTTAAAGCCGGGCATCCCTACGACACCTTAGGAGTCGTGAAGACTCGTTGAAGAGAACAGTGAAAAATTTCACAAAAAGATAGTCAAAAAGTGACTAGGGCACTGCTCTTCCCGGATCTGCGCTTACTGGCGCGGAAAAGAAGAACTGACGTCAGCGCGCAGGGGCGGCGCCTAAGTACTGCCCGCGACGTCATCCCGGCGATCACGACGCCGACGACGGACGCGGAGCCGCACGACGCCGCCTACCGACGCGCAAGGGTACTGCTACGCAAAAAACTTTCCGGATCCAGCCTGACGCCTGGGGATATTCTAAGGTAAGGAATCTGTCACTAACGTGTCTCTTTCAGATATCCATGATAACACAAGCGTTGCTAAATAAAACACATACCTTCACCTCCAAATTAAAACAAGCATTGGCATAGCCAATAGGTCTCGCCTTTGGGACATTATAAGTGTTTAGCCATACAACAGTTGATGTTGCACCAAGGATCTTGTGTGCATAATTAAATACTTATAAGGTCCCAAAGGCGATACCTATTGGCTATGCCAATGCTTGTTTTTTCTTCTTTCCGAGCATTTGTAAAGCACTCTGATACCTTCACAGGTCATGTTGGCGCTATATAAAGCCTTATAAATAAATAAATGTAAATAAACAGCAGAGGTGTAACTCAAACTGATGCGGTCTCCCTGCAGAATATAATTAAAGCACACGTAGTGTCCCATATACCAAAGTTATACATTTGGCCTTGGGCTGAAGGTGGTCCCCTGAATGGTTCAAGGGCCCTCCTGCGCCGCAGCGGCTGCAGAGGCCGAGTCACAAACTTCGTGAACTGGGCCCGCAATGTTTTGAGAGACCTATTTGAGATTGTAGCACAATCCAAGGTTTGTATGCCACAGATAGGAGCAGTTTTGACAGTCGCCAGGCAGCAACAGCATTTTTCAGCTGATACATTGTGTGCAGTATGCACACAGAACTGGGTGAAAAGGCGGTTTCAGCAATGTGGTTTCATGCGTCAGTCCCGGTCACTCTCCGTCTCTCTATGCCTGGAGCCCAGGCCTGCGCTGCGCATGCACAGTGCACCACAGCCGACGCCATGTCATGTGAGCAAATCTGCACTACGCTAGCTAAAAAAAACATTCCCATTGAAAACTGTATTTCAACCTGAACTACCAACAGGTCGTCGCTGTTGCTCCTTTGTGTATGTCGTTCGTTACTATGACATTGTGTCTTAATGCCCAAAAAAATATTGTCTGCATAGTTATGTTCTTATGTATGTTATCCTCTGGGCAGTAGAGGGTGAAAAGGAAATGGACCGCTGTTTGTTCGCGGTGTGAAAAAAACACCTTGACGTTTGTGTTCTAAAAGTCACGCATTCCAAACGTAACTTTGCCTGCGGTCAGCCACGCTTCCACAACGCAACTGTTAATTTATCCTGCGTTTTCATCTGGCTTTCAAGACGCAAAAACAGATAATGATAACAAGACATAAAAAAGTTATTTTACCGTGTGATACTGAGTTATTTAATCACACTTTTGCAACCAAAGTGGCAGTGACAAAGTGGGCTGGCTGAGGCGACGAAGGCCGCTATGTCGTTGGGAGGGACCGGTTTTTTTGCGTTTGTTTAAAGAGTTCAGCAATCAAGCCTTTCTCGCAAGTACAATATAATGTAGAATAAAAAAAACGAGTGACCTGCGACGTGAACACGTTAAAAAGATTCGGCAAAAACAAATAAAACAAGTCACCAACATGCGAGCTGCGTGGTGCGCGCGCGCTCGTGTGACAGCAGCTGTTTTCAAGCACACTCGTGCTTGTGGCGGCATCCGCCTTGCGGGAGCGAGCTGCGGCCAATTAGCACGCGTGCCGCTGCTCGCTCCCGCAAGGTGGATGCCGCCACAAGCACGAGTGTGCTTCAAAATGAGCAGACCGATGGCTTAAGGCCCTCCTAGAGCAGCGCATGCGCGCTGCCTAGGCGAGACCTAAAGATATATATATAGCTGGCTAGCAGCATACACAGAATTTACACACCTGATCTGTGAGTGGGAGAGTAAACATCAGCCCCTGTCCACCTAGTTTCCATTCTGTCTTATCTTGCATGTTAGGAACTTGGACTTTGACTGTAACTGGACCCTATAAAGAAACAGGAGAGATACATGAATTACAAATGAGCAAATAATCAACAGAACAAAACCTCTCATGCCAAAATAGGAGCTTATTACTAGAAAAGCGACCCAACCTGGGATGTCTCAATTATACAAAATCCAAGATGCAACAGGTCTGCGGATCAGTGTTCATGTAGGGTCTCCATGTTAAAGAGGCAAGATCTTGACCCCCACCAAGCGGGATTCAGATCTGTGTATCTGGTTTGTACCTCCCTTTAATGAGTTGCAAATAACAGTAGCCACCTCATCCCCCATTGGTGATATTCAAAGGAGGTTAAGCACAAACTGTCAAAGACTGAGGGTGTGCTAATGCAAGTGTACTGCCAAATCAAAGTATGCCATGCCCCAAGGCGTGAGAAAGTATTCTTGTTTCATTTTGAATATACCATAACAGCAGACGGGTATGGGGTAGAGTGTGGGTACTCGCAAACATTTTCGCAGGGGACAATAAGTTTAGTCTGTTATCAGACTGAGGGCCGCATTGATGCCAGTGGGGTGGGTGTTGGGGGAGGGGGGGCATTGGCGGTACTGTGGTTTTCGGGGAAGTGAAGCATATACATCTAGTGGCTCAACTGCACAATCTGAAACCAGAAAACCTGGGATTAATCCCGGCTTCCCCACTTTACCAAATTGTGTGATCTAGGCAATCGTTTTAGTTCACTTTCCCTCCTATTTCTTCAATATCACATATTAGAGAACCTTGAAACACATGACTTCAGGATGTGCGCTGTACAAAACCCTGTCCTGTGTTTGATTTAATCAACTATAATGTTGTTCATCATGCATAATAGGAACTCAGGCCACTCAAAGAGTGCACATAGAAACTGACTTGCCTCTTGGTTCACTATTGGCATTGTTGTCAAAGGGAGGGGGGGCGAGAATGGCTGCTTCTAAATTCATGTTTCAAAACTATCGCTTTTAAAAAAAAATCATTTTGTTTTATAAATCTGTTTATTGGTTTAAATCAGTTAATAACATTACAACACACCACTGTAATGTACCTTTAGCTAGTTGCAAAACAGTACAACACCACATAATACATTTCTCCATCATACTCCATTCAGTAAAGGACAATTTCACTATTATCCCACTTTGGGCCCGATCTGTTCGTCATCCTCATAGACCAATGATGGTACCATCCAAATACTGGGGGCGGCACTCAGGCTCCCCCTGTATACATTCTATTTGTTTCATACCTTTTCCCATTTCCGGGGGCAGTTTCTGCTTTCATAGACTGGATTTTCTGGGAAACAGTCGGAACACTGCGGTCTAAACCACGAGTGTTCAGACTCCGCAAGCCCTACTACGCATGCCTTAACCACACATATGCCTTAACCACACATGTGCGTGTTTAAGGTATATGCGCGGTCTAGCTACGGAACGGACAGAAGCAGGGAGAGGTGAGGTATGTTTCGGGGTACTTTTGTGGGCTGGGGGGTGGGTTTGTCGTGTGGTTTGTGGCCTCCTGGTCTGCCTTGCTGCGTTGGCTTGGGCTTGGCTGCCATGAGGCCTTTTTGCGCACGTTCCTTTGTGCCGTTTTTCGAGCCTCTGCTTCTGCCCGGCTATCTTAGCACTGTCTGCATTTCTATCTTTCACCTTGTCTCCTGTTCCCTTTTGGGCTACTGTCTGCACACCATGTACAAGGTCGATAAACAACGTCCCTTGTTCCTGCTGATTTGGCCAGTCCCTCACACTTAGACATAACACTATTTACAGCTGCCTTGGAGAAATTCGTGTGCTTTTAATATGGTGTTTTTTCACTGTAAGAGACACTTGGAGAACAACCTTTCCAGAGAGAAGAGCTGTTTGTATCTGATGATGTAAACTTTGCATCTAGATATTGAGGTATGGGGGTTCGCTAGTCAAAGCCCAGAGGTCTTCTATTTTTATAATAAACTAGCTACTAGCACGGGGAGGGTGGTAAGGTCATTTAGCCTTCTATCCACTGCTTTATGAAATGCTTTCCCCGTTTGTATTCTATGGAGTTGTAACTATGCTGCTTATTTTATCATTATGCATTATGCCGATAGTACTGGCACGTGTACTGTATCTTAGAGCACGTTAGTTGAAATAAACATTTTAAACTATACAGTGTCTCTTCTTACGCGCGTTGTGGACAGGTATGAGTGAGTTATGAAAGGGTGTTCTTGCTACTGCGAGTCCTGAGAGAGAGAGAGAGAGAGAGAGAGAGAGAGAGAGAGAGATACAGTGTTCTGGGTTGTCTAATCATTGGTAGCTTTGTTGCTAATGAGACGCTACAGCTAGTCGGGTTAGGGTTTTAGGTGCTAAGGTTTATGGTTGGCTCACCACTATATTCCGAGGTCCTATTATCCTGTCCATAGCTCTGTGTATGTGCAGAATCCCTACAACAGGTTGGGGTTGTTTTGTGGGCTTGCAGGTGGGTCTGGAATGTTTAGTGGGCTGGGGGGTGGGTTGGGGTACTTTTGTGGGCTGGTGGGGTCGGGGCTTGTTTTGTGGGCTGGGTCAGGAATCTTTTGTGGGCTGCACTGGACGGAAGCAGGGAGAGATCCACTGTGAGGTAAGTGGGGCTCGAGGCTTGTTTTGTGGGCTGGGGGTGGGTCAGGTTAGTTTTGTGGGCTAGGGTAGGTTTGTGGGCTGGGGGTGGGTCAGGTTAGTTTTGTGGGCTAGGGTAGGTTTGTGGGATGGGGATTGGGTCGGGGTAGTTTTCAGGGCTGGGGGTTGGGGCAAAGTTTCAGGGCTGGGAGATGGGGCAAAGTTTCAGGGCTGGGAGATGGGGCAAAGTTTCAGGGCTGGGAGATGGGGCAAAGTTTCAGGGCTGGGAGATGGGGCAAAGTTTCAGGGCTGGGAGATGGGGCAAAGTTTCAGGGCTGGGAGATGGGGCAAAGTTTCAGGGCTGGGAGATGGGGCAAAGTTTCAGGGCTGGGAGATGGGGCAAAGTTTCAGGGCTGGGGTGGGGGGTTAGGGGGTAGTTTTCAGGGCTGTGGGAGTGTTTGGATAGTTTTTTTTAATGAGGGGTTAGGTATTAGGCCTCAAGGCAGAGGGAGGGAAATGGGTAGTCTGGGTAGTTTTTAGGTTTAGGGGAGGGCAGGGCAGTTTTTAGGGCAGGGACAGGGTTAAGGGACAGGGTTTTAGGCATCAGGGCAGGGGGAGGGCACAGCGTGGGAGTTGGGAGGGGGGTAGGGGTATTTGCACCTCAGGGCGGGAGGGGGATTGTACCTTAGAGCAGTGTGGAGGGGGATGGCGACCTTAGCCACACATGCCCCTTTACCATACATGCCTTTACCACGATAATTCGTGGTAAAGGAATGTGTGGTTAGACAGTCGTTATTCAGACCGCGTTGTTTAGGCATGCGGGGTTGGGGAAATCGTGGTTGTATCATACAACCGTTTTTCTGCTACCATACACCAATCCACGTCTCTCTTCCACTCCAGGAGAGTTGGTGTAGTTTCGGCCCCCCAAAGACGAGCTATGTTACGCTTTGCAATCCTCAAACCTAGAGTTACCCAGGTTTGATCGGCTCGTCCCAAGCCTCCCACACATTAAACAGACATTACTTGAGCAAGAGCGTTAGATTCTCACCACAGATCCCATTCATGCACAGCACCACCGAGTCCCAATAGGATTGAATTTTGGGTCAAGCCCAAATTACGTGGTAGAATGCCCCTTCCTGCCCAGAACGTCTGCGACAGAGCGGATCTACTCTTTTGCCCATTTTTACGATCGTGCTGCAGGAGATGTGGACCGTATGTAGTATTTTGAGCTGGACCAGTCGGAACAGAGTCCTGATGGGCACTTCCCTAGGTGATGCCAAGGCTTCTCGCCAATCGTCTTCGTGCAAGTCTACTATAACCCTCTCCCAGCGTTCCCGTAAGCGTTTAAGAGTATCAGGTGAATTGTTTATACGTTTGATATGTGAGCGATATCGCCCTAAGAGTAATATGTTCATCTAGGAGTCTATTTTCTAGTGGCGATGATTCTGGAAGGACCGCTCCATGGGCCAGTGCCACCTGCAGGGCGTGGCGAATCTGCAAATAACGGAAAGCCTCAGTGGGAGCTAGGACGTGTGACTTTTGTAAGTCCGCAAAGGGTATCATCTCTGTCCCGGAATAAAAGTCTTGCACCCTTGAGAGCCCCATCAGGTCCCATTTATCGAAGCCCTGTCTTGTGCCCTTTGTACCTAGAAGCTCGGAGTCCCACAATGGTGTCACCTGAGTAATTCTATTTCTCCATCCCAGCTTGGAGAGTGTTGAGTGCCAAATTTGGACTGTCAGTGCCATCACTCCCTCCAAGGTGAGGCGACGCAGATTAGTGTAGAGTGCTCTGAGATATCCCTTTAGTTGGGGAACCAAACAGTCCATCAGGTAAGCAGGTTCAGTCAATGGTTGATTACCCTGTTGGTTGATAGTTGCCGCTCTGTAGTATGTTTTATCAGGCAAGGCTATCCCTCCATCATACCAACCGCGAGTCCGCTTGCTAAGGGCGATTTGTGGGGAGCCTCCATCCCATAACACGGTTCTGATCTCACTCTGTATGGCTTTAAAATAGGTATCTGGCACAGGGAAGGGAGTGTTTTGGAATATGTAGAGGTGTTGCGTCCCCTTGTTTGCGACTCTAGCCAACTCGGTCACCTGGTCTTTATATTCCTGTTTGAGGCTTAAGGTGTGTCGCACGTCATCACGATCATTCCCTATCAGTTGTGCCTCTAAGTCTAAAATATCGTGCTCTAGCGCCTCCACTGCTGCCCTCTTGTTTCACTTGTGCCCCACTATTAAAAAGAGGGCTGGTCCCCCGACTACCATATTATAGGCCTCTCAAAGTGTCACCGACAAGGTAACCGAGTGCTCATTTTCTTTGAGGTAGTGGTCTGTAGCTTTAACGAGTCCCTTCCTGATCTGTGGTATTTTAAGATACCAAGGGTTGATGGCGATTGTTTTGTTGGAATGTGGAGTGCCTACGCTTTATCGTGCCCATATTGGGGAATGATCAGAGATTCCTTTCGCTAAGTGTTGTACATCTCTTAAATGTGTAAGATGTGGTGCTAACGATACCAGGTCAATTCGCGAGAGACTGCCGTGTGCCCAGAGTGGAAGGAAAATGCTACTTACCAGTATGCATCTGTTCTTGGCATGTAGAGCTGCAGAATGACATACTTGTGCATAGATCGCCATCTGGTGTTGGGCTCGGATGATTGCAGTTTGTTGTCTTGGAAGAAGTCTTTGTAGTCACGAGATAGGCGACTCCTCCCTTGGACGATAGTGCGCATGGGCATCGACTCAATCTTTAGATTGTTTTTCGCCATGATGGGAAATGATGGAGTTTGTAAGAAACAGAAAGATGTCCATGTGTAATGTATCTAAGTAAGATAACACTGGAACAGATAGAGGTTCCGGGGAGGCGGGTGGGCGTATGTCATTCTGCAGCTCTACATGCCAAGAACAGATGCATACTGGTAAGTAGCATTTTCCGTTCGAGGCATATGAGCTGCATAATACATACTTGTGCATAGAATATATAGCAGTGCTCTCCCCTAGCGGTGGTCACCTGTATCTGTTGCAATGGTCTGAAAAAGTGTTTTAAGAACAGCCTGGCCTACAGAAGCTTGTTGTTTTGCCTGCACGTCTACACAATAGTGTTTGGTGAAGGTGTGTGGCGTAGACAATGTTGCTGCCTTACAAATGTCATTTAAGGGAATATTCCCCAAGAATGCCATGGAAGCCCCTAGTTTGCGTGTTGAATGCGCTCTAGGGGGAACTGTTAATGTACGTTTTGCTTTGTGGTAGCATATTTGAATACATTTGACTATCCACCTAGCAATCACAGCTTTGGAGATGGGGTTTCCTTTATGAGGTGGTGAGAAAGCTACAAACAGTTGGTTTGTTTTTCTAAAAGGTTTAGTTCTGTCAATGTAATAAAGTATAGCTCTTTTGACATCCAGTGTGTGAAGAGTTCTTTCTGCTACAGAATCTGGTTTTGGGAAAAAAACAGGTAATTCCACTGATTGATTAAGATGGAAAGGCGAGATTACTTTGGGAAGAAATTTTGGATTCGTTCTCAGAACCACCTTGTTATGATGCATCTGTAAGAATGGTTCTTGTATGGTTAAAGCCTGGATCTCACTTACTCTTCTGAGAGAGGTGATTGTGACTAGGAAAGCTACTTTCCATGTAAGGAACTGCAGTTCGCATTTGTGTAAAGGTTCAAATGGGGGACCCATGAGCCTAGTAAGGACAATGTTTAAATTCCACACTGGAGAGGGTGGGATTCTGGGAGGGATTATCCTCTTAAGGCCTTCCATGAACGCTTTAATAGCAGGTACTCTAAACAATGACAAATGTTGTCTGTTTTGTAAGTAAGCGGCAAGGGCCGCAAGATGTAATCTTATGGACGTGTATGCTAGATTACATCTTTGTAGATGCAGTAAGTAGCAAATGATATTTTGAATTGAAGCATCTAGTGGGTCAATTTTGTTGTTATTGCAGTAAATGACAAATCTTTTCCATTTGGCAGAGTAGCAAGCTCTAGTAGTAGGGCGCCTAGCTTCTTTAATAATGTTCATACAGTCCGGTGGGAGGTTGAGGTAACCAAACTCTAGGACTTCAGGAGCCAGATTGCCAGGTTCAGTTGAGCTGGATCTGGATGCCTTATCTCTCCATGGTTCTGTGTAAGAAGCTTTGGGGAGAGGTGTAGTTTTTGGTGTGGAACAGAGTTCCAGAAGTGTTGTGAACCATGGTTGCCGGGCCCATGTTGGAGCAATTAGGATCATTTTGAGAGACTGTTGTTTGAGCTTGCGCACTACTAATGGAATGAGTGGGAGTGGCGGAAAAGCGTACGCAAATCTGCCTGACCAATTCATCCATATCGCATTGCCCTTGGACAATGGGTGTGGATACCTGGCGGCGAAGGTTGGGCATTTTGCGTTTGCGTGTGTGGCGAACGGATCTATGTCTGGATGGCCACACATATGAAAGAATGGATGAAGAACTTGAGGATGAAGTTCCCATTCGTGTATCTGCTGTGTCTGACGACTGAGCAGATCCGCAATCTGATTGTGTACCCCTGGAAGATGTTCTGCTAGAAGGTATATCTTTTGTGGGATGGCCCATCTCCATATGTTTTGCGCTAGTTGAGAAAGCTGCAAAGAATGTGTTCCTCCTTGTTTTTGTATATAATACATTGCTGCCATATTGTCCGTGCGGACAAGGACAGTTTTGTTGGTGAGATGTGGCTGGATTTTAATGCGAGAAAGATTGCTAGTAACTCCAGGTGGTTGATGTGGAGCACTTTTTGTTGAGGGGTCCACCTGCCCTGAATGGTGTGGTTTAGGAGATGGGCTCCCCAGCCGGTGAGTGATGCGTCCGCTGTTAGCACTATTTGTGGAACTGGGTCTAGGAACGGCCGCCCTTTGGAAAGGTTTTGTGTGTTCCACCACTGCAGAGAGCGATGTGTGCGGCTGTCCACCAACACCAGATCTGAAAGTTGACCTTGAGCCTGGTTCCACTGAAGTGCTAAGCATTCCTGTAAAGGGCGCATCTGAAGTCTTGCATGGGGTACTATGAAAATGCAAGAGGCCATCATTCCTATGAGCTGCATAAACACTCGAGCTGGTAGTGAGTATTGGGGTTGAAATTTTGTGATGAGGGTTTGCATACTGGCTATCCTGGCTGGATTGGGGTATGCAAGAGCTTTGGAAGTGTCTATTGTGGCCCCTAGATACTGATGTATGTGGGAGGGCTGGAGATGTGATTTGGTGAGGTTTATGGTGAACCCCAAGTTGTGGAGTAGATGAATTGTTTGGCGAGTGTGATGAATACACTGGTTGTATGACTTGGCTTTTATCAGCCAGTCGTCCAGGTATGGAAACACATGAATTTGTTGTCTGCGCAAGTGGGCGGCTACCACCGCCAGACACTTTGTGAAGACTTTGGGTGCTGTGGTTACTCCGAATGGGAGAACCTTGAACTGATAGTGTTGACCGTCCACTGTAAACCTTAGATATTTCCTGTGAGCAGGGTGTATAGGAATATGGAAGTAGGCGTCCTTGAGATCTAGAGTGGCAAGGAAGTCACCTTGTTGAAGCAGTGGAAGGAACTGTTGAAGAGTGACCATGTGAAAGTGGTCTGACTGTATGTAGATATTGAGAGGTCTGAGGTCCAGTATTGGTCTGAGAGTACCGTCTTTTTGGGGGATGAGAAAGTAAAAGGAGTAAACCCCTGTACCTTGATGCTGGGGGGGAACTGGTTCTATTGCATGCTTTTGAAGCAGAGAGAGAACTTCCTGTTTGAGGAGCATTAGATGTTCCGTGGACATTGGACGTTGTTTGGGCAGTATGTTTGGGGGATTTTCGGTAAGTTCCAGGCAGTAACCATACTGGATAATTTGTCTTACCCACCTGTCTGTAGTGATGGAGTTCCAGACAGGTAGGAACTGTGAGAGTCTTCCTCCGACCTGAGTGGAATGGTCTGGAGGGAGCGGAGGGAAGTCGTTTGGTAGTGGGGGAGGTTCCATTGTTATTACCTCAGCCTCTCCCTTTGTTATTATTTCCCCTGTACCCACCTCTAAAATATCCCTTGGTGGGGGATGTTTGTGTGGAGCTTTTGTAGGAGGAGGAAGTATTGTCTGTACTAATGTTTTTAGATCCGCCCCTATAAAGGGAGCGACGAAAGGAGCCTCGTGTTTGAGACTGTAACGCTCCCATAGATTTTGCAGTGTCTATCTTTTTTCATTTTTTCTAAAGCTGTATCTACAGCTGGGCCAAACAGGTGTTCATCGAACGGCTGATTTAATATTGGTTGCACTTCCTGTTTAAAACCAGAAATGCGCAACCATGCATGTCTGCGTAGTAAGACACTGGTGTTGATAGATCTAGAAGCGGTGTCTGCTGCATCGAGGGCACATTTGATGGATGCATTTGTAATTAACTTGCCCTCCTGGACCAGATCATTGGCTTTGGCTTTGGTCAGGCAAATGTTGAATTATGTCTTGAAGCTCATCGTAGTGAGCCCTGTGATACCTGGCAAGTAGTGCCTGTGCATTAGCTATCCTCCAGTGATTGGCTGCTTGGGAGGTAACTCGTTTGCCTGATGAGTCTATCAGTTTAGACTCTTTGTCTGGAGGTGGAGCATCACCAGAGGTTTGTGAATTAGCCCGTTTCCTTGCATTGGACACTACCAGAGAATCTAGAGGGAGTTGTCCTTTAATGTAGGCGGGATCGTTGGGGGCAGGTTTATATTTTTTATCAATTCTAGGATTGAGAATCCTGGTCCTGACAGGGTCTTTAAATATGTCAGCTGCATGTTTAATGACACCTTTGAGCATAGGCAATGTATGTATTGTCTTTTGTGACTGGGCAAAAGTATCTAGTAGGAAGTCCTCTTCCATGGGGTCTGAATGTAGTTGAACACCATGATATTGCGCAGCCCAATTAATAAGCTGACTAAACCCTATATTGTCATCTGGTGGAGATGGTCTTGTTGGGTATGCATCTAGATCAGGAAGGTCTGGAGGATCTGAAGGATTGTTATAATCTTCCCATGTATCCTGTGGTATAGGAGTGTCATCATCAGGGTCATCTAATGGGTCATTATGGTGTGCCCCTCCGCCCCCTAAATCATCCTCATCCTGTGGTAAGGGTGAGCATGGAGAGAGTCTAGGAGAGTGTATGGGAGAGTTTGTAGGAGACAAAGGTTTAGTAGGAAGAACAGGAGAAGAGGGTCTTAAGGGGGAAGTTGCAAAGTCTCTTTTCTTGACAGGTACCTCAGGAGAGTGTGAGGTATCTAATTTCCTCTTCTTTGTTGGGAGGCTGACAATATGGCCTGTTTTAGGGTCCACATGCAATGTCTTTTGTTTCGGATCAATAGGATTTGGTTGAAACAGTTCTTCCTCCGTGTTGTCTCCTTTCGGTGCCGATTTTTTCGGTTCCGAAAGCGGTTTCGATTTGTGCTGTGGAGCCGTAGGAGAGGTTTTGTGCTCCTTTGGCTTCGATGTCGAGTCGGAAATCTTTTTCGAATCCGAAGGTTGTCGATGTTTGTTCGGATCAGAGGCCTTTTGATCTTTCGGTGCCGAAGAGCTCGATGCCGAGGCCTTTTTGGGCGTAACGGGAGTAGGGTGTATTCCCGATTTCGGTACCGACGGTGTTTTTTGGGTACGGATATGCGGCTTGCTCGGTCCCGAGCTGCCGGAAGGCTTTTCCTTTGTCTTCGGAGCCGGGCCTGGAGGCGGGGCTTCTGAAGTTTTCCCTCGGTCTCGACTAAGGCCTTCAGGCGAAGTTTTTACGGAGCCTTCTTCTTTTCTAAGGGGGCCGGGGTAGGGGCATTTGTACTCACTCGTTGACCTGGAGTGAAGTGGTCATCGGAGTCATCGGCTTCGGAGACGATGTCGAGATCCTCCGAGTCTTCTGCCTCTGGAACATCGGGACCCTCATCGAAGATGTCGTGTGGCACCTGTGAAGCCTGTTGAGCCATAACGTGTCATCGAGCCCGGCGATCACGGATAGTCTTTTTAGATCGAAAAGAGGCGCAGGCTTTGCAATCCTTTTCTTCGTGCTCTGGAGAGAGACAAAGGTTGCAGACTTTGTCGTGGTCACTGTGTGGAAATTTAGCTCCACACTGGGGGCATTTTTTAAATGGAGTCCTTTCCATTAGCCGTAGGCCCGAATGGCGCCGATAGGCCCAGTGGCCCGCGTCGACGACCGGAATCGAGGAGTTTGTGGATTAGCGCGTCGAAGTCACGCGATCGAAACAATACCGTTGAGTAGTGATGGTTTGCGCGTCGAAAAGGTTTGGAAACACGGTACGGAACCGGAGCGCCGAAAGTTACATCCGAACCCGATGGCGGAAAAAAACAATATAAAGATGGAGTCGATGCCCATGCGCACTATCGTCCAAGGGAGGAGTCGCCTATCTCGTGACTACAAAGACTTCTTCCAAGACAACAACAAACTGCAATCATCCGAGCCCAACACCAGATGGCGATCTATGCACAAGTATGTATTCTGCAGCTCATATGCCTCGAACAGTATATTCTTGCTTATTAGGACTGAGTGTCCTCCAAATGTCAATCAGGCCTAGGGCTAAAAGGAATTCTGCCAATCGGGTCTGGGAGGGGAGTGGTTGCCTAGGTAGCAGTTGGTCTCTATTGTCACACACTGTCATACTGAAAGCTCCTCCCAACAAGAGCCCCCCCATTGAAAATTCAACTTAAGGGCTCCCTAGTCGGGCAACGTTGCCCCCTACAGGGTCAGTGGGACATATACCGAGAGGATGTTGATTTGTTTCCCCCTCCCATGTGCCCGAGAGGACCGCATATCTACCTAGCTTGTCTGACCAGGTCTTAACAGCAAGGGGAAACCGTTTCATGAGAAGTATACCAGTGCCCCTGGAACCAGAGGTGTAACCCGCATGCACCACCATTTTGAACCCCCAGCAGTCTAGAGCTCTACAAGAGTTACCTATAAGGTGGGTTTCTTGCAAGAGGATAATGTCCGGGAATGCCTTTTCATAAATTGAAGCACTATTCACGTTTGATTTTATCCCCCAGACAATTTACATTCCACGTCAGTCGAATTTCAGGGATGGTCTTTTCTGCCATAGTGAGAATACAAAGTTGTGTCTTGTTCCCCCAACTTCGGGTCGGCTGAATCTCCCTATATAGCGATGTGAAATCGTCCTGGCACCATTGACCATGCTATGTAGAGTTAAGTGGGGAGTGTCAACTGTCGGCCTTATATCGCAATACAGAGTAAGAAGAAAACAGATTAAACACAATGAAGCAACCTCAACCCTCTCATATCCTCCCCCTTAGAACAAACCCCCCACCCCCTCCCCGCATTCCTGCTTGACGGACCCAGAACTGCCCGCCCCCCAACTCAGCAGAGCACCTGCCGTCCAACCCCCACATAGAAGACTATGGAGACTGTGAACCTCCCTCGTACCCAGCCCCCCTCCCCACAGTGGTCGCACAGTTACACCACTGAACCAGTTAGGATAATAATACATCAGTAAACGAACAGGCCTCGAAGCCCGAGGCAGCAATCACTTCGGGCCAACAGGGGCAACGTCAGACCAAATACGATGTGGGCCCCCACCCCACCATAGAGGTCTCAGGGCCTCTCACTCAATAGTGTGTCACTGATACATCTTAGGACCTCCGTTGTTAGTTCTCCTGGTGAGTTATTGAGAGGTCCTCCACCCGTACAGTGTCCTCTGTGAAATATCCACCAGGTGCCGTCAACCACCCTCTCCGCCTCTCACGCCGCCCCCTGGGGTTAGGGCCACTGACTGTTCGCCATCCCTCAAGCCATTCCCATGCCACTTCTGGTGTATCAAAAAACTAGGCCTTACCCTCAGACTCAATTTGCAACTTAGCTGGGAAAAGCATTGAGTATTTCACTCCCTTTTCCCTCAGTGCCTTTTTGAATGCCAGAAAGCTACGTCTCTGCCTCTGTGCAGGGTACAGTCTGGAAAAAAGGCATCTTGGGCATTATCGTAGAGCACCGGTGGAGCAGTGCGGGCTGGTTGTAGCACCCCATCTCAGTCACAGAAGTTAAAAAGGGGGGAATGGATAGGCCTCGGTGGGGCGTCCGGAAGGGGTCGACCGCCCTGCACCCGGTGCCCCCTCTCCACTGAGAAGAACTTAGAGAAACCGCAGGGCTGGCGGTGCTTGAGAATGACGTACTCTATGAATAAATCTGTGGCTGGCCCTTCCGCCCGGGATTCCTAGAATGCGGACGTTGTTGCGCCTTGCCCTGCCCTCATAATCATAGAGTCTAGCTTCTAGGTTTGTATTGGCCGCCTGAATCTCGTCGATATGAACCTTAAGGGTCTTTGTGTCTCGAAATAGAGTCGCCGCTGAGCCTTCACTTCCTTTACTCTTGCCCTCATATTACGATGGACCGCTTGCATCAGCAAAACCTCCGCTGTGACAGTGTCTATGCGCACCTCCAATGCTGTTCGGACCCCTTGAATAGCAGCCATAATATCATGGAGGGATACTGTGTCCCCTCCGGATGCCTGAGGGATCATGGTGGATAAGTTATCACAGGGCCCTCTTGAGCCTCTGATCCTTTAGGTAGTGCACATTTATTCAGTTTAGTGGGTTCCCTTCATGTTTTTTCCGCCCTTCATGTTGTTGGGACCACTAGAATGGGCTTGGTGGAGGGCTGGCAATAATAGCATGGATCCCAGTCTCTCACTGCTAGATCTTGGTCAGCGCTCCCCCACAGCTGCGACCCGCACACCCAGTGACAGCGCTGTCTATGCTGCTGCAGTTTGGCAGTTTTCTACACTTTCGGTTCTACCCGATTCTATTCCAGTGGGTATCCGTCACTCACCCGCGCCACCCGGATCTGGCAACACCTCGGCGCAGGGAGGTGGGTGGGAGACACTTACGCACCCCACCTCTCCGATGTTTCCCCTCCGCTCAGGCCCGGCCCCTTCACAGTCACCAAGTCGGTATGCGCGTCTGCTATGTTGCGCAATCTTCCTTGATCGCTGCCAGCGAGGACAAGAGAAGGGACGTAACTTCTTCGTCCCTCCCCAACCGAGAGGTGTCTCGGGCCGGGCGCCCAGCTCCCAGGGCGGGATCTTGTTGCGTCTCTCGGCCCCCGAAACGGGTAGGCCTTCGTTCACCTTCGCAACAGAGGCCAGGGCTCCACCCCACCTCACAGGCCTTTTCTTCAACAGACGCATGCACCGGCCTCAGATTAACTTGAAATACTGGTCAGCAGAATCTCCAGACGCCCGTCGACTCCATGAGCTTGTGGGTCGCTGCTGGGGATCGGATTAATGTACAGATATCCAGGGATAGGGTAGCTGGGTTTCGGAGCAGCTCTAGAATGCCGCCATCTTCTCTGATGGTCGGCCACGCCCCCCCCCCCCCAATAAAAACACTTTTTAATGCACTGATATAATCTGATGTACTAAAGTGAAAAGGTTTTGCATGTAAATGAAATCCACTTTTGAAGAGGCTTTATCATATATACAAACATACACATACATTTATTTTTTTTACACTTTTGCTGCAAGATGCCTTTAAAAATGAAGGTGTTCCTAATGTTAAATGGTGCAGAACAACCTACTTATTTGCTTTCTTTAACTTCAATTAGCTTTAAATAAATGCTTCCATGTTTAACATATTTTAGTGTCCGAGCTGAGTCGAGTAAACTGCAGCCCAGTGTTGTTGACTGGGGTCGGAGGTAGTTATTTAAAGGTCTGGAGGGTCGCATGCCGCCCTCCGTGCCGTACTTTGAGTATCACTGGGCTAGAGGATATTTAAGTTGGACAGCTTTCAATGCCTTCTACACCAGATACATTGTGAAAAGTAAAAATAGCCAGGCAGTTCAACACATACCTTGTTCCTGCGCAAAAACTCATCCTCCGGAATTAAGTTGTCCTCAGTCTTCATTTTCTTAGATGAAGGCTCATCTTCCATGGGGGGCGGTGGGTGCACCTGCTGCATCTGTGGATTAGGCACTGGGGCAGGAGGTGCAGGAACAAACGCTGTGGGAGAAAATCATTAAATGACAGACCTGTTTATCAATTAAAAAGGTACCTTTGCACTGAAACAAACCCAGATCTGCGCACTTTGAATGGGTCACTCGACTAACCTTATGGGGGTCATTACAATGTAGCAAATGTTTAACTATGTAAATCATTTAGAGAGCATTAAATGCACAAAGGATAACATGACCATTAATGAAGATTCCACGATGTTGAATGGATATGTTTAAAACTTCCTGTAGGCAAAAAAGTACTGTATACCTCCCCATTTGCTCAGAATAATTAAATGGCATATGCTTATTATGAACTACTCTAGCATTACAAATTTCGAACACTCAACCACTACGGTGCATTAAGGTTACCGTTCTTTGAACAGCCCTAGCTTGTTAAGTGATAATCCCCAGTAAACCTAAGAAAGGTCTTTTAGCATACCATATAAACATTTTAGCATGCCACATCAATTCAGTGAAATTATGCTCTATTATGAAAAGAAAATATTTTCTGTTTGACTGCTAGGGCAAACACACGGTGAAGACCCCCACAGAGGAGAACACTCCTAAGGTGTGTGTGTGTGTGTGTGTCGTGTGTGTGTGTCGTGTGTGTGTCGTGTGTGTGTCGTGTGTGTGTCGTGTGTGTGTCGTGTGTGTGTCGTGTGTGTGTGTGTGTGTGGTGTGTGTGTGGTGTGTGTGTGTGTGTGTGTGTGTCGTGTGTGTGTGTCGTGTGTGTGTGTCGTGTGTGTGTCGTGTGTGTGTGTCGTGTGTGTGTGTCGTGTGTGTGTGTGTGTCGTGTGTGTGTGTCGTGTGTGTGTGTCGTGTGTGTGTGTGTGTGTGTGTCGTGTGTGTGTGTGTCGTGTGTGTGTCGTGTGTGTGTGTGTGTGTGTCGTGTGTGTGTGTGTGTGTGTGTGTGTGTGTGTGTCGTGTGTGTGTCGTGTGTGTGTTTTGGAAGGCAAGGGTATTGAAGTAGAATGTAAAGCAGTGTACCAGGCATTCAGTTTATTATTGGTCACAAAATATTTTGCTCTTGGAAGGGTTTCGTTTTAAAAAGCTGCTATTCCACTCAAACCTGAACTCGTTAAAATCTTATGTCTCCCAGGATATTATTTCTGTTTTTTCAATCGGAGAAAGAAAGGCTGGATTTTCACTTTTTTAAATTTTACACACATGATAGTCTTTATGAACACTTTCATCCATTCCAAACTAGACTATGGAAATATTATTTCTGAGGCATGGCAGCTAAGACCTTCGACCGCCTCCAAAAGAGCCTAAGTGCAGCAGACAGACTTACTCAGGCTAAAGAAATTCAGCCATGAGCCTCAACATCTTCACTAACTACAATGATTACCAGTGAGGAAAAGAATACAGTTCAAGGTGGCCTGCATGCTCCAACTGTGCCTATCACAGGAGCTGTCCCAAATGTATTCAACAAAAGCACACTCGGTATAAAAGTAGTACGTCCCTATGCTCTGCTCTGCATTTACAAGATCCAAATTTAAGCTACAGAAATGGGGAGGCAGAGCAATCACGGTTACTGCTTTTTCAATATTGGAACATCATCCGACTGACCATACGGTGTGCACCCACTCTATTGACTTCTAGAAAGTTATTTAAAACTTGCATGTTCAAAGGGTAATCGTGCTTGCTTACGTAATCAGCAGTAAGTAAACGTGCATAGCACCAAGAAACTACAAAAAATGGATTTTGCACCTAACAAACAGCCCTAAATATCTCTCTTTGAGTATGGTCTAAAAATTTAAAGGCAATATAATGCCCTACAGAAAACGTAAAGTGGGTTCTATAAATTTGTGTTATGCAATACACGTTAAAGGTGATTGCCCTTGCTCTGTGGAGATAGTTGTGCCATCCTGCTCTTTTATCAACACATCTAGATGACCCCGTTTTCCCCACCTAGTGGTCTTGATATCTTCAAGTCCACTTCATGTCATTCAAGTTGATAGGTTGCTTTGCCATTCTCCAGGAACTGACAATGCATCAAAAACATATATATATTTGTAGTAGAAGGTGGTTCCCGTTTGCTCACTAGGCTACGGGGATAATGAAGATGATTTTACCTACACCCCTAAAGAAGTGTCTAACCCTTACTGTAAAATGTGTTTAACTTCCTACAAATTGGGTCCTTTAACATGCCCGTGTGTAATGTATGTTGAAAATGTGTAATGGAAAATGTAGGAAAGTGCCCCTTTTTGGCATGTTTGTCCTCACTTTATGCCTAGTACATGATGTGATTTTGACTGACAGTGCACTGGGTTCCTGCTAACCAGGTCCCCAGTGCCAGAGCTCTTTCCGAAAACTGTGCAATTGTTCCCTCAATTGGCAAAACCTTAAGCACCCTCTGTAACCTAGGGCCTGAGGTACTAAAGAGGGTCCCCAAGGCCTGCAGCACAAATTTTGCCACACTAACGGACCCCTCACCAAGCACATACACATGGACGACTGCCATCGCAGGCTGCGTGTCTTGGTGCAGACAAAAGTGAAAACACGACATGTCACACATCCCTGTGTGCCATGTCCCCTACCACTGCATATGATGTTTGTAAGTCACCCCTACAGCAGACCTGACAGCACTAAGGCAGGGTGCTTAATATTATATGTGAGGGCACATCAGCATGAGCAGATATGACCCTCTGCTGGTCTGCCCCATTGCTGCCAGTGCACATGACCAGGGAAGCCATCTTAAACCATGTACTAGACACTGGTTAAAACGAGTTCCCCAGCTACATGAGGGCGTCACTGAAAATAGGGATGTTTGGTACCAAACGTCTCGTCTTGATAAACCCACACTGATGCCAGTGCTGGATTTATCAAAACAAACTCGGAGGGCATCTTAGAGATGCCCCCTGGAAACATACCAGCCTCTAGTGTGCTCTATGACTGGATTTTGCAGCCTGCCAGCGGAGACACGTTTCTGACCACCTATGGTGAGAGCCTTTTGCTCTCAGGAGGTCAAGAACAAAAGCCTGTCCCGGAAGAGGGTGTAACACCCCCCTCCCACAGGATGACCTGCTGATTAGCCTCCTTGGGTTGGTAAGCTTCAAAGAAGCCATAGCATTTTGAATGCGAATCGGGCTCTCCTCACAGGAGAGGAAACCACCCTCCTGAGCCCCATTGGCACCCGGACAGGTGGGAAAATTAGCTAGTCAGGTAGGCGTACAACCCCCAGGCTAGTACCACTCCTAAGTCGGGCTAACTACGAAGTGGACCCGAATTTTGAGAAGTAGCCATCTTGTATTGGCATACTTAGGAATTCTGGGACAGGGTTATGCCCACTTCCCACAGGAAGTGGTCATATAGGGGGCATAGGGACATCACGGGTCAGTAGCCCATTGGCTACTACCCTACACTCTAACACTCCGAAATTGAGTATTTAGGGGAGTCCATGGCACCAGAGAAACCGTTCCCGATGACCTAAGAGCCAGATATCACAGAGCCGCAACAGCAGAGAAGACTATAGAGAACTACGGACTGTCTGCAGCCCTCGATGATCCTGTGCCAAAGACGTCTTGTTCTGCAGCCCAGCAACCTCCAAAACCCTGGGAGGGTTTTGGAGGCCAAGACCTCCCAAGATCAGCACACCTGTTCAAATACAACAATCTTCAAGCAAAGAGTCTATGAATTGAAGAACCGCGAAACCTGATCCCTAGCTCCACCTCCGCACACGGCGCCTCTGGCACGAGTCCAAGTGACCCACCGGTTCCAGCGAGGTTCTCCAGCGCTCCACAGTCTGAGTCCACTGTGAGCTGACCTCTCTCGGCGACTCCTACAGCCTCTGCACTGAGACCTCCCTCAACCGCGACCTGCTCTGGTAAGCCGTTTCCAACACCAATAGACACCCCTGCACCAGTCTGCCCTGGGCCTTGGTGATGAGGGCCACAGGTGTCCCCACATCCCCGAGCATTGCAACTTACCTCTCCAGCTATTGACTTCCTCCGACCGGCCTGCTGGCCTGAGCCTGCCCCCTTTTACCGATTTGGTTTTACTCCATTGCTTACCATCGGACACCAGACGCTGTGTTGGCACCCTGCACCCGGCCGCACCTATGCCGCTGGTGGTGTACTGTTGGTGCTGCCTTGGACCCTGCCCAGTGCTCATTTCAACCCCCGGAGACTGGTCTCCAAAGCTGCTGTTACTTACCTGTAAGCAGCATCTGACCGATTGCCCCATTCTTCATTGAGCAGTATTGGGCACCCAACATCGTATTTGCACCCTGCACCTGGCCGCCCCGTGCCGCTGGTGGTGCACTGCTGGTTCTGAACTGAACCTTGCCCAATACTGATCTTAACTCCCGAAGACTTGTCTTGTAAGTCGATGTTACCTATCTGTATGCTGAATGTTTTCTTCCTCCCTTAGGTTATCATTGCAGAACTCTGAAACTGCGTCCACTTTTCCAAGTGAAAATAATTTAATTTAAAAACTTACTTACCTGAACGATTTTCTTTGATGCCTGAACATACATAAAGGTACTTGCTATTATAAATTGGTGTGGATCTCCTTCTTGAGTTGCGTTATCATTTATTAAGCCTTGTGTGTATTTTGCAAATGTCTTACACTCCTTGTGTTGAGCCTAAGGCTGCTCGACCACACTACTCCCTAATACAGCACTTTGGGATTGCATAGCAAGCTCAGTCTACTAGTAAGGGAACGCCTGGACTCTTTAC
This sequence comes from Calotriton arnoldi, assembly GCA_963921515.1. Taxonomy (NCBI): domain Eukaryota; kingdom Metazoa; phylum Chordata; class Amphibia; order Caudata; family Salamandridae; genus Calotriton; species Calotriton arnoldi. The sequence continues at coordinate 794,301 of CAWUFW010001721.1, read as the reverse complement.
ACGGTATATCAGATTATTAATATACCACATAAAGAGCCAGCTTCCTACAGGAAAGGTGTCCTCTTTCCGGACAATTTTTAGAGCACAAAGTGGAGGTCCAATCCATTAGGGCTAAGGGATTCGCAGCTTAGGTGTCCAAGTAGTTTTAACAGTGTCTGTTTTCTAGATTGCAATAAACATATCAGGGATCAGCCCAGCAACACTCTGGTTCGAGCTGATTTGGATGCCTGTAAAGAGCAGGCTTCTGATCTACCAAGCAGCAACTTGACTATTTGGGGTGCCCCAAATGACTCCCCAAACCACATCCAAGTGACCGTTTCTTGCTCCCTTTGTCCTCAGTTACAAAAAGCACCAGAAGCAGTCTGAGGAGAAACTGCCTGCTCTGAAGTGGGGAGAAGACATCAGCACGTGGTGTACCTTTTCGACCATGCCTTCCCACTAGTTAACAGTTTTCTGTAAGTGCATACCACATGGACCACTACCTTGCAATAGTTTTGGAATTTGAAATGTTTTCCCCTGAGCAAGTGCTGCTGAGCTTACTGCTTAAGTGCCAGAAGCAGGACACATTATTACTGCTTTCCCCGAGGTTCAGACTAAGCCTAAGACTACAGAACAGGACTGAAGCCTCTGTTCATGCTTGGAAGCAGATGAATCGGATAACCCCGAGTGATCAGAAGCACTCTTACGCACAGAAACAAAGTCAAGAACCAGCAGATGGAGATTTGCACAGAGAAAGTCTGCCCAGAAGGTCCGAGGATCTGCTGCCCATGTAAAATGGAATGATCATGAGCCAAGATCATCTACATCGCACAAAGGTTGAGTATGTGCCTTACACAACAAAGAACAGCACTTGCAGGTCGGTCTGCACTGGCCGGTCAACCTGCCTCCATACATTTTGATGATGAGCGCATGGACTAATGACCAAGAGGCGGACAAGGAGCGAGGCTTTGAGATTGATACCAACCCATTATGACCTAGAGGGTGCCGGTATCCCTGAAGGAACACTATGGTTATCGTTCTTTCATTATGGGTCACTACCCTCAACATAAGAACCCGGATATGAAAATCTTAGAACCAAAATGTACCATCTTTCTACATCTTATTTTGCCAGAATATTTTTCATTACCAGTTACTCTAGACTAGAGTGACCCTGCTTGCAATGGTTGCCACCCTGACCAGTGGGTTCTCATCCACCATTAAACTATAGTGTTTCCGATAACCACTGTCATCTAGGACTTTATTTGGGCCAGATTGCATATAAACTTTCTCTTTGAAATATGTCTGGAAACTACTTATGCCATTTCCCAGAGCGCTAGCTATGACAGAAACCCCAGTGTTTTGTGTCAACCAGTAATACCCCCTCCACCGTCTTTCCAGTGTTTGAGGTGAGAAACCTATGGGTGGTAGCTTTATTGAAGTAAACGTAGCTGCCACAGTGTTAGCTCAAACCTACCAAGGTACCCCTTACTGAGCTTGAAATTAAAGAGAAACTATGGTTGATGGATCATGGTCATTCAATATAAAGAGTAACCACATCTCTAGAACCAGCCTACGCTGATTGAGAAAGTGGGGACCAAAGGCACAGTAAACATGTCATGACCATAATGAATCTAAAGTCTGCTGAATATTCATATTCATTCCACGAGGATAACACGGTCCATAGATTACAATGTCATATGGGTTACATCACCTGGTACAAGCTCAACATAAATGAGCCCCAAATGGACCTTCTGGCTTTCTTTGTAGTGTCTTACTTTACCTTTTCTGTAAATAAAGACCTGGATTTTCATGTGTTTGATTATTGTGACATACTGCTCCAGAATTCCAAACCTACCATTTCCTATTGTAAGCCTCGACTCCTCATCTATTCTATTCTAATGTTTTTGTATAGCGCATAGCTACCAGACTGGGCCTCCCAGCGCCGATAGTAGCAACACCAGCCAGAATACCTTAATGAACTTTAGGTTAGTGCTCGGCTTAGAAGAGTTTTGAGGAGTTTTCTGAAGTTAGCTTCCGAGCTACTTTGGAGAATTAGGAGTACTAAAAGAATAGTTGGTTAATCCAGTTGGAGAGTAATAGCACACAAGGCCCTGGGACATCAGCACCAAATGAGCACCTACAAAGGGTACAGCACAATAACCTCCAGCAGCACCAAAACACGGGGAAAAGAAGTCTTAAAAACCATTGTTTTAACTTAAATTTGCAAACTTACATGCAGAATAAGAAGCCTGTGACAGCAAGGCTTGGTTAGAGGATGCTTTTGAGCTCACTCTCAACATTGGTTCTCGGGTGTTCCTAATCGGCCATTTTGTGGTTCATGGTTTCCAAATAAGCACCGAATATACAAAAGACATACACAATTGACCTTAAACAATAAAATAGGATAATATATCAACTTGCGTCTCTTCAGTAAAAGATAATTTTGAGTCACTCACTTGTTGGCACCATCATTGGAGGTGGACGGGGGCCCATCATGGCCTGAGCATTGTGCTGCATCTGCATGACATTGATCCGTGGAGCATGTAATATGGGGGGCATTTGAGCCAGAACGGACCCAGGTGGCAGGCGAACTACAGAAGTCATGGGAGGACGAGGCATAACTGGAACAGCAGACATAACTGTAGTTCGAATTGGAGGCGGCATCTGAAAAAAAGCATTGGAGAGTTTAAAGGGTGAGGGAGAGTACAATTGAATAGAAGACAAACATTAGTATATCACATGTCAATAAATCCTTCATTACAAAAATAATTAGGTTCATCACAAAAGTGATATGGTCATGATTAGATCTCACCCACGCACAACACACCCCTCTCACCCCCCAAAACAAACTCCTACTCATTCATTCAATCTCTAGACACCATAAAATTGTGTATCTGAAAGAGAAAACACAGAAATTTGCCTACCGAGGGAGGCCGTGGTTGCACTGGTGAAGGAACTGGTGCTGGCAAAGGTGGGTGACGCACAGGGGGCGGTCGAGGGATGGGAGTCATTGACGAAGAGGAGGTGGGTGGGGTTGGTGCCGTAGAGTGGGGCGGCTGCGATTGAGGCTGTGGATTCTCGCTGGGTTTGCTGGGTCCGATCTTGTCCTTGCTATCATCCTCTGGTACCAAGCCCTTGGCCTTGTGGATGGCTTCAATTTGCTCCTGCAGCGTAATATTGGCCTGGGCAGCCTGCTGTGTTCGGGCCATACTCCCAGAATGGCCATCCCAAGTAACCTGCAGAAAAGAGAGAAAGAAGATATGCAAATTCCCCTTCAAATAAAAGATCAAGATAAATAGCATATAACCAAGCGATTACCACTATACCCATAGGTCGAGTAACATAACAAATGTTAGAGTCCCACAAAGTCTCCACTCAACCCTGTTTACTTGAATAGGAGGTTAATACATTTTAGATGTAACATTTTAATTTGTTTACATTATTGATTAAGTCGGGGTTGGTGGAACAGTGGACTTAAGCATTCACTGCAGGGATCGGTGTTTGAACCTCTAGTCACAGGATAAAATCTAGGGCAGAGGCCTATCTGTGGGGCGCGACCCCCAGGGGGGCTGTGGAGTCCTGGGAAGGGGGTCGCGCATTTCCAGGCCTAACTTCTGCTTGGAATACAAAACATGTGCTCTTCCTTTCCGATCGTTAAAATGCTTCAGCTGAAGTTAATTGAGTCTCATGTGCTGTAAAACGAAGAGGCCCAGCAGACAGGTAAAACAATCCTTCAAACAAGCCTTCATGCCATGCCAGGGTGTCTGTTGCCTGAATGAAATGCAAATGTGCACTAGGAGTTAATCTGCAAATGTAAAGGATGCTTGGGAGAGGTTCTGGCTTTAATTGCTCAAACCAGATCAAGCACTGTGATGGCAAAGATGTGTTTTTTTTTTGCATGGTGGTTAACCATTGGGCTGTGAAGTGTGTGCTTTTAATCATAACTGTATTTACACAGTGCTTAGTATCCCTGAGGAGGTGTTGAAGGGACAGTTATGCAAAAAAAATTGCATTACTTATGGTCGGATATTACTCAAATTATCATTTTGGAAGCTCCATTTTATCCTAAAACTACTTGCACAGTTTGTAGCAGTCTATCTTATAATGTGTGTAATGCAAGTATACAATAATGACTTACACATTCACAGTGCTTACTGTCACAGGCTGTGACCTCATGGCACGAAAAACATACAAGTCACTATTCACCACTGCACCAAGCAAATTTAATTCTGTGGCGCTCTGGTTACACACAGACCTCTGCGGTGCATCACATAATAGAGGTTTCATAATATACTACAGTGCAATTCCGATTAACTTTTAAAATTAATTTTTCATTTAAGCTACCCATTATTTTATATGTAGCTACCTGATGGTGAAAGACCTAAAAAAACAAACAAAATATTTTGGGGCTGATTTATGAGAGGTTTGCGCCGCCGGGGCGTCGCTTTTTTTGAAGCTTCGGCAGCACAAGCGTCTCAATCACATCTATGAGGCGAGGCAAAGTCACCCTTCATGGCTTTGCAAAGCCTCTAAGATATGGAGTAAGACAAAGCAGCGCAAGTCGCTGCGTTGCCTTACTCCATGTCAAGTAGGCATTATATAGGCATTGCGGTGGGTGTTACCACGCAACCCCCATGGATTTTGACACTGTCCTAGATTTGCAAAACTATGTAAACGTGGGGCAGCACCGGAACCGTACGCCTCTTCACAGCAGGCATAACAAGGAGAAAGCTTTTCATTTCTCCTCGTTTTTCCTCTTTCCATGTGTCCTGCATTCTGCACCACACATGGAAAGAGGAAAACCCCTCTCAGGATTGTTTTTGTGCAGGAAGGCACCCCTTCCTGCACAAAAACAATCCTGCCTATGTTGGCGCTAGGCAGCAATCTGTGCGTCATCGCAGGGAGGGGTGGGGGGAGGGGGTATAGGGGGAAGGACAGGAATGCACCATATTTCATAAATAAGGTGCATTCCTGCCCTGTCACATTGGCGTAGGGCAGCACAGCAAGAAGACTTGCGGCGCTGCCTTACGCCAATGCCTCACAAATGAGGCCTTTTGTTTTTAGCCACACCTTTGACCATGCCACCACATTCACGGACCTTTGGATTGCTAAACACTGTTAAATTTATTTCCCCAATGTAAAAATTATTTGCGGTGGGAATTGGGGGCGTTTATGGTTGTTGATAGTTGGCAATGATGAGTGGGACCAAGTTCTAGACATTTTTGTCAAGAGGGGGTCCTTACGCCTAAAGGTTTTTGACGGGGGAGGGGGGGAGGTCTTGGCATCAAAAAATTTGAAGACCTCTGATCTAGGGGGTTCACTCAGTCTTTCATCCATAAGAATAAATATTAGTTATCAATAATGTCAAGTGACACTTATGTTTTTTGTGTCTACTTAATTTTCATCAAGTGGTGCAGTAGTGTTAGGACAAAGTCAATCTGTTGTGTAAGAATTCTAGTGGCATAAGACTTAACATATGAGTGGGTCTCCTCCAGCCCAGCCTTTCTTTCAGAAGAGATACTGGCATGATACCGATTGTGCCCCTAGCACTTCTAATCTTTCAGTCACTGGTTAACGTGACTGAATCGAAAACAGCACAACCAACTTTTCTGAGCATATCCGTTTTGTGACTGACCCTTGTGTAGATCTATTAGCATGTGACTGAATAGTCTTGAGAGTAAGCCAATGGTAATGTTGACAAGCGACAGACTCTGCAACACTTAACCCAGTCTTTCTGAGACAATCCTGACAGGTAATAGCAGTGCTGCCAAGATGTGCCATATAAGGTTTGACATCTTCAGCCAGTCCAACTCTTTAACCAGCAACACTGTGGCTCTGAGAACTTGTAGTCTTTTTTCCATTACACAAGAGCTTCCATGTCTACATTTAAAACTATTTCTGGTTTTAAATGGAGCTACGATGAAATTATGCACAATTTACCGTTCCCCAATCCTACCAACTTTTTACAAGCAGCTAGGGGAGGGGCAGTCATACATAGACTAAAATACATATTATATTAGCAAGACATGCAAATGTTTGAAATACAAAAAGTAAACAAATGCCAACTGCGAGGAGCAGTGAATGTCTTTGCTTTCATCCATGGACTGATTTGACTCCTTAAGATGAGCTTCTAACTTGAATCCTCTGATTCAATGAAAGAAAAACACAAGCAAATCCCTGATGTGTGAACAGTTAAATCGCATAATACTCACCTTCTCCTCAGGCTTCTGGATCTCTTCCTCACCAATCTTCTTACCAATAGCAGTTTCTTCTACACCGAAAATATCGGTACGGCGCTCAGCCAGCTGTTTCAAACTGCTCTCAATGTCCAAGCCTGAAAATGTGTTAGACTGTGAGCTTTAACACTTGCATGCAAAAGAGCCTATGTTTACAGAATTTGGGGCGAAGTTCTAAGTGACAAATATGCACTGCCCAATTTCCATAGAATGTGTGCCAATCCAGTCACAGTTGACTTGTTAAAGTGAAAAACGTTTTCAGAAAATACGACATGGTCTGCCCTGTACCCTTGACTTGGCTAGAGCAACTAAATTAGAAAATGGACAAGCAGCCTACGTGTACATGCATCTTCTTAAACTGTCCATTTTTGCATAGAATAATCCGTATTTTGTCTTTTTGATGCCATAGTGTGAACTGAAAATTGTGGTTGTGCAGCATGGATAAGGTGCCTAAGCTTATGCCCCACTAGCTAGTGCCTCCACCACTCCCAAGACAGGACCTGGACTTGTATGTTCTTTTAAAATCAGTCAGTTAAAAACACATTCCTCCTCTAGAGTAGTAGTAGTCGGAGAATGGCATGTAGATCGGGGGGTGGGGGTAGGGAAAAGGATTGTGCACAGAAGCCTTAGTTACATTATATTTCATACAGTAGTTGTAAATTTCTACCAATCATGAATGCTGAAAATAATTCTAAAACCGAACCAAATAACAGATTGCAGGCAGAAAAGGAAAAGTGGGAATTAGACAAATTCTCCAGGCACACACTGTCCAACGCGTACCATTGACTCCAATACTGCAACAAGACAGATATGCTTGCTAATGGCATGACCATGAGAAGACATTCCTCAATCTTTTGTTCGACAGCTAAGGCAGACAGATGTAGGAGAAACAAATTAAAAGGTTGACCCGAGGTAGTTCAGACAACATCTCTCAAGAAAAGATAGATGTGTGCAGAGGGAGGAGAAAGGTTTCTCTGGCACCAATGTTCTCTGAATCAGACTATGGGGCAAAACCATACAAAGGGAAAAACCAAACTCTCCAGCAGTAAATGGTCATGGGAAGTGAATGCAGTAGGAAAAAAAAAAAAGGTGTGAGGAAAAACAAAATGGAAACACTGAGCAGTCCCAAAATCCCGATTCAAATTTAATTAGTCCCCTATCCCAACCTTTCATAATACATTTTAGGGGTTTGTTGGGCAAGGAAGGAAGTTCATTTACATGAAAATACCTTTGCTGCTCTTACTGCCTTATGTATGTATTAGCTTTCAATTATCCTACCTTCTAATTGTTAAATCCGGAATAATCTCATTTGAAAAAGAAAATAGGCGGTGTCAGATATAGTAGTGTCTTTAATAAGACCCACTGCAATATCAACTGGACACCATGCAAAGCCCACTTCAACTGCTCTACCACCCAAAATTCAATTCTGTTTAAAAGGAGATGGTTATCAGGTAGCTCCTGGATTTGCAGACCTTGTTTTTGTTAGGAAACCTTCAGAATCCTTTCACAGATGGCTCTGCAAAAGGCCTTTATTTCTATTCCACCATTGCGGCCCCAGTACGAAAGGAGCTGATTTTCAAACATCTGTTGCTGGCTCTAAAAACCATCGTAGCACTTGCAAAATAAACTTTAGTATCTCCTCTTCACTAAAAGGACTCAAGTAAAAGGTCTCCAGTGGAAAGTGCTTTCCAGCAGTGCTTAACTTGTGTTGTTGGTTGCAGATGGTGGATACTGATACTCCTTTTTGGGGACCTAGATTTATAGGTCATCAGACTCTAAAGTAGAACACAAAGAGAAAGACAGAAAAAGTCAAAATAACAAAAGAGAAAACTGATGAAAAAGAACATGCAGGAGTGAGCTAAAGAAAGGAATTATAGGGTAGTAAAGAAAGACGACTGAAGTAGAATCAAGACTAGTTAGCTTTGGTGATAAGCAACCCAGGCATTCAGCAGTGCTGGTGGCTGGTTTCTAGGAAACAAATTGGGCCCCTGCGCTAGTTATATTCATTATTATTATTTTTTATTTTTTTGTGAATTAAGCACTGATATTATGTAGCAATCTCCCCATGGGTATGACAATCACCAGTTGTTCTTTTAAAGGGATGAATGCTGCTAAACAGTGTTGCAATGTCAGTTTCATTGGATACAATTCCCATACTGAGGTTCAGTGACAATTCCATATGATCTTCGCAATGGCGGCGGCGGCGGTGGGCGGGTTACTAAATCTTTCTCATAAGTGTCTAAATTGTGTGATGACCTGCCAGAGGATTTTAATCGATTCATGGATGGTTCTCCAGAATATCTGCACTGTTTCCTGGATTGCTGCCATGTAAAGGTGAAGAGCATTAACCTTACCGAAAGAGTCCAAATACTGTCTGGTGTCACGACAGAACAATGGATGAGTTAGTGCTCTATGCACAGTGAAACTAAACAATACTCACAAGAAATATTTTAGGAGTGCTCATCAGGTGAACACTTATTGCAGAGAGTCTTTAAGCTACTCTTCAGGTGTGGCGTATTCACAATTTAAAAGACAAGTGCAGTACTATATAAATCAGCACTATTTTCTGAGATTTTTATAGTTATTGCATCCCGTCTTATCCCCGCTCGGCCCCATTAAGACATGTATACCATATAATTGTCACAGGTATTATAAAGCTTGAACTAACAGTCTGCTGTGGACCCGGGAGCCCTGGAGCAAAGAAAATAATATATATTATTCTCCCTACAGATGTCAAAGGGTGATTACTCTCTCAGTATTTAGTATTACATTTTCAACTTTATTTACATAAATTAGTGAACAGCCAGGAAAAATGTTTTAACTATTCAACACTTATCGGTATAAGGATAGTAATAGTTGCTAGAAATTACTCTGAGATCGATTATTTCCATTACAAGGAAAAGGTTACTTACCTGTAACAATTTTGCAACTTGGACTAGTTTCTGAATTCCATTTTGTGTATTATTCCGACAACTAGTGGTTGGGCCCAGCAAGTCAATATTCTTTTTTTTTTCTCTTGGGCATCGACTACTAGGAGTAGGGCCATCTACCTTTGACGTCCGACCGATTTCCACAAAGCATCAGTGCGTGGTCACGATCTTTCGATTAATATCTTCCTTTCGTGGAACCCGCACGGATTTTGGGTTCAGTATCTTCCTATTGTACCATCTTGCTCTCTTTGCAAAACCACACATCTTCATTGGGGAGGGTCGCTCAGGCGAATCCAGAAAATCGTACATGCTGCAAAGCTGTAGTTACAGGTAAGTAACCCTTTCCTTTTGCAGCAAGAATCTTTTCTGAATTCACATGCTGTGCATATAACACATACTGGGATTACCTGCGTTTACAAGGTTGGGTTGAAGTGTTTATGTGTGGTTGTAAACAGGCATTTCAGTACCTTCTACCTTACCTAAGCCTCTTCTTAGAGTGGATATCCACACAGTAGCATTTGTTAAAGAATGGACCAATGAGAATGAGGTAGCCATGCAAATGTTGGTTATGAATGTGTTTGTTAAGTAGGCTGGCGTGGACCCTTTTTCCTTGGTAGAATTTGCCCAAAGTGGGGGGTCTAAACTGGGGGCTGCCATCTGCTGCTAGCAGCAGAGGCTGGGGGGGTCGCATTACAAAGGCAGCAGGCCTTTGAAGCTTCCCTCTCGAGCACTGTGCCAATCCTGGGGGAGGAGGTGCGACACCTCCGCCCAGGATGTGCTTTGTTTTTGGTCCCAGAGAGCGAGGCTCTCGACCCAGGGGTCCAGAAAACATGTCTGTTGGTGGCAGGCTGCCTAAAGCCAGTCTGCGACCACACCAGGGTTGGTAGGTTTTCAGTGGGCACCGCTGAGGTGCCCTCTGAGTACACGTTTTAATAAATCCCAAACTGTCATCCGTGTGGGTTTATTAAGACGAGTTGTTTAGTACCAAACACTCCTGGGTTCAGTGAAGCCATCATGGTGCTTGGGAACTCGAGTTGTCCAGTTTCCAGCCCATGTACTCTCCATGGCTTCCCTGGCACTTACAATATTTAAGAATAGACTTAAATATTGCAGGGGCATAACTGCTCATGCAGATATGCCCACCCGGAGATATAATACTCCCTGCCTTAGGGCTTGTAAGGCCTGCAAGAAGGGCGACTTACCTATACCTTAGGCAGTGCTGCTTGACATGGCACCCAGGCAGTGTGCCATGTCCACTTTGTCTTTTTTCTCTGCACCAAGGCATGCAGGCTGCAGTGGCAGTTTTCATGGCCTTGGTGAGGGGTCCCTCTTCAGGCACAATGCCTTAGGTACCAGGGGTCTCTGACTGGCTTTAGGCAGCCTGCCACCACCAGACAGGTTTCTAGGCTCCTGGGGTGAGAGCCCTTGCTCTCTGAGGCCAGAAACAATGCCCATCCTGGGCGCAGGTGTCACATCTCCTCCCCTAGGAAGGCACAGTGCTCGGGAAGGAAGCTTCAAAGGTCTTGCCACCTTTGTTATGCGACCCCAGCCTCTGCTGCTAGCAGCAGATGGCAGCCCCCGGTTCAAACTCCTACATTTTGGTGGGAAAACGGAGTATAGGAGGTGTGCCCCCCTTCGCCAACTCCACCCCTCAGGTGCTGGAAGTGAAGCACATTTTTCAGTGTCCACCATCTTGAAGATGGTGGGGCTTATCCAATCAGGGATAGATCCATACCTCCCTCAGGAGGGTGGCATAATAGAAGGCGTAGACACCCTAGTTAAGGGACCCAGCGGCTCATACCTGCCACTCCCTCTGTAACGCCCTTAAATCTAGTATTTAGGTGGCACCCCCAGATCCTGAAGTCATATTTCTAACAACCTACGAAGATCGGACACCAAAGAGCCGCAACAGCAAGAAAGAAGGACCAGTGACTGACTCAGCACCAGACCTGACGGCCTGTCTGCTGCCTTTCACTCTTGCTACACTAGTCGACTCATTCTGCAAGCCCCAGCAATCTCCAAAACCCTGGGAGGACTGCCTGCCTTCGATAAAGATCAAGAACTCCTTTGTCCAGAGGAAACCAACTTTAAAGAACAAAGAACTCTGCCTTGAGGAATGGCCATCTGACCCACCTCTGCACCAGACGCCAGAGTCCAAGTGGCACACTGGTCCTGCGAAGGTTCCCGAGCGACTGTAAGCCTTCCCGATGCAGAAGGACACCTCTGCACCCAGAGCCCCAGGGCCTTGGAGAGCTTGACCAACGGTGTCCCTACGTCCCCTAGCATCAGAACTTACCTGGGCAGCTGTGAGTTTTCTTCGTCCAGCCTCCTTGCCAGAGCCTGCAGCCTTTTTCCAAAACCGATCTCCCCAATTGATTTGCATTGGGCGCACAATGCTGTGTTGGCACTCTGCACCTGGCCGCCGAGGGTGTAAGTTTGGTGCTGCCTTGTGGCCCCCACTGTGCTTACCTTAACCCCTGGAGATTGACCACCGACACCGCTGTTATCTACCTGTAAACAGCACTTCTTTGATTATACCCGGTCTCCATTGGTTAACATTGGACACCCAACTCCGAAATGGACTTCTGCACCCGGCTGCCCCTGGTGGTGCAGTTTTGGTGCCAATTTGACCCTTGCCTGGTGTTGACCTGAAACCCCGAAGACTGGATTTGTAAGTTGTGTACTTAACTAAAAAACTGCATTCTTGTTTTCCTCCCATAGATTAACACTGCTGAACTGAAAAATTTGCTCAAAGTGTCCACTTTTTAAAGTGAAAATTATTTTTATTGAAAAACGTACTCCCCTTTTAACCTACATCTTGGTCTTAAAATAAATCTAGAAAGAAGCTTATTTTTCTAAAATTGGTGTGGATCTCCTTTTTGAGTCGTGTGTCATTTATTAATCATTGTGTGTCTTACACTCCTCTGTTAGGCCTAAGGCTGCTCGACTACACTACCACAAATAGAGCACTTAGGGTTTACATTGGGCCCTGTACGCTTCTGGGGGAATCTCTGGATTCTTTATACGATATAATCAATTATTAGTACATCACAAAAAGCCAGCTTCCTACATTCTAATACTTCCAACACGGATTAGCTTGCTCTGTAGCTATTATACTTTCAAACTTATGAGGTTGCTGCACTCACAGTAAATATGTTTGCTTTGCTGTTATTTTTTAGTGCTTCAGTGGTGAATCTGTGCAACTTCGAATGCTCACTTTGCTTCTTCACCTATCATTCCTTTTTTGCTTGGTGACATAAAAAATATATTACTGAAACGAGTGCTGGTAACATACGTTGAGTAACATCTGCTCGGCCAAAGAAGTGCCTAACAAAAATGATGAATGTGTCCTCATGTAATGCAACTGGTGCTATGTAAAGCGCTCCGATACCCGATTCGGGTCAAGTTCGCGGTATATAAAAAAAAAACTCTGTAGAAGTGTGAGGGTCTGAAGAACATAACAATGGGAGTAAAGCAAGACAGTCCCAAGAACAAACTTGTCTGTGTTAAAGAATAGACAGTCAAAGCTCGCAGACTCTTCCGACACAGATTACAATCCGCATCAAGCAGTCTTTCAGGTCAGGGCGTTCTGAACAAAGCCAATTTAGAAAAAACTGTTCTAAATTGAGACCTCATTGATAAGCAGACTCTGCACTTACGGAAGAAATTGCAATAGTCCATCAAAATAACGCTGCATGCCTAGACGAGGGAGGATTCAATAATTTTGCCGGGAACAGAACCTACACATTTGTTTATGTATAGTTTTCTTTAGCAGTAGAGATAATAGCAAAGTTATCTTGAGAGACGTTCCACTGTTCATAAACTAGTTTTTCAGAAACCAGGCTCACCAGATTGACAATGGTAGGCAGGAGATTATAATTAAGCCCTGCCCCAAACAGATATCTGGAACCAGAGGCACTTCAGGAGAAGCAGAAGTTCTGAGAACTGAAATCATCATGGTCAAAATACAGGAATCTGAATAACTCTATAACAGAAGGGTCGGCTGAAGAAGAATGGAGAACACATCAAACACTCCAGCAAGCCGTTTCCAACCTGGTTGCCAGTAAAGGCATTTCCTAACAATTTGGGAACAAGGAACCCCAGGATAACAGTATGTAGAGGCTAACTTTTTTTTACGCTTTATCGGCTGATGCAGATCAACGTTTTGGATAATTGGTACTTGTGCTTAGATAAGCTAATTTATCCCTTTACAATTAAATTTAAATTAAGATCCAGCATCTGTTTTTTAGAGGACACTCAGCAAAAAAAACTTGCCACGCTATCTCAGTAGAAACCAATAACCAGTGTCATGGTGCCACCAGGAGAGAATACAACTAGAGATGCAAGTCCTCCACACCGGCCAGTACAGCCAACAGGTGATAAATCACAACTTACATGAAAGCACGGTTTGTGGCTGATGACTTAGTCACATTCCTTACCTATACTCCCTTTATGGGGTGGTGATCATGTACCATCCGAGTATCTTTCTGATGTGATTGTGAGGCAAGTATGCTTGGCTCAATTTTCACATTCTCGACATTCTTTGCTCAGTTTATTGGCAACTCACTTGGCGAACCAATTCTGTGTACAACCGCCAAAAGGCTACATTGATTTGAAAGCTTTCCACTGCTGGAAGGATCCACTTAATTGTTTCGTTTCTTGTACTAACAGCTACAAATATCCCTCATTTTCTTTAATGACTGGCTTCCTTCCTTTTTGGTTAGGAGGTTCATCTCACTGAATCACTTCTATTTGCCGAATCTACTACATCCCTAAAGACAGGGATCACTCTCATGCAACGCTCATGTCCCAAGGACTAGGAGCTTTCTCAATGCATCATTTCCTGCTGCTGCTTAAATGTAATCAATATTCCCTGATTCTGTAACTCTGTTAGTTGATCATTAATGATTTCCTGGCACAGCATACAATAAAAGCTACATAGAAATATTTCCAAGGTAAAAATTATGCCATTATTTCAAATGTGTTTTTGATTTGAATGTCTTCTTCCCTCGAGAAAAATGGGCCCAGTGGGGTGCAAAAAGAAGCAAGTTCGTGACAAGGACAGAGGCTGCTCCATGCTTCAAAGTACAAGGCATTGAGGACGGACTGTAAAAGGTTGGCTTTGGGAGGACAGCTGGACAATTCAAAATCTAATAGCGCTATGGAAGAGACTTTTGGACAGTTCATTATAAACAATTGTAGAGGGTAAGTATGGATTTTAATTTTTATAATTTTCTTTTTAAAAGTTTTAATTAAAGAGAATTTTCTTTGAAAACGTCAACAAATCTAGGGGGGACTTACCTGGTGCATACACCTCATCATCACCCTGCTTCTCTCGGATGGAACGGTCACGCTGCTCAAGCCATCGTGGATCCAGCAGTCCAATTCGCATGTGCTCCTGCATTTTACTGGCTGGAATCTTCTCGCCGGTTATGGGCGAGACAAGGTACTCATCTGTGGCGGGTGCTGCTGGTTGAGGTTTAGAGGCTGGAACAAAGGTACAGATATTAGTGGAACTTATAGCGTTAGACAAGCTAGTAACCAGGGTGAGGGGATGATGCATTATGACAAGAAACTGTTGACGGCGAAAACCTTGTGTGTGAAAGGAGTTGATACTTTTGAGATACAAGTATGTGCAAAAGCTTAGCACCCAGGAGAGATGCGCTTCAGAGACAGAGTGGTGAAAGACTTACAACCGGACCAAAAAGAGCAAAGCAAAATGCAAAAATGAAGGAACTATTTTTCCTTATGGATATGTGCATGGTTACATAAGGCAGTCTGATAACAGCATTGACCAGGAAGGAGGTGATGTTACAGGGGAAGATCAAGAAGACAGGGATGGTGCACTGCGACCTTTTAACCCCAGACAGAATCCAGGGTATTGGAAGAGATAGAAGAAATAAGAAGGGATGATGCAAAGGCTCAAAGACAAAAGGCAGAAAACATACCTTTGGGATCATAGTCCTTCCTAATTATAACCTGGTCTGGAGTAGGTGGGAGAGGTGGCGGCATGGGGGTTTCAGAAGGTAGTGGAGCTTTCTGGCCATCCTCCTCATCATCGGATCCCTTAAGCAGTACAAAAGAAAAAAAGAAACATTAGGAGAGCATGTTTTGCCACTAGACCTTGGGGACTGAAGCGCTAAGCAGAGACTGAACTCATTACAAGTGAGAAGTGGTCCAAGCAAGAAAAATAAGCATAGTGATTCGCTGGTTCTGTAGAGAGCTGTTCATTCCCCACATGCTTTCATTTTGTGGTGCTGCTATATCATAATATATCTGAAAATGTAAATGTGTTGACATAATCACTAATGATACATAAAATATCGAAAACAAATATAATCATTCATGGTTAAATGACAGACAAGCATTGGCAAAGCCAATAGGTCTTGTTTAAACAAGTTATTGGCTTTGCCAATGTATTTTAGCCATATTGTATACCAGCGTGGCTGCTGTTCAGCATGGCTAAAAGTTAGTGGCATAGAGAAGAGTGATGAGAAGTCTTAGAGTGGAATGGCGAAGAGTAGAGTGTCAGAGTGGAGAAGCATTGAGGATAGTGTATTGGAGTGGCATAGAGTGGAGAAGCATTGAGGATAGTGTATTGGAGTGGCGAAGCATTGAGGATAGTGGAGTGGCATGGAGTGGCATAGAGTGGAGTGGCATAGAGTGGAGTGGACCGGTGTAGAATGTTGTAGAGTGTAGCGGCATAGAAATCAGTGGGGTACAACGTAGACTCGTAGAATACAGTGGTGTAGATTTGAGCGTTGCACAGTAGAGTGCAGTGGCGTAGAGTGCAATGGTGTGGAGTAGTGCAGAGTGCGGTACAGTGGTAGTGGTGCAGAGTGGTGAAAAGTAGAATACAGTGCTGTAAAGTTCAGTGGCATAGAGTGCTGTTGCACAGAGTGGAATGCTGCAGAACCCAGTGGCATAGAGTGGAGTGATGAAGAGTAGAGTGGCGTAGAGTGCATTGGTATAGGATGCAGTAGTGCAGAGTTGAGTGGCGTAGACTGCAGTGATGCAGAGTAGAGTGTCAGAGTTCAGGGGTGTAGAGTGACGTAGAGAGCAATGGCATTAAGTACAGTGGTGCAGAGTAGAGTGCAGTGGCGTACAGTTGGGTAGAGCAGAGTGGACTGGTGTTGCAGAGTAATGTGGCATAGAGTGCAGTAGCATAGAATTCAGCGTCTTACAATCCAGCAATGGTAGAATGCAGTGGCCTAGAGTACAGTGATGCAGAGTTCAGTGGCCTAGAGTACAGTGATGCAGAGTGCAGTGGCATAGAGTGGAGTGATGCAGAGTGCAGTGGAATAGAGTGGAGTGATGCAGAGTGCAGTGGCGTGGAGTGATGCAGAGTGCAGTAGCATAGAGTGGAGTGATGCAGAGTGCAGTGACAAGAGTGGAGTGATGCAGAGTGCAGTGACAAGAGTGGAGTGATGCAGAGTGCAGTGACAAGAGTGGAGTGATGCAGAGTGCAGTGACAAGAGTGGAGTGATGCAGAGTGCATTGGCACAGAGTGCAGTAGTGCAGAGTTCAGTAGCAGTGAATGCAGTGTTGCTGTGTAGAGTGTCAAGAGTGCAGTGATGCAGAGTAGTATAGACAGTAATGGCACAGTGTGGTATAGAGTAGATTGTTTTAGAGTAGAGTGAAGTGGCCCAGATTGGAGTGGAGCAGGGTGGAGTGCAGTGGTGTAGATTGTAATGGTGTAGAGTGTAGTGGCATAGAGTAGAGTCATGTACAGTGGATTGGGGTATAGCGCAGGGGTACAGACTAGAGTGAACTGGCAGAGTGCAGTGGCATAGACAACAGTCTTGTGCAGTGGCGTTGAGTGGAATTGTGCAGAGTAGAGTGGAGAGGCCTAGACTGGAGTGGTGTATAGTGTAGGGGCGAAGAGAGGGGTGGGGTAGAGTGCAGAGGGGTGGGGTAGAGTGCAGAGGGGTGGGGTAGAGTGCAGAGGGGTGGGGTAGAGTGCAGAGGGGTGGGGTAGAGTGCAGAGGGGTGGGGTAGAGTGCAGAGGGGTGTCAAGTGGAGTGGTGCAGAGTAGTGTGGAGTGGTTTTGAGTGGAGGATGCATGGTATGATAGCACACTACCATTACAGTTAACACATTTTGAACTGAAATGACCATTACGTTTGCACATTCAGATTTACTGATCAATCTATACAGCACACAAATGATAATGTGTGGAAATGGCAAGTGTATTGATTTTTTAAATCATATTAAAGTATTTGTTTCCAATTAACAAAAAATGTGCTTCATTTGTGCTTTCCTAATTCCGACATATTCTGAAATACTTCCACAGTTCATTTAAAAGTTGTTGTGTGCTAGAAAAAAACCCTTTCCTACCTTGAGGATCCAGCAAGTTTGTCACATAAATCTTCTCACTTTGAAGTTGGAGAAAGAAAAGTGAACACCAAGCTCCACTGGAAAACAGAGCCTGACATTTGACCCATGTCTTTAAATGCACAGCAAATGTAACAAGATACGAACAAGATTTACAGGCCTGTTTACAGAAAAGAGCACTCTTGAAAGAATACAAGGAGAGGTATTGTGAAAAGGCTTTGTCCTTGGGAGGGATGAATTAACACTGAACAGCCTAAAACAAATAAAGCCAGCAAACAAAAATTAAGAAAAGGAAAATGCTACTAACCCAGTATGCATCTGTTCTTGGCATGTAGAGCTGTAGAGTCGCATGCTGTGCATAGCTCGCCATCTGGTGTTGGGTCCGGATGTTTGCACTTTGTTTTTCTTCGAAGAAGTCTTTCCAGTCACGAGGTAGGGGACTCCTCCTTTCGGTGATAGTGCGCATGGGCATCGACTCCATTGTTAGATTGTTTGCCGTCAGAGGGTGATAATGGAGTTAGTAAGAGTAGTAAGAGATGTCCATGTATATATGTATCCAAGTAAGATGTAACTGCAACAGGTATAGGTACCCGGGGAGGCGGGTGGGCGCATGCGACTCTACAGCTCTACATGCCAAGAACAGATGCATAGTGGGTAAGTAGCATTTTCCGTTCGAGGCATGCGAGTTGTAGATCACATGCTGTGCATAGACTAAAAAGCAGTTATCTCCCAAAGCGGTGGCTAACCTGTAGCAGTTGCAGTGGTTTGAAATAATGTACGCAAAACTGCCTGGCCCACACTAGCTTGCTGTCTTGCCAACACATCAACACAATAGTGTTTTGTGAATGTGTGAGGTGTAGACCATGTTGCAGCTTTGCAGATATCATCTATGGGTATGTTTCCTAAAAATGCCATAGAAGCCCCTAGTTTGCGAGTGGAGTGCGCTCTAGGGGGATTACTTTTGCATAGTATATTTGAATGCACTTGACTATCCACCTTGCAATGCCCGATTTTGATATTGGATTGCCTTTATGTGGTGGAGCAAAAGCGACAAATAGCGGTTTTATTTTGCAGAAAGGTTTTGTCCTTTCTATATAGTAAAGAATTGATCTTTTCACATCTAAAGTGTGTAAAGCATGTTCTGCCACAGAATCTGGTTGAGGGAAAAACACAGGCAACTCAACAGATTGGTTGATATGAAAAGCAGAAATGACCTTTGGTAGAAATTTTGGGTTAGTCCGGAGAACCACTTTGTTTTGATGTATTTGTAAGAATGGTTCTTCTATAGTTAGTGCCTGAAGCTCACCCACTCTCCTCAGAGATGTGATCGCTATGAGGAAAGCTACCTTCCAAGTAAGAAATTGTATTTCACATCTATGCAATGGTTCAAAGGGTGGACCCATTAGCCTGGTGAGTACAATGTTAAGATTCCACACTGGAGCAGGTGGAAGCCTTGGAGGAATGTTTCTCTTAAGTCCCTCCATAAATGCTTTAATGACAGGCAATCTAAAAAGAGACAGATGTTGTCCGATTAGTAGGTATGCAGCTATTGCAGCAAGATGTAAGCGCATGGAAGAGTACGCTAAATTGGAACACTGCAGATGTAGTAAATAGGAAATGATGTTTTGAAGTGAAGCGTCCAGTGGATCTATTTGATTGGTATTACAGTATATCACAAATCGCTTCCACTTTGCTGCATAGTATGCTCTTGTGGTAGGACGTCTAGCCTCTTTGATAATGTTCATGCAGTCTGGCGGAAGATTAAGGTAGCCAAACTAAGATTTCAGGTGCCAGAACTCAAGGTTGAGATGTCTGGGATCTGGATGTCTTATCTCTCCATGGCTCTGAGTGAGCAGATTGGGAGTGAGGGGTAGTTTTTGGTGAGGAACTACTGAGAGCTCCAACAGGGTTGTGAACCAGGGTTGTCGGGCCCATGTGGGAGCAACTAGGATTAATGTCAGGGACGCCTGTCTGAGCCTCCGAACCCCTAATGGAATGAGTGGGAGAGGCAGAAAAGCGTAGGCAAATATCCCTGACCAATTCATCCATAGTGCATTGCCCTTGGACAATGGGTGTGGATGTCTGGATGCAAAGTTAGGACATTTTGCGTTTAGATTTGTGGCAAACATATCTGTGTCTGGAAATCCCCACATTTGGAAGAATGGGAGAAGAACTGGAGGGTGGAGTTCCCATTCGTGGATCTGTTGTCTTTGACGACTGAGCAGATCTGCAATCTGATTGTTTACTCCTGGAAGGTGTTCTGCAAGGAGAAACATTCTGTGATGTATGGCCCATGTCCAGATGGTCTGTGCTAGCTGTGATAGCTGGAGTGTCCCCCCCCCTGTTTCTGTATGTAGTACATTGCTGTCATGTCTGTACGGATCAGGACAGCTTTGCCTACTAGATGAACTTGAAACGCTTTTAGCGCTAGAAAGATCGCTAGCAGCTCTATATGATTTATGTGAAGCTGCTTTTGCTGCAGGCTCCACATGCCCTGAATTGTATGCGTCTGGAGATGAGCTCCCCAACCAGTGAGCGATGCGTCTGCTGTTAGCACTATCTGTGGAACCGGGTCGATGAAGGGCCGCCCTTTTGAAAGGTTTTGTGTATTCCACCACTGCAGAGAGCGATGTGCGCGGCTGTCCACAAACACCAGATCTGATAACCGACCCCGAGCCTGGTTCCATTGACGTGCTAAACATTCTTGGAGAGGACGCATTTGAAGTCTTGCGTAAGGTACAATTAGGATGCAAGAAGCCATCATTCCTAGTAGTTGCATGAACACTCGAGCTGGTAATGAGTGTTGGGGCCGAAACTGAGAGATTAGAGTCTGCATGTTGCGGATTCTGGCTGGGTTGGGACATGCTAGAGCTTTTTGAGTGTTTATTGTGGCTCCTAGATACTCCTGTATGTTGGATGGTTGTAGATGAGACTTGGCCATGTTTACGGTGAACCCAAGTTTGTGGAGAAGCTGCACTGTTTTTTTGAGTGTGGCGTAGGCAGCTTTGTTGCGAGCTGGCTTTTATGAGCCAGTCGTCTAGATATGGGAAAAAGTGAATTTGTCTTCTTAGATGAGCTGCGACTACTGCCAAGTACTTTGTGAAAACCCTGGGTGCGGTAGTTACTCCGAATGGGAGGACCTTGAATTGATAATGCTGACCCTCTACCACAAACCTGAGGTATTTGCGGGGAGTAGGGTGTATGGGAATATGGAAATATGGAAATAAGCGTCCTTACAATCCAGAGCGGATAGAGATTCGCCTTGTTGAAGTAGTGGGAGCACTTGCTGAAGTGTGACCATGTGAAAATGGTCCGACTGAATGTATAAATTTAGTTCTCTGAGGTCTAAATTAGGCCTGAGAGACCCATCCTTATTGGGAATTAAGAAATACAGGGAGTATACCCCGGTTCTTGGTATTGTAAGGGGACTAGCTCTATAGCATGTTTTTCCAACAGAGAGAGAACCTCCTGTCTGAGGAGGGTGATATGTTCTTGTGATATTGCATGTGTTCTTGGAGGAATATTTGGGGGGAATGTCTGTAAGCTCCAGGCAGTAACCACATTGGATAATTTGTAGAACCCACTTGTCTGAGGTTATTGAATTCCAGACAGGTAGGAAATGAGAGAGACGTCCCCCGACAGGAGTGGAATGTTCGGGGGGTGCCTGAAGGAAGTCACGGTTTGTTTGCAGGGGCAGTGCGTGTGGAGTTGCCTCTACCTCTTCCCTTCCCGTTGTTTCCTCTAAAAACCCCTCGAAAGTAGCCTCTTGATGAGGGTGATTGGTTATTACCTTTGTAAGAGGTGGAGGGAGTTTCTGTGGATACAGTCTTGGAGTCACCCCTGTAAAAGGAGCGACGAAAGGAACTTCTATTTGTAGATGACTGGAACGTCCCCATGGACTTTGCGACCTGTGTGTCTTTTCTCATTTTTTTCAGCGAGGTATCAACTGCTGGGCCAAAGAGATGTTCTTTATCAAATGGTTGATTGAGAATGGACGTTTGCACCTCAGGCTTGAATCCTGAGATTCTCAACCAAGCATGCCTGCGTAATAGTACGCTACTGTTTACTGCACGAGCTGCCGTGTCTGCTGCGTCTAGTGCACATCTAATGGAAGTATTAGTAATGAGTTGGCCTTCCTGGATAAGATCATTATCTCTAGTCTTATGCTAGTCAGGGAGAAATTGCATGAGCTTTTCTAGCTCATCGTAATGAGCCCTATCGTACCGGGCCAACAAGGCTTGTGTATTAGCAATGCTCCAATGATTGGCCGCTTGGGAAGCTACTCTTGCCTGAGGCATCAATTTGCTTGGACTCCTTGTCAGGAGGAGGGGCCTCCCCTGTGGTTTGTGAGTTAGCTCTCTTATGTGCGTTGGAAACCACAAGAGAGACTAAGGGCAACTGACCTTTGATGTAAGTGGGGTCAATAGGTGCAGGCTTATATTTTTTCTCCACTCTAGGTGCGATTATTCTTGCCCTTACAGGATCTTTGAAAATTTCATCTGTGTGCTTTAACATGCCTTTAAGCATTGGCAGTGTATGAATGGTTCTTTTAGTGGAACTTAGGGTCTCAAATAGAAAGTCCTCTTCCAACGGCTCCTCATGTAGCTCCACCCCGTGATATTGAGCAGCTTTGTTAAGTAGCTCAATATATCCAATGTTATCATCAGGTGGCGAAGGTCTGGACGGATATAGATCAGGGTCATTATCCGTGTTTGGGTCAGTGTGATAATTCTCCCAGGGGTCAGTGTTCTGTGGCCTATCTTGATCCTCATCCCCATCATCCTGTGGGTCAGGTGATAGTGGTGGTAATAAGTACGTTGGGATCAGTAGGGGAAGGAGGTGGAATGTAAGGTGGAGAAGGGTTAGTACCCACACTTTTCCTTTTGAGAGGAATGTGGTAGTCCTCTAGCTGGTCTATTTTCCGTTTTTTTGGAAGGGTGGCATGTATATGTCCTGTTTCTGGGTGTATCACCAGCTTTTTCTGCTTCTGATCCGACAGCATTGCATCGGGCCGAGGCTCTTTAGACAGAATGTCTTTGTCCTTACTCGCCGGTGTTGGCGTCGAAGGTTTCGGTTCCAAAGCTTTCGGTGCAGAGGGTGAAATTTTAGATACCGATGGGACCGGCACCGAGAGATGTTTTGGTTTGGCTTTCAGTGCCGAAGGTGTTGGTTGGGCACCGATATGGGGCCGACTCGAGCCCGAGCCGGACGGCTTTTCTTTGTGTTTCGATGCCGGGCCCGGGGACGGGGTGTCCGAAACTTTTTGTCGGTGCCGACCTTGGACCGAAGGCAGAGGAGGGACCGGAGCCTTTTTCTTTGTTTGATGAGGGGCCAAGGGGGTATCTTTACTCACGGTACGTTGAGCCGGAATAACCTGCTCCTCTTCTTCCATTTCGGAGTTGGCTTCGGACAGGGAGATATGTTGTTCTTCTTCCTCGGCTCCTTGAGCGTGATGTTCTGCGTCGGAATCCTCACCGAGGATGTCTGGTGCGGAGCCGGTTTGATGTTGCATCTCGTGACGTCGAGCCCGACTGTCACAAAGCGTCTTCTTCGAACGAAACGACGGCACGCGTCGCAGTCTTTCTCGTCGTGTTCTGGGGATAGGCAGAGGTTGCACACTTCGTGCAAGTCGGTGCGTGGAAACTTAGCACGACACCCGGGGCAGAACTTGAAGGGAGTCCGTTCCATCGACTGTTGGAGCTATGAGCGCGGGTAGGCCCGACGGCCCGCCACGAGTTTTCCGATCGAAGTTGTCTTGAGTTGATACAAAACGCAAAGAATGGGAAGTCGCGATCGATAACAATACCGTCGAGGGTAGTGGATTGCGCGTCGAAGGGGTCCGAGAAATGGTGCCGAACTGGAGCGCAGCAATACACATCCGAACCCGATGGCGGAAAAAACAATCTAACAATGGAGTCGATGCCCATGCACACTATCACCGAAAGGAGGAGTCAGCTACATTGTGACTGGAAAGACTTCTTCGAAGAAAAACAAAGTGCAAACATCCGGACCCAACACCAGATGGCGAGCTATGCACAGCATGCGATCTACAGCTCACATGCCTCGAACTGTAAGTTACAAATCACAAAGCCAATGGCAAGCAACAGGCAGAATGCATTCCCAGGGAAGCTTTCTGAATGTGCCCAAGATGTCTTTAACAAACAAGACGGCTGCGCGGTCTGGTAGGATTCGACCTACAAATCAATTCAATATTAAGTGCTTCAACATCCCATTAGGGGTAACTAGCGCTATATAAATGCAAACCTTTTTTGCCTCTTCTATCCCTCTGCTATCCTTCTCAATCCAAATAACTGACTAATATCCACCACTCAAATTACTTTCATATTTCACTATACTAATTCAACACTAATCCTTTATGGGTTCCGGAGTAGCATGCTACTCGCCGAAAAAGCGCTTTCTGCGCCTCGTCAGGGGTAGTAAGCGCTATATAAATGCAATTACAATACATTACAATACAATAAGGTAGGTTTTATGAGCCATGAACAAGAATCAAGAACATAAGATCTTAAATTTTAGGTGACAGAAAAACAGTTGAACTCCTCAATATGCAGGACGAAGAAAAGGACAGAAGATGGATACAGTTAGAATGTTACCAAACGGGTTTGTAACAATTCCTGTGCCACTTCAAGTTGTTGTCAAAACATGCACTACCTTTACCCCGTTTGCGCAATACAACATAGAACTGGGACCATTTGGTTTTCTCAAAAAGAAAAATACACACTTCATAAGTAGACCGCAAAAGAATTCAGTCTGAATACAGAGGGAGATGCAGGACAACCTCCGGTATGTGAATACCAAAAACTGATATGTCAGGAGTACTTAAAAACCTTGAAGCGAGCAGAGTTTAGGAATTCCAAGTAGGAGGGGTTATTGCAACAGTTGCATTGGTAGAGGTATGCAGGAGGCAGCGATGATGGTTCACGGAGGAATGGATATAAGAGCATGCATGTGCAGAATGGCAGAGGGCAGTAAGTCACGCTTCAAGACAGTCAAGTCTAAGTGACATGGTAGAACGGATTTGAATAGTCTCACTGCTCACATCCACAGTTGAGCTCCTGGTAAGTGGGTATATCTATGTGACACATTCAAGTTGGCTCTAGAAATTGAAGTAAGAATGCATTGCCCAGTTGATTCTGTAGGTTTAAGCCTTAAGTGTTCGATTAACAGGTGTAGACTAACCTCTTGATCTACCTTTTCCTATCTACTTTCAGCTTGGGTCTCTGATCGAGGATATTAAGCTCTGTAGCATCTAGGTAGAGCAGTTCCAAACTAAGCAACACCCATAGATTGCTATGCTAGTGAGAGATGCCACCACCACCTCTGTGGTCTTAGTATAGCTGTTCTTAGAAAGAGGATGGAAGCGGGTTGTGCATGTGTCTTTTTATGTTGGTTAGAACAGTGGGAGGAGCTTAGTATAGCTGTGACAAACTCTCCACTTTGGGGTACTATGTGTAGACAGATAGCAGTGCAGGCTCTGGGCAGAGGGTGTGTAGTCTTAGCATAGCTTATCACAGCTACACTGAGGGCGTAGATTTTTACTGTAGTAAGAGACCGCATGAGATACAGCAGCTTCTGGCTACACACCGGTCACAGAGTTAATTCTGTTTAAGGTATCCCTATGTGAGCTTGTGCCATGTACACTGACAGGCCATTGAGGACTATAAAGAAACCAAAAGGAAATGTCTTCTAGTGGTAATGCTGACTGCCAGTGTCAGATCTACAGAACTTCCAATAACATACATGAATGGGGATATGGAAAAAGGCGTCCTGTATATCTACCTAGCATAATCAATCTCCTTTATGAATTGGTTTGTCTACTGTCACTATTTTGAACTTTTCAAACCTATGGACAGATTAACCCCACAAACATTTAGGATGCTTACAGAGAAAAACCAAGATCATCCAGGCCTCCTGGTTTCTTAGGTACTAGCTCCATGGTAAAAGATCTTCATGGTAATGGGTATCTGTGAAATCAAACTGGGGTAGCCATGAATCGCAATGGTTAGCAATCGGGACTGGAGAGTTATGAGAGTTCAGATCAGTATATTCTGCAGCTGATCATAAAAAAGCATGCTGCAAGGGTGAGAAAAAGTCACAAAACTCTTCTTTTGCCAGGACATTGGTTTTGCTACTTACTAATCTTATAAACCTGAAAAATCTTAGCAAAGAATTAAAAGAACCCGTAGCAGGAGCATGGAGAGTGAACCAAACATTCAGGCTGTTGCAAATCCCATCTTACTGATGCCATTTACCTGCATTATCTTTTCTCTGGATAAGCGTACACAAAATAAACAAGATGATAATTGAACCTTGAAAGCCTTCAATCAAGCAAGAGAATGGGACATGCATCACATTGCTCTGGCAGCCATGTATTGCCTATTGATGCTGTGAGTTCATGGATAAGCCCTCTCCAGGCAAGAAGATAAACCCATTTCCCACATGAAAAAACCTGGGCTTAAATAAGGACTGCACCAAAGCGTGGTGGGGTTGTGAGATGAGACTAATCAGTTAAGTTGCCAGAAACAGTAAAGAGAAAGACAAAAGGAGGTCAGTCATTTCTCCCTAAAGTTTCCATCAGTGTCTCAGAGATGTAACATTTTCAACGTACGCCGTTGTGCGCCACTTCGAGTGGTCTACTTTGTTAGTTGCCAGTACAATGTTTGATTTCTAAAGTCAGATGCTTTTGGCCACTGGCAGAGGCTCACTTTGACCTACCTCATCCATGTCTTGCACTTGTGTATCCTGGTCAAGCTGAGATGTTGACTCTGTGGCTGCTGTTGTTGAAGCTGCTGCTTTCTCCTCCTTTGGTTCTTCTTCGTCATCTGACTCCACCTCCATTTCCACATCCTCACTCTCTCCAAACTTCTCATAGCGCTCCTGAATTAGAATGCGAGCCCCCAGCTCTTCTGGGGTAGTTGGAGGAGGGAAGTTTCCTGCAAAGAAGCGGGCACACTTGTAGAGAGTTATACATTTCTTTAAGGGGAAAGCATCTAAAACAAAATGTTCACACTGGGGCACTATTTCAATTTTACAGACATAAGAGAGAGTAACCATGCTACCAATGGCTATACTATGAAACAATCTACTATGGTCCACATGCATAATGGAAAATATCATGTCATTAATTTGCATTTTGCATAATGCCTTCCATGGGTCTCCTAAAAGTGCTGAGGCATGGAAAAGAGGAAGTATGAGAGAGGAAATGAGAGGACACGTTAAAGGGAATAAGGGAGGAGCCTTGTTCTTAGAATGTCTCCCCCCAAATCACTAGTATTCCACTGGCATAAGCAATAGTGGTATGTATGCACAGCTGGCATAAGGTGTCTACTTGGCATGGGGGAAGTAGAGTGGTAAGTGAGCAGGAAAAGAAATGGGGCTGGAAAAGCCTAGGAGGCAAAGGAAGAAGGGAGGAAGTAGAATTCAGGGCTATGAGTAGAATTAGGGCTGGAGGCATAGAAGTACTTTTATAAAATGTGTAAGATTCTAGGGCAGATAAAGCCATCTCCTTCTACCTCAATGTCTACAGTCAGACATCTCATGCAGCCGATCTCCAACATGAGTTGCTGACTAACAGATGAACTCATCTGTTACTGGGTTGTGACATCCTTTGTGAATGGACACAAAAGATCCCAACAATAACATTTAAGTCAATTTTTGTTTCCCTTTGATGTATGAACAGGGCTTGAAATGTGAAACTAAAAAGGACATCCAAAGCAATAAACTACTTAGAGGTTAGAACCATTTCCTTTTTGGAAATTAGATTTTTATGAGATTCACACACACAGGAAAAAACTGTCAACATGTAAAGAATCCACAGTGAAGCAAGCACTGAGGAATGAAGTATCAATGATTTTGAGGACAAATTGCTTAGGCACAAGTTTAGTTCAAGTCAGCATCAAGAAAATGTAACAAAAGAACTGCTGGAGAAACATTTTAGAGTGGACGCTAGGTCAACCATGAAGGAATGGTTCGTGAGAAGGCAACACATTTTGATACAGAGTCTATCAAGGTAATAACTAGAAAAAAATCCATAATGTGCATGAGTTATCTTGTTACACTTAAGTCTTAGATTTAGGTTCTGTTAGGTTAAGAATGTAACTTTTTTGGAAGTATGATGCAATATAGGTGGTCAAATTTAAAGTAATTCAAGTATTGCCTGGTTAATAAAGGAGGACAACATTTGAACTGAAATTGTGATTTTGTGGATTAACTTGGGGGATTGGAGGAAGTGAAGAAAAGACAAGAGGGAACCTTTCCAACTACAGGTATGTGGAGGTACAGATTTTGCACTGTTAACACTATTGTCAAATGTCCATGTGAGTGTTTTACCCCGTGTAAAGCTTAAAAATGGTTAAGAAATTCCTGGTGAACCTCCAATTGTTGGTGGGAATTTTGAAACCTTCCATTGACTGAAGTCTTGAATACTTTAGTCTTCTAGACATTCCAGCAGAGATCGCATCATGAGCGTTCTCACAGAACAGAACAAACACAAGAATATCAGCCTCAGTAAGCCCTAAAATGGTCAGGCATCACCGCAGACAGACAGTTATCAGTGGAACAGCATCACTTTGGTCATTGACATATGCATTTGTTTTGACGATGTAGTCAATGTATTAACGCTCATGAAGATTTCCGATATATACTGAGCCTGGTTTAGTACCTTGAGAGAGAGAGAGAAACCATATCGCACAGGTTGAGAAGCCTGGCTGTTGAAGCAGAAACTACCAGCAATTGGTTAATATTTTTAGAAAGATGGAGTAGTTGGGAGAAAAGCTCAGAATGATCTCTTACAAAGACACCAACAGATACGTTCTTGAATAACCATGGCCTCATCATCAGACCAAAGAGAAGAATCCTCATCAAGTGATATGGCTAATCCGTAATAATAAACACAAAGTATTGGCTGCAGATTTTCACTTATTAGGACGCAAAATTATGCACCTTGATGGGAAATATAGTAATTTTTATGTTAGGATGTAATATTTTGATCTCAGCAGTGCAACAAAAATCTTCATTTTTATTCCTGTTAAACAGCACCATGTGTGAGATGAGAAAGTTACCTTGAACAAATTCCGTAGGAACATGGATCCTATTGAAACAAGAAGTACGAACCTGTTAAGATCAGAGCAATTTGCTATGTCTTGAGAGGACTGGTTTAAAAGCTTTGGCTCCAAATTAAAACACTCAATCAAAAAAGATATGCACTAGGAACAGGTTAAAGGTCCAGAACCCATACTCCCATTAGGCAATGTACCAATACAAATGGAGAGTAACTGTTCCTATCGAAAAAGATATACAAATAAGGTGTAGGTGGACAACCCAACAGTTGAGGAGGAGTCTTCCTTATTGGAAGATTCTTTTTTTTTTTTGATTTTCAAAACCTTTATTGAAAAAAGTGGCATGTTACATTCATCACTCCGTTAAGTAGCATAACGATGGTTTCCTCCCGCGGGGAAGATCAGCATTACAGAGTAATTACATTTAGAATAGCACAGGACACTGTACTTTGACTTGGTGTCTGTGGTTGTTGTATTTGCGAGGGCCGTATGTGTTCAGTCAGGAATTATGGCTGGAGTCCGGCGGGTCGCTGCTGTCTATTTGGGCGTTAGCGATTGGGGAGTCTGTGGCCGGTTCGTCCGGGTTGGCCAAACTATGCAGGTAGGAGATGAGAGGGCCCCATATGTCAGGAGGTCTGCTTGCAGCTGGCATCAGGTCCCAGAACTCACCCACAAGCGTCTGGCAGTAAGCAGCGTCGTCCAACCAGCATTTAGTTAAGGGTGCCGGTTTGCGACCCCAGTGGATAGCCACCCGGCGCTTGGCAAGCACCAGGAGCATCGCGGTCAGCTTGCGGTTAGCGTCTGAAACGTGTTTAACATGACCCAGGAGGCACAGTAGGGGATCGGGGACTATACGCTCAAGTGTGATATCGCTAATTACAGTGCACACCTCCAACCAGAACGAGGAGACACAACCAGGCCAGGTGCGCGAAGTCCGCGCCGGGGGCTGCGCACCGGACCTGCACCCGTCAGACCCATTCTGTGTAACGATGTGGGGGTACGATAAAGCCTGTGTAGATATTTAAAATGAAAGAGCCGCAGGCGGTACCTTATTGGAAGATTGAGCCCTCACACACCCAAGTGGGCGTCATGCTTGGGTTACACAGTTGGAGATCATCCAAACATAGTTTCCATGTATGCGGACGATAGGCTGATATATTTATGAGCTGACCCTGCCATTCTACCGGGGATTATGTCGGCCTTAAGATGCCTTTGGCCGCATCTCCGAACTGAGAACCAACTGAGGGAAGGAAAATGCTACTTACCAGTATGCATCTGTTCTTGGCATGTAGAGCTGCAGATCCTCACACTGTGCATTAGATCGCCATCTGGTGTTGGGCTCGGATGCTTGCACTTTGTTGTTGTCTTCGAAGAAGTCTTTGTAGTCATGTGATAGGTGACTCCTCCTTTGGACAATAGTGCGCATGGGCATCGACTCCATCCTCAGATTGTTTTTCGCCATATTGGGGAGTGATGGAGTTAGTAGAAAAGGAAAAAGATGTCCATGTGTGTGTATCTAATTAAGATAGGACTGGAACACATACAGGTCCCGGGAGGTGGGTGGGCGTGTGAGGATCTGCAGCTCTACATGCCAAGAACAGATGCATACTGGTAAGTAGCATTTTCCGTTCGAGGCATGTGAGCTGCAGAGCTCACACTGTGCATAGACTGTACAGCAGTATCTCCCCTAGCGGTGGTCACCTGTATGTGTTGCAGTAGTTTGAAAAAGGGTTTTAAGGACAGCTTGGCCCAATGAAGCTTGTTGCTTGGCTTGCACATCAACACAATAGTGTTTAGTGAAGGTGTGTATTGTAGACCATGTGGCTGCCTTACATATGTCTTCTAAGAGAATGTTCCCTAAGAATGCCATGGAAGCCCCTAGTTTGCGTGTTGAGTGCGCTCTAGGGGGAACTGATAATGTGCGTTTGGCTTTTTGGTAGCAGATTTGGATACATTTAACAATCCACCTTGCAACCCCGGCTTTTGAGATGGGATTACCCTTGTGTGGTGGAGAGAAAGCTACAAACAATTGTTTGGTTTTGCGAAAAGACTTGGTTCTGTCAATGTAATACATAAGGGCTCTTTTGACATCTAGGGTGTGGAGAGCTCTTTCTGCCACGGAATCTGGGTTTTGGAAGAACACGGGTAGTTCTACCGATTGGTTAAGGTGGAAAGGCGAAATGACTTTGGGAAGGAATTTTGGGTTTGTCCTGAGAACTATTTTATTATGATGTACTTGCAAGAAAGGCTCTTGTATAGTTAAAGCCTGTATCTCACTGACTCTTCTGAGAGAAGTTATTGCAATGAGGAACGCCACTTTCCATGTAAGGAATTGAAGTTCACATTTATGTAGGGGTTCAAAAGGTGGTCCCATGAGCCTGGTAAGTACTATATTAAGATTCCACACTGGGGAAGGTGGTAATCTGGGAGGTATAATGCGCTTAAGGCCTTCCATAAAGGCTTTAATGGCGGGGACTCTAAACAGTGATAAGTGTTGCCTGTTTTGTAAGTAAGCAGCAAGGGCTGCGAGGTGCATACGTATGGATGAGTATGCAAGATTACATTTTTGCAAATGTAGCAAGTAGCAAATGATGTTTTGCGTGGAGGCCTGTAATGGTTGGATATGATTGTTAGTGCAATAAATAGCTAATCTTTTCCATTTTGCTGCATAGCAGGCTCTGGTAGTTGGGCGTCTAGCCTCTTTAATAATGTTCATACAGTCTGGCGGCAGGTTAAGGTAACCGAATTCTAGGACTTCAGGAGCTAGATCGCAAGGTTCAGTTGAGATGGATCTGGGTGCCTTATCTCTCCATGGCTCTGCGTTAGCATTGATGGGAGAGGTGTAGTCTTTGGTATGGGACTACCGATAGTTCTAGTAGTGTGGTGAACCACGGTTGGCGTGCCCATGAGGGAGCTACTAGTATCATTTTTAGAGACTGTTGTCGGAGCTTGCGTACTACAAGTGGGATCAGTGGTAGCGGTGGAAAAGCGTACACAAATTTGCCGGACCAGTTCATCCATATCGCATTGCCCTGGGACTGCGGGTGTGGAAACCTGGCGGCGAAGGTTGGGCATTTTGCGTTTTGGTGTGTGGCGAACAGATCTATGTCTGGCTGGCCCCACATCTGGAAAAAAGGTAGAAGAACTTGTGGATGTAGTTCCCACTCGTGAATCTGTTGTATCTGTCGAATTAACAGATCGGCAATCTGATTGTGAACCCCTGGTAGGTGTTCTGCCAGAAGGTATATGTTTTGTGGAATGGCCCACCTCCAAATGTTCTGTGCCAGTTGGGACAGTTGTGGAGAGTGTCCCCCCCCCTGTTTTTGTATATAGTACATGGCTGTGATGTCTGTTCGGATCAGGACAGCCTTGTTTTGTACGTGGAGTTGAAAGGATTTGAGAGCTAGGAATATAGCTAGTAACTCCAGGTGGTTGATGTGGAGCAGCTTTTGAGTGGTCCACTTGCCCTGTGTTGTATGATCTAACAGGTGTGCTCCCCATCCTGTGAGTGATGCGTCCGTGGTTAGTACTATTTGTGGAACCAGCTCTAGGAACGGC
Source organism: Calotriton arnoldi (assembly GCA_963921515.1). NCBI lineage: Eukaryota > Metazoa > Chordata > Amphibia > Caudata > Salamandridae > Calotriton > Calotriton arnoldi. The sequence continues at coordinate 762,186 of CAWUFW010001721.1, read as the reverse complement.
CGCCCTTTGGACAAATTTTTGGTGTTCCACCACTGCAGAGAGCGATGTGTGCGGCTGTCCACCAACACCAGATCTGTAAGATGTCCGTGAGCCTGGTTCCATTGGCGCGCTAGGCACTCCTGTAGAGGACGCATTTGAAGTTTTGCATACGGGACGATGAAAATGCAAAATGCCATCATGCCGATTAGCTGCATAAACACTCTGGCTGGGAGAGAGTGTTGCATTTGAAACCTGGGGACAAGGGTTTGTATACTGGCTATCCTGGCTGGGCTGGGGTAGGCTAGAGCAGTGGAAGTGTTTATTGTGGCTCCCAGATATTGAAGTATATGGGAGGGTTGAAGGTGCGACTTGGTATAGTTTACTGTGAACCCCAAGTTGTGTAATGTGTGTATTGTTTGGTGAGTGTGTTGAACACACTGGTTGAATGATTTGGCTTTGATGAGCCAGTCGTCCAGGTATGGGAAGACATGTATTTGTTGTCTTCAGTAGGTGCGCTGCTACTACTGCAAGGCATTTGGTAAACACTCTTGGAGCAGTGGTGACTCCGAATGGAAGTACTTTGAACTGGTAGTGCTGTCCATGGAGTACGAACCTTAGATACTTCCTGTGAGCAGGATGTATGGGAATGTGGAAGTAGGCGTCCTTGAGGTCTAATGTGGCAAGGAAGTCTTGTTGTTGTAGTAAGGGAAGCACTTGCTGGAGAGTGATCATGTGAAAATGATCTGAATGTATATACTGATTGAGGGGTCTGAGGTCCAAAATAGGCCTTAGAGTGCCATCCTTCTTGGGGATTAGGAAGTACAGGGAGTAGACCCCTGTACCCTGTTGTAGTAGAGGAACTGGCTCTATGGCGTGCTTTTGAAGCAGGGAAAGTACCTCTTGCTGTAAGAGCGTAAGATGGTCTGCGGACATTGGACGCTGCTTGGGTGGTATGTTGGGGGGGGGGTAGCTGTTAGTTCCAGGCAGTAGCCATGTTGGATAATTTGTCTCACCCACCTGTCTGTTGTAATGGAGTTCCAGACAGGTAGGAACTGTGATAGCCGTCCCCCGACAGGGGTGGTGTGGTCGGGGGGAAGTGGAGGGAAGTCACTGTTTAGGAGTGGTGGAGGTACGGGTGTTGTTATTACCTCGACCTCTGTCCTTAGTGTTGTTGCCTCTATAACCACCTCTAAAGTATCCTCTACTGGGAGATGTTTGGGTGGTGTTTCTATATGAAGAGGAATTGTCTGTGGTGGTGTTCCTAGAGCCCCCTCTGTAGAAGGAGCGGCGAAAGGAGCCACGTTGATGCGGGGACTGCAATGCTCCCATTAACTTGGCAGTGTCAGTATCCTTTTTCATTGTGTCAACAGCAGGACCAAAGAGTTGGTTTTGGTTAAATGGCTGGTTTAAGATGGTAGTTTGGACTTCTGGCTTAAAACCTGAAATGCGGAGGCAGGCGTGCCGTCTGATGAGTATGCTAGTGTTGACGGACCTAGCGGCGGTGTCGGCTGCATCCAGGGCACACTTAATGGAGGCATTTGAAATAAGTTTGCCCTCCTGAATGAGGTCATTGGCCTGTGTCTTGTACTGATCAGGTAGGTGTTGCAATAGGGTCTCTAGCTGATCATAGTGGGCCCTATCGTACCTAGCTAGTAGTGCCTGGGTGTTAGCTATGCGCCAGATGTTGGTGGCCTGCGCAGCTACACGTTTGCCAGATGAATCCAACAATTTTGACTCCTTATCAGGGGGCGGAGCATCCCCTGAAGTTTGGGAATTAGCTCGTTTACGAGCATTAGAGACGACCAGGGAGTCAAGAGGGAGCTGACCTTTGATGTAGGCTGGGTCATCAGGGGCAGGTCTATACTTTTTATCTATCCTAGGGTTAAGGATTCTGGCCCTTACAGGGTCGTTAAATATTTCAGGGGCATGTTTAATGACACCTTTGATCATAGGTAAAGTTTGAACAGTTTTTTTAGACTGTTCAAAGGTGTCTAGAAGGAAATCTTCCTCTGTTTGGTTGGTGTTTATATGCACCCCGTGAAAGACAGCAGCCCTGTGGATGAGTTGTCCAAACCCAATGTGATCATCTGGTGGAGATGGTTTTGTGGGATAAGGTGGAGGGCTGGGGAGGTCTGTAGGATCTATGGGGTCGTTGTAGCCCCAGTCGTCCTGTGGTGGGTTATCTGGGTCCAGAAGTAGATTATCAGGGTCATCACCATACCCCATGTCGTCCTGATATTCATGTGGGGGAGAAGTTACAGGCTGAGGCGGTGTAACAGGGATGTGGAGAGGAGGGGTGTTAGATAGAGGTATAGGAGAAGGAGGCATAGGGGAAGTAGAAGAGTCCTTGTTTGTAGGGACAGGCTTGTGGCGTGGCACAGAGGAGATATGTCCAGTTTTAGGGTTAATATGTATTTTGTGTTGATTAGGATCAATGGGATCCGGTCGAAACAGTTCCTCCTCCTGAATATTTGGCTTCGGCGCCGACTTTTTCGGTTCCGAGCGCGGTGATGGCTTCTTTGGATGTTCTTTTGGCGTAGGGGAATCCTTCGGCTTAGATATCGGCTCGAACAGCTTTGGTTTAGGGGCTGTATCGTGGAGCCTGGGTTTCGGCGCCGAGTGATCCGCATGCTTGGAGGCGGATTTTGGGACCGAACCGGATTTCGGTGCCGGGTGTTCTTTCGGTTTCGGCGCCGAAGGTGCCGGTGGAACGGACACGTGTGGTTTGGTCGGTGCCGAGGAGCCGGAAGGCTTTAGTTTTTTCTTCGGCGCCGAGCCAGAAGGCGGGGCGTCCGAAGCACGTTTACGGTCGCGACTGGGGCCCGCAGGCGAAGTGTTGACCGGTGCCTTCGTTTTTGGAGGTGGGGTTGGGGCAGGGGCAGGGGCAGTAGTACTCACTCGTTGCCCTGGAGTGATGGAACCGTCTGAGTCCTCTGCCTCCGAGACGATAGTGAGGTCTCCGAAACATCGGGACCCTCATCGAAGATATTGACGGGTTCCGGAGCGGACCGTTGCGCCATGATGTGCCTTCGGGCTCGACGATCGCGAATGGTCTTTTTGGAGCGGAAGGAAGCGCAGGCTGGACAGGTGGCCTCGTTATGGTCAGGTGAGAGGCACAGGTTACAGACCTGGTGGTGGTCACTGTGGGGGAACTTTGCTCCACACTGGGGGCATTTTCGGAAGGGCGTCCTTTCCATGGGCAGTAGGCCTTACGGCGTCGATGGGCCCAACGGCCCGCGTCGACGGCTGGAAAGGAGAACGAAGAAGGGACGTCGAGATGTCTATGTCGGTATCAAGTCGTGAAGCATGAAAAACGTTGAAAACGAAGTTTCGAGCCGGAGTGTCGAAAATTGCATCCGAACCCGATGGCGGAAAAAAACAATCTGAGGATGGAGTCGATGCCCATGCGCACTATTGTCCAAAGGAGGAGTCACCTATCACATGACTACAAAGACTTCTTCGAAGACAACAACAAAGTGCAAGCATCCGAGCCCAACACCAGATGGCGATCTAATGCACAGTGTGAGCTCTGCAGCTCACATGCCTCGAACATCTTGTTTATTCCCCTTGCTACAGATACCTGATCCCCCCCTCATCACCTCACTGGGGATGCCCCGTTGCCGTGGAAGTATGATACCTTCAAATATTTAGAAGTGCAATTATATAATTCTGAACAAGACCTAGAGGAAGGAAACCTTGGGAGGGCCTTGTCCTCGATCAGACAAGCACTACCCTTCTGGACACAGTTACCTCTATCGCCCCTGGGGAGAGTGTCTATTGCTAAAATGTTGGTCCTTCCGCGATGCCCGTTTTCTTTGCAGCACTCCTGGTGATATTCAAGAGGCCTTTCTTTGTGGACCTTCGGCGATTGATGGCCACATTGATATGGGCGGATAAAAGGCATAGGGTGAAACTAGAGATGTTATATGCTACACTGGAGGATGGAGGGTTGGGTGCTCCCAATTATAAGCTTTATTATACCACGGCCCATCTCCAGTGGCCACTTCGCTGGCTGTTGGAGGAGATTAAACCGGAGAGGCATATGGTGGGCTCTGCCTTTGAGTATTTTTTGCCACTAGAGTGGTTCTTAACCTCCCCTTCACATGCTGCTATTACTAACATGTTGGTGAAGGTGGCGGTGTGGAATTGGAGGAAGTACATATTTCAGGGTAAGTGTGATATGCCCTATGCACCTGGTCTCCCACAGAACAGACATTTTACTGGGATTTACCCAGTGGAATCCTGGACGACAGTAGGGTATGAGACCCGGGGGGGGGGGAATATAATAGTGTATGGTAGTTTTTGCACTTTTGAGGAGTTGATGGAGGGGGGGCGGGCTGGACCGGGGCAGTTTCTTTTGTATGCCACGCTGCGGGGAGTGGTGGGGAAACGGGAGGTTGGATGGTAACTCTGTAGAGGCGGCTGGCTCATTGGAACTGGTGTTAACATTGACTGGTTCCAGATGGGCTATTTCACATATATACAAAGTGTTACAGGAGGAGGGCACAACAAGGGGTTTCAGACACTTAAGAGAAATGGACTATGGAATTAGAGGACTCCACATGGCGAAGATGTTTAGGCTCGGTTAGAACTGCCAAACGAAATGCACAATTTAGAATTACACAATTTAATTATATTCATCACACCTACCTTTACCCAGACAGAATAGAATTTTTTTTCCCGGGTACAGGGGTGATGTGTCCTAGATGCCGACAGGTTAATGCGGACCTCCTCCACATGGTGTGGGGATGTCCAACGATCGTGGTCTTTTGTCGGGCGGTAATCTCGTATGTCAGATGTCACTACATCTATTCTGCCATATGACCCTGCATTCTGCCTTTTACACTCGGGGTGGTGACAAAACACACTAAACAGTCGAGGAGCTTCCAGACGTAAGCAATGGTACTAGTCGAACAACATATTGCAATGGCCTGGAGGACTCCACTCGCCCCTACAGTGGTGGTGTGGCAGAGGGATATGATTCGATGGGTGTATGCAGAGGTATCGGTTTGAATGGATGCCAGCGCTCGGGAGGTGTAATCTTATGGAACAATGAAATGAGAATTTAACCAAATTAAATATGATCCTTGCCCCCATCGACCACACTAATATACTTCAGACATGAGGCTGTTTGATCAATCCATTCAGGGGGTACTGCTGATTACTATGGTGCTATGAGACATTGCTGCCTGACTTCATTTGGTAATTGAGAGGAGGGGGTGGGGTGCAGGGGAATGAGCAGGTTTGATTGCTTATTTTTGGTATGTGTTTCTCCTTTATGGAGACAGTTGACTCATGTTGACACGGCCTTAAGACTCTTGATTTTTAATCATTCACATGTACATGTTTTGCTGCACAGGCTGACTGAACCAGATTAACCCACACCAAGGCACTGTAACACCTTTGGAGTGGACAATGTATACTACAAGTGAACTGTCCCAAAAGTTCAATAAAGATATTTAAAAAAGAAAAAAGTGTGTGTCTTGCTTCATCATAAGGCTTAGCTCCTCATGGGGCATGCTCTGCAATGCCTCACGGGCCCCGCAAGTGTTCTCTTTGGCGGAGATCATCTCTTTAAGCCGCATGAGGGAGTGAGGGTCTATGAACGTAGGGTAGTGTATCAAGTGAAACATTTGTGCATTAAAAACAACCTAAGGAGTATCATCAAGTTTTTTAATATATGATCCCCTTGGTAGGGTTAAAAACAAATGCGAAAAATGTCACTGGAGTATAATGAGCAGAAACAATTACGACATCTGAGATTTTTTTTTAAAGGGCCCATGTTTCTCGCCTGTGTGGTCCAGGGAGGGATCCGTGGCGTTTCTTCCGGACTAAATGAAATGAATGAGTAATCCCTAACCTACACCTGGGTGGATTGTGTATATTTGTTAAAAAAGGAATAACCTGAAAAATCTCAAGGGATATTATAGGCAAACTGTACCTGCATATGAAGTCCCTAAATGAGATATGGTATTTAACCCTGTAGGTGTTATGTTCCTTACACACACAAAAAAATTTAAAAAACTTTCTGCTGCACCTGCAGGCTTCTGGAAAAACGAATTAAGGACTACCAATTGTGAGAAAGTGCCATCTTTCTTGCATGGTATGCCCCCCATTTTTTTTTTTGCTGAATTGCTGATGTGCTTTGACTGAGTGTGTCCTGGGCTCCTGCCAATCAGGTACCCAGGGCCTGTGTTCCTTCCCTAAAACTGCATTGATGCCTAAACTCAATTGGCAACCCTGGCCACAGGTAAAGTCCCTGGTAAATGGTACCACAGGTACCCAGGGCACTGTGACCAGGACAGGCCCCTAAGGGCTGCAGCACTTATTGTGCCACCCTTAGGGACCCTGTACCTTTACACACACACACTGCCTTTGCAGGCTGCGTGTTTTGGTGCAGAGCAGAAGTGAAGAGTCGACATGGCACACATCCCTGTGTGCCATGCCAGCAACAACACTGCCCTGGCATACCTCAGTCACCCCTCTAGCTGGGTGTCCTATGCCAGTGGTGTGGGTACAGGTGCATGAGCCCTGTACCCCTACAGTGCCCCAGTCCATTCTTGGGCATTGTAAGTGCAGTGCTGCCATTTAAAAATATATGGTGCTGGGAGGTCGTCATTACGAACTCCACAGCACCATGATGGCTGCACTGAAGACTGAGAAGTTTGGTATCAAACTTTCAGCACATTAAACCCACACTGATGCCAGTGTGGGGTTTAATGTAAAAGCACACAGAGGGCATCTCAGAGATGCACCCTGAAACCAACCCGACCTCCAGTGCCTGGACTGAGTGGCTGCCCAGGCTGCCACCACCAGACATGTTTCTGGACCCCTGGGCTGAGAGCCATCTGCTCTCAGGGGCCTGAAACAATGCACATCCTGGGGAGAGGTGCCAAAGCCTCCTCCCCCAGGATGGGCAGGGGAAGCTTCAAAGGCCTGCCGCCTTTTGAGCTTCCCCAGACCATTTGCTGCTCCCAGCAAACTGGTCCCCACTGGTTCTACCCCCACTTCTGGCGGGAGAACCAGCGGGAAAACCAGAGGCAGGAAATGGGTTGTGCCCACCTCTGCCAACTCCACCCCTAAGGTGGGGGAGGAGAGGTGAAGCACAAACTCGAGTCCCCGCCATCTTGAGGATGGGGGGACCCAGCCAACCAGGGACAGGCTCCTGCCCCCCTCCCACTGGAGAGTGGCAGAATAGGGGGTGTACCCACCCCAGGGAAGGGACCCCTTGGTCCCTGCCCTGACCTACCTGTAACCGCCCCTAAATTTAGTATTTAGGGGCACCCTGAACCTTCCTTCCTCAGATCCCGAGAAGAAAAGAAGAAAGAAGACGAAGCAAGAAGACCAGCCGTGCAGCTGCTAACAAAGAGGCAACGACAACTGACTTGGCCCCAGCCCTACCGGCCTGTCGACCCCTGAACCTGCTCCTGCGAAACCCCGGCTTCCCTTGTGGTCAGCAACCTCACCAAACCCGGAGGACCTGACTGCCTTGCCACAGACTTCAAGACAGGGACTCCCACGAGCAGTGGTACTGCTTAAAGAAAAGCTACAAGACCAGGCCCTGGCCCGGAACCGCGAATCCACAGCTCTCTGCACCCGCCGACCCTGGCCCGAGCTGAGGTGAACCAACACCACGAGGACGTCCCCCCGGCGACTGGGACCCAGTATCCAGCACCCACGGACCCTCCTCGACGACCCGGACGACGCCTGCAGCCTCAGAACAAGGGACCCCTCCTACCGTGATCATCAGAGGGTAAGATTTCCGACACCAAAAGACACCCCTGCACCCGGCGCCCCACGGCCCCCTGTGCCCAACTCCTGGGTGTCTACCCATCCTCTACCTTCCCAACTTACCTCTCGAAGTGGTGGTCACACCTGAAGAATCTCCGTCCCCGAGCTTGCAGTGTTTGTTCGTCAGGCAGCTTCTCCATAGGAAACCATTGGGCGCCCGAAGGCCAAACAGCACTATGCATCCGGCCGCCCCAGTGCCGCTGAGGGTGTAGAGATCACATCATCCTGACCCTGGGAGACCCCCGAGTCTACCCCCAGAAGATCAAATTCGCCAGTCGAGTGTTTGCCCTAAAACCGTCCACTTGAAATTCCTCCACAGGGTAACATTGGCTGGCTGCACTTGGAATTTCTTCTAAGTGTCCAATTTCGAAAGTTGCAAATATTCCTTAAAAATCGCCTGAAGTCTGAATCCGCAAAATCTCACCTGAACCCAGGAGAGACCCCAGTGCTGGAGACAAGACCCCAGCACTGACCCGAACAAGACCGATTAACCTGTTCAAAACCGATCCTTTGTTTTTCGCCATTGAATAACATCGAGACATTTTTACTCGGAAATTCTTCGAAGTGTCCAATTTTGAAAGTTGCAAATATTCTTTAAAAATCGTCCGAAGCCCGAATTCGAAAATTCTCACCTGATTCCAGGAGAGACCCCAGTGCTGGAGAAAAGGCTCCAGCACTGATCCGAACAAGACAGATTAACTCCGTAAAAACCGATACTTGGTTTTTTGCCATTGGATAACATTGAGACATTTTTACCGGAAAAGTTTCTAAGTGCCCACTTTTCAAAACTAAAGAAATTCCTTAAAAATCGCACGGATCACTAACCCGACTTTTTCCAACTGTTTGCAGGTACTGTCCTCGTGTTGAATCCCTGGTCCATCATTGGGGTTACAAAAGTAATCGTAACGTACCGTACCTTTAACTTGAAATTCCTTCCATAGGATAACATTGGGGATTCTGTGCAAAAATTCTTCGAAGTGTCCACTTTTGAAACAGCTAAATATTGCTTAAAAAGCATATGTTTGACTAAAACGATTTTACACAACTGTTTCCAGGTACTACCCCGGTGCTGAATCCATGATCCAGTACTGAGTTACAAAAAGTAATCCAAATGTGATTTACATGCATTTATCTTAAAAAGTCCATTGAAAGTAATGTATTGAGTTTTCTGAAATTGTACAATAACTTGACAACTACTGCAAACTCTAAAGTACAAAGTGCACTTGCCTTTGAAAAAGTATTCATTCAGTACCTGTAATTGAAAAGTATTTTATCTGCATACCTGCATCAAGCTTCCTTGGTTCTAAAATAAAAACTGTATATATTTTTTTATATAAAACAAATTGGCCTAGAGTTCAGTTCTTGAGAGTGTGACTTCATTTGCTGATTGAGTGTGTACAACAAATGCTTTACACTGTCCTCTGATAATGCCTTACTGCTCGACCAAGCTACCACTTTAGAGAGTAAGGTTATATCTAACTTTAACCTCTGCCAAGCCACTGGGGACTGTGGACTCTGTGCACACTGTACCTATTTGGGAACAGTATATACAGAGCCACTTCCTTACATTGGTGGATCAGCGGTGGGATACAAACTTGCATTTGTTGGACTACTTGGTTACCATCTAATCACGACAGAACTCTTAAATTGCCTTTAGAATTCAAATTTTTTTAAATTGGCATTTTTTCCAAATTACTAAAAGTCTTGTTAGGGCCTTGCTTAAGTCCCTTTAGAATTTTAGAAAATAAAAAGTCACTATAGTCCAGGGTAGAGGGGTTAGAACTTTGTTAAAATGTCTCAAGACAAGAACCCAGCTATTAGTGAAGATAATAATGACATACAGGACCTGGTTGAGGAGCTCGACCTAACCCCTTATCTTCATTTGTCTTTCAAAGAGATAAGGTCCTTATGCAAACTTAAAAATATACCAATGGGCCAGCATCCAACCAAACAAGGGCTCCAGGAGCTCCTGGCTGAGTATGCCAAGGCCCACCCCTCTGAGCATGGTGATGACCAATCAGAGGAGGAAAGGGATGAGGATGATGAGGCTGGTAACCCACCTCCAACCCTCCCTAGGGAGGACAGGCACCCAGTGCCCTCAACTCCAAGACAAGACCTCTGGGGACCTAGAGGCCACACAGGTGGCTCAGGGAGGACACGGAGGACAGCCTCAGTGAGGAGGACAATTTTTTAGCAAAGTTGGCCAAAAGACTGGACCTAGAGACCAGACTCCTGGCTCTAGAGAAGGAAAGAAAAGAGATGGGTTTAGCACCCATCAATGGTGGTAGCAATACCAATAATAAGGATAAGGAGGAATCCTATGATCCTAAAATCCCCAAAGTGATTGTCCCTAAATATGAGGAGGGTGATGACATCACCAAATGGTTCACAGTCTTTGAGAGGGCTTGTGAAATGAGAAGGGTGAAGAAACCTCTCTGGGGGGCTCTCCTGTGGGAACTGTTCTCTGGTAACTGCAGAGACAGGCTTCTGACCCTCTCTGGGCCAGATGCAGGGTCCTATGACCTCATGAAGAGAACTCTGATTGAGGGATTTGGGCTCACCACTGAGGAAAATAGAATTAGATTCAGGGGGGCTCACAAAACCCAGAACCAGTCCTGGATTGATTTTGTAGACTACTCAGTAAAGACACTGGATGGTTGGTTAACTGGACACAATGTGCATGACTTTACTGGATTGTATAACTTGTTTATGAAGGAACACATTTTAAGTAATTGCACAAACGAAAAGTTGCATCAGCATTTGGTAGACCTAGGTCTAATTTCTCCCCAAGAATTGGGAAAGAAGGCAGACCACTGGGTCAAGACTAGGGTGACTAAGACAACCACTGGGGGTGACCAGAAGAAGGTGGTTACAAAACCTCCCCAGGGGAAAGAGGGTGAGAATCCCCAAGATAAAAAGTCTGAGTCTTCCAAAGGGCCCCAAAAACCTGTACAGGGGGGTGGGTCCCAAACTACTCCCTATGTGCCACAGCCCTATAGGGGGAAGAACTTTGATCCCACAAAGGCCTGGTGTAACAACTGTAAGAAGTTGGGACACTTAACTGTAGACAAATCTTGCCCCCATAACCAAGCCCCTAGTTCCACTAGTACAGCTACACCTGGGGTGGCAAGTCTCCAGATGGGATCAGCAGTGTGCCCAGAGCAAATCAGGATGCACACTGAAGCAGTTCTAGTTTCAGAGGGGGAGGTTGAGTTTGCCACTTTAGCTGTGTGGCCACCCAACTTAAAGAAATACTTACAGTACCCCTGGATCAATGGGACTAGAATAGAGGCTCTGAGGGATACAGGTGCCAGTGTCACTATGGTGAAAGATACACTGGTTTCCCCTGAGCAATATTTGATTGGGCGTACTTACCCAGTCACCCATGCTGACAGTGTTACCACTAATCATGCAATGGCTATGGTGACATTAGACGGGGGGGGGGGAAGGTTACTGGCCTGAAACAAGTAGTGGTCTCTCCAAAGCTACCAGCTGCATGTCTGCTTGGCAATGACCTGGAAACCTCAGCCTGGGCTGAAGTTGAACTAAAAACCCATGCAGCAATGCTGGACATCCCTGAATTGGTGTGTGTGAAAACAAGAGCACAGAGCAAAAGGCAGGGTGAACAAGAAGTGTTGGAGCCTGGAAGAATGGCCCAACCTGCCAAGAGAAAAGGCAAGAAGACTGGGAAACCAGCTGCTGTTCAGCCAGAGAATCAGGACCCCTCTCCTCAGGGAGAGGACGTGGAGACCCCAGAGGGAACTGAGCCCATGGAACTTGACCCTTACCAGGTTGAGCTCTTAGGCCCAGGGGGACCCTCTAGGGAAGAGCTGTGCCAGGGGCAGCAAGACTGTCCCACTCTTGAAAGCCTGAGGCAGCAAGCTGTTTCAGAAGCAAAGGGAGATGTCAGTGTTACCCACAGAGTTTATTGGGAGGAGGGATTACTGTACACTGAGGCAAAACCCCACTCTGGAGCCACCAGGAGGGTGGTAATGCCACAGAAGTACAGGGAGTTCCTCCTAACTTTAGCTCATGACATCCCCCTAGCTGGACATCTGGGCCAAACCAAGACTTGGGAGAGGCTAGTTAGCCATTTTTACTGGCCCCAGATGCACCAAAAGGTGAAGGAGTTTGTCAGCTCCTGTGTTACCTGTCAGGCCAGTGGCAAGACAGGTGGCCACCCAAAGGCCCCCCTGATACCACTGCCTGTGGTGGGGGTTCCCTTTGAAAGGGTAGGTGTGGACATAGTGGGTCCACTGGAACCTCCCACAGTCTCAGGGAACAAATTCATACTGGTGGTAGTGGATCATGCCACCAGGTACCCTGAAGCAATTCCACTTAGGACTACTACAGCACCTGCAGTAGCCAAGGCCCTCATTGGTGTCTTCACCAGGGTAGGGTTTCCTAAGGAGGTGGTTTCAGACAGAGGTTCTAACTTCATGTCTGCTTACCTGAAACACATGTGGAAGGAGTGTGGAGTGCAGTACAAGTTTACTACACCCTACCATCCACAAACCAATGGCCTTGTTGAGAGATTTAACAAGACATTGAAGGGCATGATCATGGGGCTCCCTGAGAAACTCAAAAGGAGATGGGATGTCCTCTTACCATGCCTGCTTTTCGCTTACAGAGAAGTGCCCCAGAAGGAGTAGGTTTCTCACCCTTTGAACTTCTGTTTGGCCATCCTGTGAGGGGACCACTTTGTCTTGTGAAGGAGGGCTGGGAGAGGCCTCTCCAAGAACCCAAACAAGACATTGTGGACTATGTGCTTGGCCTAAGGTCCAGAATGGCTGAGTACATGGACAAGGCATCCAAGAATCTTGAGGCCAGCCAAGAGCTTCAGAAGCACTGGTATGACCAAAAAGCTGCACTGGTTGAATTTCAACCTGGGCAACAGGTATGGGTTTTGGAGCCAGTGGCACCAAGGGCACTCCAGGACAGATGGAGTGGCCCTTACCCAATCCTGGAGAAAAAGAGTGAGGTCACCTACTTGGTTGACCTGGGCACAAGCAGGACACCCAAAAGGGTTATGCATGTGAACCGCCTCAAGCTCTACAATGACAGGGCTGACATCACCATGCTGATGGTGACAGATGAGGAACAGGAAGCAGAGAGTGAACCTCTCCCTGATCTCCTCTCCCACAGCCCACAAGATGGGTCAGTAGATGGAGTAGTCTTTTCAGACACCCTCTCTGCCCAACAGCAGGCTGATTGCAAGCAAGTCTTGCAACAGTATGCAAGGCTCTTTTCCTTGACCCCATGCCTGACAAACTGGTGTACCCATGATGTGGACACTGGTGAAAGTGCACCTGTCAAAAACAAGATCTATCGCCAGTCAGACCAAGTTAAGGAAAGCATCAGGGCTGAAGTCAGCAAGATGCTGGAGTTAGGGGTTATTGAGCCCTCTGAGAGCCCCTGGGCTAGCCCAGTGGTTCTGGTCCCCAAACCTCATCAACAGGGTGAAAAGAGAGAGATGAGGTTTTGTGTGGATTATAGAGGTCTCAACTCTGTCACCAAGACAGATGCACACCCTATCCCAAGAGCAGATGAACTGATAGACAAGTTAGGGGCAGCCCAATACCTGAGTACCTTTGACTTAACTGCAGGGTACTGGCAGATTGGCATGGCCCCAGGAGCAAAAGAAAAGACAGCATTCTCCACACCTGATGGGCATTTTCAGTTTACTGTTATGCCCTTTGGGTTAAAGAATGCCCCTGCCACCTTCCAGAGGATGGTGAATCAAGTCCTTGCTGGATTGGAGTCCTTTAGTGCAGCTTATCTTGATGATATTGCTGTCTTTAGTTCCACCTGGCAGGATCACCTGATCCACCTTGGGTAGGTTTTAAAGGCCCTGCAAACTGCAGGCCTAACTATCAAGGCATCCAAATGCCAGATAGGGCAGGTCACTGTGGTGTACTTGGGCCACCTTGTGGGTGGAGGCCAGGTACAGCCCTTACAGCCCAAGATCCAGGCCATCCTGGACTGGGCAGCTCCAACAACCCAGACCCAAGTCAGGGCATTCCTTGGCTTGACTGGGTACTACAGGAGGTTTGTGTATGGGTCCATTGTGACTCCCCTCACAGAACTCACCTCCAAGAAGATGCCCAAGAAAGTAAACTGGACAGTCAGTTGCCAAAAGGCTTTTGACACTCTGAAAGAAGCAATGTGCTCAGCACCAATTCTAAAAGCACCAGATTATGCCAAGCAGTTCATTGTGCAGACTGATGCCGCTGAGCTAGGGATAGGAGCGGTCCTATCCCAGACCAATGATGAAGGCCAGGACCAACCTGTTGCTTTTATAAGCAGGAGGCTTCTCCCCAGGGAGCAGCGTTGGAGTGCCATTGAGAGGGAGGCCTTTGCTGTGGTCTGGTCCCTGAAGAAACTGAGGCCCTACCTGTTTGGGACTCACTTCCTAGTTCAAACTGACCACAGACCCCTCAGATGGCTAATGCAAATGAGAGGGGAAAATCCTAAACTGTTGAGGTGGTCCATCTCCCTACAGGGAATGGACTTTGAAGTGGAACACAGACCTGGCACTGCCCATGCCAATGCAGATGGCCTTTCCAGGTTCTTCCACTTAGACAATGAAGACTCCATAGGGCAAGGTTAGTCTCATCATCTTTCGTTTGGGGGGGTGGGGGTTGTGGGGGGTGAGAAAGTGCCATCTTTCTTGCATGGTATGCCCCCCATTTTTTCTTTTGCTGAATTGCTGATGTGCTTTGACTGAGTGTGTCCTGGGCTCCTGCCAATCAGGTACCCAGGGCCTGTGTTCCTTCCCTAAAACTGCATTGATGCCTAAACTCAATTGGCAACCCTGGCCACAGGTAAAGTCCCTGGTAAATGGTACCACAGGTACCCAGGGCACTGTGACCAGGACAGGCCCCTAAGGGCTGCAGCACTTATTGTGCCACCCTTAGGGACCCTGTACCTTTACACACACACACACACACTGCCTTTGCAGGCTGCGTGTTTTGGTGCAGAGCAGAAGTGAAGAGTCGACATTGCACACATCCCTGTGTGCCATGCCAGCAACAACACTGCCCTGGCATACCTCAGTCACCCCTCTAGCTGGGTGCCCTATGCCAGTGGTGTGGGTACAGGTGCATGAGCCCTGTACCCCTACAGTGCCCCAGTCCATTCTTGGGCATTGTAAGTGCAGTGCTGCCATTTAAAAATATATGGTGCTGGGAGGTCGTCATTACGAACTCCACAGCACCATGATGGCTGCACTGAAGACTGAGAAGTTTGGTATCAAACTTCTCAGCACATTAAACCCACACTGATGCCAGTGTGGGGTTTAATGTAAAAGCACACAGAGGGCATCTCAGAGATGCCCCCTGAAACCAACCCGACCTCCAGTGCCTGGACTGAGTGGCTGCCCAGGCTGCCACCACCAGACATGTTTCTGGACCCCTGGGTTGAGAGCCATCTGCTCTCAGGGGCCTGAAACAATGCACATCCTGGGGAGAGGTGCCAAAGCCTCCTCCCCCAGGGTGGGCAGGGGAAGCTTCAAAGGCCTGCCGCCTTTTGAGCTTCCCCAGACCATTTGCTGCTCCCAGCAAACTGGTCCCCTCTGGTTCTACCCCCACTTCTGGCGGGAGAACCGGCGGGAAAACCAGAGGCAGGAAATGGGTTGTGCCCACCTCTGCCAACTCCACCCCTAAGGTGGGGGAGGCGAGGTGAAGCACAAACTCGAGTCCCTGCCATCTTGAGGATGGGGGGACCCAGCCAACCAGGGACAGGCTCCTGCCCCCCTCCCACTGGAGAGTGGCAGAATAGGGGGTGTACCCACCCCAGGGAAGGGACCCCTTGGTCCCTGCCCTTACCTACCTGTAACCGCCCCTAAATTTAGTATTTAGGGGCACCCTGAACCTTCCTTCCTCAGATCCCGAGAAGAAAAGAAGAAAGAAGACGAAGCAGGAAGACCAGCCGTGCAGCTGCTAACAAAGAGGCGACGACAACTGACTTGGCCCCAGCCCTACCGGCCTGTCGACCCCTGAACCTGCTGCTGCGAAACCCCGGCTTCCCTTGTGGTCAGCAACCTCACCAAACCCGGAGGACCTGACTGCCTTGCCACAGACTTCAAGACAGGGACTCCCACGAGCAGTGGTACTGCTTAAAGAAAAGCTACAAGACCAGGCCCTGGCCAGTTACCGCGAATCCACACCTCTCTGCACCCGCCGACCCTGGCCCGAGCTGAGGTGAACCAACACCACGAGGACGTCCCCCCGGCGACTGGGACCCAGTATCCAGCACCCACGGACCCTCCTAGACGACCCTGACGACGCCTGCAGCCTCAGAACAAGGGACCCCTCCTACCGCGATCATCAGAGGGTAAGATTTCCGACACCAAAAGACACCCCTGCACCCGGCGCCCCACGGCCCCCTGTGCCCAACTCCTGGGTGTCTACCCGTCCTCTACCTTCCCAACTTACCTCTCGAAGTGGTGGTCACACCTGAAGAATCTCCGTCCCCGAGCTTGCAGTGTTTGTTCGTCAGGCAGCTTCTCCATAGGAAACCATTGGGCGCCCGAAGGCCCAACAGCACTCTGCATCCGGCCGCCCCAGTGCCGCTGAGGGTGTAGAGATCACATCATCCTGACCCTGGGAGACCCCGGAGTCTACCTCCAGAAGATCAAATTCGCCAGTCGAGTGTTTGCCCTAAAACCGTCCACTTGAAATTCCTCCACAGGGTAACATTGGCTGGCTGCACTTGGAATTTCTTCTAAGTGTCCAATTTTGAAAGTTGCAAATATTCTTTAAAAATCGACCGAAGCCCGAATTCGAAAATTCTCACCCGATTCCAGGAGAGACCCCAGTGCTGGAGAAAAGGCTCCAGCACTGATCCGAACAAGCCAGATTAACTCCTTAAAAACCGATACTTGGTTTTTTGCCATAGGATAACATCGAGACATTTTTACCGGAAAAGTTTAAGTGCCCACTTTTCAAAACTAAAGAAATTCCTTAAAAATCGCATGGATCACTAACCCGACTTTTTCCAACTGTTTGCAGGTACTGTCCTCGTGTTGAATCCCTGGTCCATCATTGGGGTTACAAAAGTAATCGTAACGTACCGTACCTTTAACTTGAAATTCCTTCCATGGGATAACATTGGGGATTCTGTGCAAAAATTCTTCTAAGTGTCCACTTTTGAAACAGCTAAATATTGCTTAAAAAGCATATGTTTGACTAAAACGATTTTACACAACTGTTTCCAGGTACTACCCCGGTGCTGAATCCATGATCCAGTACCGAGTTACAAAAAGTAATCCAAATGTGATTTACATGCATTTATCTTAAAAAGTCCATTGAAAGTAATGTATTGAGTTTTCTGAAATTGTACAATAACTTGACAACTACTGCAAACTCTAAAGTACAAAGTGCACTTGCCTTTGAAAAAGTATTCATTCAGTACCTGTAATTGAAAAGTATTTTATCTGCATACCTGCATCAAGCTTCCTTGGTTCTAAAATAAAAACTGTAAATATTTTTTTATATATACAAAACAAATTGGCCTAGAGTTCAGTTCTTGAGTGTGTGACTTCATTTGCTGATTGAGTGTGTACAACAAATACTTTACACTGTCCTCTGATACTGCCTTACTGCTCGACCAAGCTACCACTTTAGAGAGTAAGGTTATATCCAACTTTAACCTCTGCCAAGCCACTGGGGACTGTGGACTCTGTGCACACTGTACCTATTTGGGAACAGTATATACAGAGCCAATTTCTTACACCAATTAATTAAGGTGAAGTTTTACTGTAAGCATAGTTAAAAACAGTGGATTTGTGTGTAGTGTTACGTCGTCTCTAAAGACCTTCATGGAAGGTTCTTTATACATTTTAATACAATAACTGAGAAGTCCTGGGGACCATCTCCAAACTCCATTAGGACCCAACACAAAAAGCAGAAAGATGATGGTCCATGAGGAAATATTGTGTCTATAGACCAAAACAAGCCTCTTAAAACAGCCACCACGGAACAGAGAAAAATCTACAACTAACAAGTAGTTACTGAACCGAAACTGGAGCTTGCACAATTATGCCCACTACCAAAGCCCATGGCCTGCCCAAAACCAAGTGTTGTGCAATCAGAAAATGCACATAAGGGAAAGCCTGTCCTCCTGTCTGGATCAGACAAGAAAAGTAGATATCAAAGGATGCCTGTTGACAATTTAAAAGAGCTGGATCTATCCAACAACAACTCCCTTCAACAACTGTTCAAATAAGTAGGTATTATACCAGCTATACATTACACCTCCTTTACTTTCTGTTCATCACAGCACTTTCAAAAATCCTTACTACTCGTGATACAATACCTCTTCTCTGCCTTCAAGACCTTATGCTGGCTCTCTCTCTTCCTAGCTTCTGGAGTTGCGTAGAGCTCTCCTCCTGCTCTCCCTTATTTGTTTGACCTTATTGTTTTTGTTTGAGGTAAGAAGATAATTTGCAGACAAAATGAATTTGTGGTCATAGGTGGTCTCTGGAGTCTGTAATGTTGGCTGAGCTGTAGGATATGTTTTGGGTGGCAGACCATAAGCACCTGGTCAGGTGGCACAGTGACAGTAATTTAGTCAATCAGAACAATGAATGACCATGAAGGGTCTTGTAACAAGGAGTAGTGTAAAACTCAAAAACTTGGTGGGCTCTGTGCACCCCTCTTTCTAAAGTACATTATTGACCCATACAGCTGTAAATGTCTACATTATATGTAGTTTTCTCACCTTGTTCATTAGGTTGATAATCCACAGTCTCTACTACAACAAAGTCATGCCAATCAATCTGTGCATAGGAGACTCGTTCCTTCTCCTTCTCCTCCTCCTCTTTTTTCCGTTCCCTCTCCTGAAACTTGGCCCACTCGACCCGATAACGTACCTAAGATAAAATGATAGACAAGATTAAGTGTGCATCCCGAGTGATCTCTCTCAAGAGAGACCCAAGGAGATAGAAAGAAATCATGCAGGGAATGTTCATTGCCTCTTCCAAAACACAACAGATACTGCACGCAAAGCCAGCCAACCACCTGATAAAGGGAGCGACAGGAGAGACAGAGCTAACAGATGCAAGCCTCAAACTTAAAGCACACTGCCAATGCCACCGACACCATTGCAATCCACATCTCTAAATTTCTGCAGTGATGATGTGATAGTCATATCTTGTTGCGGCACTGAGCACTAATTTAACTGTTCTAGTACAGAAGGCGTGATGGGGGGAGGGGCAGAAAGCAAACTGTTCACCAGGGAGTCCACGCCTGAATTCCAAACAGTCTGTCTGCCCCACTGGGGGGTGTTGGGACAGAACAGTGAGAATATATATATGAATATATATATATTTTTTTTAATCAAAATCAGCACTCCCCAAAGGCACCAGGAATTGTTTTTTTTAGGTGTCTTTGTCTGTCCCATATTTACAGATGAGACACATCAGGGGATGCTGGACAGATCAGCGGCCAACCTCAAAATCAATACATTTAAGTTACATAAAAATATTTGTCTGTATTAGATACAAAACTAACAAACTGAGGTATCAGTTTCAAATATTGGCATATAATTAAGCTCTAGACAGTGTTCTTAGTTTTAACATATTTAAGTAGTGCCGTGCAATCGTTTGTGTTTTTAATTACTATGATGTGGGGAAATAGACCCAACACCATGGAGCTATGACTGCTCTCCTACACCATCTAGTCTTTTTTGCACAACAGGCAATATAGTGGGATATTAGGTCCCTGGGTCCTCATTAGGTAAAAGTGCATAATGTCGGACTTCACACTTGCGCTGAGGGCAGTGTTTCTTTTTGTTTTGGTCTGTACCGGGCACACCTGATTAAGGATGCACTGAGGTGCAAACAAGGACAGAGTGCCGATGTGTAATTAAGGCTCAGGGGTTTTCTTTAAAGAGTAGAGTTGAGGCGACAGCCATCCCTTACATTGTTCACAACCTCAACCCCAACCCTTGGACCCCAAACAGTTCTACCCAAATCCCAGGAATCTGAGTTTGAATAATGCAGCCATCCCTATGGCAGGTGAGAGGAAATTTTGATTCTTTGGGCATAGTTTAGACATGCGGGCCAGCAGGAAGGGAGCAAACCCCCACATCTGTCTCATCCAGGTAGCAGCAAGAATATCTGGTGCCAGGGGTAAGAACACCATGCCAAGATGCAACACCTGCAGCCGCAAACCAAGCTGCTGCTTATGATGATTTTTTTAATTGGGTACCGACCATGCAACAAGTCATGAGATGAAAATTGGGTATGAAGGAAGGCTTTGCATTTTATTTTAAATTAAATGTCCCCAAAAATGTTGATGCACTATTGGCCCAAGACACAATTACAATAAGACGGGTCCAGGTCATGGCATACACACATGATCTGTGTTCATCCATGACCAGGCATCCAGATATCCAAGCAGCTGGGAAACTTAAGGGAGGAGCACACGTCCCTCGCCATACAGGATACTTTTCCGTCCCAACAACAGTCATTCAGGATGCAGTGTATAAGTCAACATATTTTTTAAAGTACGAACAATGTAAATGCCCAGGTGTCTTGCTGCTTGGGGGTAACATGTCACAATATTTTTTTAGAATTGTCCTAAGCGATGCGTTTATGTGCTCCGATAATTGATACCTTGTGCTGGTAGCCACTTTGTAGTGCAGTCGATGGTATGAGCGAAGTCCCTGGGTGGCCATGCCCTCACAGTGACAGTGGAGGTCAGGGATCACCCATCAGTTACTGAGTTAATGGATGACTTCTGTGGTCGTTTAGAACTCTAAAAAGAGTTTGTAGGATGGAAGCCCACTTTGGAGAGGTGAGATTTTAGATTGTTCTTGAACACAACCAGATAGGCGAGGCACCGGAGATCTGGGAACACTGCAATCCAGAGTTGAGTGCCCAGTATCAATCTCAATCCACATGTCTTGCGCTTGTATCCAGCTAGTACAATCCTGTTCAACTTAATAGATCTCCCATCACTGTTGTGTCTGCAGGGTGGGAAAAGGGACTGTAAACAATTGGTGCCGTGAACCTCCCAAGATTTGGAGATGGCACAAAGAAGTCTGAATTTTATTCACTGAGCTGTTGGCAGCCAATAAAGATTTTTGATGGCAGGTGAATTATGATCCAATAGATTTCTTCAGCTTGAAACAGTCTTGTTGCTTGATTTGGTAGACCCTGAAACTTTGAGTTCTTTTTCTTGTGAGCACTGAAGTAGGCAACATTGCCATAGTCTATTCTTAGTAAGACCAATGCCTTGGTCAGTTCAATGTGGTGTGGTAACTGTAGCACTGGGAGGATTGCTCTCAGAGCAAGAAGAAAAAAATGATGTTTTAAAGTACCATAGAGATTTGGTGGTCAAAAGAAAGCTTTATATCAAACCATACCCTTAGGTTCTGTTCTGCCTAAACCTAGGTTGCCAGTCCATTCACCTACGGGTGAGGCAGAATAAAATCTGCAGGATCTCCCACTCAGAATTGTGGTATTCAAGCCGTTCAGAAAAAGATAGTGCTTCTTCATCCAGCGCTGGAAGCGGAGTTAGGCATCGTCAGCGTATATTTGGAATTTAAGTTTGACCAGTGGGCTCCAGAAAATATTTAACAGTTGGAGAGGCTACGTGCCCCTGGGCTCCTGCATACCATCCTTCTCACTGATGACTAAGAGGATCCCACTAAAATGTGATGGTTTGATAAAAAATACTGTAGCCAATTGAGGGTGATACCATGATCCTGGCCCAATGTTTTATACCCATAAAGTTACCAAATACTGTCAATCACCAGATGTACCTCTGTAGTCATAATCAGCATAAGATTGAGCATGAGAAAATAACACACAAAGAAAAAGATATAGAAGAGAAGCAGGATGGTAAGATAGACAACAGTAACAAACACAAAAAAATACAGAAAGCATAACAATGTACCTGATCTAAAACATCTTTTGGGCTCTCTGCTTCCTTTTTCAATTTAGCCAATAAACCTTTCGGGGGGATCAGAATCTGTAAAAGGAATAAAAAGTGATAAACGACCTAGACAATTCAGTTGCCTCGATCCAAGGGGACTATCCCCAGTGCATCACTGATGCTAAATAAGACCTTTTCCTTAACTCCTGCCAGCTCATGGTCATATACGCATCAATGAAGTATTGTCGTAAAGTCAAGATCTCAAGCTTCCTACTTACCAGGTTTCCTGCACTGTCTACAGAACAAACTGGTTACTAATACAAACACAAAACTGCTTCAGTCTTCCGACGGACCACATTGAGGCATTTCTGCGATCGAGTCTCCACCATCTCATATCACACAGGAATTAATGCAGTCATGAGAACAGAAGAAATATACCATAAGGATAGGACAAGTAGAAGCATGTCAACAGAATACAGCAGTACTACACCAGACGTTTCTACATAGGATGGGCAGCTGTGAATATGGGATAGGAAAGAAATGCCTGTATAGTCTTTGTCCAATTTCAACTTGACTAGATTTCAACAGCAGGGTTATTTCTTTTACAACTAAATTTTGATTCCAAGAACGAGCTGGAGGAACGATAAATGAACACAATGGTAAAATTGTAATTAAAAAGTAATTAAATAATTTTTTCACACCCCAGTCACTCAAAAGGAGTATGTGGAGTTAGAACAAAGACAACAGTGTAGCAAGTTAAAGGGTCCTATATAGGAACAAACACTACCTAATAAGGAATTAAGGCATGTGAAGATGGATCAAAGAGGTCGCTGCAATGGCTTCTGCGTATAAGCAGATCATTCTGTGAAGTGCCCCCTGAAGCACAGCTTTGCAGTAAGTAAGCCCATAGGCTGGGACTGAATGGCTGTGGACGAAGGCCCTGACTCTTTGGGCTAAGATAATGGATCCTCTAAACATAAAATGTAATTGATGAAGCAGCTATCTAAGAAAGCTCTTGTAGGAAGATCGCTCTGTATATATTATACCAAAGTAAGGTATAGGGTGCACAGAGTCCAGTGGATCCCTAGAGGTATAGCAGAGGCTAAAGTAGATAATACCTTACTCTTTTGCGGTAGTGTGGTTGAGCAGTCAGGCTTATCAGGAGGGTAGTGTTAGGCATTTGTAGTACGCACTCAAGCAAGAAATGATATCACACACTCAAGGACTGAATCCAGACCAATTGTTTGTATATAAAGTTGTTGTTTTGTGGTTACATTTCTATAACTAAGATTTACTTAGTAGAAGCTAAGTTAAACTCTTCATACAATGTTACTTTGAGCAATTCAGATTACTTTATCAATTGAGAAAAAGATTTCTAAACCGTTAAAAAATGCTTGTAATTACTTTTGGATTACTTTTAGATTACTTGTCTAGTTTAGTATGAAACACTCGTAATAGTTTAAACACAGGACACTTGCAAGTAGGTTAAATCTTGGGAAGGTAATAGGTTACTTTTTGTACAGTACAAGACAGTTAAACAAGAATTTTTTGAGAAAATCTCAGTCCTATGGAGATAACAAAGTGTTAAGTTTGCAGGTGAGTAAAATGGTTTTAGGATTGGAGTTTTGGGGGTAGAAACAAGGTTCCAAGGTGCAGGTTGACCCTCAAGGGGCATCACCGACAACACTAGGGAGGCTGGGTGCAGAGTGCAGGGTGTCAATGTTAGCAATGGGGCACCTTGGTTGGGGACGGGTCACTGGTTGGGGACTGGTCACGCGCAGGGCACTCGGTCTCAGGAGCCAAGCTCCTAGGGTTAAGGCAAGGGGGTCCCAGGTTGGCACCAAGTTCACACCACCAGCGGCGCAGGGGCGGCCGGGTAAAGGGTGCTCAAGAGGTGTCGGGAGCCCAATGCTTTTCAATGGAGGACATCGGTCACGGAAAAGGACTGCAGGTTGGAGCCAGAAGACTAGATAAAGGGAACCAACGACTAGCGGATGAAGATTAAGAGTTGTTGGACACCAGGACACTCGGGCAGGTACCTCAGGACTCAGGAGCTGCAGGTGCAGGGGTGTATTTAGGTGTCGAATTCTTCTCACCGGATGGGGGGGGACCCTTCAGGATGAGGCTGCAGGCGTTGAGGAGAAGGTCGGGGGAGGTTGTCCAACGGTGGCAGACAGGTCTGGATCGCTACAGGGACCTCGCTAGGGTGTTGGGCCACTCAAACTCAGGCCGTGGGCGTCGGATGCAGAGTGGTGAGGACTCGCAGATCCGGCTGGATCTGGAGTCCTGGCTTGGGTTGGTGTTGGACAAATCCAGTGTCCACGGGAGATAAGAGTTCTTTGGGAAGTCAGGGCAGGTCACCGGGGTTCTTGGAGGCTGCTAGCTGCAGGACAATTCGGGTTGAGCTTGTAGGGGTTCAGAGCAGGAGACAGGCTGATAGAGCTGGGGCCAAAGCAGTTGTCATACACCTCTTCTGCAGCACGGCTCTTCGGTCCTTCTTGTCACGTCGAATCTGAAGAGGTAAGGTTCAGGGGTGCCCCTAAATACTAGCTTTAGGGTCGATACAGGGATGTGGAGGTTGGGAACAATGGGTGTAGGGCTCTGTATATACTATACCAAAATGAGGTATAGTGTGTACAGAGTCCAGTGGAACCCCAAAGGTAGGCAGAGGTAAAAGTAGATAGCACCTTACTCTATTTGGGGTAGTGTGGGCGAGCAGTAAGGCTTTTCAGAGGGTAGTGTTAAGCATTTGTTGTGCACACTCAGGCAGCAAATGATGTCACACACTCAAAGACTGAACTCAATTTGTTTGTATAAAAAATATTATTTAGTTATATTTATTTTCTATAACCAATCAAGCCTGGTACTGGTAAGTGTAAATGGTACTTTTCAAGGCAGGTTGAACAATACAAGCAAGCTGAATGAAAATATCTTTGTTACAGGTTTGTAAATCTTTTCAATACAGTGGAAATTACTGTTAGATTACTTTTGATTACTTTTCAGATTACTTTATGGATTACTTTTTCTACTCAGTGTGATATGCCTAGATATCACACTGGGACATTTCCTCGACGAGAAGTAAAGCAGTTTTTAGT
This sequence comes from Calotriton arnoldi, assembly GCA_963921515.1. NCBI lineage: Eukaryota > Metazoa > Chordata > Amphibia > Caudata > Salamandridae > Calotriton > Calotriton arnoldi. The sequence continues at coordinate 737,438 of CAWUFW010001721.1, read as the reverse complement.
TATTTGCTGTTTTTCAAGTACTCATACAAAACCAACTCCACACAACAATTTTGAAGGAAAAACAGTCAATGTATTCCTATGGAGAAAAATTAAGTTAATGGTTTGCAGGTAAGTATTTGTTTGTGGGAGTTGGTATTCTGGGGTTAGAAGCAGGGTTTCCCCAGGGTCGAGGATGCACTCTTGAAATGGCCTACGGGGCACTAGGGCTGCGGGGTGCTGAGGCCCAATGTTATCCAATGGGGGATAGGGGGCCTCCTCCGGTTGGTGGCTGCTCACGAGCAGGCCTCAAGGTTGTGGGAGCAAAGCTCCTGGTGTTAGGCTCAGGGCAAAGTGGGTTCCGAGTTAGCACCCAAAGTACACCCGCAGTGGCGGCAGGGTGCAGGGTGCTGTTTTGGCGTTGGATGCCATGTTGTTTTCAATGGGGATTCTCCAGTTGCAACAAAGACTGCAGGCTTGGGGGCAAAGATCTTCTGGAGGTGACCACGGGTTGGAGAGGTAAGTTGGGATTCCTGGGGATGCTGGGACACCGTCGGTTGGGCCACCCAAGGCCGTGGGACGTCTGGTACAGGGGTGTCTTTAGGCGTCGGGATTTTCTTACCAGCTCCGGTCGGGGGGATCCTCCAGAAAGAAGCTGCAGGCTTCGCTTGGAGATTCGAGGCAGGTCAGAGATCACCAGATCTCAGATCAGGATCGCCAGGGAGACCTCCTCGTGGTGTCTGGCCACTGGAACTCGGGCCATGGGAATCGGGTGCAGAGTGGTGTAGACTCATGGTTTTGGCTGGGGCCAGAGTCTGTGGGTGAGCAAATCCGGTGCTCACGGGAGACAAAGTCTTTGACTTGGAAGGCAGGGCAGGTCCTCTGGGTTCTTGAGGTTACTGGCTGCAGGACACCCCGGGATCTCGCTGAAGCAGGTTCGAGGTGGGGACAGGCCGGTAGGGCTGGGGCCAAGTCAGTGGGCGCCCTCCTCTTCTTTGTTTCAGCACGGCTTCTTCGGTCCTTCTTCTCTTCTTGTTGATTCTTGTCTGAGGAGGCAAGGTTCAGGGTTGCCCCATAATACTAGATTTAGGGGTGTTACAGGTAGGTAAAGGTTGGGACCAATGGGTCCCTTCCTTGGGGTGGGTACACCCCCTACTATGCCACCCTCCACTGGGAGGGGGCATATGCCTCACTCTGGTTGGCTGGGCCCCCCCATCTGCAAGATGGCGGGGACAGTTGTGCTTCACCTCCCCCACCTGAGGGTTGGGGTTGGCAAAGGTGGGCACACCTCCCTTCCTCACTTGGTTTTCCCACCGATTCTCCCGCTCAAAGTGGGGGTCAGAACAAGTGGGGGCCAGTTGCTGGAAGCAGCAAAGGCCTGGGGTAGCTCACAAAGGCGGCAAGCCTTTGAAGCTTCCCCTTCGTGGACCCTGCACATCCTGGGGGAGGAGGCATGGCACCTCGTCCCAGGATGTGCATTGTTTCAAAGATACCCACCCCCTCCCGAGAGCAGCAGGCTCTCGACCCAGGGGTCCAGAAACATGTCTGGTGGTGGCAGCTGGCGAGCAGCCACTCAGCCTGGAAACTAGTGTTAGGTCGTTTTTGCCAGGGGCATCTCCAAGATGCCTTCTGAGTGCATTTTTCATTAAATCCCACACTGGCATCAGTGTGGGTTTAATGTGCTGGGAAGTTTGATACAAAACTTCCCAGTTTTCAGTAAAGCCATTATGTGGCTGTGGAGTTCGTAATGACAAACTCCCAGCACCATATATTCTTAATGGCATTACTGCACTTACAATGTCTAAGATTTGGCTTAAACACTGTAGGGGTACAGGGCTCATGCACCTGTACCCTCACCACTGGTACAGTGCACCCAGCTAGAGGGGTGGCTGACCTATGCCAGGGCAGTGGGTTGTAGGCATGGCACACAGGGATGTGTGCCATGTCGACTCTTCACTTTGTTCTGCACCAAGACACGCAGCCTGCAAAGGCAGTGTGTGTGTGTGTGTGTAAAGGTACAGGGCCTCTATGGGTAGCACAATAAGTGCTGCAGCCCTTAGAGGCCTTCCCAGGCCAGAGAGCCCTTGGTACCATTTAAAAGGCACTGACCTGTGGCCAAAGAGTGCCAATTGGCTTTTGTTTTTAATGCAGTTTAGGGAAAGAACATAGGCACTGGGTACCTGTTTGGCAGGAACCCAGGGCACACTCAGTCAAAGTACATCAGCAGTTTAGCAAAAAGTGGGGGCAGCCATGCAAAAAGAGGGCACTTTCTTACACAGGGTCCCTTCCCTGGGGTGTCTACACAAGCCTCTTGCTGAATGGAGGGTTCCCCCATCTACAAGATAGCGGGGACTGAGATGTGGGCTTCACGTCGCCTCCCCCATCTGAAGGTGGGGTTGGCAAAGGTGGGCACATTTCACCTTCCTGGCTAGGTTTTTCCCACCGGTTCTCGTGCCCAAAAAGTGGGTCAGAACCAGTGGGAGCCAGTTGCTGATAGCAGCAAAAGGCTCGGGGTAGCTAACAAAGGTGAAGCTCCCTCTTTGATGACCCTGCCCATCCTGGGGGAGGAGGCATGACACCTCTGCCCAGGATGTGCTTTGTTCCCGGACCCAGAGAGCTGAGGGCTCTCTATCCAGGAGTCCTGAAACCTGTCTGGTGGTGGCAGATGGCTGGGAGTGAATCAAGAACCACACCAGAGTTGGCCTTTTTTTCAGGAAGTTTGATACCAAAACTCCCAGACTTCAGTAAAGCCATCATGGAGCTGTGGAGTTCGTGTTGACAAACTCCCAGCCCATGTGTTCAAAATGGCTCCACTGAACTTCCACTGTCTATGAATGGCACTGGCACTGTAGGGGCATATTACTCTTGCAGCTATGCCCTTCTCCTGGGGTATGGTGCACCCTGCCTTTAGGGCTGTAAGGACTGCTAGAGGGGTGACTTACCCATGTCACAGGCAGTGTTGGTGGGCATGGCACACAGGGTTGTGTGCCATGTCGACTTCATTTCGGTCTGCACCAAAACACCCAGTCTGCAATGGCAGGGTGGGGGTGTTAAGGTGAGGGGTCTCTGAGGGCTGCAGCATGTTTTATGCCACCCTCAGAGGCCTTCTCTGGTCACAAGGCACTTGGTACCAGTGGTACCTTTTACAAGGGACTTACAGGTGGCCCAGAGGTGTGTCAATTGTGGGTAACAAAAGTACAGTTTTGGGAAAGAACACAGGTGCTGAGGCCTGGTTAGCAGGATTCCAGCACACTCAGTCAAGTTGGCATCAGGTATTTGGCAAAACGTTATGGGGAAACCATGCAAAAAGGGACACTTTCCTACAGCTCTGAAAGCCCAAATAGAAGTGGTAAGTATTTTGGTGGCATTGTTTGCTCTGATCCACATTGTCACAGGAGAATGGAGGAAATGCATAAAATAGTCCATGTTGTTTTCTTTAGAGAACAGCAGATGAAACTCCGACAACTCAATATTCGGCCCCTAATTGGTTTCTTATTCGACTGGGTTTTCATTTCTGTTCACCACTACAGAAGAGTGCTTTTGAAACATGATTGAAAATGATTTGGCAGAAGTGCACTGGGTCCCTCCTATATAGGTCCCTAGTGCCAGATCCATTTCCCTAAAACTGTACAATTGTTCCCCCAACTGGAAATATCTTTAGCACCCCCTGTAAGTCCCTAGTAAATAGTACCTCGGGCAGGGAGACTAAAGAGGGTCCCTAAGGGCTGCAGCATATATTGCGCCTTTCCAAGGGACCCCTCACCACACTTGTGCAAGCTGCCACTGCAGGCTGCGGGACATGTTGCAAAGAAAAGTCAAGATACGACATGGCACACCTCGTGAGCCACGCCTGCAAACACTGCATGTAATATGTAAGTCACCTTTACACTAGGCCTTACAGCACTCGGGCAGGGCGCATTATATTACAAGTGAGGACATATCTGCATGAGCAGATATGCTCCTGTGATATCTGTGAGAAAGTGCCTCTTTTGGCATTGTTAGCCCCAACTTTGTGCCTGGACATTGATGGGATTTCAACTGTAGTGCACAGGGTCCCTGCCAATCAGGTCCCCTGTGCCAGTGCTTTTTCCCTAAAAACTATTCGACAGTTGGCCCTTCAGGCCCCCTGTAAGTCCCTAGTAAATGGTACCTGGGTACCAAGGGCATTGGGACTGAAGAGGGTTCCCTAGGGACCCCTCACCTAGGCTATGCAGATGGCCACAGGAGCATGCATGGCCTGGTGCAGACAAAATGACAAAGTCGGCACGGCACACTGTCTGTGTGCCATGCCAACTAACATTGCCTAAGATATAGACAAGTCACCCCTCTAGCAGGCCTTACCAGCCCTAAGGCAGGCTGCACTATATCACAGCAGATATGCCCCTACAATATTAGGGTCTATTCCTTAATATTGCAAGTGCCAGGGAAGCCATAGAGAGTACATGGGCTGGAAACTCAACAACTCCAGTTCCACATCACCATGATGGCTTCACTTAACATAGGAGTGTTTGGTATCAAACTATTTCTTTCAATAAAACCACACTGATGCCAGTGTGGGGTTTATTTATTGTAACATGTACTCAGAGGGCACCTCAGAGGTGCCGCCCTGGAAAACCTACCAACCCTGGTGTGGTCACAGACTGGCTGTAGGCAACCTGCTACCACCAGACACGTTTCCGGACCCCTGGGTCAAATGCCTCTGCTCTCTGGGACCAGAAACAATGCACATCCTGGGCAGAGATGTCACACCTCCTCCCCCAGGATGGGCACAGTGCTTAAGAGGGAAGCTTCAAAGGCCTGCTGCATTTGTATAACAACCGCCAACCTGTGCTGCTAGCAGCAGCAGATGGCAGCCGACGGTTTACACCCCCACTTTGGGGGGAAACCAGCGGGAAAACGTAGGAGTAGGAGGTGTGGCCACCTCTGCCAACTCCATCCCTAAGGTGGGGGAGTTGGGGTGAAGCACATCTTTCAGTTCCCGCCATCTTGAAGATGGGGATACTCCTCCAAACAGGGCTAGGTCTATGACCCCTCCCACAAGAGGATGGCATAATAGAGGGTGTAATCACCCCAGGTAAGGTGCCCATTGGACCTACCTGCTCCCCCCTAAATTTAGTATTTAGGTAGCTCCACCAGACCTGGAAATTAGTTCCCTGCTGACCTAAGAAGGACGAAGAAGACGCCATGCAGCGAAGCCTGAAGAGTACTACTGACTTGACCCTAAACCTACTGGCTTGTCTCCAGCTTCAAAGACCCTGCGAAGGTGGCGATGCCTGTCCTGCAGCCAGCGACTTACAGAACCCAAGGAAGACTGCCTGCCCTTCGAAAAAGACCAGAGACTCTCGAGGACAGCATCTTTGTCCCCAAGAAACATACACAAAGGACTCTGGTGCCCTCTAGATCCGAGAGTTTTGCTCAGTCTGCACCAGACGCCTCCGGCCCATGTCCAGGTGGACCACCGACACAGAACAGGTTCCGCAGCTATCCTGAACTCTACTTCCGCGTTGGCTGACCCCTCCTGGACTCCATGACGGCGCCTGCAGCCTGAACCCGAAGACTGGAACTGTAAGTAACCTCTATAAGCGCATTATTGTTTTCCTCTATAGGATAACAATGAACTCTTTTTTTTAAATTGCACTGTTTCGACTTTTGAAAGTCCTAAATATTTTTCCTGCAAAACGTACTTACCTTATTGCGAAGATCTTGGTCTTAAAATAAAACTTGAACAAAGCTTATTTTTTATAAAAATGTATGTGGATCTCCTTTTTGAGTTGGGTGCCCCTTATTGGCCAATGTTCTGCAATAAATGTCTTACACTCTTGTGTGAAGCCTAATGCTGCTCGCCCGGCACTACCACTAATAGAGCACTTTGGGTTTACAGTGAGCCCTGTCCACTTTTGGGGAATCTCTGGACTATGTGCACTGTATAACCACCTAGTGGTATACCATATACAGAACCAGCTTCCTACAATGTCCATGTCGATTCTTGGACATTGCCAGTGAACAGGGAAATCATCTTGAGTATATGTACTGTGCACTGGTGATTACAAGTTACCCAGCTACATGATGACTTCACTGAAACTCAAGAGGTTTGGTATCAAACAGCTCGTATTAATAAGCCCACACCGATTCCAGAGATGGATTTATTAAAACATGCACTCAGAGGGCAGCTTAGGGGTGCCCCCTGAAAAACTATCAATCTCTAGTGTACTGGCTGACTGGTGTAGACCAGCATACCACCACAGACCGGTTTCTGATCACCTGCACTTGAGAGCCTATGCTCTTAGGGCAGAAACAAGGCCTGCTCCGGCCGACGGTGTTGTCACCTCCTCCAAGCAGGATGGCCAAGTAATCAGCATATCAAGGCAGGAGGCTTCAAAGGCCTATGCCACTTTGATATGCCACCCCAGCTTCCCCCAGACTTGGGAAATGCCACACCCTGCCCTGAAGCCCATTTGGCACCAGGACAGGCTGGAAAATTAGCTAGTCAGGAGGCATGTCCCCAATCAGGCTAGCTCCACCCCTAAGGTGGGCTACCTGATGTGAGCACGAAAACTAGAATACTACCATCTTGGTTTTTGGATCACTGGGTCAGAATTAGGACCACTACTCATAGGAAGTGGTCAGATAAGGGGTGTAGTCACCTTAAAGGCAAGTAGCCCATTGGCTACTATCTGTCACTCCCCTTAACACCCCATAATTGAGTATTTAGGTGGCACCCTGATGCCGGGAACTCCAATTCGACGTATGCAGAAGAAGAGGACAACGAAGAGCCGCAAAAAATGAGAACTGAAGATTGCTGTGGACTTTTAGCGCCAAACCCGCACTGCCCGCACCAGTCTCGACAATCGAGACCAAGTGAGTCGTCCTGCAGCTGAGCATTTGCCAAGAACCATGGTAGACTGCCAGCCCTTCACAAATTGCCAGCAATCTCCCTTGAAGTAGAGGAGCTACTCCCCTGCAGCTCGCACAGAGACGTGTATGAAGACGGTGATAAGGAACTCTGGAGTCTGTCTGCTGTTGGCCAACAGCAGACAGACTGATGCTGTCGTGCTGCCCGCGTAGTGGATCGTCACGCGCTTTGAGGACTGCAATTATTGAAGGATTCGTCTTCATTGAAAAATACTCGCTTCTATAGATGGGCTTCACACCATATGTAGGTACAGACCACCATATTGAACATTCGTGGATTCATAGGTCAGCGCGACAGCACCGCTTGTGATTAACACCAACTCCAGAGTTCCTCATCACCGTCTTCATACACGTCTCTGTGCATCATCAACACAGTAACAGTGCTCAGCTACCCACAGAGTGCCAGCCTTCACTCTCACTTGGGTACCCGGCTGGGTGTCCTTGTGAGTATCTCGTTTTCCTTTTTCTCCATCACCCACTGTTGGCACGTACACCTCACGCGGCTGCGCATTCTACCCGTCAGATGTCCCTAAATCCATAGGTCCTGATGAGACCCTAGATCACATATAGGGTCGAAACGTCGTCGGCAACAAAAGAAAGCGAACCATTAACAGCGCGTATTATTGTATATAGCTGCTGTATATTGTGTAGCTAAATGGTCGACTTTTTTGAATATCTTGGAAACCTTGTAAAATACTGTCACAATTATGTCACCAATATTTTAGGTTCCCGTTTCTCCACTACGCACATTTTTCTTTTGCATTGTATATAGAATTTTGTTTGTGAAATATAAAATACGATTGTATCAAACCAAAACCATAGGTGTATGTGGTTTCTTCGCCCTCTGACATCATTTTAACCCTTCCATTGCGATTGTGCATCTTATCTATATATGATTCTATTATTCCACAGGAACCACTGTTTGACAATAATTTACCCACCCAGGTTCCTCAGTGAGTTGGGTTCCCTTGTCCTTTTCTTGACTGATCATTTATACTGGCAGTAATGGAACTGACCAGCACAGGGGCATATCTGCTCATGCAGTTATGCCCACACATGTAGTATAGGGCACCCTGCCTTAGGCCTGTGAGGCCTGCTGTAGGGGTGACTTCCCTATACTGCATGCAGTGTCGGTAAGCATGGCACTCAGGGATGTTTGCCATGTCTTGTTTTCACTTTTGTCTGCACCTAGATACAGCCTGCAGTGGCAGACTGTGGGTGTTTTGGTGAGGGGACCCTTAGGTGGCATAATACATGCTGCATGATACATGCTGCATGTTGTCTAACCCACAAAGTACGTGTACAATTGGCAAATTCAAGATTGCCTCATTCAATTACCTACCAGCCCCTGTGGTACCAAAAGCTAGTAAGTTAAAGGTCACTAGTGAACTGCAGCAATTAATTGTGCCACCACTACAGTGATAAAGTGAAAACGTGACTCTAGGCCTGCCACTGCAGCCTAGTCTGGTGGCTTTAAAACTGCCAACTTGACCTGACAAAATAGACCCTTTTACCAGACCAATCCTTCCTTTCTCATATTAATAAGCCACCCCTAGGGAAGGCCTTGGTAGGCCATGAGACAGGATGCTTAGAATTTAAAAGAAGGGCATGTTCCTTTTGTGCTCAACATGCCTAAACAGTGAAAACACGAAATTGCTGTTTTCACTGTAGCAAAGCTGGTGATCCATTGGCAAATATGGTGTTTCACCAGCCGCGGCACTAAGTGCCAACTTGCATTTGGGACCTCCAAAGAGATTACTCCAAGGTAGCAAATTAATAGTTACCACACTAACCGCTGAGATTGGATTTTAGGTAACTTTTAATTAAGGCTCCCGGTTTTACTGATTTTTACAGGTAAATAAAGACAGAAAACAACATGTTTCATGTCTATTTTTAAAAGCGGAAAAATACTGAAAATAGTGCTTCTTGAGAGAGACTCTCCATGCGGTCTTTCATGAATTCCAGGCGACAGCTGAGCAGATAGACAGCATGGAGAGGTAAAAAACAGGATGAGATTTCCTTAAATACAGGCATATGTTAACATATATTTGTAGTACAATATTAATATGTACCTATGAGTGTAGCGTTTTGTTTTATGTGGTTACTTAATTTGCTAAAACGCAACAGGCATCCTTGTATGAGTGCAAGTCGAAGAGTTTAATAATTGTGGAAATATACAATTTTATGGCTCCATTGATTCTCAAAACACAAAATAAATATGGGTAAGTACCGATAAGATGGTATACCATAAAACCCGAGAGCCCTACTTTTAATAGAAAGGTGACTTTAGATTGTCACCACTTGTTGCCCAAAACTCTGGTAGTCTTTTCTATCTGAAGCAGTTTTTACAACAGACAACATGCTGCCCCTCTGCTAGGAAGTTTGAAGCAGTCCCAGGAACAGGGATAAAGAGTATTGCTGGTAGGAGGAGGTGTGACATCCTCCATCAAGACGCCTGCCGGGCAGTGAACACAGATGGCCCAGCTTCAAAGAGGCTACAGCCTCAGTGAAGCAAATGTTGATCACACCTTCACGCTCCTTTAATGGAGTTACCAGTGGCGGCTGGCATGTACAGAAGGTGGTGAGCAGGGACACCCAAAAAAATATATATATATTATATATGCACACTTACCTTCCTGCGCGACGCAACGTCCTCCTCCTTCGGTCTTCTCTGAAGGCAGGCTCCAACGAGGGACCCAGCCAACTCCCCTAGCCAGTCCTGGTGTTGCTCTCACCAGCATGAGAGCAGCACCAAGATTGGAGGGAGCAGCCTCACTCAGCGCTCTCAAGAGCACTGGAGGACTGCGCTTTTTCTAACCCAGCTGTCTAAGACAGCTAAGTTAGAGAAGTTTAAAATGTGCATGTCTGGCTGGCTGTCACAAAACGGCAGGCCAAAGAGACATGAGCATTTTAAAGCACACAGCTCCCTGCTGCCACTCGGCAGCACTGGCCCAGCCCCATCCTGTCACTCAGTTCGGGACAGGTTGGTTGCTGAAAAATAAAATGGTAATAAATACACTTTATTACCATTCCATTTTTCAGCTCTGGCCTGAGGCTTTTCTTTGTGGGGCGAAGCTCCTCCGCTCAAACGGAGGAGCAGCCCCTGGGAGTTACTAGCCTGTCTGCCTACACAGAGGGAGATAACCTGCTGCAGAACTGGTTTTCAGGTTGGAGTGGCTTATTATTCTAGGCAGGGGCCCCCACAGGGGAAGGCGGCTTGTGCCATTGTGGATTTGGGTACAGAGGGGTATCTGGGATAGTCTGGTGGCCAAAGCCCCGGGAAATGATGTAAAATGGCAAGGGTGGCCTCGTGGGAAATATTTCCCCATTTTGCTAGTTTAAGTACTCCCCTCTCCCACACATGAAGATGGCATAAGAGCTGCACTTTAGACCCACAGTCCTCAGAATATTAGTGGACTGGAAAGAAGACTGAAGGAGGACTGCCCCGCTGCTCTCTGGACCAAGAACAGAGAGGCTGCATCAAAGATTAGACTGCACCTCCTGCACCCGAGGTACCTGCAAAGAGACCTGTACCTGCTGTTCCCACTCATGGAATATAGCTCCACTTGTGCCATAACGGAAGAAGTGATGCCAAGGGCTAGTTGGCTAGCCCCCTGTTAAGCTTCAGAACCACCAAAAACTAAGGAACCCTGCACTCCTTGAGAGCCCAGCTGCCCAGAAACGACCCCCCCCCTCGCCCTGCGGGATGCCTGAACACCTTTTGAGCAAGTGAGGCCTGACATTCCTAAGGAGTCTATAAACAAATTAAGAGGAGTGAAGGTGCTGTACAGCATGGGCTAACCCTACTCTGGCACAGAAATGTACATAAACTATAGAGCCCAACTTGACTGGATCACTCTAAGAACCCTCCCGTTGACCTAAGGAGAAGAGAATCCTTTTGCTTTAAAGAACTCTCACCCACTAGGGGGCCACCTTGGTGGCCTGCTTCATCATAAGTTCCGTTCCGTTACAGAATGGGGCGTGCTACAACCTATGAGATGCACGGGGGCACGCTGCTGGAAAAGGAGTAAGTAAGTGGAGGTAGGGTTACTCTTTAAAAATACCTGCCTGGTAGCCCTAACGTTTTAATCTGGGAGCCAGCTGGCATGATTATTCCCAAGGTGTCCCCAAGTTCGTGCGACCCGTATCCGAGGTTGAAGTGGGTTCTGATTCCTCAAAGAAAATGATTTACTTACCTGCAAGTTACTTCTGTAACTGGGAGACCAGTTGACCTGTGGAGACTGGACCTGCATTGGACTCCCCTGCTGCAACTTGGCAGTTTAAGGCTGGAGTCGAACCCTGACACTTGTGGATACCAGAGTGGCTTCAGGAGCACTCACCGCATCTCTTCAGCATTATGAATCACCAACATCAGGATCACTGTTTGGCTGAACCACAATAAAGGAGAAAAGTACTCTGAGGACCCAGAGACTGATGGACCAGACAGGTTATTGTCTCCCTAGACCTAAGTGGTCCCTGTGACTGGCTCCCAACCAGTTGTGGCCAGTCAAGTGGAGAGAAGTCGCTGCACTAGTCAGTGGGCTAAAACTGTTATAACGTTTACAGTGATTTATTCCATTTCTTAGGAGTGAACTACAGGGATTTATGTACCTTCAAAAATTCATATCTATGGTTTCCCTCAATAGATTTGTCACTTTGGTGTCCAATTTAAGATAAAAACACACTATTTTCATAAATTGGTGCCTGATTATTGTGCCGAGTTTTATTTATTGACTATTTTTATACTTCCAAATGCTTTACACTTGTTGCTTTGATTAAGCCCGACTGCTCTGTGCCACAGCTAGCCAGCACTGAGGTAAGGGTTTTATTAAAGAAACCTAACTGGACCTGATAAAGACTGACATTATTGCATGGTGAGGTCTCCCAACCACACAATAATCCACTTTCCTTGTGTGACAGATTGCTTCATGCACGGTTATGTTACTGTTATGTCTGGTGAATTGAAATGAGGGGAGGGGGGGAAGGGAACCAGGGAGAGAGAGAGAGAGACTCCCATCCTTCAATTTATATATATATAACCAACCTCATGGGTATATAAATATCAGCTCGCCATAAACAAGTGTTGTATTATATTATAGGTGTTTACAGGTGGCTTCATGGGCAAAGTATATCATTTATGGTAAGAGTAGTTCTGTTTGTATTACCGTATCATTTTCTTCAATCCGCCTCATAGGTTACAGGTGAGGCGAGGGCATTGTGACAATTCTAGAAGATGAACAAAACGACAGGCACCACAATCTGGACAATGTTACGATAAAGCACAGCTTGCGAGTTAAAGGGTGATAGGTTAGGATGTTCACATGAATGAGTAGGCATTATCTTCTGCATGGAAAGGGAGTTACTGAAGCAATTTTCCGTAGAATTAGTAGTCGTGCTTTTGGTGCCCTTCATAAATTAGTCTTTTTAATATACAGAGAGTTCAAGGGTGGTTACGCTCTTGGTATGCCCTTATAATTGTATAATACTGCAGTGTTTTTCAATAATGATGCACCAAGTGCAGTCAGTATTTTTTTCTGTGAAAATGTGTTACCTTTAGATCATCTGCTCAAAGGGGAATTAGTACCCCTGCATTCCATCATACGTTGGATTTGTGACATGTGCCCAATTTAAAAATCCTCAAAGTTCCAGTTCCATTATTTAAGGAATGGTAAGTGTCTGCTAAGTTCAGAACCTTTTAGTTTCATGAGTAGGGACAACGCTTAAAACTGCTGAAACAACTGGTGGGCCTGGTTGTAATTGAGGCGCCACTTTAAGCAGTGTGCTACTGCTTGGCATAGCTTTCCTACCTAAACGACATGCTGGAACAGAGTCCCTTATCACTCTTGGTTAATAGAGCGGAGCTGGGCTCTCCATTCCTAACTTGAACACGCACTGGGACGGAGTCCCTTTCAGTTGGTTATCTCTCAATGTTAATAGAGCGGTGCTGTGCATGATGTTTCTAGCTCAAACGGCGCGCTGGTACGGAGTCCCATTCAGTTGGTTACCGCTCTTGGCTAACAGAGCGGTGACCTAAGTGTGCGTAATGATGGTTTTAAAATGCCCCTTGTTGCATTTGGACCTACATGCAGCAGTTTTACATCTATAAAATAACATAGGCGGTTTGCACAGTTTTGGTTTTTATAAAATATTTCAGTGAGACTCCTTGTGGAAGTAGTTTCATACAGGGAGTGCTCACATTACATGAATAGCGGTGGTGAAGGGGACTAAGTCTCCTGCTAATTTCACTTACTTGTCAATAACGAGCCATTGGCATCCCAACCTAAATGATCATTATCTGACCTGAAGGGAGGACGTGGTCATTCTAAAACACCGTTTATAAACCCTGGGTAAATGATTCTAAGTGATACCAGGTGTGGAGTATCAAGAGAAACCTAAAAATATGTCCCAAATGTTCAGTTTTTGATGTAATGACTCAAATGTGACACACAAGTAATCATCTAAGCAGTAATAGACATAGAAGTGACTATGCTCATACATTTTTTCTAAAGTGATGATAAAGAGTGTAAAATAACGACGGTTCGAGTTCTAGCTCAGAGGACTGATAAAGTGGTCGAAATCTATGTTTAATGAGCCTCAATTTACTAATAACACTCCATTATACTAGGTTTGTGGATGCCTATGTGTAGGGAAGTGGGTTTCTGTTGCAGTAACTCCCCCCACTTTTTGCCAGACTACTGATGCACTTTCACTTTATGTGCCCTGGGTTCCTGCCAATCAGGTTCCTAGGGCCTGTGTTCTTTCCCCAAAACTAACCCAATTGGCATCTCTGGCCACATGTCAGCCCCTGGTAAATGGTACCACAGGCACCCAGGGCACTGTGACCAGGAAGACCTCTAAGGGCTGCAGAACTTATTGTGCCACCCTTAGAGGCCCTGTACCTTTACAAACACACTGTCTTTGCAGGCTGCGTGTTTTGGTGCAGAACAAAGTGAAGAGTCGACATGGCACACATTGTGCCATGCCTACAACCCACTGCCCTGGCATAGATCAGTCACCCCTCTAGCTGGGTGCCCTATGCCAGTGGTGAGGGTACAGGTGCATGAGCCCTGTACCCCTACAGTGTCTAAGTCCATTCTTAGACATTGTAAGTGCAGTGCTGCCATTAAGAGTATATGGTGCTGGGAGCTTGTCATTACGAACTCCACAGCACCATAATGGCTACACTGAAAACTGAGAAGTTTGGTATCAAACTTCTCAGCACATTAAACCCACACTGATGCCAGTGTGGGATTTAATGAAAAATGCACACAGAGGGCATCTTAGAAATGCCCCCTGAAAAATGATCAGCCTCTGGTGGGTTCCCTGACTGGTACACACCAGCCTGCCACCACGAGACATGTTTCTGGACCCCTAGGGTGGGAGCCTTCGCTCCCTGAGCCCAGAAACAAAGACTTTCCTGGGCGGAGGTGTTCACACCTTCCCCAGGTCAGGAAGAGCCATCTGTGGCAGGGGAGCTTCAAAGTCCTTGCAGCCTTTGTAATGCGACCCCCAGCCTCTCCTGCTATCAGGAGCAGGCCCCCTTCCGGTCTCCCCTCCTTTTCGGCGGGAAGACAGGCGGGAAAAACTAGCCAGCCCAGAAGGTGTGCCCACCTCTGCCAACTCCACCCCTCAGGAGGGGGGAGGCGAGGTGAAGCCCACTCTTCAGTGCCCGCCATCTTGCAGATGGCAGGCACTCCCCAATCAGGATTAGGGATTGTGCTCACTCCCCCACGTGGGGTGAGCACACCCAGGGTGTAGTCACCCTAAGGTCAGTAGCCCATTGGCTACTGACCTCGAGACGCCTAAAACGCCCCCTAAATACAGTATTTAGGGGGCAGCCCTGAACCAAGAGGGCAGATTCCCGCAACCTAAGAAGAAAAAGGACGAAAGAAGACGCCCAGCAGAGGAGACTGCAGAGAACAACTGACTTGGCCCCAGCCCTACCGGCCCATCTTCAGTTTTCAGAGATCCTGTGCCAAAAATCGTCTTGTCCTGCAGCCAGCAACCTCCAGAACCCCTGGGAGGACTGACTGCCTTCAACAAAGACCAGATCTTCTGTGAACAACACCTCTGTTCAGAAGAAACACCAAAGAAAGACTCCGAGCCTGCTGAGGAAAAAGAAACCCGACGCCTGGAACCACCACTGCACCCGTCGCCTACGGCCCAAGTTCGAGTGGCCCACCGGTCCCAGCGAGGTCCCCCAGCGTTCCACAGTCAGAGTCCACCGTGGTTTGACCCCTCTAGGACTCCCCGACATCGCCTGCAGCCTCTGCACGGAGACCCCCATCGCGAGTGGCCCAGTAAGGTGAAATCCGACCTCAAAAGACACCCCGGCATCCAGCCGCCCTGCGCCATGGAGAACAGAACCTGAGGTGCACCTATGTCCCCGAGCCCTCCAACTTACCTGCCCAGCTGTTGGTTCTTCCTGGAAGTCTTCCTGGACCGAGCCTGCAGCTGAAAACCAAAACCGAAAATCCCCATTGAAAACAGGGCACCCGATGCCAAACCAGCACCCTGCACCCAGCCGCCCCTGCAGGTGCACTTTTTGTGCTAAACAGGATCCCCTTTTGCCCTGAGCCCAACACCAGGAGCTTGGCTCCCACAACCTTGTGGCCTGCTCGCCAGCAGCCACCAACCGGAGGCCCCCTATCCCTCATTAGATAACATTGGGCCTCAGCACTCTGCACCCGGCCGCCCTAGTGCTGCTGAGGGTGTAACGAGAGTGCATCCTTGACCCTGGGGGACCCCTGAGTCTACCCCCAGAACCTCAACTCCCACTACCAAATGCTTACCTCAAAACCGATAACACTATTTTCCTCCATAGGATAACATTGACTGTTTTACTTGGAAAAATTGTAGAGTTTGAAAACCTAGAGAAATTCTTTAAAATTGTACTGTTTAACAAAAACGCTTTGGCTTACCTGTTTACAGGAAATGTCCCAGAGTAGTATCCAGGTATACTACTCAGAGTAAGAAAAGTAATCTAAAAAGTAACTTACCTGGTATTTTACTGAAAAGCCCATTCAAGTCTATGTACTGTATTTACTAAGTATTGCATTTTTCAGCAACCATACTGTAAGTCAAAACAAAGTGCATATACAATTACAATTCAAACGGTTTACAAACTGCATTACTACTGTAAAGTATTTATTGCTTACCTGTGCCAGGCTTGCTTGGTTCTAGAAAATAAAATAACTAAAAGAATATTTTTTATACAAAAACAATTGGTCTGAAGTTCAGTCTTTCAGTGTGTGAATTCATTTGCTGACAGAGTGTACAACAAATGCTTAACACTGTCCTCCGATACTGCCTTACTGCTCGACCACACTACCACAAATAGAGAGTGAGGTGCTATTTAACTTTACCTCTGCCTACCTTTGGGGTTCCACTGGACTCTGTGCACACTATACCTCACTTTGGTATAGTATATACAGAGCCAGCTTCCTACACTATGGGATAAAGTGATATATCTCTTGGGGTAGTGTGTCTCATCATGACGAGATGTACCCATACTGTAGTCTGGTGGGACGTAGGGGCTCAGCATAGGGAGTGGTAGAGTAGTCTTTCGTGCTATTTTAATCATTCGTTCGGGGATGATATCTCCAGTGGACTGCAATTTCTTTATTTGTATAGTTGCGGAAGTCTTCTGGTTTGTTTGCTGAATGCAAGCCAAGGTATGTCGTCATTTAGGCCTCTTTCAAAGGTTTTAAGTCGATATACCAATCGTTGCTCTTTTTGGAAGAGTGTTCTCTCTATGTTTGCATCAATCTTGTCAAGTGTCTCCAGGATAATCCATTCCACATTTTTTTCGGTGTGCTTTTCCGTCCGATAATGGTTACTCATCTGTGTGGTTATCTTGCCGCATCTGATGTTACTGCAGTGTTCCCCTATCCGCACTTTTGCCTTCCTGCATGTCATGCCTATATACTAGAGTTGACATGATCATGCAGACCATGTGGGTGGTTTTGCAATTGGTGTGTTTCATTGTCCATTTCAAATTAGTATCCGGGTCAATGGTTGCTGTCTTCTTCGTGAGATGGCACACCGAACATGTACCACCTGGGTAATGGCCCGTGACAAGTTGTAGGCCCCAGGCTGTGGAAACGGTTTCCCTTCGATGGGCGAACTGTTGGTCTAGTGTGAACCAAGTAGTCCTGTATATTTTTGCCCAGTTTGTGAGCAAAATTGGGTTTTGGCCATTCTAGAGCACCAGCGTTGATGATGCTCCCTTGCTTGCAGCTAGCTTTCTTCACCTTATTGGATGCTGAGCAGTAAATGGTGACACAGGTCAAGACGTCTTCGCTCGTGGATCTGTTTGTTTGTTCCAGAAGGGCTTCTCTATTTTGATTCCTTGCGCGTTTGCTGCTTTTCTTTATGATTTGGATTGGGTATTTCCTTTCTTTCAATTTCTCCATCAAATCATGGGCTTGTGCTTTGTAATCCCCAAGGTTGCTGCAATTGCGACGAATTCTCAAGAACTGGCTATAAGGAAGGTTCTCCCTGAGGGGACGTGGATGAAAGGTATCAAATGCTAATAAGCTGTTCTTATACGTCGCTTTGTAGTAAGTTTTTGTCCTTAGTTTTGTACCCTCTGAGAAGATGGTTATATCCAAGAAGGCTAACTCGGTACGATGTGTGGAGCATGTACATTTTGAGAAGTTGTCTCTGGTATTAAGCCAGGTCATGAATTTCTGAATAGATTCTTCATCTCCTTGCCGTACTAAGAGTACGTTGTGAAAGTATCTTCTCCAGAATCGTATCGCTTATCTATAGAGATTGGCCCAATAGAGTATGTGTATTCTCTCGAAATCGCTTATGTACAGCCCTGCCAGGCTCGGGCGAATATACTACCCATGGAGGTCCTGTGTTTTTGAAATCTACAACGCTCTAAGACAGTGTCTGGGGGCGTTGTAATTCCAATCTTCCCTGAATAGTATATTCTCAATAGTCCCCAAAGTGGCTTCTTGTGGCAGACTGGTGCATAAACTTTCAATATCTAGCCACACTAAGAAATGGAGGGTGGGGTCAAAATACACATTTTCAAGCAGATTGAGATGGTCTCTCATATCCTTCAGGTAGGTATTCATGCATAGTGCAATCAGGTGGAGAAAATGGTCCACAAACTGTGACAATGGTTCTAGAATAGAGCCTATGCCGGACAAAATTGGACGTCCGGGAGGAGGTTGTACATTTTTGTGCATCTGTGGAAGGTAGTAAAAATATGGGGTATTTGGATCTGTTATGAAGAGGTATTCAGCCTCTTTTTTAGAGATCCAACCACTCGCTTCCGCTTCCTCCACCATGTTTTCTATGCAGCCTCGCAGTCTGGGGGTGGGTTCGCTGTCCAATGGTTCGTAATATCGTGCGTCAGAAAGCAACTTTAAGCGCTGGATATGGTAGTCACTCTTCTTTAGAAACGTCACTTCCGATACTGTTGCGGAGCACGGACCAAGCAAATTGATTCAACTTAACCAGTGCCTGTCTGCTGCTCCCAATTGGATTGAAGTACTATTTCTTCCCCCTCCCACTCCCGGTGCTCCCTCTATAGCGCTTTATCCCCCCTTGCTTTTCTTGTTATTCCATGAAGCGATGTTGATACAGAAGGGAGCAACACCTGGAAAGTGTATTGCTTGTGACAGCACAACATAAAGGGGACGGTGTGTCTTTTATTCACAATGATACACAGAAATTAAGTTCTGAGCTTAGCCAAACATGCCCATAAATGCTTTCCACAAAGAGCTGTGCATTTTATATTTTATTTCCAGTTGGCCGGGGCTTCTTGCTGATAAGGAGTTTCCGATCTGATCTCCCCTCAAGCACACCCCCCAGGTGAAAGATTACCAGGCTCCCCATGTCCTGTCTGTTGCGAGGGGAGCGTGCACACACCATCTCACTCAATTTCAAATGAACAGAGAAAGTTGGAAATATTTACTTCATCAACGCTAGTCGAGGATCTTCAGCTGAATAATCAAATAAGACAGTGAGAAGAAAATAGTACAGAGCTGGAAGGGGCAAGTTACAGAGGCTACCTGAAGCAGCAGAGCTGCCATAGCATGGACTGCTGTTTACCTGCAACAGTGTCAGAGTTGCATCTGCACAGGCACTGCTCTAAAAACAGAACATAGCACTTCAGCACCAAGCCAGGTATTGCTTAGCCACAAGGACTGACACTTGCAATCCCACTGCAGTATAGTATCAGATTTGGAGCAACATGCAAGGCACTGCTCACCCGCAAGGACAGGCACTGCTGCTCATCTGCTGCACAATATCAGAACAGCACCAGACCAATCACTGATTAACCACTGGGGCAGGCAGCGGTGCCCACTTCCAATGTCAGAGCCGCCACACAGCATCAGAGCAGCAGCATGCCGGGTACTGCACGGACTCCCAGGATTTGCACATGTACCCCAAGCGTTTTAACTGGACTGGTACTGTCAGACACTGAGTACCTGGCGTTTAATTTCTATAGTAGAGCACAAGCACTTCTCAGGAAATGTGCAATACTTTTTATGGGTGAGTACCAGTACTTTTTTTTATAGCAAGCAGGTACTTCAACATAACTAGTACCTGCACTTCAACACTTCCGTTTCAAGAGCTGGGTGCCCACTAGCGGGAGAGACTTTTACCCACCTGCAGCAAAGGACAGGAACACCAAGCCAGGTACTGGTCAGCCACAGGGAAAGGTACGGTTGCCCAGCTCAGCACAGTGTCAGACCTGCATCTGGAGTGGCACTGCTATAGACTCCCAACAGAACACACCAAATTAGCAGCAGCAGGGCAGGGACACCACAATCCCCGGGCTTGGCATTGCTACCCTTCCCCCAGCAGCACAGCAGCAGCAAATCAGCAATTGCACAACACCCAGGACTGTTCCGTGAAGCATAGCATCATCAGCACCAATAGGCCAGGTAGTCCACATCGCCGGTAATGGCACTGCTGCCCACAGTAGCAGAGCAGCAGTACTGCCCAGCCCCTGGCATTTGGCCCACCTGCAACAAAGTAACAGAACAGCAAGTGACAAGGTACCATGCCTCTCCCCTGAAGCATAGTACCAGAGCAGCATGCAAGGTATTGTTTATCTGCAGGCACGGTCACTCACCTGCAGCACAGTGCCAGAATGGCACGAGGCCAGAACTGTCCAATCCCTGGGTGAGTGACAATCCCTCCCACCTCCCTTGTCCGTATTGCCTCCCTGATTCACCCTCCCAGTTACCTTCCTGCAAAAAACAAAAATAAACGCTACGAAACAGCTAGCACTGGTTGCGTCACAGAGCTTTTTCCCCCACATGCTGCTTGTGTTGCCCCCACACGCCCTCCCTTTCTGTGTTGCCTCCTGTCCCGCCAGCAATAAAAAAAAGTGCTGAGACACAGCTAGCGCTGGTCACGTCAACACACTTTGTTTTACTTCTTTCAGCCATTCTGCACAGCAACCATACTGCTGAGCAACACGGCTAAAAGACAGTGACAAAGCAAATAGCTCTCTTGTAGGCGAGACCTATTGGCTTTGCCAATGTTTGTTAGTGGATGTTGTAGATGTTGTAAATGTAGGAAAGTAGCCCTTTTTGACATGGTCACCCCCACTTTTTACCTGGTAACTGATGCGATTTCGACTGGAAGTGCACTGGGTTTCTGCTAACCAGGTCCCCAGTGCCAGAGCTCTTGTCCAAAACTGTACAATTGTTCCCCCAATTGGCAAAACTTTTAGCACCCTTTGTAAGTCTCTAGTAAATGGTGCCCTGGTATCTAGGGCCCGAGGTACTAAAGAAGGTCCCCAAGGGCAGCAGCACGAATTATGCCACCATAGGGGACCCCTCACCAAGCACATGCAAGGCTGCCATTGCAGGCTGTGTGTCTTGATACAGACAAATGTGAAAACACAACATGCCACGTCCCCCAACATTGCATGTAATATCTGTAAGTCACCCCTACAGGAGGCCTGACAGCCCTAAGGCAGGGTGCTGGATATTACATGTGAGGGCATACATGCATGAGCAGATATGACCCTGTGCTGGTCAGTCCTATTACTGCCAGTGCAAGTGACCAGAGAAGACATTTTAAAATGTGCTGGACACTGGTGAAAACGAGTTCCCCAGCTACATGATGGCTTCACTGAAGATAGGGATGTTTGGTATCAACAATCTTGTATTGATAAACCCACACTGATTCCAGTGATGGATTTACCAATACATGCAACCAGAGGGCACCTTAGAGGTGCCCCTGAAAACCTACCAGCCTATGGTGTGATCCCTGACTGGTTTCTACCAGCCTGCCACCCGAGACACTGTTCTGATCTCTTAGGGTGAGAGCCGCTGCTCTCAGGAGGCCCACAACAAAAGCCTGTCCAGGAAGAGGCTGTACACCCCCTCCCACAGGATGACCTGCTGATTAGCCTTCCTAGGCCATAAAGCTTCAAAGATCTGCCACCTTTGGAACGCAAATCTGGCTCCCCTCACAGGAGAGGATGCCGCCCCCCTTTGTCCAATACACCACTGGCAGCTCGAAAGGTGGAAAAATTAGCTTGTCAGGTGGTCGTGCCACCCCCAAGCTAGTACCACCCCTGAGGTGGGCTACACTGAGGTGGACACGATCTTTCAGCAGTAGCCATCTTTGTGATGGCATACTTAGGAAGTGGTCATATGGGGGGAGGGGGGGGGGTGGCTTAGTGACCCCAGGGATCCGTAGCCCGTTGGCTACTACCCTACACTCCCCCAAAGCCCCTAAATTCAGTATTTAGGTTGAGTCCCTGGCACCAGAGAATCAGATCCTGATGACCCAAGAAGAGAGAGGACACTGAAGAGCCGCGAAAGCAGAGGAGAGAAAAAGAAGCAGCAGACCTAGTACCAGCCCCGCCGGCCTGTCTACATCCCTCGTCAAAAACTGCACCAAAGTCAACTCATCCTGCAGCTGTTGACTCCAGAAACCTGGGAGGACTGTCTGCCTTCGATAAAGAACCAAGAACTTCCGTGGGACAGCAGAACTGTTCCCTGCATCTCGCAGAAACTCCAAAAGAAAGGACTCAGGGGCCTCTGGAACCGCCAAAACCAGACACCAGAAGCCACCACTGCAACCGTCGCTCCATGCCAGAGTCAAAGTAGGCCAACGGTGTCATCAAGGTCCCCCAGGCCTCCAAAGCCCGAGTCTATTGTGGTTTCATGCCTCCTGGACCCTCCGTCGCCTGCAGCCTCTGCACGCAGGCTACCTCGACTGCTACAGTAAGGAAAAACCTGACACCTAAGGACACCTCTGCACCCATCACCCCTGGGCTGTGGAGAAGAGGACTAAAGGTATCACTGCGTTCCCAAGCATCGTGAGGCCTGAGCCCCCCAGTTGATTCAGTCCATCTGGCCTCCTAGCCAGAGCCTGCAGCCTCTTTTCGCAGAGACCAATCTCCGTAGAATAACATTGGGCTCCTGACACGGTTTTGCATCCTGCACCCGGCCGCCCTATTGATGCTGGTGGTGTACTGTTGGTGCTGCCTTGGACCTTGCCCACCACTCACCTTAACTCCTGGAGATTGGTTCTTTAAGTCGCTGTACCTTACCTGTTTGCAGAACTTGTTCTTCCTTTCATAGGATAACATTGCAAAACTCCAAAATTGCAGTGTCCACTTTTTGAACTAAAAATAATTCATATTTAAAAACGTACTTACTTGAACGATTTTTCTCGGATGCCAAACATACAAAGATACTTGCTATTTTTATAAATTGGTGTGGATCTCCTTCTTGAGTCGTGTGAATCATTTATTGATCATTGTGTGTATTTGCAGATGCCTTACACTCCTCTCGGTTAAGCCTAAGGCTTCTAGGCCACACTACCCCCAATAGAGCACCATGGGATTGCTAGAGCAAGCCCCTGTCCACTTATAAGGGAACCCCTGGACTCTTTACATGGTATATCAGATTATTGATACATCACATAAAGAGCTAGCTTCCTACAGTGAAGTACTTATGAATGATAGGCAATACTTTTTACTGCCGGTCTGGTTATGCATGTCCTTGGAGCTGCCATGCATTCTTACCGGTCTCATTCGGGCTAATATTATCTTTCTATTTCTCATCCTGAGAAAGATAACAATTGTGTCATCAAATTCAAGTGCACATCATCAATGTTGTTATGATAAAGCAAACTATAAAAAATAACCTGGCATGCCATCTGCCATTTTAGCCCAATTATAATGCTTGTTCTGAGAAACATAGATGTGGACCAATCCCACATCATTAAATCCATTATGACAGTTACAATGGAGCGTAGGGCAAGTGGAAGAGACAAATAAGATACTTAAAGTAACTTCAATAGGCTAAGTCTTTAAGCACAGAATTCATAATGCATATTTAGTGCTTTTCTTATGTAAAATTCATTTTGAATTTGATGGTTCTCGAATGACTACAACTCATTTATCAGAAGTGGGAGATGGGTTACTTTTATATCCTCATGTCTAACCACGGTCTTCAATTAAAGGGCTCGACGTAACTAGGAATTAAGTGGGGAATAAAATGATATAGTGGTTAGGAGGGGACAGCAAAGACAGACTAATAGTTACAAATAATACACACAACAGATTCTATAATTTGGCAATTCATAGACCCCTTTCCAAACAGGACCGTCAGCTAGGAGCATGAATTGGGAGTGGAAGCACATTACTTGTTTGTAAACTTAGTTTACAAAAACCCCTTATCCTGAAACTGCTGACCAAACCCCATTAAACTTGTGAATTCACTCTGGACAGTAATCAAACTTATCATATACTGGTGGTTACACCACTGTAACCTATTCATCAGGTACACACTTGTGCATTTGCACTTCTTAATTTAAATTTTCACACTGAATTATTGCTGACCTGCATTCTTAATCTACCACAACTTTGACAAAATGCTAAATAAATGTACCTTTCCTTATCCTTGGATCATGGTAATTTGTCAAACTAGTATTGTATCATTTTTATGTAAAACCTTCAACATAATCTTTGGTCATATCCACATTACAGAAAATTTTAAAATACCTTCTCCGGACGAATAGATGACCAGGCAGTGGCATAAGGTGTGCTATTATCACTTGGGAACAGGTAAAGATTGCCACCTGTGTTTGGAATGATCGAGAGCACTTCAAAATGTTGTCTCCTACCTTGGTATATTGCTCCACAAGCTTGGTAAAGTAATTGAAAAGACTGTGCTGTGGACGAAGGAAGTCAAATTGGAAATTTCGTTGTTCTTTCTGCATCAGCTGAGTCAGGAACTGACGTCCATTGCGACCTACAAATTGTGCAGTTAGCTTCACCACATCCAGGTCAAAGGCAGAGATTGAAGGAGGATCTGCTACAAACTCAAATTCCGGAGGTGGCTCTTTGGGAACAATGGTCTCCTGAATAACTTGAGCCTGCACCTATAATATGCGATATAGCAAAATTATTTGAAAACACACAGCAATGCTAAACCAAACCGTAACACCCTGCAATACCAGTGGTCAGCTTTATAAGTGACACAAATCCACTAATATTAATGGCTACTCTTATACAGTGTTCAAGGCTATTAAATGAAGAGAAAACTGAAATACACCCAAGATAATAAAGACCAGATGACAAAGAACAACCTAACAATCTTTCATGGGCCTTCTGTTTGCATAATCGCCTCAACCGCTGTACATAGTGAAGATGTGCATGTTCTAAGACAGTAGTTACAAGAGTAATTCAAACACCAAATCCTCTGTTACATCAGAAGTCAGTAATCTCCAACGCTCAACTACAAACTACACAACCTAGTGCGTAGCTCAAAACATGCCAATGGTCTACCATGTGCTCTTATGAAAGGTAACATACACTGTTGCATTATTTGCTGCGGGTAGTCCAGCCTCAGCTTGGAGTAGCTGTAAACACACAAAACCAAACACTACGCTATGAAAAGTAAACATACATATTCGATTTTTTTTTGGGGTAAAGGAGGGCTTGGTAGTGCACAAAACTAAATGACCAGATGTACAAAATATACACAATTTACATGGCCCAAGACATTGCTGTACGAGGGATCAATGGTGTACAAAGCAGGTAGTAACTAGAAAGGTGGCACAGAGGAAATGTCATCTCACCCACACAAGGTTTCAGCTACCTACAAAGTCTAATGCTTTGTAGAAGAGAATTTAGTGATACAGCCCAATGATCTATAATAGTGGCAACCATCTACAGATCCAAATGTACAGATTTGTGCAATGATCAAGGCTTTGTTATAAGAGGTTGATGACCTACAAATCTCAATATTTTCCTATATGTCAGTCTGGAATAGACACAAAGTCACCAAGTAGTTATGCTCTACGCTGCTGGATGAGGAATCTGCAATATGCATAATCAATTTATATAGAAAGGATTTGGAAATCTATGTAATCACATGCTTTGCTATAAGAGGGAAAAGCAATTTGCACGGCCCAATGCTCTGCTATACAAAGAGACAATAAACTTAGCCTAATTCTTTAGAATACGTGGTAAGGAAGCAAAAAACAGCTCTGTATTAGAAAGGATTGGAGAGCCACACAGCCCACCGCTACTATGGGAAGGGTTAATGATACACAAACTCAAACAATAAAATACTTTCAGTGATTTTATATGGGTGACCCAATATGAAGAATCAGACCTAGTTTTGACTTCTTAAACAACTCTCTGGCCCTGAAATCTACTAGATTCCCATAAGGTGCAATTCGATGAAGTGGCATGCATCCTTCTAATTAAGACCTTACCTTCTGGGGTAGCTGCTGGGCTGACTGCTGTGCCTGCATAACCTTTGGGATGGCAGCGGAGGGCTCCTGCCCCTTTCCCTCCTTAAACTCATTAACTTTGTGCCGGTAGTAGGCATGGTACGGGTCATTTGGATTCAAGAAGTTGAATTTGGGATTATTTATTTCATTCTGACGGATTCGAGCTTCAAATTCTGGGCCGTTTCTGGAACAGAAGAATTGGGATGGTCGGTATTACAATATCAAAAAAGTAGAAACTGAAACATAGCACACATTGGCAGTCACAGCATGATGACTGCTTACTACCTACCTGGCAACAAAGCTGGCTGTTTTGTCAACAATGTTCCTTACTTCAGGAGGTGGATAAATAATTCCAACAATGGGTTTAGGAGCTGGCACTTCTTCCTTTGGCTCCTCTTCGGGCTGTTCACACGAAACAAAAAAGAACATTAAAAAACAGAGTTAAGATGGAGAAAGGTCCATTATATCACCTCTGGAGAATTAACACCCCTGCTCCAGTTAATCATAGCAAGCTCTGTCGATTTGACCGCCACCTCAGCACAAACAATAATCAAGCAAGTGCACTGTGGGCATTACATGCATTTTGTGACATCAATTGCAACCTACAGAAGAGTTCTGGGGTCTGTATGTGAACCCTCTTTAACAAGCATGAATACTGTCAGCTTGCCAGGCTTTAGGGGTCTGGCAGTGGTGGCAATAGTAAAGATTCTGCTGGCAAGGCAGGCCCTAATTATAACTAGTCCCTGCTAGGAAGAATCACTTCCTGGGGTCGTATTATAGAAATGCCCCGGTGGCGCAACAGGGGTTTGAGCCCGCTTTGCGCACTCCAGGGGCACTTTGGTACGACAAAAGGGGCCGCAGACGCTTGTGCACATACAGCGCCAGGGCTTCCTCAAGAGGGCGTTCCCTCATTTGCATGGGGGCATGGCCCCATGCAAATTAGGGAATCCTTTGCCTCTGTGTCCGCGCCATATAACAGACGTGGGCGCAGAGGCAAAGAAGCTCTCAGGAGGCGCACTGACAGTGTGCCACCTAGAAGGTGTCAGTACGCCCCTTGATTGCAGCCCTCTGGAGGTGGGAAAGGGGGTCCCATGGACCCTCCAGACATCCACTTGCAGGCGGGTGCAGTCACTCACTGCACCTGCATGCAAGGGGATCTCTGGTCTCCCTGCAAAGTTCAGGCGGGTTCCCGCCTGCACTGTGAAAACACGGAGCAGCTTCAAAGCAGCCGCTCTGTTTTTCACATGAATGCCCTGCCCTGGGCAACGCGAGCTCGAAGCTGCCCTAGGGGCAATGCAACCACCCTAATACAGTGCATTTTCCTTGATAGCGCTGTGCGTACATTTTAAAAGGCGCGCCCAGCACAATCAAGGAAAATGCACCGTATGTATAATACGCCCCCTAGTCTTTTTTTCCTCTTCATCTATTTGTCTGCCATACCCCTGTAACCAGGTCCATTGACCATCCATGTGGGATTTGCTCATCCATGTGTTTATGTCTTATGCCTGTGCACAGATGGGTGTGGAGCATGTGTGGTACATGTGGCTATAGCTACACTGGAATATATTCTGTTTTCCAACATTCAACTGATACCAAAGGTGGCATGCTGGGGAAAGCCTGGAGAGCAGATGTGAAATGCCGGGCTCCTCCAGGACATTCCAAGGATCTTTTGTAGTGGGTGAGACTGTTTGGTTGTGGAGGAGAGGAGACAGTGGCCCCTCTGATTCTGAGTGAGTTTCCCCTGCAATTTCCTAGTCCATTGTTCACTGAAACGGCTCTGCCTGCTACCTCCCACACAGGTTAATATGTGGTTAAATCGGACAGCATCCCTTTCTTATCTTTGTTTGTGGTGTCCCCTGGTAAGAGACTCCAAGGTCCACTCCACCTTCCTGCTAGAACCATGCAACAAAGAACCTGGCTGGATAAACCAGTCTCAGCAGAAATGTGTGAGAGACTGGACACCCCTGAAGGGTTGCCATGAAATGTGTGCAGAGGGATACTTGATGGCTAAGACTGACTCAGGAATTACAAATTGTAGCTGGAGAAATGTGAATAAGGGGACAAAAATTATCATTCAGAAATGTGGAGTATAAATACAGTGAGTGCAGTTAGGTGAGCTTATTATTTCTGGCAGTCATAATAAAAGGAAAGATATTATTCACTGTCTTTCACAAATTTCACCAAATTTTCACATTTTTCCGCGAATCTGTGCTGCTTTTCCATGATAGTGAGAACACATTAGGCTGAAACCCAATACAAAGATGCCAATTAGAGATGCACTTTAAATTACCCAAGAAGGATATTGCCCAGATTAAAAACCAAGTTATGGACTAGACAATTACTCAGGATTTAGAAAAGGAAAAGCATGAAACCTAACAGGGATTTTGTCAGAAAAATATAAAGAGGAGCAGTTACTGAGAAGTGTTCAAAACACAAGATCATTATCCCTCCGCCCAAGATAAAAATCCAGAAAATATATTCCCAGGTAAAAAGCAAAGGTTTTGTAATGAAAGAGTACCATTATCTCAGATCTTCCTGTGCATGTTTGTACAGTGTCCCCCCCAATTCCCCACGGCATTTACTTTCTTTTCTGTAAATGTATGCTGAAGAAAATCAATACAAACTCATTAAAAATCTGCAATAATGAAGAGGTAGGAGTTTGAACCAAATAGAAGTGCTTGCTCTCTTAAAATGTCTACTTTAAAGCTGTCCAGCTGTTTGTCCAAGATAGACCAAATCCATGTCTGATTTTCATGATATCTACATCAGCTATGTAAATGAATTAATTTAAATGGGAACAATGAAATCACCAGTGGTGATCCTGGAAATTAGGCATGGAATACAGACCTAGTGGCTGGAGCCTGAATTGGTCTTGCATTTGTAAATCATCTAACCATCCATCAATCTTTTTTCTATTGCTATACAGACATTTTGCCCATTAAAAGCATTTAACACAGAACCTGTCCTGTATTGAAATGCTTCCCAGCTCACCTGGGATGTATCTGTGTGCCTGTGGAGTGGTACTGTGAAGATTTGAGCAGCATTTCAGCAACCCCAGATTACTTTTCTCTGCTCTCTACTACTTCTGATCTCTACTGATGAAGGGCTAAACTCAAACACGTGTCTAGAGATAACAGAACACCCTGCACCAGCTTTGGTGAAAAACTACAGCAACTTTGAAGTAAGCATACTGAGTTTACCAGAATGCAATGGGGTGAACTGTGCTGGGATGAGAAGCGGTGTGCTCCCTCCCCCCTTGCTCTCTCTGATGTCTGCCAGGATGGGTTCTGTGTCCCTCTATAGCAGGGGTCTTCAAACTGTGGGGCGTGACCCCCAGGGGGGCCGTGGAGTGATACAAAGGGGGTCGCGCATTCCCAGTCACACTTCTGCCCAGGCCCATAGGACTACAAGACCCCTCACCCCCGTCGTGTGTCTCAGCCCGGGCTACTGCAGTGCAGCTCGAGCTGCTGTGTGCTCGGCTGGGCAGTGTCTGGAGTCTTATCTCCGGCACGCCCGAATTTTTCACAGGTCTTTAAAGACCATTTGCATATTTACATGCCTTTGTAAACTGGTTACCAAGGCTTAGTTTTTTTTCTGGTTCCAGTACCACCTGGGCCCCCACTCTGCCTATTCCTTACATTTGTATTTTACATTTACTGCCGAAGTGTAAGAATGCATTTGATGAAAAGGAATATAAAGTAGGGTTGCCAAAAGAAAAATGCCTGCCGTGTGTTGTTTAAAGAGCCTGCAAAGACCGCGTCTTGACACTAAATAGAGTTATAAATAAAAAAGTATGTATTCCTTCGTTATGTGACTTTTCTGTCTTTGTTCCCTTTAATTATCAGTCCTGGATCATTAAGGCAGCCCTAGAACACAATTAAAAGTGCTTTCTATTTATATTTGCTGTTCTAGGTATGCACAGATAAGTGCTGAAAATACGGCTTTAGGTGACTGCTTATTTTTGTACTGTCTGGGCCATCAAAAATAATGAGCTGGCAACCCTAACCATAGGACTGGATGTTTGTTGCAGGATCAGCATATTATTCTTTCCTCACCCTTGATCCCTGATTAACCCTTTAAGTGCGCCCGTCGGCCAACGGCCGTCGCGAGCACTACCTCGGTAGTGCTGCGCACGTCCGTTGGCCGCCGCGGCCCCGCCCACTTAATGGAACGCCCCGCACCGCGGCGGAATTGCCGCCGCGGTTAAGGTGTTAATGCCATAATAGCAATAGTTTAACTTGTATCTTAAACCCTACGCCGCCGTCAATAACATGCCGAGTTACTTCAAGTGTCTGGGAATGCACCCTGCATTCAGGCAACTCACTCCTCATTCTCGCCCTTCACTTTCACGCTCATTCTGCACTCACAGCGATCACAATGCACTCACACTGATCACCATGCACTCACCCCATTCACCCGCTCACCCTGCACTCAGTGCTCACTCTGCACTCACAATGCACTTGTGCTGTTCACCCTATACCTCACCCTGCAGTCACACGAGCACACTACTCACCCTGCACTCATGTGACACTTCACTCACCTGTCCCCCTCACTGCTCAATCTGCAACTCACTCAAACAAGCCCATCACTAACCATGCATTAATTCGTCCCACTCTGCACTTACATCCGCACTCAAATTCATATGGTCACCTCACTCACTCCTCTTACCCTACTCTCACACTGTTGCATCGCTCACCATGCACTCACATGGGCACTCTTGTCACCCACACAGTGCAGAGGGTTAATGTGCCTGCTACAAAGAGCATGTACCATGCAGATCACAGAACTGAGTGTGAGTAAACTAAAAAAAAATATAAAAAGTAAGCTATAAAAAAATGAAATGTTTGTCAGAAAGGTGCTATAGAGAGATGAGGTGCATTGTTGGCGAGTGGTAGTGAGGGAATTCATGGAGAAGGAGGAAACGGGGGTGGCACCAAAAAAAAAAAAAAAGACAGTTGCACTGTGTGCAACCAGTGCTAGGGCCAACCCTGGCTGGGAGCATTAGCCCCACCCCCCTGAAGTTCGGGTCTAGTGGTTCCCCTGCTTCTGCCTATTATTATTATTATTTACATTTGTAGGGCGCTACTGTTACCAAAAGGTGTCCTGGGGCTAATAACCATCTGCTGCCTGAAGGCAAATGAGAAACACACAGAAGGGGAAGGAGAACCAGCCAAATGGGGTAACCTACAGAGCATAGAGCCAGGTTTTTATATCTTCCTAAAGGATAATAGATTCTTGGTGGAGCGAAGCAAAGGAGGGTGCAAGTTCCATAACTGCGCGTCCTGCACCAAAACAGCGAGACAGACAATTTATGCCTTCCTGAATTAGGGAACAATAAGCAGAGTGGCACAGGCTGAGAGGAGCATACGGGTCAGACCCGTATGCTCGGTGAGGAGAGATGAGAGAGGACAGCAAGGGAGTGAGAGAATTCGATTGAAGAGGTCAGGGATGAGGAGAAATGTGAAGTGCCGAAGGGAAGTGCGGACACGCAAGAAGTGAGTGAGCGAAAGGTGAGGGCTACTGTTAAACTGTGAGAGAAGATAGCTGAGAGATGATCTGTGACCTAAAGATGATTTGATGCGACATGGGTGAGGGACAGCAGCAATAGGGAAGAGAGGGAGTACTGGGGTGGGTGGTGAGCAGTGATTAATGTGTAATAAAACATGTGCCAGTGCCCTCACCAGAAGGCCTGTGCAACTTTAACCACCCACCCATTGCCTTGCCTGCACGGCCAATGACAATACCTATGCAACTACCAACCATAACACTTGTACAAGTGAGACTATTCAGACTATTTCAAGCCCCCGAAGCTATAAGAATGGCATGGGCGTCAGGAGTTTATCGTTTTTAATGTATATTGAATTAATAAACAGCTGTTCTGCTCATCTCTAAATTACACAGACAGAGCCACCATGTGGAAGACTGTCATAGTGCCAGTGTGCATAGTTAGGTGCCAGTGCGGAGCACCGGAAACCACCTGCTCAAATTAGGCACTGGTGCTGAGGTAACAGGGGAGAGGGACGTTGGTTCAAGAAGGTGTGGAAGAACAAAGGGGAGATGTGAAAGATGAATGGGGGGGGGGACTGGAGAGGTGTAAGATACAAATAGACAAAAATTTGAATGGAGAGACTTGAGGTGAATGAGAAGTGCTGAGGGGCACGGGAGGTGACGGGTCCAGAGAGGCCATGAGATAAATGTGAGAGACTGTTAGAGATGAGGGAAGTGAAAAGACAGAATGGCAAGAGGTGATTAAAGGTGAAGTGAGAGGTTGAATGGGGAGAGTTCAGAAGTTGTAAAAAGGAGTGAAAGAAAATGGCCTGCAAAGTGAGAGGGATCCGGGGTTGGGAAAGGAGAGAAGAGAGGGATGGAAGGGAGGGAGGGGATGAGAGGACAGCAGCATGGGTAAACTGCTTAACTCTGCTCAAGACCGCCAGGGTTTTAAGGGACCCCTGCTGCTCCTGGCCAGGGCCAGGTGAGCTGCTAATGTGGCAGCACGTATTCCTGCGGAGTGGAAGGCCCTTCACAAAGGTTGACTAGACATCTTTCTGATGTTAATTGCTGTATTTTGGTTATAAACTGGTACTGATGGGGTGAAATCTTTCCTCAGTGTTACTGTGTGTAAAAAATGTCAAAATAATGAAGCAATGCTATCCCAAAATACGCATCACATAACATTATTTACATTTTCTTCCCACACAATTTAGTCAAGCCTGTCACGTAATTTGGTCCTCACCTGCCTCATAATTCCAGTAGCCCTGCCTACAGGTTTAGAAATTTGTCAGGAGGTGGTCCTTACGCCTGAAAATGTTGACAGGGGGGTCTCGGCATCCAAAAGTTTGAAGACCTCTGCTCTATAGTGTGAAACATAAGTGACAATAATACATTTTTATAAAGCGCCTGGTTACTCCAACTGGAGAGTCCCCGCGCTAGGATTTCCCTCCACATAACCCGAAAAGGAGAGACGAACAAAAACAGAAAAATCTAAAATGGAAAGACCAGACTTTGACTAAAAATCTCTAAGTCTGCCTAAACAACTGTTTCGAGTCTCTTCCGAAAGGTTGTTTCTGAATAGACTCAAACCAAAACGCAGTGTTCCACATCTTGGTAGCTCGAAAACCAAATGAGCAGCCACCCAAGCATATTCTCTTTATGATGGGAACCACAACGAGCACAGAACCAGTAGACCCAAGTCTACGACTAGGCTGATGAGAGGACAGAGATATCGAGGGCCTTTGTCATTTAGGATTTTGCAGCATAGGCACATGGCTTTAAATGAGATTCTTTTTCTCAGCGGCAGCCAGTGCAGCTTGACAAGAGCTAGGTCAGAAGGGGCCCGCCTTGAGAGGTTCAACAGTAGGCGAACAGCCAAGTTTTGGACTCTGGAGTAAATTCAGTCTCCCAGTGATGGTCATGCAGGACAGTGGTGTGTTCCACATATCCTTACAACTGGGTGGTTACCCTTCTTTCCAGAACCGTGCTGCGGTATGAAAGTTCAGAGATCAGTTCGTAGTTTGCTAGAACATAGGCATTGACTTTTGTTTTCTATATGAGATACAAGAGGTTTGGGATTGTCAGTGGGCCAGTGCTTGAGCCAATAAGAAAGACTTGTTTATGATATCAGATACGAGATCGGACCCATGCTGAGCATGGTTTCACTGGAAAATTAGATGGTTTGATTTGCTGTAGCCTTGCCACTACTGCCACCACCTCTGCTATGAGTCTGAAGGTAGCAAAAGATAAATGAAGTGGTGGAAGAGATGAATATGGAGTGGCTCTGTGCTGCTCACAATAGCTACAGATTGTTGAGAGCCAGAGTTTTGAACCTCATGCATTTTGCAGCTTCTGGGTTCTTCATCTTTTTAAAGAGGTGAAGATCTTATATTTTTTGCCCACTTGACCCCTTTGTGGTAGACCATTCAGTGTCAACGTCATAAAGTGATCTGCACCATGGAAGCCTCAGACTGACAGGATTTACATCATTAGAACTGCTGCTAAGTAGAGCTTGTCTTCTTTTTCACTTACTTAGCTAAAGTGTACATTGGAATTGGCTACAATTCTGGATTTGTGACAGGGCGACAGACGAAGTTCAAAGGTGTAACCACAGTTTAGATGGCACAAATGTATTGGGAGTCTGAAGCGGAGCATGAGCAACTGCTCAAGGTACATTCAGTTGATTCTGTGGAGTCCAAGATGTGCATGGTCTGAATTAGCTGTGTTGCTGGTTATCATGTCTGACCATCCATAAGTTTAAGCGCTATACAATTAAGGTTTTCTGAGTGATGGTTTGCAAAGACAAGACCATTTTGAGCATAAAACTGAGGTTGTCGCCAGGAGAATGGTAAACCACTGCCATGACGAAGGAAGAAAGCTTAACGTTTAGAGTGCATTATAAGACCAAGCTCTGAAAAAGAAAGGTGCATTTAGGGATTTATCCAGAGGTCACGATAGTGTACTTTTCCACCTGCTCTTGGTGTCTATGTTTTATGGCCAATCCTGGCAGAATCAGACCATCAAAGATGAAAACTGAGCTGTCACCCTCAGTTTGATTATGTGGCTTTCAACTTTGAGATATAGTGTGTTCTGGGAGTGTTTGCTGGATGAGGACATGCAGATGAAGTCTCTCTTTATGAAGAGATCAAGCCAATGGCACCCTTTGGTTATGCTGGAGATTTCTCCAGCTTTAAGAATCTATCACTAACTCCGAAAGGTACTGGCTTAAGCTGAGTAACCATGACACCCAAAAATACTCTCCAACATTTAGCTAACTGATCAGCGAAGAGATTCAGAACTAAACTAAACACCAGTCTATTCCAGTCTAAATTGCAAAGGTTTGCTGGGATAACCATAGTAAAGGTCAAAGAAAGTTTGCGTTGCCGTCTGATTGCGGAGTACAGCGTTCTCTTTCAAACTCATTTCATCATACAAAAGAAGAGCCAACTGAACTTGCAGTATCTACGTGTGAACAATCTCACTACCTTTGGGTGTAGCACTCAGTTTTTCAATGTCATAGAAAACCTAGCTTCAGGGCGATTTTGCTGTGTCTGCGACTCCTAAACAAACTCCACGTGTACTGCACAGAAGTGTACCAAATGATCATAACAAAAACGCTGCAATTTAACCATGCTCAGGCAAGTGACATGACTACTAATATATCAATTGTGTTATCTAACAAGTGCACATCACACAACTGTTACAAGTGTGGCCTCTTACCGCTGAAAATGTTCTATGTAATTAAAGGCAGACTATTTATTTGGTGAAAAAGAGTGCCGGGTTTTAGCATGTACTATTTGGGAAGAGTGGATTGTGATGCCTGAGCATTGGCATCTTGAAAATTTACTTTGCAGCTTCAAAAATGCAGAGCTGTTGGGGGCAGCTAAAATGGCCGTAGCGTGGAAGAAACTGGAGGCCCCCTTCTCTGTCCCAGTGGCACTCTCAGCTTTGGCAGGCCTTGAAAATGGAGCGCATGACATATATAATGGCGGACACACGAAAGAGCTTTGATTATATATGGGGACACTTGGTACAGTTTCTCTCGAAGGGACTCCCTCTTTTCTCCTGGAAGCCCCGATTGAGAGCGCTTCATATCTTTAAGATATAGTCTGACCCTGCCCTGCCGTCCATCTCTGGGGGTTGACGGGGTGCTTCTCGAGTGTGCAACTCCCTGTGGAGGCGCTCCCGTTCTCTCCCGGTTGTGGTCGGCTCTCCCTCTTCCCAAGGGCGAAGGGAACCCTACATTTGTACTTTTCAACTCCTGTCATGCAAGATATGTTAAAACGTTGTTATGCATCTGGACTACTTTTATTTCTGTTACTATTATTCCTCTTCAAGAAGGGTACTATACAAAATACATTTGTAATTTTAACAAATTGTAATGTTATCTCAATGCTATGCATGCTTCATGTGGCTTACGCCAAGTTTGTTTGATACACTGGAACTACAAATAGCATATTGTTGACAATGGCTTATGGCACATATGTTAATGTACTGCATTGAGCTGCTACCCTTAAACATTTTCAATAAAAGTTTGAAGGAAAAAAAAAAGCAGTGCTGTCCTGAAGTATTTACAGCCAATAAACCTCAAACATTTCATCACAAATTGCTCTTCTCAATTTGAAAGTATGTGCTTCAATAGCATGTAAACAACTTTGTAATTTATAACAAAGCATTTCAGTGTTTATACGACACCACTACCCCCCCACTCTTAAGATTTACCCTAGAAATCTATTCCAGACACCCATTCTTCATAAACCTTTCAGCTAAGATGAGCCTTTCCCCTTCAGAAACTGCCTTTCAATTCCTACACCCACAACCACTCTTCACCGGGGGAGAACGAGAGCTTCACTGTTGACCAATCATGAGGATCCGGCTTCATTCGAGTTAACCCTCCCTGTGCTTCACCTTTCTATGCAACTCTTCACACTCAAGACACTATAGAGAAGACGCCAACTCTTCTAAACGATTGAAAGAAAGAGATATGAACCCAAGACAGACATTAGTTTGAATCTATGCAAGACTGACTCGGTTTTCCATCCTAATGATGGCAAAAATGTATTTCTATTAAATAATAAAGCATGGCACTAGTGTAACATAAAAAGCTATATAGAAAAAAAAATATTTGCACTACTACTTCAAGTACGGGTTCCAGTCCTCCTCTGAAGCTATATCACCCACATGGTGATTTAGCTCCCACCCTCCAAGTACATCTCTGAACTTCAAGGACAGGAGTCCCATTAGTTTAACTACAGCACCCACAAATAATTAACACCACTCCCTTCTCAGCTGTCTCTGCCATTCAACAATGTGCGAAGCACCCAATGAAGGTGAAATTATACGCAAGGTGAACCCTACAAAGGTGAACATTTTTTGAGGTACTTTGAAAAGTCTGAAGGCCTGCAGATCCCTCAAACTGAAGTCCAGAGTAAAGCTAGGAGGGTGAAAGGCCAACACCACCTTCCAAATAAGAGCGAGTTGAAAGCTATGTCCTGTCACGCATCAGGGGTAACACCAACGCGCTTGCCCTTGCACTACAGCACCAAAATTAAATGTCATACAAATTTGAAGCCTCCCTCTGGTCAGCCTGCACTCTGTCGTGATTTGTCAGCACAAGCAAATTGAGAGAGCCTGGGATACAGGCTCAGTGCTGTGACCACAACTGCTGTCATTTCTCTAGGGTCAGGAAGAGCTAATTGCCAGGAGCGTGCCCTATGGCTGTAGCTCTAGTCCCCCCCTCCAGCTCTACAATCTGCAATGGGACTAGGATAGCTCACCAGTTGCATCCATTCACGGCGTGTCACTAGCTATTGTGGGTGCACTATCCCCTAATTAATCTGATTGACAGTAGCGTGTTTTGGTTGCGGGGGTCAGAGGCAGTGTTAACCTCAAAGTCTATAAGGCAATGTGTCCCAAAGACAAGTATAAAAACAGCATTTCAAAATACAGTCCGTAATAAAGAACTGACTCAAAAAGGGTGTTTTAGATGAGAAATTTAGGAAAAACCAGGAGTTTAATAAGAAACTAAAGTGCAATACAGAAAATAGAAAAATGCAACTACAACAGAAATCTCATTGAATCAAAGTAAGTTCATAAAACTCAATTGCCAAAAAACAAAACAGAAATAATGCAATAATGAGCAAACGTCAAACAGACCAGGTCTCAAATACGCAGCAAACCAAAAGAAAATTGCGTAGCATCACTAGTAGAGACCCAAAAGATCTAGCTCACCCCCAAATTCAAGGGTTTATTTTGTCTTTTTCAGCATAGAAAGTCAGCAAAACTGTAAAATCAGCATGGAATGAGCATCATTACAACAATCCTAATTCATATTTTAAAAACGTCACATAGTCCTACCATTTAAGCACTAACTCACTATGGGAATATTGATTTGCCCCTTCTGACCTAATGAAGTTGCGTGCCCCAACTGGGGAACGTCCCCTGTTCCACTGCCTTGTGTCCCTATGGAAGGGCTTACATCAAGTTCATAACTGTAAATCAACAAGTCGTGGATTAGTTCAATCTGAATTTATTTTCCAATGGTGGTATTAGGTACTAAAAACGCATGCTTCCTATTCTGGAAATTTGTGATACTAACAATTGTCATTACAAATTTGATGGTATGAAGAATACATAATACCACCATTGGAAAATAAACTCAGATTGAACTCATCTACGACTTGTTGATTTACAATTATGAACTTGATGTAAGCCCTTCCATAGGGACACAAGGCAGTGTAACAGGGGACGTTCCCCAGTTGGGGCATGCTACTTCATTAATGGTTTACACTCAACGATCAGTGAGTGCAACCCTTCTGCATGCTACAAAAAGAGTATGATTCGTTTGTAATTTTGAATATCGAAAAAGGTGTGCGTGATCCTATTTATTTGTGATCCTTCTGACCTAATGCCATCTGGAGATGGTAGAACCAATTAGTTACATAAAAAACAGAAAACAATTGTTAATAGCAGAATGGGCCTTGAAAGTAACAAAAAAACTTGCTATAACAAGTTGTTAAAGAAAAAAACATCATACAAGATAAACAATTCACATTTTGCAGGTGGTGTCAATCGAGAAAATATAGACAGAATGAACATCATGATCCAGCAGACATTTTAACAAAGACTGAAACGAGGGCTAGTTAGCGTAAGCCAGAAAAACTCAAACGCCCCATAATGATTTTGTTTCAATTGCCATAGATCTATATTAATATGCATGAGTGTTTTCAACGTATAGAATGAAAAGTATTAATACAGTTTAGCGTGGAAAATATCCACACTATGAATACTGGGTGCTCAAGTATGCAGTCACATTGGAGAGACTAATGAAAAGCAACTGTGCTGTGAAGAAGAAAAAATATTTCTGCGCTCCTGTCATACGTAATCCATGAAAATAAGTTTTGGTTTGCAGAAGATTGCTGAAACTAAAGGCGCTTGAGTCAGTCTTCGAGATATGTCTCATTGATTCTCCCCCCCAAAATATGCACGTGTCTCCTCCAGGAGGCACATTCAGTAACAGCAACAAAACAACACCCTACAACATATCGTGCCTTGACCCTATCAGATACACTTTTGGTTACACACCAGTCAACATGTTAAAGAAAGGCAAGTCCAATATTATTGTATCTTTGTTTTATCCCATAGGTTATAACCCACTCAACCAATGCCTCATCTTATATGCGCATTTCTCAAACTTTAGGGGGAAACTCCCTCTCTCGTCCTCATTAACACTTTCTCAAATTCCATTCGTGTCCCAAGCAGAACCCTTCTTACTTTAGGTTCCTGGTTATTAGCATCATTGTACCAAGGTGCCTTTACAGCGAGACAGTGAACAACAAATAGGGTTTGGGGGGGGGGCGGGGGGGGGAGGAATACAGGTCCTTCCTCAACTGGAGGTTACACCTGTAGTTCCTAGGCAGATATATATATATATATATATATACCACGATCGCCGTCGTTACTCCCAATCCTCTCCAAAACACACGGACACGGACCACTTGTATGTGAGGTTTACTGCTTTATTCTGCCGCCATTACGCGTTTCGACTCCTCAAGAGCCTTGATCACATGACATGATTTT
This sequence comes from Calotriton arnoldi, assembly GCA_963921515.1. NCBI lineage: Eukaryota > Metazoa > Chordata > Amphibia > Caudata > Salamandridae > Calotriton > Calotriton arnoldi. The sequence goes on along the minus strand of CAWUFW010001721.1, from coordinate 698,243 downwards.
GCGGTAAGTTTTTTTCGCCTTTTAAAGTGACATAGTGCATAGTGGAAAGTGCAAAGTTCAACGTGAATCATGGACATAAACAAAGTATATACAATGTATCATGACTTGGAATATTTCTTAGACTTTCAATGATTAATTTCAATAATGGTTAAATAAGTATCATTAGCTACGCTTTGTTTATGATTATCACATGCCAATTACCATTCGAATATGATGTATATCCACATATATATTTGTCGTTAAAACCTATAAATATATATATCAGGATAAAAGCATAGATAAAAAGTCCTAACTAAGATTTAAAAATATAAAACCACATGTAAAAAGTTGATGTTATATAAAATTACATTATATACATAAAATATGGTTTCATACTAAAAATGTATAGCGCGCCCACGTGTTCTGTTTACATTTATGAGTTTTCACATTTTTAAGATTTTTAAAATGCATTGGATAAATCCTTATAAATACATTGTCCCTGTAAACATGTTTGCGGTCATATTGAATTTGTCATTGTGTCTCATGATTGGTATAAATATCATTGATATATATGTACGTCCAGGGAAGTTTAAAAAGTGCCTAAAGTGCTCAAAGTGCTGTATGTGCTGCCTTGCGTGTCTATAATCAGGATAATACACTTCACTTAAATCTAATTAAAATAACATTATTAGCTGCCTGATGTTTCATATGTATATCACACTAATTTATGTCATCTATCTTACGTGTCTGCCATACATCTTGGTATGAATACCTTGTGTTACCCCTTTATCCTGAGGTTAATAGTTTGCATGGGGGTGGCTATGTCCATAACCACCCAGTTAGTAAAGGTGATGTGAGTCAGATATCACTCATGTTTTTGTTCGCTGGAATAGTCAAAGAATAATAAAATGATAAACATTGAGTACTGGATATTGAACACTAAATATTACTCATGAAGTACAAAACATAAAATATCAAATATAACATATCATAAATATACATCACATAAAATATATATTAAATATTGGTCTCTATATGCATAAATAAATATTAAATATGCAATATAAAACATGGAACACACAATATAAAATATAAAATATAGAGTATCCTTGCGGCTCATTGAGTGATTCGATTAGTTCCTGTTACTCGGTGTACATTTTGTATATTATTTGTTTGATATAATCATAGTTCTCTCTCATCAATTTAAAGGCAAGTGTGTAAGTCCTCCGTTACATTTAACCCTCCTGGATGTTTGGAGTTCATCTCAAGGATGTATCTGGTTTCTAGTTTACGTAGTTTTGCTTCCCTGTTACCACCTCTTCTGCTTAGGGGTACTGAGTCAATGAGAAAGTATCTTAGTTCATGACTCCTAGATCCATGGTACTCCTTGAAATGTCTCGCCACTGGATACGTGTTGTCTTGATTGGTAATAGCCCTCAAATGTTGAAGAACCCGTTTGTGTGCCTGCAGCTTTGTGCTGCCTATGTATTGTAGGCCACATGGGCATAACAACACATAGACCACGTATTCAGTTTTGCATGTCAACAATTTGTTAATATCATGTTCTTTTGGGCTAAAGGGGTAGTATATTTGGTTTTATTAATCCCCTGTTGGCATGCCTTACACGTTTTACATTTAAAAAAGCCTTTATGAGTCTGAAGCCAATTGCAACTCTCAATGATTTCAGGACTTGTTTTAACCAATTTATCCCTCATACAGGGAGCCCTGCTATGAGTGATAGAGACTTTGGAAGGTAATGTTTTCCCAATTATTGGATCACTCAAAAGTAGTGGCCAGTTATGGGTAATAATACGCCGTAGTTCCTTGTCTTGACTGCTAAATTCCATAATAACTCTAAATTCGTTAGTAGAAGAGTTAGTGGGAGGTGGAACTGACTGGTCTATTCCTATCTCCAGTTTATCTTTAATCAGTTCTGTTCTACTATGTGTCATAGACTTTGTTATGGCCCCCTCAATAGTTTTGAGTGAATAACCCCTCTCACGGAACCTTGCTTTGCTTTCATTTTGGGCTTTCTTGAGAGTGTCCTCCGTGCTATTTACCCTCCTGAGTCTAAGCATTTCCCCGTAGGGAATGCTATTTATCAGGCGTCTTGGGTGAGCACTGCTGGCATGCAACGTGGAGTTGCCAGCTGTTTCCTTCCTGTATAGTTGTGTCTCAATCTGTTGATTTTTAATGTACACCTTTGTATCTAAGAAATTAACAGTTGTTTCACTTATAGTGGCAGTAAAATGTAAATTCAGTGCATTATCATTGATGGAGTTGATAAATCCTTCTGCTTCTTGATGTGTGCCTCTCCAAATGACAAACAAATCATCAATATACCGTAACCATAGTCTAATGTTCTTAGTTTTGTAACTGCTATGTACGGTAGCTAGTACCAGCTCCTCCCACCAGCCCATGTGTAAACATGCATAGCTGGGGGAGAAGCTGGCACCCATAGCTACTCCCCTGATTTGTTGGAAGAGCATGTTGTTAAACATAAATACATTGTGATTCAAGCAGAAGTCAACCATCTCAATTAACATTGCACTGTGTTGCTTAAATTGATCTGATCTCTTAGACAGATAGTATCTTAGTGCTGTCAAACCATCACTGTGTCTAATGCTTGTATACAAAGATGTAACATCAAGCGCTATCATTAAGTAACCATCCTGCCAAATGAAATCCTGCAATTTGTTCAAAAAGTCACTTGTATCCCTTACATAGGAGTCCAAGGATTGAACATACCCTTGTAGAAAGTAATCAATGTATTGTGACGTATGTTCCAGAAGTCCATCACGTGCCGATATAATCGGTCTGCCCGGTGGATTGCATCGGTCCTTATGGATTTTAGGAATAAAGTAAATAGATGGTGTAATCGGGTAATCATTTTTTAGAAATTTAAGTTCATCCATTGTCATTAGGCCCTGAGCTCTCCATGCTGATAGTTGGGAATAATAACATTTATACATTGCTTTGAGGACGGTCCCTTTACTCTTAGTGTAACAGGCTTGGTCATTCAGTTGTAATAGGGCCTCCTTTGTGTAGTCTTCCTTTCCCCAGATAACAATGTTACCACCTTTGTCCGAATTTCTAATGACAATAGTGGGATCTTTTCCAAGTTTGTTCATCAATGTATGATACTGGGTATTGACTCTGTTCCTTTTGTTTTTGTTATTCATGATTTTGAAATTCAATTGTTTTATTTGTGTAGTCACCTGCTCATTGAAGACATCAATAGCACCTGTAGTTCCTAGGCAGATATATATATATATATATATATACATACATACACACACACACACACACACACACACACACACACCATTAGTGGGGTAAGAAAGGGCACAGATACCGATAGACTACCATGAATTAGTGGGTAAGAAAGGGCACAGATACCGATATGTTAGGATTTCTTCTTGCTGTGTCCAGATACCGCGAGGAACTACTACTTTAGCATTAATACGCGACAGAAGTAAGGCATTGCTGCCTCTAGAGGCTAAAGTAATTCCTATCACTGTAACCACATCACAGTGTCCACGATCTGGGATTCTGGGGCAGCAAATTTCGTGGTTGTGCCAAAATGCCTGCAGCGGGCTATTAACACACGGGTCTATTTTATATCCCAATTTTCACACTGCCTAAAACGAACGATGAAAAAACTGTGTATATCAAATGTGGAATGAGTTTATTGGCACTGTTTTAAGGCAATTTCTTGACCATCATATTGGACATATGGTGGTAATTTTGGAAAGGTCGTTTTACCTGTGATAAAGCGTCAGTAAAAGGAACCGAAATGGCACAAACATACTGAAAACATGGGAATGTCGCACATAAGCAAACAAACGTCACACGTAAGCAAAGTGGCAACTTGGCAGGTACGTTATGCTGCCAAATTATGATTTCATCCCACATACTACACCGTTCACTCATTCTCCCACCTCTCCAGGTTCACTTCGTGCCACGCTCGAACACGGTCCAGCGCTCAGCTGGTCATACTTCTACCTTCTTAGATGGTCTAAGCCCACGCTCTGCATACCACCACCCTTACAAAACTTCCCTCGCTTTACAAAGACAGTTTTCTATACCGCATTCGTAGACACTCCCAAATTAGTCTCGTGAGATCAATATATGAAACACCTTCCCAGGGAATTTGTGTTCCTCTATCTAACGTAGCTGTGTCCGTACCGGTTTGATCTCTGCCCCGGGCAGGGCGGTGATGGGTCCGGCAGGCATCCTGAGGTTGGTGCTGCCGCTCCCTAATCCGGGTACGACTAAACGTACACAGCAGCAGGTACACAACCAGGCCGCACTACAAGGAATCGGGAGCTTGAAGGAACCGAACAGCGAGCGTAGACATCGAAAAGGGACATCACAACGCAGATGTTAGACAGAAAAAAAAGACTTCAGTGTACCCGTCCCTCAGTCAATAATATAGCCTAGAAACAAAAGAGGGACATGGGAAGCGGAGACGCATCGACCTAGCCGAAAGACTAAAGCCACACAATTCTACCAAAGAACTAGAATGCTGACATTCTAAATGAACGATAGAACAAAAGTGGCTGTCATTGGACGCCATGTTCTTAGAAGAGTAGCAGTGGAAACACAAGTTACTATTAAGTATTTATAACTGCCATCTCATGTTTGAAATCCTAGGTTCTAAATCGCTTTAAAGAAAAAAACAGTGTATTTCTTAACAATACAGCCTGCTCGATGGGTAATAGCGTGAATACTGACATACCCTGTGGACAACTGTATCCCCAGACTATGTCCTCTCATCGTTCACACCCACTAGCTTTTAAAATCTGAACTCAGATACACTTTGGAAGGCAACGAATAGCGTTTTAAACGTCTGCGTTTGTAACTCATTATTAGAAATATGTTACTAAACCACTAAAGAAGAACAAACATAAACGACAAAGTGCGACTACGCTCTGTCCATTGTGATCCATATGGAGCATGTTTACGTCATGCGCAATTATGATTACGGTTTCCATAGCAACATTTGTACACCGCAAGTCGGGAAGACGGTACAGGTGGGTGCGCGCATCCTATATCGCGCGGTTCTTCGCGAACTCTATTACCAATTCGTTGCCAAAGCTCAACCACATTTTTCCAACGCCACACTTTACCTCCGTACGTCCATTGCTCAGTTTCACCAACTTAATGATCATGCACCGTCCTTCGTTCAACTTTTCGAAGCACCTGCCTCTCATCTAAATTAATTTCGCCACTCACATCGGTGTATGAAACCAAACTACTTAAACATTTTAGAGTGATGTCAGAAAAGAAGCGTTTACTACTGTTTCATAAGAAGAGCAGTTCAAGCGCATCGCAGGAAGACTGGTCAAAACTTTCGGAATTGTACTGGGAAAAAATGCGTGGTAATGGTGATACAGGCGGAATTTAATGCGGAACACACCAATTCAGCTGTTGATTTCAAATTTTCAGGAAAATAATTGGAATTGGAGGTATTTCACATACCCAGGTTATTCTTCACCTGGGATGGTAATGTTGGCATGTGCTGGTTAAAACGTGGCGCAGACTCAATTGGCAGCTATCCAGTTCTATTCAGTTTATCTTTTTCTTTTAGGGCGTGATGGAAACTAGGTTTTTACTTACATTTTATTTTTAGAATGTTGAGTTAGAAGTGTAAATGCAACATATTCCTTTCTCTTGAGTGAAAACCATACTATTGTATTGTTTATACTACTTGAAAGTTTTATGGAACTTAACTTTAAAATGTCTAATGTGTAATGGTGTGCATTTTTATGTAGGCATGTTATTTGTGTTGAAAACACAAAATAAAATAACTTTCGCGATTGTATGTCAAAGCAGAAAGTCAGAAATGCATCTGTCAAATATTTAATCAGAACAATGTGTATCACTGATGGATTGTAAAATGCTACACTTTGCTTGCAATCCACCTAAATTGGAATTCACCCAGTGCCCCTTCCTTTAGTAGTATACACTTCACTCCAAGCAATCAAGCTGTTTGGTTTATCTTGTTCATTTCATGGGCATAATCTACCCCTCTTCTGAGAACTACTGAGAGCAACACAAGTCTTGGGAGTTGCTTTTATTTTTTTCCAATGGATATGGTTGGATATCCATTTGCTGTCCAAATAACAGTGTCTTCTGTACCATCAGCAGTATTAAAATGCTTTTTCGGACACCTTTCTCATTGCTGCTTGAGTAAGGGGTTAAAAGGGTCAGGTGCTGTGTAGTATTATGGTGAACAACCATCCATTGTCACAATTCAAATAATCTTCAATGTTGAACATGCACAAGATACACTGTGAAGGAGGAGAACCTCTGCCAAGTGCCACTTCTGGAATTCTTTTTAATAATTCCACCATGTAGAACTTTCCACATTCCATTTTGTCACATTCTGCAGTGACCTATCTTCAACCCAATGCGAAACAATACCCCCCCACCCACCAAACCCAAAGCAACACAAAAAATGCACAACTCAACCCTATGTACTAGTTAACCTCAACAATCAGCTGACAGCCACATGACAAACTCCTAAATCCTTTCTGCTTAACTTTCTCATGGTGGGATGGCAGCATTACCATTAGCCTTCCTGTCATTATTGGTCGCTGACTTTTCTGGCTAAGTAACCTCTGAAAAAAAATGGCTGTATACATTTTGGGAATTAGTGGCACATAAGGTGTTGTTTCCAAAGGAGAGGTTATGTCAATTGATTATTATTCCAATTGGCCAGAGTTAAAAATTGTTACTTTGATTAACACGAAAGTGGTAGTTGAATTTCCTTAATATTTATTTGTTAAGGATTGGTCTCTGTGAAAACAAGTCACTAAAAATGAGTTTCCAGTTGGATTCAAGAGAGATGAGAGAATTTTTGAAGTGCAGATAAATTAGATACATTCACCCGTCGGTGTACTACCCACAAAGTAATGGACTTGTGGAACAATGGAATCTGGTATTGTAAGAGAGGTGACAGTTAACCTTACTTGAGGGGTTGGACTGAAACCAGACAGCAAGGAACCTAGCTTGGGCCAGTCCCCTAGAGCCTCATGGTTCAGATGCTCGAACCCCGTATGAGATAGTTAGAATGAAGGAATTTTGTTTAAAATGATGAGGAAGGAAGAAGTTGGAATGCAAAAGAACATGGAGGTGAAGGAAAAAAGTGAACCATGAAGTCTAAAGAAGGAAAACTTCAAGGTACAACACCGGGTGAGAATGTGAATATCTTGGTGAGATATTTACACATGTTCTTCAAGAATTGAAAAATGTTGTGCTTGCGTGTGCATTGGAGGATGCAGAGCTGAGAAAGTGAAAGTGAACAATGACGAGTGGAAGGCCTTTGAGTTTGTGCTCTAATGCAAATTCAATTTTGCTGTATGTGCGTGTTGTTAACTCCCAGCCACATCTCCATTGAAGTGTTGTAGTGAATAACCATCCGTATTTGCAGGCAATAGAATATATTTCTGTAATATGGATTAAGTGCAAGATACACTGTAGATAAGGGCAACTCTTGTCAGCTGTCTGTTCTGGAATTCTTGCCATAATTTATTTATCAATGATTTATTTGAAGCTTTTAGTTTAACCACAGGGCAGCCCAGCTCTTTATAATTAACAATTGAAAACAGAGCAGTTACAGAAGAAAATGGGCGACATTAGCATACGGCAAGGAGCTAAGAGCATAGAAAAAAAGAGTATAAGTACAGTGCTTTCCAGTAAACTGTGTACTATGTTGGTTCAAAAGAATATTGGGAGGAGTTAGACTAGAATCAGTCAACTATCGTCTGAAGAGATGGATTTTTTAGTCACTCCTGAAACCAAGGCTAGGATGTAGTAGTATGTAGTCTGTAGTATAGTTCACAGTCAACGAGGAAGGCATGAGAATATGCCTGTTTTGTAGTTTTGTATTTCTTGACTTTGGGAATTAGATGATCATTGCTTTTCGTATTTCATTGACCACCTGTCGGCTTGACTTTTTATTTCAGGTACGGATGTAAAATAGTGTGCTTTGCTTTATGTGCGATGCATGCAGTCTTGACGTCAACTTCTCCTTCAAGAGGTAGACAGTGAGGCACTTTAAGATGGGTAAGGTATGATCAGATTACTTTTCTCCGGCAACTAGCTGAGCTTCTCCATAAAGTATGGCTTGAAGGAGATTGTGGTAGAGTTTGGAAGGCCTTCAAATTTCGCCACCTAGATTGTTGAGATCTAGGGCCTGCACTACAGATCGAAGTTTGTATGAGAAGTGTTCATTTTTGGTTTATTGAGCAAATGGAGTTGATAGGATGTTCACTTAGTTAGCTTGCTGACATAGTCATTTAGGGAGAGGTTCTTTTCTAAGATGCAGCTATGTGACATTTCAAGTGGATCAAAGGGTGGGTAGATGCCTAAAGGCAGAATTTGAAAACCTAATGATGTCCTACTCCAAAATGACCGCTGATCAGCTCACTGTAACTACAACATACTGTCACTTTAGAGAGATATGGTGTGGGTGGAGGCTGACAAAGTTGAAGTTTGGAGACTGTTATATAGTACATGACCCAGCATCACTAATGCTTTCTAGAAAACAAACAAAAATATTTTTTTGTTTTTAAAACTAAAATCTGCAAAAATAATTCAAGACTATTAAATGTCTTCTAATAGCTAAGCTTTAATTAGGCCACCGGATTGCCCCAACAGTTGTACGCCAGAACTTTGTGATACTATTGCTCAGTTGTCACTGCAATATGCCAATTTTACAGTTCTGGGAGATTTCAACCTACATGTTAATGATCCAAGCTGTCCCCAGGCTCTCCAGCTAACGTCAACATTAGATGGCCTTAACCTCTCTCAGCTTGTAACCTTACCCCACAGAGCTAGCCATATGCTGGACTTAATTTTTACAAATATTAAAAACCTTAGAGTGGAGGATCCTTTGCATCAGGTATGGACGGACCACTTCCTGGAACCATTTACGTTTAGTTTGAGGCTAAGCCCTTAATAAATAAGAAAAATGTGGAAACTAGGAGGAACTGGAGGAAAGACACCATAGAAACCCCAGGGCCGGCGCTTCAAGAATCTGTGCCAAAGCTTACAGGCAATCCTTATAGTGACTCGTCCTGCTTTGACGCGTGGGTTACGAATGCCTTAGACACAGTTGCCCCGCTAATGTCAGCTACATCGAATAGATCTAAACCTTCAGCCCCTTGGTTCTCGACCGAACTCAATTTGGAGAAGAACCTCTGTAAGAAGTTAGAGCGTTGTTGGAGAAAGTCTTATAATTCTGCAACAAAAAGTACCTATAAAGAAGCTCTGAAAAAATTGTTTAAACTAATGCGGCATAAGATGAGGGAATACTTTGTAAGTCATGTTGAGAGCTCAGATAACTCCGCTAAAGACATTTTTAATATTGTAAAATCCTTTACCAGCCCTGCAGCTATGGATAGTACCTTCCACCCCTCTCCGTCTCTTTGTACGAGCCTTTCGGATTTCTTTGAGAAAAAAATCCCAAAACTTTATTCCTCATTTCCACTGGATGTGGAACCAGCTGCTAACCAGCAATGATGGCCCACCGATTCCCTTACTTCCTTCCGGGAATTCCTCCCTATATCACCTGAGGCTTCATTGGTGGAACTCCTGAAGTGCAAGTCTGGCTCTCCGGAGGACCCTTGCCCGTCTCAGATCGTTAGAATGCTGGCCCCCTGGTTAAATCCAGTGTTAAACCAGATTTGGAACTCTTCCCTGAAAACTGGCATTTTTCCAGCTGCATGGTAACAAGCATTCCTGCTGCCATTACTAAAAAACCTTAATGCTGACCCCGGAGTGCTCAGCAATTTCAGACCTATCTCCCTCCTGCCAACTCACCCCAAAATCTTAGAGAAGGTGGTCCAGAAACAGTTAGCTGATTTTGCAGAAGTCAATGGCCTCCTACATGATTCTCAATCGGGCTTCTGAGCTGCGTACAGCACGGAGACTGCTCTGCTAGAAGTCTCTGACTCAGTGAGAGAGACTGTGGACGGTGGCGCATCTGCCATGGTAGTACTTTTAGACCTATCGCAGCATTCGATGCGGTCACTCGCCCAATCCTGTTGAGGAGATTAAGCCATTTAGGCGTATAGGGGATGGCACTGTCTTGGATTCAGTCCTTCCTGGAAGACCGTTCCCAACAGGTCTTTCTTTGTCCTTTCTCATCTTCACTGTAACCATTGTTGTGTGGAGAGCCACAGGGCTCGGCCTTGAGCTCGTTGCTTTTTAATCTTTACCTTGCCCCACTGGCCACTCTTATCGTATCCTGGGGTGTGAAGGTAGTTTCCTATGCGGATGACACGCAGCTGGTGTTCTCTTTTAAAGAACACTCCGTGGCGGCCTTCCACAAATTTAAGGAATTCCTGAAACCTATTTCTATCTGGATGAATGGTAATTGCCTAAAACTGAATGCTGATTGCTGATAAGACCGAGGTCCTATTCTTCAGTCAGGCGCCACCTCCAACATCGAATCTCTGGTGGCCTATGGAGTTGAACCCCCTTCCAATCCCGGCTGCTCCAGCAAGAAATCTAGGAATCAGACTGGATACGGATCTCTCATTCACGACACAAGTCCGACAGATCTCCTCCACATGCTTTTGGAAGCTGAGATCTAGAAGGAAAGTCATACGCTTTCTGCTGGAGTAGAGCCATAAGGTCACGGTCCATGCACTGGTGACCTCTCAGCTGGATTATGCTAATAGCATTTATCTGGGGCTACCTGCCCATCTGAGTCACAAACTACTGATAATTCAGAATGCGGAGGCAAGGTGGTTAATTCAGGTACCCTTCCGGCACCATATCTCTCCTCATCTGAGACAGTTGCACTTGCTCCCGGTGGCCAGGAGGATAGAGTTTAAGTCTCTGAATCTGGCCTTTTGAGGCACCAGGGGCTTTGGCCCATGCTATCTCAAGCAGAGACTTAGTCTTTATCAACAGGAGTAGACCCTGAGATCCAATCACTTGCAACACCTTCGGGTCCCACAGTATATCAAAACATGACAAGGTGGCATGTCCTTCTCGGTAAGGACCGCAAAACTCTGGAATGCCCTGCTCTGCGCCTGATCGAGACAGAAGTGGAGTTTAGGAAAGCCATAAAAACCTGGCTCTTTACTTGGGTGTAGTCTCCCTGTCGGTCTTTCGCTAGCCTGCTACCAGCACCGGGACACCTCCTCCGTCGGTAGCCGTGCGCTCTATAAATGACGATTGATTGATTGAAATATGCTGAGAAATTGTAATCTCATCAATTATTATACCTGCATAAGGAACATCCAGCTCTGCATTTTTCTGCAAAGTTCTTTTTTACCAGGCCCACTTCACCACAATTTTGTCTGTCTTTTACTGACCCATGACACAGTGAGTATTGGAGATATTTTCCTTGCTTCCATTAGTCCACATACAATCCTTGTTAGTTCACTGAGTAAGGCTACCATCAATAAAGATAGCATCTATCCGAGCATGGCAAAGCCCTAGAAACAAACACCACCATAACACATACAGAGAGGCAAGCACATGCTGATTTAAATCATTTCACTTTTTGCAAGCCATTGTTACATCTTCATCACTTCCCATCGCTTCCATTAACAATACTACTTGGCAATAGACACTTGGGATCTGGTGAGAAAGAGAAGGTGCCTAATGTAAAAATGTTTTGTTTGATCTGTTTATTGTTATTTTGCACACAATAATATATAACAAGACAGTAAATGCCCCCCAAAGGTAACTCAAGCGCACAATGAAACGTTACACGTGAGCCTCAGGAGGTTCTATTACAACACACATTGCAGACTGTGATTTTATGTATTAGTTTACAGGTATGAAATCCACAGCTTCTACCAGGTCATACAACATTATTGCATATATATATTGCCAATCTACAACAGAAATAGAAGAGATCAATAAAGTTGCCAACCTAACAAACTAGTTAACTTCAGGCGTGGCAATACTTGCGGCCCTTCCCCCAGGACAAATATGACACATCTTTAGAACATCTTTTATCTGGCTTTGACAAGGTAAGACCATAAGTATCTATATATGCGCCTATAAACAGGTGACAGTCTCCCCCTCACTCAGGAGGAGTTAATACCTGACATCAATACAATTGACTACCCATTTCCTGAATCAGGAGGCTTGAATGTCAGAATCTTGTTGTAGGATTGTTTGGAGTGATATGATAATTGAGTTCCAGCTATCTGAGAGTGGGAACTTGCGTAAACCTAATGTGTCCTCTCTAAGAAGGGACACACCTTCAGCCCTTGCCCAATTAACAACAGAACGAAACCATGCCAACAGTGTCGGAGGGTCCTGCGATTTCCAGCGCTTTGTTATAAGCCTTTTAGCCACCACCAGGCCCAGGTCTAGAAATCGATTTGTGGCTCTGTGTGTTTTATTTCTAGGAAATAACCCCAAAATTGCATACTTTCCAGGAGTTTGAGATTTGCCGTTCAGTACAACCGGACAAGTGTTTTGTCACTCCCTCCCAGTATTGTAGCAATTAGTGACACGACCATAGCATCTAAGTGAGTGCACCGAAAGAAGGTGCCTAATGTCATTATGAAAGTATCCGCACATTGCTTATGTGTCCTCCTTACTATTACCCACCCTTGCGCTCTCTCTCTACCTTTGCACTACTTGTACCCTGCATATGCAGGTTTTTATTACACAATGACCACTTCTCCAATTTGTAATTATTTTTCATAGCCAAGACTGGCTAGACAAAATACAAATAAACAAAGTTCTGTATTTATTTTACACACCGTTTAATATTCAAAATACCCTACAGTGCATGCTAAGATTTCAGCAGATCAGATTGCTAACTGTATTATTTTGCCCACAATTAGTTAATTCGTTCTTTTTTTTCATTCACAGTTTTAGCTGAAGTTCCTTTTGTTGTGGACCCATGCAACAGAGGGGGTTCTTTCTGTGTTTCATCTTTGGCCCTACTGCACAGTTGTTTGAAGAGGACACGTGATGATGGCTCATCTACTGGGGAGCAGCACAGTCATGGATAGCTTGAGAAAGGACATAATGGACCTGCAGGGGGCCATCATCGACGTCTTCTCAAGAGTGGGTGCACTGCGCTACCCTTCCTGGAAGTTCCCTGATAAGGTCTCCTGTGACCTAGACTTGGTGACACTGCTGGAACGTTATGACCACGTGGAGGGAGACCCCGAGTTCACCCAGCACTCCCACGTGGTTCTACTAGAGCTGGTAATAGATCGGTAAGAAAGACCACATACTTTTTTTTTAAAGGAGATTGCTACTAAAATGCTGAAATTATTTGATGTTTGGTTAGATCCAAAAAACTGTTGTGACCTGGTTTGAGATTTTGCTCATGTTGAAGGTTTAATCTGTATACAGATTTTCTCAGAAATACTTTACAAGAGGCGACCATCACAAGTAAAAAGTCACTCCATCAGTAGACACGGCATAGCTTCTACCTTCTCCACTTTGTAGCATGCATTTTTTCACTAGCTGCAGAAAGTTATTGTGCTACATAAATGCAAACTGCCACCTTGGATTTTGATGATAAAAGAATTTCTGCTCTTCTGTTATTTTCTAACTTTACTTGAGGCTCAAACATCTAATAGCAAGAAATCAAATATGCAAAAGGAGCTGATATTGCCTATTCTATTTGGGAAGACAAATTGCGTGCACCCTTGGCACAGTGGCCTTGGGTTTGTAAAAGAACCAAAATCTGTTAAAATGGCAGCCAACAGGTGGTTTGACTTGGACCTGGTACATATGAAGGTACATGGAAACAATCAGATGGAAGAAAATATTTGATGTTGCCAACAAAGTCCGCTGCATGCTCCACATTAGGGGTTAGAAGGCCATGTATACATGGGCCAAACTAAACTCACCAGCACGAAGAATGAGCAGTCAGAAATAAAGCCAACTAGACCTTTAGAACCCTCAGCAAGGTTACAGAATCTGAATAAATTTAGGAATATTTCACTGACCTCCACGTAACCCTACGAGAATATCCATTACATTTGTCTGTACAAAATAGAGAAAGCCTGGACCACTGTTTGGAATAACCCATAAATATTTTTTCTATATTCCTCTTGCATCCCCCTCCGTAAGATCTATTTGTCCTGGATCTCCTTCTAAAAACCTGCACCTTCCTAACTATTCCAAGCATCAGGAGTTCTGGCAGTTTAACTATGTCAGCACCATAATTTCGCCAGTTATGGAAATACTGAATGTACCCCACTTACAGGGAATAGTCACAAGGGAGCCAAGAATACTATAATAATCCTGTTGTTGAACTAATTAGCTATAGATCATAAAAGCATGACTACTCTAGTCTAATATCTAACCTTCCTTCTCTGTAAGGTCTTGAAAGATTAGGCCACTCACCAACTACAAACTGAAAGCTAACAACATACTCAACATCTGCCAGCCAGGTTGCTGACTCATCAAGAGCTTAGAAAGTACCCTTTCTGACATCAGTGAGCATTTCTTTATGACCCGGGATCTGAAGAATACGAAGTTTTAACACTACTCAATTTGTCAACAGTATACGCCACAATGGACCAATCATTTTGTTGTTGAGACATTGCAGGAACTTGCTGGATTCTCAAGGATTCCACTGCGGCTGATCTGGTTATTTATATTAGATGAAAAGCAACAAATTAAAATCACAGTCATTGGTATTTTATATTACTTAGGCACAGCCTCTGCCTGAAGCAATCAAACATCTGCTTTAAAAAACGCTATATGATTAGCCTGTCTCGGATGCATAAGTTATTTGTACATAGAGTGCTTAAATGCCATAAATGTCTTCTTGGTGCTAACTTCAGCACTTTTCCTTCCCATAATACCAACATACAGCTTTGGTGCAAAAATAATGTCTTTACTTCCTTTCTTCTTAAATGGGAGATGATCATCAAATGCTGTTAATGTAGTCATAACTGTATTCTACAAAATTCCTGTGTACACTGGGAAAGGCTGTACCCCCTACATAAGCACAATGTATTCTGGGAGTTATATATCATTTGGTGTCCGATGGGAGAAGATGCTTTATGGGCACATGCTGCTGTCTTAAGCTCTCCATTAGAAAGCAGACCTTTCTTTTACTATTAACCAGGAGCTTTAATTCCTTCTGTTTTGCCCATTGGATCCAAAACCAAGATCTGGGGTTCAGGAGTCTGATAGAACACTGCCTCAAAAACATGACTATAACCCCTAACCCACTCAGAAAATGAAAAATACAGGAATCGTTTCTGAGCTATACCTTTTCTTTTCACAACAAATCACAGCCATTGTGACGAACAGCGTCCAGCTTGTAACATTGAGAACAGCCGTTTCGCTCCTAAAGAGCAAAAGGGCTCTGGTTCTCTCCTGGCTGCACTACTGCAAAATAGGCTCGCTGTGCTGCCAAAGGAAAAACAAAAAGACTGAAGAATAAGGTGGCTAGGTTTTGTTTTAACCTGAAGAAACAGGAACTCATCACAACAGTGTTAGAAGAGTTTCATTGGCTTTTAGTGGAGAAAATATTACAACTTGAAACAATATGCATTTTTTGTAAATCCTGCAGAGGACACTGACCACCATATCAACATAAATTGAGTCCCAACTACATTTGGCCATAATCACTATATAAGCAATTCTAAATCAAATAAACAGCAACAAAGCCACTTCACCTCCATCAAAGGTCTAAGCACAACCAACTGCACTTAGGCGCCAGCAATACTCTCAAAGGCCACGGCCCAATGCCCAGTTTGATGAGCTGCATTACGGGAGCCCTTGCGTATGAGAGTATATTCACCTGTGCCTGGCTCACAGCAGATATGTGTGCTGCTAATGTGACATGCTAGGTCTTTACAAAAATGCAAACTATTAAATATGAGCTGCACTTTGTATCCGTTCTGAATGCAGAATTCTTTGTATGATTTGCGAATACAGGATTCAGATCCTGCATATTCCCTTCAGCCATTGACAGCGCAGCACCCAAATGTATTTTCTGCATAACTGTTTTATTACTTTTCTGCAAATTGCTACTAACTTACATTTTGTGAGGTAGTTCTACCTTACTAATTTCACAAAAACTAAAATGGGTTTCTGTGGTGTTAAATTCACTCGACAATAAAGAAACTGCAGCCCTTCAGTGGTTTTATTTACATGTAAAGATTGAATTACATAAAACAAATACAATATCACCCAATATTGCAATAATAAATAATTGCAGAAGATTGTTAATTATCTTACTTGAAGTTCATTGAAAAGAAGAGGGTTCCCTCTTACAGCAATCCAATTGTCGATTATACAGACTATGGGACATTACTTACCTGGAGAAACGATGGAGGTGGTTTGGAGGGGAAGGTACACTGATTATAAAGCCATCTTATGCTCAGGCTAAGAAGGGCAGACTTGGAAATAAGAGAATCAAAGGAGCTATCACTAAAAACACTCAATACAATTGGGATAGTTTGGAGTGGGCTTTCCTGCCAATCCGGCCATTTGAATAATAACTTATGCACAACATCTCTTCGGGCATTTGTTCCATGAGATTTAGGCCCCAGAGACCTGAAATCTCACACAATGCACAGGAGTATAATGCAATTTTATATAAGAATCAGCGGTAAAATAGAGGGCAGGCGGGTTTTCCGCACATTGAAACCAGTTTTGCAGCCTCAGTCACAGTGGAATGCTGACTGGTGGAAGCACTCATTACTCTGTGGTTGTGAACGTATTAAATCAATCAGAGCATCCTTGAAGGACTGCACATGTTGATAGGATTTCATCTATAACATATCATTCTACATATGGCAGCCTGAGTGTATGAACCCATGATCTGTGTTTGTGAGAAGTCAATGGCTGACGCTGCTGTCAGACAGGAAAAACACACAAAAGGTGCGATAGCTGCAGAAGGAGTTTAACTAAAATGTTTTTTTCCTCAGACAATGTTTTTTTCTTCACACAATTCCCTACTTGGGCTTGGAAATCCCTAGCAAGAGACTAATCTTTTATGAAGAGGAAGCCTCACCCACATCATGTGGCATTCATCATAGGCAACCTCTGCTCACCCTGTTCGGATAGTACCGTCAGGGAGGACATAACCTTGAGAAAAAAAGGGCGGGAGTTCTTAGATAAAGTTCTACTGGACAGTGAGGGATCCAGACAACTAAAAATACTTAGAGGTACCCAGGTTATAACCTATATTATTGGAGCCTCTGGGACATATCAAATCAATACTAGGATGGAAAATCGGCTCAATGGTTTAATCCATCCGCATTACGCCAACATGTTTCTGCCCTTGTTAATTGCCTGTTCAGGTCACGGGCAATCATCAGGGCCAAGGATTCCTAACGGACTGGCCTATTCACCATTAAAAGATACAGTATATAACCAATACACACAAGGTGAGTCTTACCTTGTCTATGATTAGTTGTTCCTTAAAGAATATGAGACAAATAATAGAAATATTTATAAAAAAGGATTGACACTGCTAATAATTCTCACGTGCAAAGACCTAACATCTGATAGTGGAAAACTAGAGACACTACACCGCACACCATACAAAAGCACACATGTTAAGTGAAATATACACATGCAAGTGGAGATCAGTTTCCTACCCTAATTTAGGGGATTCTATCTTCCTGGTCTGAGAGGAGACAATGTCCTCTGTAGTCACACACTAATAAAAAGGAGTGTTCTTTTGATTATGACACAGGTCAAAACGTATTGGAAGAACCCATTACCAGGCCTCGAAAAATCATAAAAATATTACTAGACCTGCAGGACTAGTGACTTAAATAATTTGCTTGACCAAATTATAATGCTATAGACCTATAAACTGGTTTCAAATTATTTGATCCCTGGCAAATAGTTTATTTTACTGAGCCGCCATTTTCTTCCTTATCACATATGAGAGCAACTTCAAATACACGAGTTATGCTGTACAAAAAACACTTTTGTTTGATTTAATAGACTAAACTTTTGCTCCATATATAATACAAATCTAGCCACATATAGGATACACATGACCACTTACTTGCCTATTACTTCATTAACAACATTTTCATCAGGGCGGGGGCAGGAATGTTTTTCAAATCATGTTTAAAAACTATCACTTTTATTACATACATACCTAAACCATGAAGTGGCAGGACACCCATTTGCAACCAGCAGATTTTCCATTGAAATGGCCACAACATTTCCCACTGACATGCGGTTTTAGTGATAAAACTATATAGTGTACAAAAATGTTTTAAACTCGAGTTTATGCAAATATTTGTCATTTGCACATCACCAAGTAAAATGTGCTTTCGTAATTCCGGATATATCTTGAAATATTTGTACTATTCATTTACAAGCTGTTTAAATGTTGTGTGTTAGGAAAAAAACTGACATCTTGCAGCCTTTTGTTTCACATTGATTGTCAGACAGCTCATTTGACAAAATTCTCTAACTGTAATAAGAGAAAGAAAAGTAAACACCATTTTCCAGGATAAGATAAGCAGCAATTAGTAAAAATTACAAACAGACATTTGACATCTGTCCTTGCGCAGACAGCAAATGTGTCAAGATAAAAACAAGATTTAAAGGCGTCTTTATTGCTCATTCAGTTTTTGAATGAACAGAACACCTGTTCCATTCCAGCTTAAATTCACTTGCCAGAACAGACAAGTAGGTCCTATAAATAGCTCGACCTGATAAAATCTGACTCGCCATAGGGAGTGGGCGGGTACATTTTTCAAGTCCTGATTACTATCCACTCCTAGCCCGTTCTACCTAAATTTGGGTATGGATGCAGTTCCAAGCGATGCCCAATGTTACAAGACTTAAAGGCCTAGAACTGTGCACTCTCTGATCTTTATCTGATCTACTCAGACAAAAAGGGACATAATTCAAAACAAATAGACCACTTGGTCCAAGTAACTTGAAAATGTCAGTTATCTAAAGGTGTAGCATAAACAACATTACTGTGTAATCTAGTGGGCATAAACATAATTACTGTGTAATCTAGTGGACTTCCTAGATGATTGAAAATGCTCACTTCTTCTTATAAGGATAATAATCATTGATGGCAGTGGGAAAATACTGTGAACTCTCTTGGTCACCGCATGGTTAGTGGAAGTGGGAGCCTTAATCAGGAAACAAGAAAAAGTATGGTATTTCCTTCAGGACGCATGCGGTCACACTGCGGTTTCTGCATCCCCATCCTTGGGCCCCACTTACATTGTCAAGAGGTCCATCGTGCTTGACACCTATCCATGCTCCTTAACCAGTGCTGGTACCGCTGTAGAGTAGACCGTAGCACTCTTATTGCCAGCATGCGAGTCCTGGTGAATGTAGTCAGGACCCACATCGCATCATCAGCCAGGGCAGATGGCGCTATAGGAATCATGGGGCTTATAGTCCCTCCCATAACATTGTTTAATGGCTCCGTACAGACGTGCTTTTTCAATTTGATTCTTGTTGGAAACAGAACATGTAGGAAGACAGTGAGAGTACCACTAAACTTGGGCAAGCCAGTTGATATACTTCATCACAGAAGTAACTATGTAATTGTGTTTTTTAATCTCATGGGACCAAAACCGAGAAGCACAAATTAAAAGGGGGAGGGAAAAAAGGAAGGGGTCCCACCAACCGTATGTAATCCCAAGTAAAGTTGTCCGTTGGTTAACTTTTTTAACACAGTAAAAAGGAGTAGC
Source organism: Calotriton arnoldi (assembly GCA_963921515.1). Lineage (NCBI taxonomy): Eukaryota > Metazoa > Chordata > Amphibia > Caudata > Salamandridae > Calotriton > Calotriton arnoldi. Next base: position 678,612 of record CAWUFW010001721.1, on the reverse strand, counting down.
CACGAAAATCCAAACTCACTAAACACATATTTGGGATATACCAAACCTCAATGTTGGTTACACGTGTGCACCATGAAAATAAGGTTAACTTTTATTTAAGGACCAGTCAGTACTTGTACAGTTCCCAAGTTCGCAGGCTTAGAAATTTCCCATCTAGGAAGATCCATATGTGGGGCTAGCGCTCTCACCTGTTGTATATCTGGTAATTGGTCCTTGCCGGAAAAAAGGGGGTACCATCCCCGTATTGAAAGGGGGAAAACATTTTTTTACAATGTAATTGGGAGTTTAAAAGGGCCCCAGGGAACTGCACCATTCAGTCCGTGAACATCAGTATGGAGTCTGTATACCCATCTCTGTTCAAAAGCCAGGAGGGGTTTTGTCATGTCTTTTTGTGAGGGTCTCAATTTTTCAATGACGTACCACTCCATGTCTCTCTCAGTGTGTCCTTTTTCAATATAATGTGCTGTCAATCTAGTTGCATCACATTTGCACCTAATGGTGCTGCAGTGTTCTGTTATTCTTATTCGTACACTTCTTGTTGTCATGCTAATATACACAAGGTTGCAGGGGCATATGATGACAGAAATCACATTTCTGGAATTAAAGTTTCCACGGAGCTTAGAAGCCCAGGTTGATCTCCATTACTCTCTTTGTGAAAGGGCATACCCTACAATTTCCACAAATAGAATCACTTACTGGGGATGGTTGGTTCCAGATGGTGGAATAACTGATCTTTTTCTCTGGTTGTTTAAGATGGGTGTGCACCAAGATGTCTGTTATATTTCTAGCTCTTTTGAATGAGTACATGTGTTTACTGAAGTTGAGGCCTCGTGATTGTAAGATTCCCCCAGTTCTTACTAATGATATTTTGTAGTCTATTTGACAGGGGACTAAAGGTAGCAACACAGATGAGTCTGTCCTGGGCATCTCTTTCATAAGTAGTTAACAATTGGTCTCTGTTGTTTTTAAAAGCCCTCTTATTTGCCTTCTCAATCAAATGTGGTGGATATTTTTTCTAAGACAATTTGTTACAGAGTTTTTTTAGTATGAGACTTACAGTCATGAGTTTCTGAACAATTCCGTCTTAGTCATAGGAACTGTCGTACAGGTAAGTTCTCTCTCAAGGAGCGAGGATGGAAGCTCTCGAAATGGAGATGGTTATTCATATCAGTCGATTTATAGAATAATTCTGTTTTGAGTTGCTCATCTCCTGCAGTGATCAGGAGAGCAAGGAAAGCTAGCTCAGTCTCACCAATTGTGATAGAAAATCTTAGTAAAGGGTCAAGCGCATTCAGCCAATGTGAGAAAGTTAGGACTTCTGCTTTACTCCCTTCCCGGATCAACGGGACGTCATCAATGTAACGATTCCACAGCCTTATGCTATTCCTGAATTGGTTAGAGTGATGGAGAACCTTTCTGATTCAAAAACATGGAAATACAGGCAAGCTAGACTTGGGGTGAAAGTGCTCCCCATAGAAGTTTCAGCATTTGAAGGAAGAACCCTCCTTCATATTCAAAGAATTTGCATGTCAGTGCCAAGTGCACATGGTCAAGTACAAATTCTTGTGGAGTAATAGGCTCCCAAACGGTTTCCCTCAAGATTTTATTAATCACTTCAAGATTGGTCTCCTGCGGAATACTCGGGTACAGGTATTCTACATCTAGGCTGATTAATATTTATTTCTCTACATCGAAAGACATATCTTTCAGTAGATTGAGCACATCCTTGGTGTCTTCAAGGAAAGTGGGCATTTCTTTGACCAGTGGTCTGAAAAACACACCAAAAAATTGTGAGAGGGGTTTGAGAATAGAACCTATCCCAGACACAATTGGCCTCCCAGGCAGAAAAAAATTGTTCTTATGTACCTTCTGAATGAGGAACTCAGTTTCATGTTTAGTGACCCAACCTTTGTCGAGCCCATTTGCTACCAAAAAAGCTATCTCCTCCTGTATTTTAGGGGTGGGGTCTTTTGATGGATGTTTGTAGTTGCGGGCATCATTAAGAAGTTTCAGATATTTATTGTTATACATAGTCTTTGATAAGATCATATTAGCCCCACCTTTGCCAGCAGGTTTAATTACTATAGAATCCTCCGCTGCCAAATCAGCGAATGCTTTTATCTCATCCTTTGTAGTATTGCAGAAGGTAGTGTGGTGTTCATCACCCAGGGAATCAATCTTGCGGTTCACCGCCTTCTCGAATGCCAATAACTCCAATGGCATTTCGAAAGTAGGAGGATTAAAAGTGGATTTTGGTTGTAGTCCTGTGTTTCTATCGGCTAGTTCTTCAGGAGATTTTTCATTAAAGAAAATCTTTAGTCTAACCTTACGTAAAAACTCAGCTGTTTCCAATTTCAATTTGAAGATGTTTTCCTTGGAAGTGGGTACTACACCAATGCCTTTATTTAGTACTATGTTCTCTATCTCTGTCAGGGTCCTTTCACTATAGTTAATTGTGATATGCTGATAAGATTTCATACCTTGCTTGTGCTCGGGGTTTGTTCCCTCGCAGCATTGGGTCCTGGCTGATTCTCCCTGTTTTGCTATGATATCCCTTTTGTCTTTCCTCTCTCTCTTCCCCTTTCCCCCTCTAAAACATATTTATTTGGATAGAACCAGGGGGAAATTTTGTGGAGGGGCATAAGTCAAATCAAAAATACTTTGGGTCAGATGTATCCAAGGGATTTACCCATTCTGTGTCTATGGGAAAATGTGTTCGTACATATGGCCCTTTATTTCCAAGAGATCCATTCTTACAGAAATATTGCACATTACCCAGTTCATAAGTAAACAGTCCCGAATGTCATAAAATTAATAGTGCGCAGCACTCATTTGGATCAATTTGACCGATACATGACTTTGGCTAATAGCCGTTAAAACATTTAACATTTCCGACGCTAAAAGACAGCAGATGGTCGACAACCCAAAGTTCCACATATATTAAGAACACATTAAAAAGACAAAAAAATGCCAAATCAACTTGCAGCTCATTACAGTACAACATTGTAAAGTGCAGTGTGCATAGCAGCTTATCAAAATCACATGGGTTCTTTTAATCAAGCTTGTTTACAGGTCGAATTTCTCCTCTCAGGCTAGGCCATGCCAGATCATCCTCTTGATTCAAACAGGACACAGTTAGATCTTCAAAACAGTCCAGCACATACTAAAAACATTTTAAAAGAATGATAATAAGAAGTAACAAACAGCTTATGACACATTACTTGCCAGGTCAAAACATGACTCTGCCAGCTTAAGGGCGAGGCGACCTTTATCTTATAAGACTAAGAGGAAGAAAGCGGAACCTGAGATGTTATAATTTTTCACAGGTATGGCTACATCCTGGTATATAAGATCACACAGCAATTTTAAGCCCATTTCTCTTGTCTGTATCCCGTACCTTTTGAATACTGGTCAGAGAATCTTTTTCATAGTTTGGAGGCAAGCTCCAAGGATTGGTCCATAGTTTGGAGGACAGCCCCAAGGATTCTCATTCTGATCCCCTTTGTGTGTTTTTCTAGTGAGTAGGGCGGATGTGCCTGGCTTGTCTCCACCTCTCTGATTGTGTGTTTAGAGGGGCTGACAGACATGTAGAGAAATACCTGGGTTAATTTGAGTTGCTATCAGCCCAGGGCTCTGACTGCATTGCAGCCTTTGTAACTACAGGAAAAACCACATCTTGACTCATGTAAGTACCTGCACAGAAGCCGCCTAGCAATGGTGAGTGCTGCACCCAGAGTCTGGGCAGGCTGCAGAGAAGGCCTAACAGTGAGTGCTGAGTAGAGGTGGACAAGCAAGGAAATTGTGGAGAGCCAAGCCAAGGACTCACAAGCTGACCCATCGAAAGATTCAACTTGTAAATGATGCAGAAACCGCCATGCAAAAACATGATAAAGACGTTTAGATTAAAAATGGTATTTCTTGAATGCTTATTACACTTTAGTACATTAGATTATATCACTGTATTGTAAAAACAGAGATTAATATATGGCATTCGTAATTAAAGTCCAAATGTCTGTCAGAATGGGCTTATACTGGATAATAATTTATAGGAGATCAAGTTAATTCAATGAGCCATACTGAAATGCAAGGCAGAAAAACATTTTTGGCTGTTCATTGCATGGGCCTAAGTTTAAACATGTAGATCAAGATACATTCGTCACCCAGACCCTGACCTGAAATCTTTCTCACTCTTTCATCTATCTGTTTACAAGGTAGCACCCAAGGCTGTGTTTCTCTCCAAAGGATTCATCCACCGCTAGTTTTCTGTCCGGCTCTAGGGCGGTGCGATCGGTGCGACCGCACCGGGCGTTGACTTGGGGTGGGGGCGTCATTTTTGAAAATGTGTATTATTTTAAAAGCACCTGCTGCCCAGTTCCTGGCCTCCAGCAACTTTCAGACATCAATTAAAATGTCAAGCGAAGTCCCGTGATTAATCGTCGAAAGAGACCGGAGGTTTGTCTAGTGGAAATTTTGACTCATCCTAAGGTAGCGCAGAGGGTTAATGTGCCTGCTGCTAAGAAAATGTACCATGCAGATAACGAAGTGCATATAATGTAAATAGGTCAGTGGGTTACTGCTTCTGTAAGAGAGCTCCTTTTGTTACTTGTCGTTCCTAACTCAAAATCCTAATATAGAACATTGAGCTATTAACTGTCACCCTAGAGCTGCTGCAAACTGCAAGGTATATGTTAGAGCTATATGTTTTTTGCCCAGTCTTTCATTATCCTAATCTTGTGAAAAGGGTTCATTTGGGTAGAAAACAATTCTTATTATGAAAGAGAACCCCTAACAATAATGTTGCGTTTTAAATTCTGAATTTGTGCTTTTCCTGAATAAGAACTTTAACTATATTGCCTACCAGTATCGATGACATGCCACTCCTACACTACACCTTGTAGTACTGTCTGATGTAACATTTCCTATACACTGATTTACACACATATGATTGTCTCTGTGCAATGTGTGTGTGGTATAAAGTGCTCTGACACCTTACACTGGTATGAGTGGTGCTATAAAACTAAATGAATCTGAGAGACAGTGGTTATGGAGACTTGAGAGGCACTGTTAAAGGGTGCTAGTGAGGGAATCCGTGGCAGAGGTGGTCATTGAGGGGGCGCCAACAGACATTGTCGCACAGGGCGCCACCAGCGCTAAAGCCGGCCCTGCTCTTTACTCATGTGAGACAGCAGTTGGTGGTGGTAGGGAGGTTCTCTCCCTTTGTATTTTATGTAGTAGCACGCACTAGGGCTTTTCTTCCTTTCCCTCTCGGAGTGAGCTCCTCTTCCCACTCCTATAAACCAGCATACACCAATGATTGTTTTTTCTTTTCTTCTACTTCCTACAGGTTGCTGCTGCTACTTCAAAGTTTTGCTGGATACACGGAGAGTCTTACAAGAGAGGAGGCAGTTCCCCCTTCTCGAGTAGTGGGTCCCAGCATGTCCATCGGTTTGGCAGCCAGGAAGTCCTGGAGCAGCATGCAGAAGCTTGGTGCCCTCTACCAGCAGGCAATAAGCGAGGTAAAAACCAATAGCTTGATTAGGCTTAGAAGACAGACAGTGTCTGACTGCTTTCTCTCCACTACATCTGGTTGTCACACTGCTTCTCTCCAGCGTACCTCATCTGGTTACAGACCATCTTCACTTCCATCCGGTGTCAGGTTTATTTCTCTCTTTCCAGCCTGCTGCCAGATCACTTTCTCTTCATAACCCCCCTTTTTCTTCCAGACTGCTTGCTCTCCACCTGCCTCTCATGGTGGTAGACCCCTGTCTTCCATTTATCTGTTGCCATACTACTACTTTTCTGCATGTTACATTTGGAGTACTTTATCTACTCTCACTCGACCTGGAGTCAAGCTATTTTCTCCTCTCTCTACTTGGTTATCAGGCATATTTCTCCTTATACATCGAAGTGCCAAACTGCTTTTTCCCCACCAGCCTGCTGCCAAACCTTTTTTCCCCATTCTCGCTCCTGTCTTATTGACTTGTTCCCCAAACCTGAAAGGTGTTGAATCTTATTGCATCACCCCAGCTCTCGCTAGACTGTTTTCTCCCTATGATGCCCACTGCCAACCTGCCTTTACCGATCATTAAATGTTTGCTAAACTGCACCCACACAATACACTAGGTTTTGGATTGCTTCCTATATTGCTTTATCTGACTCACCTTCATCCTATACTTTTCCTTCTGGTGCTAGACTGGTTTCTCCTGTCCTTCCTGTATGTCAGACTGATTTATCCTCATTGCTCCTGATACCAAACCATGTATTTTTCTCTCCACTTAGTGACAAATTCCTTTCTCACTCACTGCTAGGTGCAAGTCTACCTTTTTCCCACTAAATCCACTTATTTTCTCAGTGTCTTCACCTAGTCTTACTTGCTGCCAGGCTGATTGCATCGTCCCCCATCTTTTGCCAGACTAATTTTTCACTACCACAGCGTCTACCAGACTCTGTTTTACCCACCATGCCTGGTTTTAGCCTTCGTTCTTAAGTTCCCAGCCCTACAATAGGTGTGAAGTGAGTTCGGCTCTGTTTGGAACTTTGTGTGAAGTCAAAATTGTTGTCAGCAGGTCTATTATAGTTCTTTACTTTTAGCAGCGTGTATGTGTTTTTGTGGTCTATGTTTCTAATTGACATGAAACCGTGCCAGGTTTCTGTCTCCCTAACACATCTGGTGCCCAACTGATTTCTTTCTAACCACAATCAGTGTCAGACTGCTCTCTCCACACTATAAGGGGTGCCTGAATGCTCTCTCCCTCTGCCTTCTTCCTTTACCTCATACTGCCAAACAACTTTCTCCATCTCCTGCTTTGTTTTGCATTATTACACCCCACCTACTCCACCAGTCTGCCAAACTGCTTTCTCTGTACCGCATCTTGGTGCTAGACTGCTTTTCAGCATCCCATCAGTAGCAGTCAGTTTCTTCCCCTTTTTCCCATTCCAGTGGGGGCCAGACTTATTTTGTTCCCCTGGAATTGTATCAAACCTGACTGAGTGTGTTGTACTCACTCAGTCAGTAAATGAATTCACACACTCAAAGACTGAACTTCAGACCAATTGTTTTTGTATAAAAATATTCTTTTAGTTATTTTATTTTCTAGAACCAAGCAAGCCTGGCACAGGTAAGTGATAAGTACTTTGTAATAAATATACAGTTGTAATACAGTTTGGATTTGTAATAGTAAATGCACTTTGTTTTGACTTACAGTATGGTTTCAGAGAAATGCAATACTTTGTAAATACAGTACATAGACTTGAATGGGCTTTTCAGTAAAATTACAGGTAAGTTACTTTTGAGATTACTTTTCTTACTCAGAGTAGTATACCTGGATACTACTCTGGGACATTTCCTGCAAACAGGTAAGTAAAATCTTTTTTGTTAGTTAGTGTAATTTTAAAGAATTTCCTAAGGTTTTCAAACTCCACACTTAGAAACTTTTCCAAGAAAAACAGTCAATGTTATCCTATGGAGGAAAATAGTGTTATCGGTTTTGAGGTAAGTATTTGGTAGTGCGAGTTGACATTCTGGGGGTAGACACAGGGGTCCCCCAGGGTCAAGGATGCACTCTAGTTACACCCTCAGCGGCTCTAGGGTGGCCGGGTGCAGAGTGCTGAGGCCCAATGTTATCCAATGGGGGATAGGGGGCCTCCGGTTGGTGGCTGCTGGCAAGCAGGCCACTTGGGTGTGGGAGCAAAGCTCCTGGACTTTAGCTCAGGGCAAATGGGGAAACAAAGTAGCACCAAAGGTGCACCCTCAGCGGCACTAAGGCGGCCGTGTGCAGGGTGCTGTTTCGACGTCGGGCGCCCTGTTGTTTTCAATGGGGAAACCTCCGGTTTGCAAAGGCACTGCAGGCTTGGGGACGAAGGTCTTCTGGGTGCGACCACCACTTCGAGAGGTAAGTTGGGAAGTTAGGGGTTGGTTAGGCACCGTCGGTTTGGGCACACAAGGCCGTGGGGCGTCGGGTGCAGAGGTGCTTTTTGGGGTCGGATCTTCTTACCAGCTCCTGGTCGCGGTTGGGGGGACCTTCTGGATTTAGGCTGCAGGCGTCGGCTGGAGGCTTGAGGTAGGTCAGGGGTCGCCGGATCTCGGGACAGGATCGCCGGGGTGACCTCCTCGTGGTGTTTGTCCACTCGAGCTCGGGCCGTGGACGGCGGGTGCAGAGTGGGGCGCATTCGCGGTGTCCGGCCGGAGCCAGAGGTTGCAGATGAACAAATCCGGTGTTCACGGGAGACAAAGTCTTTGTAGGCTGAAGGCAGGCAGGTCCTCCGGGGTTTTTGAGGTTGCTGGCTGCAGGACACACCGGGATTTTGCAGGAGCAGGTTCGAGGGGGAGACAGGCCGGTAGGGCTGGGGCCAAGTCAGTGGGCGTCTTCCTCTTGTTAGCTGCTGCACGGCTGTTCGGTCCTTCTTCTTCTTGTCTGAGGAAGCAAGGTTCAGGGGTGCCCCTAAATACTAGATTTAGGGGCGTTACAGGTAGGTAAAAGGCAGGGACCAATGGGTCCCTTCCCTGGGGTGGGTACACCCCCTATTATGCCACCCTCCAGTGGGAGGGGGGCATGAGCCTGTCCCTGGTTGGCTGAGTCCCCCATCTGCAAGATGGCGGGGACTGGGAGTTGTGCTTCACCTCGCCTCCCCCACTTGAGGGGTGGAGTTGGCAGAGGTGGGCACACCTCTCTTCCTCACTTGTTTTTCCCTCCGGTTCTCCCGCCCAAAGTGGGGGTCAGAACCAGTGAGGACCAGTTGCTGAAAGCAGCAAGTGGCCTGGGGAAGCTCACAAAGGCGGCAAGCCTTTGAAGCTTCCCCTTCGTGAACCCCGCCCATCCTGGGGGAGGAGGCTTGGCACCTCATCCCAGGATGTGCATTGTTTCAGGCCCCAGAGAGCAGCAGGCTCTCGACCCAGGGGTCCAGAAACATGTCTGGTGGTGGCAGCTGAAAGCAGCCACTCAGCCTGGACACTAGTGGTGGGTTAGTTTTCAGTGGGCATCTCTAAGATGCCCTCTGTGTGCATTTTTCATTAAATCAGTGTGGGTTTAATGTGCTGAGAAGTTTGATACCAAACTTCTCAGTTTTCAGTGTAGCAATTATGGTACTGTGGAGTTCGTAATGACAAACTCCCAGCACCATATACTCTTAATGGCAGCACTGCACTTACAATGTCTAAGAATGGACTTAGACACTGTAGGGGTACAGGGCTCATGCACCTGTACCCTCACCACTGGTATAGTGCACCTAACTAGAGGGGTGACTGATCTATGCCAGGGCAGTGGGTTGTAGGCATGGCACACAGAGATGTGTGCCATGTCAACTCTTCACTTTGTTCTGCATCAAAACACGCAGCCTGCAAAGGCAGTGTGTGTGTGTAAGGGTACAGGACCTCTAAGGGTGGCACAATAAGTGCTGCAGCCCTTAGAGGCCTTCTCTGGTCACAGTGCCCTGGGTACCTGTGGTACCATTTACCAGGGGCTGACCTGTGGCCAGAGATGCCAATTGGGTTTAGGCTTCAATGCAGTTTTAGGGAAAGAACATAGGCCCTGGGTACCTGATTAGCAGGAGCCCAGGGCACACTCAGTCAAAGCACATCAGCAATTCAGCAAAAAGTGGGGGCAACCATGCAGAAAGAGGGCACTTTCTCACAAAGGGTCCTTATCCATGAGCCTTCATGGCATGCTTCATCAATGGACCCTCACCCTATGAATGACTCTGCGTTAGGGTGAGCTCTGGTAGCTCTTTAATATTGCAGGAATGAGAGAAATTTAGGTTAAAATTACCCTAGGATATAACCATATATGAGGTTATTTATTAATGGTCATCCTAATAAGATAAAAAAAATTAAAAGTACTGAATTAGTACCAAGAGGACGTTCTGAGGGTAATGATGGCCTCTATGTCCTTACTCTAGGTCAACATGTTACGGCCATGTCAGATTGCCCCCACTGGTCATGTGGACTTCATCAGGACCAAAATATCCCTAAACAATATACAGAGGAATCAGCTAATAACTCACTAGTTCAATGGTGAAAGTTATTACACATGCACATAGTCATGTAAACTCACGGTTTCGGGAGAGACTCATTGGTTTCTCCCATTCCAGGTACTTAGTATCCCCATAAGGTGCATGGTGGGACCGGCTCTGTAGTCACACATTCGTCAAGAGCTCTGGTCAGCAGTTCCACCTATTGGTGCCATCATCACCCTTGCATCTAGGCTCATTTGTGCCAGTAGATGCCTGTAGACCCTACAGCACTCATTTTGGGTTACTGGGACTCTTTTTGTCCCTCCCAGGTGTGGCAGGCCTGGTAGCCTGCAGCTAAGCACCACCACCAGTACTGCCCAGTTTCCGTCACTGAAAAAATATTCTAGGCCACTGGACAATCTCTGTCCTTAGAGTGTAGTGTAGTCTAACATTTATATAGGGCTTAGTTACCCCCTAAATGGGGCGCCAATGCACTTGCCTACATGGGTAGCAAGGAAGTTTTTTTTAATCCTATTTGGGAAGTGTTTCGATTTTGTGCGTGATGACCACTGAGGTGCAGTTATCGTATTATGGGACTCAGTGCTTGGCGGTCTGATGAATGAAGAAATGTGAGACAAGCAAACAATTTGTAGTTTTCAGTAAGCTGGCAACTTCGAACAGCTCTGCAGGTCCGTTTATGATATTTGTTATTATCACAGTCCACCAAACTGGTTACCACACTAAGTTGTCTATTCTGAAATATGTGTTTAAAGTTATGGTCCTGAGCAGGCATAGGTTGAGGGAGAGGTGGTCAGGAGATCTGCTGGGATGGACTTTGTTACTTTCATCCCATATATGATTGTCATTGTGACCTGAAGAGGTAGGCGAAATTAGAGTCCTCCATTAGGCAGCAGTATGTGACAGATCTCTTCAGTTTTCTATGCCTTTTCAGTTGCTGGTGCAGTGTTTATTGCTGTGGACTGGCACAGTACACTGTCCCACTGACCACTGCATAGGACTGTGAATACACACTAGTGACAGTAACCTTTATCAGTCCCTTTTTTTCTTCTTTAGTTTCAAGTAATACGATATTACTGTGATAGAATGATTTGACATTGAATGGTGGATTCCCCTAAATGTTTTAAGGGGTGTCCCACACTCTGAATGAGTCTCACAAGACACTGTGTATATATGAGCTATTGACCCTGGTCCCCGTGGGCATGCAGGGTTGTTCTTGTACAATATTACAATGTATAGACTGTTGGCATAGTCATGCTTGGAGATTATGAGTGTGAGCATAGCTTGTAATTTTACTAAGGCGAGTAACGTTACCCACCCAAGCCAATGCTATTTGCATGGTGTCTGGGTGACATCATCATGGCATAGGTAATTTCACTCTCTCGTCCACTGGTGGTGCTGTACGCTCCTGCTAGGCTGCATTGTTAGGAAACTTATGCACACTATTGTGTGAGGTGGGCCAGGCAGCTTCAGCACCCAAAGTACGCAGTGTCCAGGCCCAGTCCACGGTTCCTGGACGGCTCCAGGTTCGAGCGAGCAGGCAGAGCCTAGTAAGCAGCAATTGCCACTTCTTTTTTTTTTAATCAATTGTTTTTATTAGAGATAAAGCATTATCAGTCACATATACACCATTAGTCCGTACATGTTGCAATATATATGGTCTACAAACTTTACCAGGTACAATTTCGGTTTCCTTTATCCCTCTGCCTCCCTCCTGTTCCATTGACGTTCCGTCAGTTCCATTTCCGTGGTCGGTGAGACACATATGTCACCCCTGTAAACATTCCATTTTCCCCATTTTTGTCCCACTTTCTGGGGCAGCCTCTAGATTTAAAAACTTCCTTTTCTGCGACCATACATTTATCCAGGTCCCTCGCCCAATTTCCAGAAGATGGGGCATCAGCCGCTCCCCACTTTGCAGCTATGTTCCATTTCACCAGTGTGTATCCTAAGGCAGCCCACTGCTGCTCCACTTCCGTGAGGTCTGTTGCCTCCCATACATTGAGAAGCCCTAATTGTGGAGTCAGTGTGATGTCTTTCTGTAGTGCTTGTTGCATGTGTTATGTAGCCCTTTCCCATAAGGCCTGTATAGGTGAGCACACCCATATAATATGGTAGAAGGTTGCCTCTTCATTGCACCCGCGGAGGCACAGCGAGTCCCGTCAGTGCCCGATCTTGGCGAGGGTGGTGCATGTGAGGTATGTTCTATGTAGGACCTTTAATTGAACTAAAGGGAGCCGGAGAGGGATAGCCACCTCCCTCGGGGACATCAGCGCCGTTTGCCAGTCATCATCCTCAAGCCGCCCTAGGTCCGCATGCCATTTGACCCGGAGAGATTGAAACGGGTCTGGGAGATTGTTACAGAGCTTTCGGTATGTGAGTGACACTGCTTTTTTATTCAGCGGCTCAGAGAGGAGACGATCCTCAAGGGGAGAGCACTCCGGCACCTCGTCAGCATCTTGTAGAGCTGTTGTAAGAGCGTGCCGAATCTGGAGATAACGGAAGATCTCCCCCCGTGTGAGTTGGTACTCCCCTTGCAGTATTTTACCCTTTTTCCATAGGTGACCTATTGTCGAGATACCGATAGTATCCCATCTGTCAAAGCTGGGCTGGTTGCAAAGGGTCAAAACCAAAGGGGATGATGGACGGAGTGTTGAACATTGCAAGCACTCACCCCCAGTCAACTGATCTGGGTTTAATCCATCATCATTCTTTAGCTCACTCCGCCACCCCAGTTCAGACATGGCCATATGCAAATCAGTCTGACCCTGTGCCTCATGGGAACAGTCCAGCCCGAACTGCCAAGCCATGTCTTCCCTGGAACGGAAACAAGCATCCTGGGACCGGTTTCTGGCTTACAGCCTTCATCAGCCAGGCTATCTTGAATCCAGTGGCAAAGTGAGCAAGGGACCCACGTCTGGGCATACCCTACCAACTTAGGGCGAACATATCAAAACCAAAGGGGATGATGGACGGAGTGTTGAACATTGCAAGCACTCACCCCCAGTCAACTGATCTGGGTTTAATCCATCATCATTCTTTAGCTCACTCCGCCACCCCAGTTCAGACATGGCCATATGCAAATCAGTCTGACCCTGTGCCTCATGGGAACAGTCCAGCCCGAACTGCCAAGCCATGTCTTCCCTGGAATGGAAACAAGCATGCTGGGACCGGTTTTTGGCTTACAGCCGTCATCAGCCAGGCTATCTTGAATCCAGTGGCAAAGTGAGCAAGGGACCCACGTCTGGGCATAACCTGCCAACTTAGGGCGAACATATCAAAACCAAAGGGGATGATGGACGGAGTGTTGAACATTGCAAGCACTCACCCCCAGTCAACTGATCTGGGTTTAATCCATCATCATTCTTTAGCTCACTCCGCCACCCCAGTTCAGACATGGCCATATGCAAATCAGTCTGACCCTGTGCCTCATGGGAACAGTCCAGCCCGAACTGCCAAGCCATGTCTTCCCTGGAACGGAAACAAGCATCCTGGGACCGGTTTCTGGCTTACAGCCGTCATCAGCCAGGCTATCTTGAATCCAGTGGCAAAGTGAGCAAGGGACCAACGTCTGGGCATACCCTGCCAACTTAGGGCGAACATATCAAAACCAAAGGGGATGATGGACGGAGTGTTGAACATTGCAAGCACTCACCCCCAGTCAACTGATCTGGGTTTAATCCATCATCATGCTTTAGCTCACTCCGCCACCCCAGTTCAGACATGGCCATATGCAAATCAGTCTGACCCTGTGCCTCATGGGAACAGTCCAGCCCGAACTGCCAAGCCATGTCTTCCTGGAACGGAAACAAGCATCCTGGGACCGGTTTCTGGCTTACAGCCGTCATCAGCCAGGCTATCTTGAATCCAGTGGCAAAGTGAGCAAGGGACCCACGTCTGGGCATACCCTGCCAACTTAGGGCGAACATATCAAAACCAAAGGGGATGATGGATGGAGTGTTGAACATTGCAAGCACTCACCCCCAGTCAACTGATCTGGGTTTAATCCATCATCATTCTTTAGCTCACTCCGCCACCCCAGTTCAGACATGGCCATATGCAAATCAGTCTGACCCTGTGCCTCATGGGAACAGTCCAGCCCGAACTGCCAAGCCATGTCTTCCCTGGAACGGAAACAAGCATCCTGGGACCGGTTTCTGGCTTACAGCCGTCATCAGCCAGGCTATCTTGAATCCAGTGGCAAAGTGAGCAAGGGACCCACGTCTGGGCATACCCTGCCAACTTAGGGCGAACATATCAAAACCAAAGGGGATGATGGACGGAGTGTTGAACATTGCAAGCACTCACCCCCAGTCAACTGATCTGGGTTTAATCCATCATCATTCTTTAGCTCACTCCGCCACCCCAGTTCAGACATGGCCATATGCAAATCAGTCTGACCCTGTGCCTCATGGGAACAGTCCAGCCCGAGCTGCCAAGCCATGTCTTCCCTGGAACGGAAACAAGCATCCTGGGACCGGTTTCTGGCTTACAGCCGTCATCAGCCAGGCTATCTTGAATCCAGTGGCAAAGTGAGCAAGGGACTCACGTCTGGGCATACCCTGCCAACTTAGGGCGAACATATCAAAACCAAAGGGGATGATGGACGGAGTGTTGAACATTGCAAGCACTCACCCCCAGTCAACTGATCTGGGTTTAATCCATCATCATTCTTTAGCTCACTCCGCCACCCCAGTTCAGACATGGCCATATGCAAATCAGTCTGACCCTGTGCCTCATGGGAACAGTCCAGCCCGAACTGCCAAGCCATGTCTTCCCTGGAACGGAAACAAGCATCCTGGGACCGGTTTCTGGCTTACAGCCGTCATCAGCCAGGCTATCTTGAATCCAGTGGCAAAGTGAGCAAGGGACCCACGTCTGGGCATACCCTGCCAACTTAGGGCGAACATATCAAAACCAAAGGGGATGATGGACGGAGTGTTGAACATTGCAAGCACTCACCCCCAGTCAACTGATCTGGATTTAATCCATCATCATTCTTTAGCTCACTCCGCCACCCCAGTTCAGACATGGCCATATGCAAATCAGTCTGACCCTGTGCCTCATGGGAACAGTCCAGCCCGAACTGCCAAGCCATGTCTTCCCTGGAACGGAAACAAGCATCCTGGGACCGGTTTCTGGCTTACAGCCGTCATCAGCCAGGCTATCTTGAATCCAGTGGCAAAGTGTACATAGCTTTTGGGTCGACCACAGTGAGGTAGCTCTGGTCAACACATCAAGCCAGCCAAGTCTTCGGTTTGCCCGATGCCAGACATCTACCGTGAGGGCCGTCGGGCCCAGAAATCGTCCTCTCCTGGGTTTCGAATATAGGGCCCCTAGATATCCCTCCCGACCCATTTGGTAGCCATCTAGAAAGAAAGCGGGGTCCGTTGGGGGGCAATACAACCACTGATTCACTACCACCAGCTGTGAAGCCCAATAGTACAGTCGGATATCTGGGAGCGCTATGCCCCCATCATACCATCCCTTGGTTAATTTAGTCATGGCGATACTGGTGCCCTACCGTCCCACAGCAGAGTCCGGACCTCACTCTCAATGTTTTGAAAATAAGAGTCGGGGATCCCATATGGGCAGTTCTGAAGCACATACAGGAAACGGGGGAGAGCCAACATCTTATAAAGTGCAGCTCGGCCCAATAGGGAAAGGGGTAGTGTTCGCCAATGTCAGATGTCTCTGCGCAATCTGTCCAGAGGCACTGCCAAGTTTTTGGCATGAAACAATGTAGGATCAGGGGTGACGTAGATCCCCAAGTAGCGAAAGCCCTCAGTTGCTCTTTCAATATCACAATCGGGCGGAAGTGCCGGGATTTGGCCGTGAAGGCCAAAAATTACGGATTTGGACCAATTAATGGAATAACCTGAGTATTTGCCGAAATTGACGAAGATGTTTAAGAGTCTATGCACTGACCGCGTTGGGGATGCCAGATACACCAGGATATCATCAGCGTAGAGGGATATCCTGTCTTCCCTCCCCTCTGCCCACTTCAGTCCTCGCAGCACTGGGTCCCCCCTGACCCATGACACCAGTGGCTCCAAAATCAATGAGAAAAGCAATGGGGACAGGGGGCAACCCTGTCTCGTGCCCCGTCTCAATGAGAATGGTTTGGAGAGACGGTTATTGACCCTTACCTGACCCTTAAGGTCTGTGTAGAGCAACCTGACCCACCCGATAAACTTCGGGCCGAACCCGAAGCGACTCAACACCTCGAAGAGGTAAGGCCACTCGATGGAGTCAAACGCCATCTTGGCGTCTAAAGACAGCACAACAGTGTCCTCCGCTATGACGTGTTTACGACCCAGGACATTGTGAAGACGATGAATATTTAGGGCGGTGCTGCGGTTTGGCATGAAGCCCGACTGGTCGGCGTGGACCAGCGACGCAAGCACAGGGGTGAGGCGGGCAGCCAAGAGCTTCGCAAGGATTTTGGCCTCTACATTGATCAGGGAGATCGGTCTATAAGAGTAGCAGCTATCAGCGGGTTTTCCCCGCTTACGGATTACCACGATGGAAGCCAGCCGTTTGTCCGGTGGCAGAATCCCCTTTTCGTAGCTCTCAATATACATATTTCGCAGGTGGGGCACGACAAGCGAGGAGGTGGATTTGAGAAATTCTATGGGGACCCCGTTGGGTCCCATCGCCTTCCCAGATTGTATGCTGTTAATTGCGGAGCCAATCTCCTCGTCGGTGAGATCAGCCTCCAGCTCTTCCCTTTCCACCTCGGACAGAACAGGCAGACGCAACAAGTGGCGAGAGTCATCCGCTGTGGCCATTGCTGAGGGCGTGTATATCCGCTGTAGGTGGTTCGCAAAAGCATCTGCAATTGTCTGGGGGTCTGTTCGTGTCTGTGAGTCATCGGTTGTGAGACAGGGGACCCATCGCTCCGATTGCTCCCTCTTTTCCAGCCACGCGAGCATCTTAAGCAATTGCCACTTCTTGATGCTGCGTTCCTGATCTTAGGGCACCCAGTGCACACCTGCACAGCCCGCTGGTGCATACCCTGCTTTTGCTGCCAGCCCGCTGCACATCACTCTAGCTCCGAGTTGCTCCACCTTTTTCAGGGTAGCCCCAGCAACAGCCCCCCTAAAAACAGAAAGTGAAAGAGCGACAATAAACAGTTATATTTTAAGTAAACGAGGGAATCCTACAAAGTAACTATTCTGTGCAATATTTCCATGTTTTTAGAGTGTGACATTTCAATGCTTTAGGTGCGACAGTCATTGAGTGACACTATATCGTGAGTAGAGTAAAACAGTTATCCATGTAGTTAGATCCATTTCACAATTGACCCCTTTCTGTGCACTGTAATGTTCTATGAACTGCCTTGAAACTGCTGTAATGCTCATGAAGTACTTCCACTACACCTCAAACCTTTTATTGCACTAGAATAAACAATGCAAAAGTAGATACGCTGTTTGTTACCTTGCAGTGGGAAAAGTCAGCTCTGGACTTACAGTTTGAGAAGAGTCCTACCAGGGTCACATTACATTTGGCAATAGTAACACCTTTTTTCTAAAGCACTTAGAAAGTGATGTATGATGCTCTATCTAAAACATGTCATTAATGTAGCTGGTATTTCAAGTGTGCCCCATGATTATGTAAAAGGAATCTTATGCACAACGCTTCTTTGTAAATGCACTTATACAATATCATTGGTTTGCTGTTGCATTTCTATAGCACCACAGCTACTCTGTGTGCTTAGGAGCAAGAGTGAAAGCTCAGTGGGAGGAATATGTACTTTACTTCTCTGCTCCAGTTGGTGAAATTAATACCACTGCATGCATCTATTTGCATTTTGTCATATATCATTGTCTTCTGCTGCCTGTTCATGCCCTGCCCACTAATCGTGCCCCCTCACCTTAGTATTTCAGAGTGAGAAGATAAAACCCCAGTGATGGGTGCTCTCAGAAGGAAGACTGATGAGAAAGTTCATGACAATGTCTTGATTGCCAAACCCCCCATTCTAGTCCCATTCGTGTGAATGGTGACTTTCCTTAACCAGGTTTGTATCAACCAGCCTTCCCATATTAGACAGTCACAGATTGTCCTTCTAAACTGACCCTACTGCCTCTTCTCTGTTTACTGTCTCAACCTTGTTGCTGACTGACGCTTTGTTGGTACAGCATACGTTTTTGAGCCTTAGCTCAGGCGTTTACACAGCATGGCCAAGTATCACATATATACACACTGCTGCTACGGATCTGTGTTGCAAAGCTGATATTGTTTATAAAATTATTTTTAAGCTAGACATCTTATGTTGATGGCCTAAATGGTAGCTCACCTATGGAAAACATTTCACTTTTGATCATGAGCCAGACTAAAAAATCAAGTGCAGTAAAGGCAGAATGTCATCTTTCATTGCTTTTATAAATGTAATCTTTTATTCAAACTAGTGGAACAAGGGACAAAGTGACACTTCACAAGCCCCAGCCCTTGAAAGTCCAGACCATGAAAGTTCTAGAATATTTTATGAGTGGCACTTTCAGAGTACCCTTTCAGAGCCAATGTTTTTTTAGTAATTTTATTTGAAATTCGTGCTGTAAAAAGCACTACTTACCAGATTTGTTTTCAAAATGATAAACCCCATGAAATCCTTTTGTGGCAGGCATGCCCAAACGCTGTAATGTTGCTTTCGGCATGGTACATGCAGGCAGTGGGTGACACCAGTGTGGGAAGTTGGTAGCGTCAGTGGGAGAAGTGGGTAGTGGTAGTTGGCAGTGCCTTTGGGGGATGTGGTTGGCAGGTTCCTCAGGAAATGTTGGGCACATGCGCTTATGTTTTTAGGTCTCGCGCCTAGCGTTGCAGTGCACGGCACTGCTCGCGCAGCGCGAGACCTCTTGTACGGGCTTCAGAAAGCTAACCACACGCTCGTGCGTGTGGTTTTGCTTTCGGAAGCCCGCATTGGCTGTAGCGTGCGGTTTAAAAAAAAAAACGGCATGCAATTGGGCAAAGGCGGGCGCATGTCCCACCTTTGCTCCGCCCATTCTTGTCCGTGTCTAGGACGCGCATCAGCGCGCGGCACAGACGACAGGCTCCCTCGCCCCCCCGCTCCTCTGTGGTGCGCGCGCACCACTGGTTTCGATTCCCGCGTTGGTTTCGATTCCGTGCTTGTTCTCCCTAATAATGCCGTTCGCTATGGGAAGATTAGCATTTGGAGTCCGAGCGGAGCACGTTTAGTACTAGAAGGTGTGCTGGCAGACGTGCATCCCTGAGTAGTTCTACCACAGTTGCTTCTGTCCGCTGAAGGTGCCAGACCTGCCTTTCTTTGCACTAGGCGATGGTTGTGTGTCCCTCCCCGCTGTGGTGAATGTCTCCCTGGGGGCACATGGCATACTCCGAACGCCGGTGGTAGCAGCATTTTAACCCCCTGCTGGTGTCCCAGGTCAGTATGGAGAGATTACATGATTTGCCCAAAATCGCACAGTATGTTGAGCCGACACAGCGACACAAACTTGGTTTCCCGATTTCAAAGTCAGCAGATACCGGTATGCTTTGTGGCTGGCTCAGAGTCAGCTCTGTCTGCTACTCTGGTACAGTGCAGTATGTAGAACAGCACCACGCGGCGTTGGTACATTTGTGAGCTGGGTATGACACGCACACTAAAATAGCCAAGGCGGGACTTCCTTCTGCTGCAGTAGGTGGCGCGGCTTAAGTTCATGATACGAACGTTGCAGGCTGGATTGGCAATGGCAGCACTGCTCGTGAGTGTACATATTAAATGCAGATCCAGACGACCCACGGGCTGCTGAGTGAACCGCACTGACTGCGCTGGTCATCGCTGGAGTGGTTTGTCAGCAGCCCAGAGAACACACCACCAGTCCAGACTTCACTTCTGTGCAGAGCTTCAGAAGCATACCCGGCCGCGGTGTTTGCCGCAGGAATCAGCGCAGTCTTGAGGCTGCCCGTTACTGAATTGCTCGCCGGCCTCGCTAAGTGAGTTCCTGGTGATATCTTTCTTCTTAGTAACATTTTCTTTTAAATTAATAGCGCGGTCATGATGATCATCTTGCGCTGCCCTGTTTCAAGCAGGAACGTGCCAGGCAGCGATGTGTGATACTAATCCATGCAGGCATGCACAAAGTTGTAAAGAGATATTTCTGAGCCTTTGTGTAGGTTTGTTAAAAACCTTACATCTTGGCACGGATTGTAACTATTTCCACTTTCTTATTTCTCTTAGAAAGTTATGACTTTTACGGCCATTTAAATGACACATTTACTCATTTACCATTAGCAAATCGATCTAAGAAAGCATTGCAGGAAAGAGGTTGGGCCTGATGTATAATGTTTGCTTGATGCGTGAACTGAAGTAAGTGTGCCTGATGTTGGTAATTTGCTATGGCTGCAAAAATGTGTTTTATTCCTAGTTGCCTACTGTGCCCCCATATGTTTCCCTCCTCTTCATTGCTTGATTTTTGCTCCTAACAAAGTGTCGCTCAAAGTGTCGCTCATAGTCGTTAACCCCCTGCTGGTGTCCTAGGTCAGTATGGGGAGATTACGTGATTTGCCCAGAATCACACCGTATGTTGAGCCAACGCCGAGACTCGAACTTGGTTACCCGGTTTCAAAGTTGGCAGCTCTGATACCAATTGATTGATGGGCTTCCACCCCCGCCTACCTCCACTGGTCTGATATTCATGTTACTCCCACGCATCAATGCTACAGCATAGGGCAATCAGACAAACATCCCACCTATGCCATTGCCTCCCTTCACATTAAGTAACAGTATTTCGCTTGAGAATATTATGCACCCCGCCTTACAAGTAGTAGAATAACCCAGCTTTACTTTAATACTCATGGCAGTCCTTGCAGCTTCTTTTCCCCTCCTCTTCTCCTTTCGCATGTCCTGTTTGTCCCTGCATCTTCTCTGCCCCTCCACCCATGATGGAAGTCACAACATAGTCTCTGCATTCTTTAGTTATTACACACGTTAAGGCTACAGCTTACACCATTGTAGATCCACCTACAGTGTGCACTGGAAATCTATACAACGTTTTACTTTTTAAATGTATTTCGTGATGTTTTATTCATAGCTAAAAGACATTGTCATTTACAACGCCAATAGCTCTAACTCTCGCAAATGCGAGACCTTTTGCATTGTAAATGCTTGTTTCAATTAGGCTTCTGAATTACAGTAGGAGACACAGAATTCTCACATGGTAATCCCTCCGACCGCACATAGGCTGGTAATGAAGATCTTAAGGTGCAGAAGGATCTTTTGACTTCAAAGCTGCCTGTCATGACCAAGAAGGTTTTGGCACCACCTCAAAGATAGTGACACACTTACTTTCCTGCTGATTCTGTGTGATGTTTAGACACAAGATGTGCCTTTCTCAGAGGTTACAGAATCTGGAAGATTGTGAAAGTATCACATACATCCTTCCACTTTTGACCAAAACTATGCCCAATAAAGTCATTTTCAAAGATAACATTGTCATTCTCAATACCTGTGTGCTAAAAGTAAGCAAGGGATATTCAATCTTTAGTTTGTAAATATGTAAGTTTGCAATTTGGGCATCTGAACATACCTTCACAATCAATTAATGTTTGGACTCTTGATTGTGAAGTGGACCTTAAGGCTGCAGTCCCCTCAAAATCCCTTCCTCTGAGCCTTGTTTAAGCCCCCTGGTAATGCACAGTGTCATAATAAACTTGAAGATCTTTTATAAGGTGTATATACAGAAGATGTTGAACAAGCTACATGTGTTGGACATCGTTATAACAATGAATGTTTGAGGGGACTGACCATAAAAATTCTTAACCAACTACCACACTTCCCATATTTTCTTTTCTTGATAACAATGAATCTGTCTGCTCTTTGGTTCTCTTTAGAAATTGTTGAAAATGATAGAAACGACTCTAGTTGTACATGTCAAGTATAGTTAGGATATTGGAACAGTGACTCTTCGGAGCGCTGTAAATGGATCGGTAAAAATATTGAAACCGAAATGATTAAAAAACTGAAGAAACAAAAACACAAGGCTTGCACATAACATAATAGGTACATTTGAATTTACAATAACACAAGGAAATAGGTAGTGAGTGTGAGAAGCTGGGTTTCTGTTGCAGTAACCTCCCCACTTTTTGGCAGACTACTGATGCACTTCTGACTTGATGTGCCCTGGGTCCCTGCCAATCAGGTTCCCAGGGCCTGTGTTCTTTCTCAAACACTGCACCCAAACCCAATTGGCATCTCTGGCCACAGGTCAGCCCCTGGTAAATGGTACCACAGGTACCCAGGGCACTGTGACCAGGGAAGACCTCTAAGGGCTGCAGCACTTATTGTGCCACCCTTAGAGGCCCTGTACCTTTACACACACACCGTGCCATTGCAGGCTGCGTGTTTTGGTGCAAAACAAAGTGAAGAGTCGACATGGCACACATCCCTGTGTGCCCTGCCTACAACCCACTGCCCTGGCATAGGTCAGCCACCCCTCTAGCTGGGTGCACTATACCAGTGGTGAGGGTACAGGTGCGTGAGCCCTGTACCCCTACAATGTCTAAGTCAATTCTTAGCCATTGTAAGTGCAGTGCTGCCATTAAGAGTATATGGTGCTGGGAGTTTGTCATTACGAACTCCACAGTACCATAATGGCTGCACTGAAAACTGAGAAGTTTGGTATCAAACTTCTCAGCACATTAAACCCACACTGATGCCAGTGTGGGATTTAATGAAAAATGCACTCAGACGGCATCTTAGAGATGCCCCCTGAAAAACGACCAGCCTCTGGTGGGTTCCCTGACTGGTACACACCAGCCTGCCACCACGAGACATGTTTCTGGACCCCTAGGGTGGGAGCCTTCGCTCCCTGAGCCCAGAAACAAAGCCTTTCCTGGGCGGAGGTGTTCACACCTCCCCCAGGCCAGGAAGAGCAATCTGTGGCAGGGGAGCTTCAAAGTCCTTGCAGCCTTTGTAATGCGACCCCCAGCCTTTCCTGCTATCAGGAGTAGGCCCCCTTCCTGTCTCTCCTCCTTTTCGGCGGGAAGACAGGCGGAAAAAATTAACCAGCCCAGAAGGTGTGCCCACCTTTGCCAACCCCACCCCTCAGGTGGGGGAGGCGAGGTGAAGCCCCCTCTTCAGTGCCCGCCATCTTGCAGATGGCAGGCACTCCCCAATCAGGATTAGGGATTGTGCTCACTCCCCCACGTGGGGTGAGCACACCCAGGGTGTAGTCCCTTGGCTACTGACCTCGAGATCCCGAAAACGACCCCTAATTACAGTATTTAGGGGGCAGCCCTGAACCAAGAAGGCAGATTCCCGCAACCTAAGAAGGAAAAGGACGAAAGAAGACGTCCAGCAGAGGAGACTGCAGAGAACAACTGACTTGGCCCCAGCCTTACCGGCCCGTCTGCAGTTTCCAGAGATCCTGCACCAAAAATAGTCTTGTCCTGCAGCCAGCGACCTCCAGAACCCCTGGGAGGACTGACTGCCTTCAACAAAGACCGGATCTCCTGTGAACAGTAGCTCTGTTCAGAAGAAACACCAAAGAAAGACTCCGAGCCTGCTGAGGAAAAAGAAACCCGACGCCTGGAACCACCACTGCACCCGTCGCCTACGGCCCAAGTTCGAGTGGCCCACCGGTCCCAGCGAGGTCCCCCAGCGCTCCAGAGTCCGAGTCCACCGTGGGTTGACCCCTCCAGTACTCCCCGACGTCGCCTGCAGCCTCTGCACGGAGACCCCCCCAACCGCAAGTGGCCCGGTAAGGTGAAATCCGACCTCAAAAGACACCCCTGCATCCAGCCGCCCTGCGCCCTGGAGAAGAGAACCCGAGGTGCACCTACGTCCCCGAGCCCTCCAACTTACCTGCCCAGCTGTTGGTTCCTCCTGGAAGTCTTCCTGGACCGAGCCTGCAGCTGAAAACTAAAACCGAAAATCCCCATTGAAAACAACAGGGCACCCGACGCCAAACCAGCACCCTGCACCCAGCCGCCCCTGTGCCGCTGCGGGTGCACTTTTCATTATAAACAGGATCCCCTTTTGCCCTGAGCCTAACACCAGGAGCTTGGCTCCCACAACCTTGTTGCCTGCTCGCCAGCAGCCACCAACCGGAGGCCCTCTATCCCCCATTGGATAACATTGGGCCTCAGCACTCTGCACCAGGCCGCCCTAGTGCCGCTGAGGGTGTAACAAGAGTGCATCCTTGACCCTGAGGGACCCCTGAGTCTACCCCCAGAACCTCAACCCCCACTACCGAATACTTACCGTAAAACCGATAACACTATTTTTTTCTCCCTAGGATAACATTGACTGTTTTTCTTAGAAAAAATTTAAAGTGTGGAGTTTGAAAGCCTAAAGAAATTCTTTAAAATTGTACTGTTTAACAAAAATGCTTTTACTTACCTATTTACAGGAAATGTCCCAGTGCAGTATCCAGGTATTCTACACTGAGTAAGAAAAGTAATCTAAGAAGTAACTTACCTGGTATTTTACTGAAAAGCCCATTCAAGTCTATGTACTGTATTTATAAAGCATTGCATTTCTCTGCAACAATACTGTGAGTCAAAACAAAGTGCATATACCATTACAATCCATACTGTATTTAAACTGTATTTTTACTGCAAAGTACTTATCACTTACCTGTGCCAGGCTTGCTTGGTTCTAGGAAATAAAATAACCAAAAGAATATTTTTTATACAAAAACAGTTGGTCTGAAGTTCAGTCTTTGAGTGTGTGAATTCATTTGCTGACTGAGTGTGTACAACAAATGCTTAACACTGTCCTCTGATACTGCCTTACTGCTCGACCACACTACCACAAATAGAGAGTAAGGTGCTACCTTACTTTACCTCTGCCTACCTTTGGGGTTCCACTAGACTCTGCACACTATACCTCACTTTGGTATAGTATATACAGAGCCAGCTTCCTACATTGGTGGATCAGCGGTGGGATATACAACTTTGGATTTGTTGGACTACTTGGTTACCACCTGATCACACGACAGAACTCTTAAATTGTCTTTAGAATTCTGATTTTTTGAAATTGGCATTTTTGCAAAATTACTAAAAGTCTTGCTAGGGCCTTGGTTAAGTCCCTGTAGAATTTTAGAAAAATAAAAAGTCACTTTAGCTAGGGTTAGAAACTTTTTTAACAATGTCTCAAAACAAGAACCCAGCTGTTAGTGAAAATAACCACAATGACATAGAGGACCTGGTTGAGGAGCTTGACCTCACCCCTTACCTTCACTTGTCTTTCAGGGAGGTAAGGTCCCTGTGCAAAATTAAAAACATAGCCATGGGGTCCCATCCCACCAAACAAAAGCTCCAGGAGCTGTTGGCTGGGTATGCTAAGGACCACCCATCTGAAAATGGTGAAGACCAATCAGATGAGGGAGAAGAGGAAGGGAATGACCAGGTAGATCAACCCCTTCCACTTCATATGAAGAAAAGGGTCCAAGTGGCCCTGACTCCAAAAATCAACCTCTCATTCCCTAAATCCCACACAGGTGGGTCAGGCACCACTGAGGACATTGAGGACAGCCTCAATGAGGAGGACATCCTGCTAGCCAGTTTGACCAAAAGATTAGACCTATAGACCAGACTCCTGGCTTTAGAAAAAGAAAGAACAGAGATGGGCCTAGGACTCATCAAGGGTGGCAGCAATTTAAACAAGCATTGGCATAGCCAATAGGTCTCGCCTTTGGGACCTTGTAAGTGTTTAGCTAGACCTACTGATTTTGCCAATTTCTGTAAGCTATGTTGTAAAGTATTGTGGCTGCTGCACAGCATGCTTATAAGTTTTAATAAAAAAGTATTATAAGCATTTTTGTTACTTTATGTATCACCTAGAAGACATTGTATACAACTGAAGACCTTATTAAAAAATTATTTATCATAAATAATGTTTGCATATTTTTTGCCCTTGCATTAGTGGCAACTTCTTTCTGCATGTTGTAATGCTTGTTTGTTAAGGTGGGGGTGCTGCACTGATGCTTGGGTGGTGCAGCATAAATACAGCAGCCCTGCACATAAGTGACCATTGCTCTCTGTTGTGAAGCCAAGGATTGGATATGCATTTAGTATTAACACCTTTATCACCCACTGCTCTGGAAGAAATTCACACTCCCTGATAGCTGCACAAACAATAAAATTACAGAAACATCTGGAAAAAGCAAATACATTTAGGGGATGTTTAATGGAACTGAATGTGAGTTGTAAACAAGCATTGCATTACAGATATGGATTATATAAAGGGGATTTACCGTTCCTGTTGAGAAACAAAACTGCATTTTTGTCTGTATATAGGTTTTCATATTGCACTTGAATGCCTTTAATAACGGGTACTACTACTCAGATTTCACTCTCCCAACATGAGAAGGATGAAAAGTCAAATCTGCCTCGCCAGGATTCAATTTGTCACCTGAGTGCATTGAATATTTCTCATAGTGTTTTCAAGGCGCTGTGACATCCATGCAATCACCTCCGCTACTGACAACTAGAATAGCTGTAAATCAAATGACTGTATGTTCAAACATAAATACAGCTTATTAACTAATCTCTATTCTGGGACAATTTGGCACTGAAACTGTTCTGAGGGGACTCAGGCCCCTTCCAGCCCCCTAGTGAACGTAAATGAGCTCTCCTAAACGACTGATCAGCTCATCAGCAGCAGAGTTAATGCTTTGACTTTAAAAGTGCTGCGATATGCACTTTATTCTGACACAACACATTTGTCTCTCCTTTGCACAGAGAAGTTTCAGTTCTTAAGAGGAGAAAATGTATAAGTGCCGGTACTTAGTAGATGTGAGTGCCGGGACCTTTAAGGCACTGTTCCCTACTGATAAGGTAAACAAAGATAGAAAAGCCATGTTGAGACGATTTTAAAAGATACTCTATGTCAATATAATTCCTGCCTTTCACAGAACCTTTAAACAATAAATCCCATTCCAACCCTGCCACCTACCATTGATCTTTAAAAGTACTGGCATTGGGAGGGTTGGGCAGGTCACGATAGCAGCAAGGAGGATTTGGACAAATAAAGGTATTTTCTCTGATAATTGGAGCGAGGCGCTGTTTCTCCTGGGTCCTGTAGAGGTAGGGGCAGGAGCAGGCGCACGCTGCAGAAGGCTGGGCCGAGAGGGAAAGTTTGTTGTTCTCCGTGATGGATGACTTCTCTGGTTTGGTGTGATGGGGAGGGCTCCTGTCTTCCTGCAGGGTTGTTGGTGCTTCAGTCCATCTGTGTCAATCAAGTCGCAGTTGTGGTGGTAAGAGAAGGAAAACCCCGAGTAAATGTTAGTTTATAAAGGGATTTCCCTTCGTAGCACACCACTGCGCCATTGATTCATTGTGGACGTCACAACCTCCGAGGTGCTTCAATCGCATCTAGATTACTACATGAATAAACCGGCGTGATTAACATCAAAACGCCGCACGGAGCTTGCGGCAACTTTTTTGTATAATTAATTCAATAACTCACTGAGCCATACGGCATTCACTAAGCTGGTTTAAAGCATCCGAAGGAGGCAGGGGTGCTGGAAAGGGGCTTCTTGAGCACAAAACAAAGGTCAGTGCCGGAGTCGCGGCAGTCACTAGCCAGGAGAGTCCTCTGAAAGGCCATTGGGACTGGCTAGGATTTTGTACATGCCTGGTGAAGGCCTCTGGAAGGACGGTAACGGAGGGAACGGGGCCAGTGAGGGCCTGGTAGAGGAGCAGTGACTGTCAGTTACGTGACAAGTTTCCGCTGGAAATGTAAATGATTCTGCCCCTACACTTATTGTCTCGCGGAGCTGCTTCTTGTTGGTAACTGTGACGGTCTCCATTTCTCCACAGGTCTCCCCGCCTCCGAATGTCTTTGCGGGCTGTAGACTGCTAAAATCAGTAGTACTGAAGAGCTGTTGATTTCGTAGGGTGTCACTAAAAATGGCAATCGGCATTCCATTGTGAAAGCCCCATGTAAAAAATTTAACTGACTTTTAAAAAAAAATTTAAATTGTTATTCTGTTGCCATATCAAACTTTGGCTGATTCCCGCAACCCTGCCAAAAACGAAAAGCAGAAGCAACAAAGCGGAAAGCAACACTTAACAAGCCCAAAACAAGCACAGGGGAGGGAGGGAGGGGATGGCTGCAGAAAAGGAGCGCGTTTTGGATTTCCGATTAACAGCATCAGGATTGAACCGCGGGCACGGTTTACATAGGGTACACAGAGGGTTCGATAGGCTAAGACACACTGCTCTGCATTCAGCCCTCTGAGCCTGACATGTTACAAGTGGAGACATAATGTACTGCTTCGGAGAAATATTGCTCCTCATTACTGGTCAAAAGTACTTTAACATTTAATGAGTTTCTCTTAGCAGCTGCCTAGAAAACCTATGACTGTTCACAATATATCTGAACCATTTCCCAACAAAATGAATTAGCTGTCCCAATTTATAATGCAGCAATGGAGTCGGCCATCAAACGCCCATGACTGTGGTAAAGTGGGCCTGACGTGCACACTAGGTGAAACAAGCGGGGCCGCGCGTGCCAGGTCGGCGGCGAAAGTGAAAGCGCCGCGTTTGGAGCAAAAGTGGGCCAGCGCGACCGCCATCTGTTTCCAATTACCTTGCGGGCGCGATAATTGAAAACAGATGGTGCTGCTACTCGCTCCCGAGCTCCCTAGGCCAGGGGAGAGAGAAGGCGGGACATGCACCCGCCTTTGGCCAATTGCGTGCTGTCTTTCTTAGAAAGACGCATGCAAAGGCCAATAGCGGGTGTTCCAAGT
Source organism: Calotriton arnoldi (assembly GCA_963921515.1). Lineage (NCBI taxonomy): Eukaryota > Metazoa > Chordata > Amphibia > Caudata > Salamandridae > Calotriton > Calotriton arnoldi. The sequence continues at coordinate 649,933 of CAWUFW010001721.1, read as the reverse complement.
TTAAAGCCCTTACTAAAAGCCTCGCAGAGCAACGCATGCGCACTGGCTCAGGCGAGACCTAAAAATATAGAAAAGGAAGGATCCTCTGATCCCAAAATCCCCAAAGGGATTGTCCCTAAATTTGAGGAGGGTGATGATATCACCAAGTGGTTCACAGCCTTTGAAAGGGCTTGTGAAGCCAGAAGTGTGAAGAAAACTCACTGGGGGGCACTCCTTTGGGAACTGTTCTCTGGTAAGTGCAGAGACAGACTTCTGACCCTTAGTGGGACAGATGCTGGGTCTTATGACCTCATGAAGAGAACTCTGATTGAGGGATTTGGACTCACAACTGAGGAGTATAGATTTAGATTCAGGGGGGCTCAGAAAACCCAGAGTCAGCCCTGGGTGGAATTTGTAGACTACTCAATGAAAACACTAGGTGGCTGGTTGACTGGAAGCAAAGTGCAAGATTATGATGGTCTTTATAATTTGTTTATGAAAGAACACATATTAAGTAATTGCATTGATGAAAAGTTGCATCAGTATCTGGTAGACCTAGGTCCAATTTCTCCCCAAGAATTGGGAAAGAAGGCGGGGCATTGGGTCAAGACAAGGGTGACTAGGACGTCCACTGGGGGTGACCAAAAGAAAGGGGTTACAAAACCTCCCCAGAGGAAAGACAGTGAGCCTCCAAAAGATAAAAGTAAGGAGGCCCAGGTAGCCCCCCAAAAACCTGCCCAGGAGGGAGGGCCCAAAGACACCTCACAAACTAAAACTGGGTACCAAGGTAAGAATTGGGATCCCAACAGGGTATGGTGTCACAACTGCCAAAAGGCAGGACACCACACCAAGGACACTAGCTGTCCTAAAAACATTACAGCCCCTAGTGTAGCTCCAGGGGTTGCCAGTGTAGCTTTAGAGGGCAATTCCTCAGATGAGAAAGCCCTCATAGCCTCCAACTGGAAAATGGGCCCAAAAGGTGAGTTGGAGATTCCAGAGGGGAGTAGACACTTCCACCACCTACTGGTGAATGGAATCCCAGCCCTTGTCCTGAGAGATACCTGTGTCAGTCACACTGTGGTGCATGACAGGTTGGTTCTCTCAAACCAGTATGTCCCAGGGGAAACAAAAAGAGTAAGGACTGTCCCAGAGGGTGTCACAGTTAGGCCTGTGGCTGTAGTGCTCCTAGAAATAGCTGGATCCCTTAGATGGAGACAGGTGATAGTCAGTAAAGACCTCCCCCTTGATTGTCTCCTTGGGAATGACCACCCAGAGGTTGGTCTGAGCCAAAGAGAGGTACTGGTCCAGTGCCAGACCTCACCCAAGAAACCTGGGGGCTCAACCTGCAGTTGGTGCAGCTAAGCCCCAAAAGAAAAAGAAGAGACAGTATAGGAAAGGTGGACAACTGTTAGCCACAGTTCCAGTGGGCCAGGGAGATTCTATCCCAGTAAGGGAGAACTGCAAAATTGGCACTGGTGAAGTCCCCCCTAGCCAACAAAAAGACCTGACTAGTCAGGCAACTGTCCAGCCTGAGTTGGTGGCTCTTCAGCTGGCAGAACAGAGGGTGGAAGAAGGGTATTCACTACCAAGTGTAGTGACCCCCTACCCTAAAACAGCAGACAGGTCACCAGCACCCAAAGAAGCCTGTAAGTTAGCCACTTCACCTACCAGTGAAGGGATAAATGTGTGGATCTGGACACTGACAGCTGTCAGTAGCCTCTGCTGGGTGTTAGCCTTCATGGCAGCACTGTCCTTGGCATGGTGGCCTAGCCCCCTGCCAAATAGCAAGTTAGGCCCCCTGACCCTATTGGTCATGGTGGGGTTGCTCAAGCTGTGGGTAACCTCTGTGGGTAAGCTGGGCTTTGCCCTAGCTAAGTTAGAATTTGAAGAGGTAGGCACCTCTGAACCCAAACTAAAAAGATGGAGTGAAGACACTAAAGAGCTAGGAAAGGAGCATTGGGAATTAGGTCCTGAAACTGTTGAGGTAGGCCAGTTCCCCAAAGGAACTGACCTGGACAGAAGGATGTAAGGCAGAGTAGGCCCTGCAACTTTCAACCCACTTCCTCTACTCTTCCTCGCCTGAAAGACTAGAAAGACTCTCCCAGGTTTGGCTGAGTCTCCTGGCCTTTGGGCTGGGGGGGGGGGGGCTTGTGTGAGAAGCTGGGTTTCTGTTGCAGTAACCCCCCCACTTTTTGCCAGACTACTGATGCACTTTTGACTTGATGTGCCCTGTGTCCCTGCCAATCAGGTTCCCAGGGCCTGTGTTCTTTCTCCAAAACTGCACCCAAACACATTTGGCATCTCTGGCCACAGGTCAGCCCCTGGTAAATGGTACCACAGGTAACCAGGGAAGACCTTTAAGGGCTGCAACACTTATTTTGCCACCCTTAGAGGCCCTGTACCTTTACACACACACCCTGCCATTGCAGGCTGCGTGTTTTGGTGCAAAACAAAGTGACGAGTCGACATTGCACACATCCCTGTGTGCCCTGCCTACAACCCACTGCCCTGGCATAGGTCAGCCACCCCTCTAGCTGGGTGCACTATACCAGTGGTGAGGGTATAGGTGCGTGAGCCCGGTACCCCTACAATGTCTAAGTCAATTCTTCGACATTGTAAGTGCAGTGCTGCAATTAAGAGTATATGGTGCTGGGAGTTTGTCATTACGAACTCCACAGTACCATAATGGCTGCACTGAAAACTAAGAAGTTTGGTATCGAACTTCTCAGCACAGTAAACCCACACTGATGCCAGTGTGGGATTTAATGAAAAATGCACTCAGAGGACATATTAGAGATGCCCCCTGAAAAACGACCAGCCTCTGGTGGGTTCCCTGACTGGTACACACCAGCCTGCCACCACGAGACATGTTTCTGGACCCCTAGGGTGAGAGCCGTCGCTCCCTGAGCCCAGAAACAAAGCCTTTCCTGGGCGGAGGTGTTCACACCTCCCCCAGGCCAGAAAGAGCCATCTGTAGCAGGGGAGCTTCAAAGGCCTTGCGGCCTTTGTAATGCGACCCCCAGCCTCTCCTGCTATCAGGAGCAGGCCCCCTTCCTGTCTCCCCTCCTTTCCTGTCTCCCCTCCTTTTCGGCGGGAAGACAGGCGGGAAAAATTAGCCAGCCCAGAAGGTGTGCCCACCTCTGCCAATCCCACCCCTCAGGTGGGGGAGGCGAGGTGAAGCCCCCTCTTCAGTGCCCGCTATCTTGCAGATGGCAGGCACTCCCCAATCAGGATTAGGGATTGTGCTCACTCCCCCACGTGGGATGAGCACACCCAGGGTGTAGTCACCCTAAGGTCAGTAGCCCATTGGCTACTGACCTCGAGACCCCTAAAACGCCCCCTAAATACAGTATTTAGGGGCAGCCCTGAAGCAAGAAGGCAGATTCCCGCAACCTAAGAAGAAAAGGGACGAAAGAAGACTTCCAGCAGAGGAGACTGCAGAGAACAACTGACTTGGCCCCAGCCCTACCGGCCCGGCTGCAGTTTCCAGAGATCCTGCGCCAAAAATCGTCTTGTCCTGCAGCCAGCGACCTCCAGACCCCCTGGGAGGACTGACTGCCTTCAACAAAGACCGGATCTCCTGTGAACAGCAGCTCTGTTCAGAAGAAACACCAAAGAAAGACTCCGAGCCTGCTGAGGAAAAAGAAACCCAACGCCTGGAACCACCACTGCACCCGTCGCCTACGACCCGAGTTCGAGTGGCCCACCGGTCCCAGCGAGGTCCCCCAGCGCTCCAGAGTCTGAGTCCACTGTGGGTTGACCCCTCCAGGACTCCCCGACGTCGCCTGCAGCCTCTGCACAAAGACCCCCCAACCGCGAGTGGCGCTGTAAGGTGAAATCCGACCTCAAAAGACACCCCTGCATCCAGCCGTCCTGCGCCCTGGAGAAGAGAACCCGAGGTGCACCTACGTTCCGAGCCCTTCAAGTTACCTGCCCAGCTGTTGGTTCCTCCTGGAGGTCTTCCTGGACCGAGCCTGCAGCTGAAAACCAAAACCGAAAATCCCCATTGAAAACAACAGGGCACCCAACGCCAAACCAGCACCCTGCACCCAGCCGCCCCTGTGCCGCTGCGGGTGCACTTTTCATTATAAACAGGATCCCCTTTTGCCCTGAGCCTAACACCAGGAGCTTGGCTCCCACAACCTTGTTGCCTGCTCGCCAGCAGCCACCAGCCGGAGGCCCTCTATCCCCCATTGGATAATATTGGGCCTCAGCACTCTGCACCAGGCCGCCCTAGTGCCGCTGAGGGTGTAACAAGAGTGCATCCTTGACCCTGAGGGACCCCTGAGTCTACCCCCAGAACCTCAACCCCCACTACCGAATACTTACCCTAAAACCGATAACACAATTTTTTTCTCCTCAGGATAACATTGACTGTTTTTCTTAGAAAAATTTTAAAGTGTGGAGTTTGAAAGCCTAAAGAAATTCTTTAAAATTGTACTGTTTAACAAAAATGCTTTTACTTACCTATTTACAGGAAATGTCCCAGTGCAGTATCCAGGTATTCTACACTGAGTAAGAAAAGTAATCTAAGAAGTAACTTACCTGGTATTTTACTGAAAAGCCCATTCAAGTCTATGTACTGTATTTATAAAGCATTGCATTTCTCTGCAACAATACTGTGAGTCAAAACAAAGTGCATATACCATTACAATCCATACTGTACTTAAACTGTATTTTTACTGCAAAGTACTTATCACTTACCTGTGCCAGGCTTGCTTGGTTCTAGGAAATAAAATAACCAAAAGAATATTTTTTATACAAAAACAGTTGGTCTGAAGTTCAGTCTTTGAGTGTGTGAATTCATTTGCTGACTGAGTGTGTACAACAAATGCTTAACACTGTCCTCTGATACTGCCTTACTGCTCGACCACACTACCACAAAGAGAGTAAGGTGCTACCTTACTTTACCTCTGCCTACCTTTGGGGTTCCACTAGACTCTGCACACTATACCTCACTTTGGTATAGTATATACAGAGCCAGCTTCCTACATTGGTGGATCAGCGGTGGGATATACAACTTTGGATTTGTTGGACTACTTGGTTACCACCTGATCACACGACAGAACTCTTAAATTGTCTTTAGAATTCTGATTTTTTGAAATTGGCATTTTTGCAAAATTACTAAAAGTCTTGCTAGGGCCTTGGTTAAGTCCCTGTAGAATTTTAGAAAAATAAAAAGTCACTTTAGCTAGGGTTAGAGGGGTTAGAAACTTTTTTAACAATGTCTCAAAACAAGAACCCAGCTGTTAGTGAGAATAACCACAATGACATAGAGGACCTGGTTGAGGAGCTTGACCTCACCCCTTACCTTCACTTGTCTTTCAGGGATTTAAGGTCCCTGTGCAAAATTAAAAACATAGCCATGGGGTCCCATCCCACCAAACAAAAGCTCCAGGAGCTGTTGGCTGGGTATGCTAAGGACCACCCATCTGAAAATGGTGAAGACCAATCAGATGAGGAAGAAGAGGAAGGGAATGACCAGGTAGATCAACCCCTTCCACTTCATATGAAGAAAAGGGTCCAAGTGGCCCTGACTCCAAAAATCAACCTCTCATTCCCTAAATCCCACACAGGTGGGTCAGGCACTACTGAGGACATTGAGGACAGCCTCAATGAGGAGGACATCCTGCTAGCCAGTTTGACCAAAAGATTAGACCTATAGACCAGACTCCTGGCTCTAGAAAAAGAAAGAACAGAGATGGGCCTAGGACTCATCAAGGGTGGCAGCAATTTAAACAAGCATTGGCATAGCCAATAGGTCTCGCCTTTGGGACCTTGTAAGTGTTTAGCTAGACCTACTGATCTTGCCAATTTTTGTAAGCTATGTTGTAAAGTATTGTGGCTGCTGCACAGCATGCTTATAAGTTTTAATAAAAAGTATTATAAGCATTTTTGTTACTTTATGTATCACCTAGAAGACATTGTATACAACTGAAGACCTTATTAAAAAATTATTTATCATAAATAATGTTTGCATATTTTTTGCCCTTGCATTAGTGGCAACTTCTTTCTGCATGTTGTAATGCTTGTTTGTTAAGGTGGGGTGCTGCACTGATGCTTGGGTGGTGCAGCATAAATACAGCAGCCCTGCACATAAGTGACCATTGCTCTCTGTTGTGAAGCCAAGGATTGGATATGCATTTAGTATTAACACCTTTATCACCCACTGCTCTGGAAGAAATTCACACTCCCTGATAGCTGCACAAACAATAAAATTACAGAAACATCTGGAAAAAGCAAACACATTTAGGGGATGTTTAATGGAACTGAATGTGAGTTGTAAACAAGCATTGCATTACAGATATGGATTATATAAAGGGGATTTACCGTTCCTGTTGAGAAACAAAACTGCATTTTTGTCTGTTTATAGGTTTTCATATTGCACTTGAATGCCTTTAATAACGGGTACTACTACTCAGATTTCACTCTCCCAACATGAGAAGGATGAAAAGTCAAATCTGCCTCGCCAGGATTCAATTTGTCACCTGAGTGCATTGAATATTTCTCATAGTGTTTTCAAGGCGCTGTGACATCCATGCAATCACCTCCGCTACTGACAACTAGAATAGCTGTAAATCAAATGACTGTATGTTCAAACATAAATACAGCTTATTAACTAATCTCTATTCTGGGACAATTTGGCACTGAAACTGTTCTGAGGGGACTCAGGCCCCTTCCAGCCCCCTAGTGAACGTAAATGAGCTCTCCTAAACGACTGATCAGCTCATCAGCAGCAGAGTTAATGCTTTGACTTTAAAAGTGCTGCGATATGCACTTTATTCTGACACAACACATTTGTCTCTCCTTTGCACAGAGAAGTTTCAGTTCTTAAGAGGAGAAAATGTATAAGTGCCGGTACTCAGTAGATGTGAGTGCCGGGACCTTTAAGGCACTGTTCTCTACTGATAAGGTAAACAAAGATAGAAAAGCCATGTTGAGACGATTTTAAAAGATACTCTATGTCAATATAATTCCTGCCTTTCACAGAACCTTTAAACAATAAATCCCATTCCAACCCTGCCACCTACCATTGATCTTTAAAAGTACTGGCATTGGGAGGGTTGGGCAGGTCACGATAGCAGCAAGGAGGATTTGGACAAATAAAGGTATTTTCTCTGATAATTGGAGCGAGGCGCTGTTTCTCCTGGGTCCTGTAGAGGTAGGGGCAGGAGCAGGCGCACGCTGCAGTAGGCTGGGCCGAGAGGGAAAGTTTGTTGTTCTCCGTGATGGATGACTTCTCTGGCTTGTTGTGATTGGGGAGGGCTCCTGTCTTCCTGCAGGGTTGTTGGTGCTTCAGTCCATCTGTGTCAATCAAGTCGCAGTTGTGGTGGTAAGAGAAGGAAAACCCCGAGTAAGCGTTAGTTTATAAAGGGATTTCCCTTCGTAGCACACCACTGCGCCATTGATTCATTGTGCACGTCACAACCTCCGAGGTGCTTCAATCGCATCTAGATTACTACATGAATAAACCGGCGTGATTAACATCAAAACGCCGCACGGAGCTTGCGGCAACTTTTTTGTATAATTAATTCAATAACTCACTGAGCCATACAGCGTTCACTAAGCTGGTTTAAAGCATCCGAAGGAGGCAGGGGTGCTGGAAAGGGGCTTCTTGAGCACAAAACAAAGGTCAGTGCCGGAGTCGCGGCAGTCACTAGCCAGGAGAGTCCTCTGAAAGGCCATTGGGATTGGCTAGGATTTTGTACATGCCTGGTGAAGGCCTCTGGAAGGACGGTAACGGAGGGAACGGGGCCAGTGAGGGCCTGGTAGAGGAGCAGTGACTGTCAGTTACGTGACAAGTTTCCGCTGGAAATGTAAATGATTCTGCCCCTACATTTATTGTCTCGCGGAGCTGCTTCTTGTTGGTAACTGTGACGGTCTCCATTTCTCCACAGGTCTCCCCGCCTCCGAATGTCTTTGCGGGCTGTAGACTGCTAAAATCAGTAGTACTGAAGAGCTGTTGATTTCGTAGGGTGTCACTAAAAATGGCAATCGGCATTCCATTGTGAAAGCCCCATGTAAAAAATGTAACTGACTTTTAAAAAAAAATTAAATTGTTATTCTGTTGCCATATCAAACTTTGGCTGATTCCCGCAACCCTGCCAAAAACGAAAAGCAGAAGCAACAAAGCGGAAAGCAACACTTAACAAGCCCAAAACAAGCGCGGGGGGGAGGGAGGGGATGGCTGCAGAAAAGGAGCACGTTTTGGATTTCCGATTAACAGCATCAGGATTGAACCGCGGGCACGGTTTACATAGGGTACACAGAGGGTTTGATAGGCTAAGACACACTGCTCTGCATTCAGCCCTCTGAGCCTGACAAGTTACAAGTGGAGACATAATGTACTGCTTCGGAGAAATATTGCTCCTCATTACTGGTCAAAAGTACTTTAACATTTAATGAGCTTCTCTTAGCAGCTGCCTAGAAAACCTATGACTGTTCACAATATATCTGAACCATTTCCCAACAAAATGAATTAGCTGTCCCAATTTATAATGCAGCAATGGAGTCGGCCATCAAACGCCCATGACTGTGGTAAAGCGGGCCTGACGTGCACACTAGGTGAAACAAGCGGGGCAGCGCGTGCCAGGTCGGCGGCGAAAGTGAAAGCGCCGCGTTTGGAGCAAAAGTGCACCAGGGCCAGCGCGAACGCCATCTGTTTCCAATTACCTCGCAGGCGCGATAATTGAAAACAGATGGTGCTGCTACTCGCTCCCGAGCTCCCTAGGCCAGGGGAGAGAGAAGGCGGGACATGCACCCGGCTTTGGCCAATTGCGTGCTGTCTTTCTTAGAAAGACGCATGCAAAGGCCAATAGCGGGTGTTCCAAGTTTAAAGCCCTTACTAAAAGCCTCGCAGAGCAACGCATGCGCACTGGCTCAGGCGAGACCTAAAAATATAGAAAAGGAAGGATCCTCTGATCCCAAAATCCCCAAAGGGATTGTCCCTAAATTTGAGGAGGGTGATGATATCACCAAGTGGTTCACAGCCTTTGAAAGGGCTTGTGAAGCTAGAAGGGTGAAGAAAACTCACTGGGGGGCACTCCTTTGGGAACTGTTCTCTGGTAAGTGCAGAGACAGACTTCTGACCCTTAGTGGGACAGATGCTGGGTCTTATGACCTCATGAAGAGAACTCTGATTGAGGGATTTGGACTCACAACTGAGGAGTATAGATTTAGATTCAGGGGGGCTCAGAAAACCCAGAGTCAGCCCTGGGTGGAATTTGTAGACTACTCAATGAAAACACTAGGTGGCTGGTTGACTGGAAGCAAAGTGCAAGATTATGATGGTCTTTATAATTTGTTTATGAAAGAACACATATTAAGTAATTGCATTGATGAAAAGTTGCATCAGTATCTGGTAGACCTAGGTCCAATTTCTCCCCAAGAATTGGGAAAGAAGGCGGGGCATTGGGTCAAGACAAGGGTGACTAGGATGTCCACTGGGGGTGACCAAAAGAAAGGGGTTACAAAACCTCCCCAGAGGAAAGACAGTGAGCCTCCAAAAGATAAAAGTAAGGAGGCCCAGGTAGCCCCCCAAAAACCTGCCCAGGAGGGAGGGCCCAAAGACACCTCACAAACTAAAACTGGGTACCAAGGTAAGAATTGGGATCCCAACAGGGTATGGTGTCCCAACTGCCAAAAGGCAGGACACCACACCAAGGACACTAGCTGTCCTAAAAACATTACAGCCCCTAGTGTAGCTCCAGGGGTTGCCAGTGTAGCTTTAGAGGGCAATTCCTCAGATGAGAAAGCCCTCATAGCCTCCAACTGGAAAATGGGCCCAAAAGGTGAGTTGGAGATTCCAGAGGGGAGTAGACACTTCCACCACCTACTGGTGAATGGAATCCCAGCCCTTGTCCTGAGAGATACTTGTGTCAGTCACACTGTGGTGCATGACAGGTTGGTTCTCTCAAACCAGTATGTCCCAGGGGAAACAAAAAGAGTAAGGGCTGTCCCAGAGGGTGTCACTGTTAGGCCTGTGGCTGTAGTGCTCCTAGAAATAGCTGGATCCCTTAGATGGAGAAAGGTGATAGTCAGTAAAGACCTCCCCCTTGATTGTCTCCTTGGGAATGACCACCCAGAGGTTGGTCTGAGCCAAAGAGAGGTACTGGTCCAGTGCCAGACCTCACCCAAGAAACCTGGGGGGCTCAACCTGCAGTTGGTGCAGCTAAGCCCCAAAAGAAAAAGAAGAGACAGTATAGGAAAGGTGGACAACTGTTAGCCACAGTTCCAGTGGGCCAGGGAGATTCTATCCCAGTAAGGGAGAACTGCAAAATTGGCACTGGTGAAGTCCCCCCTAGCCAACAAAAAGACCTGACTAGTCAGGCAACTGTCCAGCCTGAGTTGGTGGCTCTTCAGCTGGCAGAACAGAGGGTGGAAGAAGGGTGTTCACTACCAAGTGTAGTGACCCCCTACCCTAAAACAGCAGACAGGCCACCAGCACCCAAAGAAGCCTGTAAGTTAGCCACTTCACCTACCAGTGAAGGGATAAAGGTGTGGATCTGGACACTGACAGCTGTCAGTAGCCTCTGCTGGGTGTTAGCCTTCATGGCAGCACTGTCTTGGCATGGTGGCCTAGCCCCCTGCCAAATAGCAAGTTAGGCCCCCTGACCCTATTGGTCATGGTGGGGTTGCTCAAGCTGTGGGTAACCTCTGTGGGTAAGCTGGGCTTTGCCCTAGCTAAGTTAGAATTTGCAGAGGTAGGCACCTCTGAACCCAAACTAAAAATATGGAGTGAAGACACTAAAGAGCTAGGAAAGGAGCATTGGGAATTAGGTCCTGAAACTGTTGAGGTAGGCCAGCTCCCCAAAGGAACTGACCTGGACAGAAGGATGTAAGGCAGAGTAGGCCCTGCAACTTTCAACCCACTTCCTCTACTCTTCCTCGCCTGAAAGACTAGAAAGACTCTCCCAGGTTTGGCTGAGTCTCCTGGCCTTTGGGCTGGGGGGGGGGGGGGCGCTTGTGTGAGAAGCTGGGTTTCTGTTGCAGTAACCCCCCACTTTTTGCCAGACTACTGATGCACTTTTGACTTGATGTGCCCTGTGTCCCTGCCAATCAGGTTCCCAGGGCCTGTGTTCTTTCTCCAAAACTGCACCCAAACACAATTGGCATCTCTGGCCACAGGTCAGCCCCTGGTAAATGGTACCACAGGTACCCAGGGCACTGTGACCAGGGAAGACCTTTAAGGGCTGCAACACTTATTTTGCCACCCTTAGAGGCCCTGTACCTTTACACACACACCCTGCCATTGCAGGCTGCGTGTTTTGGTGCAAAACAAAGTGACGAGTCGACATTGCACACACCCCTGTGTGCCCTGCCTACAACCCACTGCCCTTGCATAGGTCAGCCACCCCTCTAGCTGGGTGCACTATACCAGTGGTGAGGGTATAGGTGCGTGAGCCCGGTACCCCTACAATGTCTAAGTCAATTCTTCGACATTGTAAGTGCAGTGCTGCAATTAAGAGTATATGGTGCTGGGAGTTTGTCATTACGAACTCCACAGTACCATAATGGCTGCACTGAAAACTAAGAAGTTTGGTATCTAACGTCTCAGCACAGTAAACCCACACTGATGCCAGTGTGGGATTTAATGAAAAATGCACTCAGAGGACATATTAGAGATGCCCCCTGAAAAACGACCAGCCTCTGGTGGGTTCCCTGACTGGTACACACCAGCCTGCCACCACGAGACATGTTTCTGGACCCCTAGGGTGAGAGCCTTCGCTCCCTGAGCCCAGAAACAAAGCCTTTCCTGGGCAGAGGTGTTCACACCTCCCCCAGGCCAGAAAGAGCCATCTGTAGCAGGGGAGCTTCAAAGGCCTTGCGGCCTTTGTAATGCGACCCCCAGCCTCTCCTGCTATCAGGAGCAGGCCCCCTTCCTGTCTCCCCTCCTTTCCTGTCTCCCCTCCTTTTCGGCGGGAAGACAGGCGGGAAAAATTAGCCAGCCCAGAAGGTGTGCCCACCTCTGCCAATCCCACCCCTCAGGTGGGGAGGCGAGGTGAAGCCCCTCTTCAGTGCCCGCTATCTTGCAGATGGCAGGCACTCCCCAATCAGGATTAGGGATTGTGCTCACTCCCCCACGTGGGATGAGCACACCCAGGGTGTAGTCACCCTAAGGTCAGTAGCCCATTGGCTACTGACCTCGAGACCCCTAAAACGCCCCCTAAATACAGTATTTAGGGGCAGCCCTGAAGCAAGAAGGCAGATTCCCGCAACCTAAGAAGAAAAGGGATGAAAGAAGACTTCCAGCAGAGGAGACTGCAGAGAACAACTGACTTGGCCCCAGCCCTACCGGCCCGGCTGCAGTTTCCAGAGATCCTGCGCCAAAAATCGTCTTGTCCTGCAGCCAGCGACCTCCAGAACCCCTGGGAGGACTGACTGCCTTCAACAAAGACCGGATCTCCTGTGAACAGCAGCTCTGTTCAGAAGAAACACCAAAGAAAGACTCCGAGCCTGCTGAGGAAAAAGAAACCCAACGCCTGGAACCACCACTGCACCCGTCGCCTACGGCCCGAGTTCGAGTGGCCCACCGGTCCCAGCGAGGTCCCCCAGCGCTCCAGAGTCCGAGTCCACTGTGGGTTGACCCCTCCAGGACTCCCCGACGTCGCCTGCAGCCTCTGCACAAAGACCCCCCAACCGCGAGTGGCGCTGTAAGGTGAAATCCGACCTCAAAAGACACCCCTGCATCCAGCCGCCCTGCGCCCTGGAGAAGAGAACCCAAGGTGCACCTACGTTCCGAGCCCTTCAAGTTACCTGCCCAGCTGTTGGTTCCTCCTGGAGGTCTTCCTGGACCGAGCCTGCAGCTGAAAACCAAAACCGAAAATCCCCATTGAAAACAACAGGGCACCCAACGCCAAACCAGCACCCTCCACCCAGCCGCCCCTGTGCCGCTGCGGGTGCACTTTTCGTGCTAAACAGGAACCCCTTTTGCCCTGAGCCTAACACCAGGAGCTTGGCTCCCACAACCTTGTTGCTTGCTCGCCAGCAGCCACCAACCGGAGGCCCTCTATCCCCCATTGGATAACATTGGGCCTCAGCACTCTGCACCCGGCCGCCCTAGTGCCGCTGAGGATGTAACAAGAGTGCATCCTTGACCCTAGGGGACCCCTGAGTCTACCCCCAGAGCCTCAACTCCCACTACCGAATACTTACCCTAAAACCGATAACACTATTTTCCTCCATAGGATAACATTGACTGTTTTTCTTGGAAAAGTTTCTTAGTGTGGAGTTTGAAAACCTAAAGAAATTCTTTAAAATTGTACTGTTTAACAAAAACGCTTTTACTTACCTGTTTACAGGAAATGTTCCATTGTAGTATCCAGGTATACTACACTGAGTAAGAAAAGTAATCTAAAAAGTAACTTACCTGCTATTTTACTGAAAAGCCCATTCAATTCTATGTACTGTATTTACAAAGCATTGCCTTTCTCTGCAACAATACTGTAAGTCAAAACAAAGTGCATATACCATTACAATCCATACTGTATTTAAACTGTATATTTACTGCAAAGTACTTATCACTTACCTGTGCCAGGCTTGCTTGGTTCTAGGAAATAAAATAACCAAAAGAATATTTTTTATACAAAAACAGTTGGTCTGAAGTTCAGTCTTTGAGTGTGTGAATTCATTTGCTGACTGAGTGTGTACAACAAATGCTTAACACTGTCCTCTGATACTGCCTTACTGCTCGACCACACTACCACAAATAGAGAGTAAGGTGCTACCTTACTTTACCTCTGCTACCTTTGGGGTTCCACTAGACTCTGTGCACACTATACCTCACTTCGGTATAGTATATACAGAGCCAGCTTCCTACAGTGAGGAAATAATGTGAAAAACAATTGCTCGCCAACAATGAAGGACCTGACCTTACTATCCTCCTTTCTACTTTTACTGACTTCGCATACAGCACATTTCAGTACTTCAGCAATAGAATCTGTCATTTATGATTCTTTTGTCAATCTTCGCTTAGCTTTCCTTAATTGTGTGTATGCAGTTTTAGGCCTTCCAAACTCCATGTATAGACTTTTCCCCTTACCTTGTCTTCCCCCTGATGTGTATTCTTCTCCCTCTCATGGCTCATTTTCCTTTTTCCATCGGATTTTAAAGCCATTCTCACATTGACACTGGGTCTTGTATCTTTTCCACATCCAGTTCCCTATTGGATGCCTGTGCTGTTTCCAGTCACAGTCTGATCTGCAATCTGTGACCATTCCAAATGCCTTGCCCAGTAATGTCTCCTCCTCCTACCATGGCTGACCCTTTCCCTTCTTCAGGTCACTTCAAATTTATTCTCATGCCTAGCTTTTGTTTTTTTCTTTTTTAAAGTGATGAAAAATCACATTTGTAGTGAGTTATTTAAATTTTGGTAATATTACCGTACATTTTTACTGTTTAATTTTCTTATTGTAATTGTGTTTTGTTCAATATAAACAGATTTTAACCCATAATCTAGACAGTGTTCTGTGATGTCTCATTACAGTTTCAGATGATCAATAGAACTGCTTCTTTGTTCGATATATAACATTTATTTCTTCTGTTCTTGTTTGTTTTTAGAAACATTCAGGCAGAGAAAATACATCTTCACTTCAAGCAAAAGTCAAGGCAGTGACTCAATTGAATGAGAAACAAAAACGGTCAACATCACAAATGTCTTCAGTGGAAGTTTGCTCTGCCAGGTCAAACTACTCTCAAGGCAGACGTCTCTCTGCTGCTGGCACACATGAGTCACGGCCAGTGTCCCTCTCTATTGCAAAAGACACACGTACCATTGGTTCTCAGACATTTGAAGCATCCCTGGTGCCCTGTGATGCATGCGCTTCTGCTCAGGCCAGCCTGCATGAGGTCAATAATTTAATTATTAGTGTTTGCAATAGTCAAAACCTACCATCCTCCTTATGCAAGTTCCAGGAAGTCATCCAAGATACTGTGGGGAACAAGCTACTGTCTGCTATGGAGATGAGATACTGGGCTAGTGAGCAGAGCAAAGATCTGTCCCGAATCAACAAGCACCTCTCGGAGCTCATGCAACTAGTCAGTCCTCTGAAGGAAAAGATTAAAGAATCGGAGAAGGAAAAGGAGGAGCAGAAACAGCGTATTGAGGCATTTGACAGAGTACTTCAGAGGGAGAAAGAAGAGCAGCAATGGCAGGCCAAAGTATCTGAGCAGCGTATGGAGGAAAAGGAGAAAGAGAATCTCAAAATTGTCGCCAGACTTGAAAAGGATAAAGATGAGTTGAAGAAAGGTCAGGTACTATTCCCAGGGGATGTTTGTGTTGAAGTACAGACAGTGGTGAAACTTGGAATAGAACATTAGAAGTCTGAAAGCTCCATTGAAACAGAGGAGGGGCAGAGGGCCAATAACAATTGGTACAGACCTCCTGTTTCAAAATTCCAATGTGTTTCTTTCTGTTTCTCCTGGTTTAATTGTAATATTATAGTACAGCATGATTGTCTGCTGCTGAGTGCTATACGAGTTGTTAAAGGCCCTCTCCTGAGTAATAAGCCTGAGCCGAGACAAGGTGCTGTTAACGGTTGGTATAACCTAAGGCAGAAGGACTGTAATGCTATTAGAATATTCCACTAATTGAGAATAGGAAGTTCTAAAATAAAGAAGGAGAAACACTATTTAACAAGTGTTATTTCAGGAGGAGAGGCATAGCTCAAGGCTTCTGTTAACATGGAGGGTCGGGATTAAGTTTATCCTAGTGAGATTGAGCAGTTTGGCTAAGATTTAGCGCAATGACTGTCATCTGTTTAGAATGATTGCTTCCAAAATAGCTTCAGTTATTGAAGACTTTGGGCCTGATTCACAAAGGTATACTTACACTTTTGTATATTTTTATGATTGTTTGCTATATACAAAGGGATTAACAAGTAGTATCTTTACAAATGCGGAGTCTCGGCTTATAAAAAGATAGGTATTTTTAAGTGCGGAGACTCCGCACTCGTATAGATAGTACTTGTAACTCCCTTTGTGAATAGCAAGCAATCGTAAACTTACACAAAATTGTAAATTTACCTTTGTGAATCAGGCCCTAAGTATCTAAAATATCAGGGAGAAACATTTATGTTGGTTGAGGAATCTGATTCCAAACATTCTATCTGTCAAAAGTCAATGTTTCATGTATTTGACATTACGACCTTAGTCAGGCAAATATTTTCAGGATAAGTGGGTGTCACATACACTACTTCTAAATTGTCAATACGTTGTAAAAGCTTACCATATAGTGCCACAGCTGTGCCAAAATAGAGAACATTTTCAGTTATCGTAAGTTATAACAAGTGTTAAGACAAGCCAAAGGAAAAGGACTAGAACTTTATCACAGTAACAGATTAACAACTTCTTTATAGCTCTTTTATTTTAAGGTGTGCCCTGATTCCATAATACTCAATGAAGAATACAAAAAAGTAATGGATGGAATGCTTGAATTAATCTCAGCTGCTAGTAGTAACTTTGGGTCACACCCTAGTCCATGATTCTTTTTGCACACATTGCCACCTCAGATTAAACCCAGTTATAAGCAAACCGGCTTTGGTCTTGCTCCAGTGGAAACAGTCCAGCCTAAACAGCCAACCCAGGTCCTCTCTGAAGTAGAACACAAGTAACCCAAGGCTAGTTTTAGCCTATTTGGGCCTCTTCAGTCAGGTGCAGCTTGGTTCCCGTGCCACAGTGAGCACAGAACCAAGGTCTGGGCATACCCGTCACACATAAAGAATCACAATGAAGAATACAAAAAAGTGATGGATGGAATGCTTGAATTACTCTCAACCACTGGTAAGTACTTGAACCAAATCCCAGCACCTCATGTGTTTGCCATTCCTGCTGTCTCATATTAGACCCACCCATTTGCAAATCAGCCTTGGTCCTGCTTCAGTAAAATCAGTCCAGCTTAACCTGCTAAGCCAGCTATTCTCTGAACCACATCACAAGCAATCCAAGACCAGTATTTGGCCTATTTGCTTCTTCAGTCTGGTGCTCCTTGGTTCCAGGTGCTCAGTGAGCACAGGACCACGTCTGTGAATACCTGTTGCACATAGGGTGTCACAAGAAGAATACAATAAAGTGATGGGTGGAATGCTTGAATTAATCTCAGACACTGGCAATTACATGGGCTTTATTTCAGTCCATCGTTTTTTTGCTCACCATGTCACCACAGATTAGACCCTGATTTATGCAAATCAGCCTTGGTCCTTGTCCAGTAGGAACAGTCCAGCCCAAACTGCTAACCCAAGTGCTCTTTGAACCAGAAGACAAGCAACCCAAGACAGGTTTCAGCCTATTTGGGCTTTTTCCATCGGGTGCACCTTGGTTTCAGTGGCACAGTGAGCATGGGACCTACTCCTGGGCATACCCTTCACACAAAGGGTGACACAATGAGGAATACAAAAAAGTGATGGATGGAATGCTTGAATTACTGTCAACCACTGGTAAGTACCCACCCATATGCAAATCAGCCTTGGTCCTACTCCAGTAAAAGCAGTCCAGCCTAATCTGTTAAGCCAGCTATTATCTGAACCACATCACAAGACACCCAAGACCAATTGTTGGCCTATTTGGCCTCTTCAGTCTGGTGCTCCTTGGTTCCAGGTGCTCAGTGAGCACAGGACCAGGTCTGTGAATACCTGTTACACACACACACTGCCCTTGCAAGCTGCGTGTTTTGGTGCAGAACAAAATGAAGAGTCGACATGGCACACTTCCCTGTGTGCCATGCCTACAACCCACTGCCCTGGCATAGGTCAGCCACCCATCTAGCTGGGTGCACTATACCAGTGGTGAGGGTACCGGTGCATGAGCCCTGTACCCCTACAGTGTCTAAGCCAATTCTTAGACATTGTAAGTGCAGTAATGGCATTAAGAGTATATGGTGCTGGGAGTTTGTCATTACGAACTCCATAGCATCATAATTGCTTTACTGAAAACTGGGAAGTTTGGTATCAAACTTCTCAGCACATTAAACCCACACTGATGCCATGTGTGGGATTTAATGAAAAATGCACTCAGAGGGCATCTTAGAGATGCCCCCTGAAAAATGACCTAACACTAGTGTCCAGGCTGAGTGGCTGCTCGCCAGCTGCCATCACCAGACATGTTTCTGGGCCCCTGGGTCGAGAGCCTGGTGCTCTTGGAGGTCTGAAACATGCACATCCTGGAACGCAGTGCCAAGCCTTCTCCCCCCAGGATGGGCAGGGCCCACGAAAGGGAAGCTTCAAAGGCTTGCCACCTTTGTGAGCTTCCCCAGGCCTTTGCTGCTTCCAGCAACTGGCCCCCACCGGTTCTGACCCCCACTTTGGGCAGGAGAATCGGCGGGAAAACCAAGTGAGGAAGGGAGGTGTGCCCACCTGTGCCAACCCCACCCCTCAGGTGGGGGAGGCGAGGTGAAGCACAACTCGCAGTCCCCGCCATTTTACAGATGGGGGGACCCAGCCAACCAGAGTAAGGCATATGCCCCCCTCCTACTGGAGGGTGACATAATAGGGGGTGTACCCACCCCAAGGAAGGGACGCATTGGTCCCAACCTTTACTTACCTGTAACACCCCTAAATCTAGTATTTAGGGACAACCCTGAACCTCGCCTCCTCAGACAAGAATCGACAAGAAGAAGAGAAGAAGAAAGACCGAAGAAGCCGTGCTGAAGCTAAGAAGAGGAGGACGCCCACTGACTAGGACCCAGCCCTACCGGCCTGTCCCCACTTCGAACCTGCTCCAGCGAAATCCCTGTGTGTCCTGCAGCCAGCAGCCTCAAGAACCCGAAGGACCTGCCCTGCCTTCCAAGCCAAAGACTTTGTCTCCCGTGAGTACCGAATTTGCTCACCAACAGACTCTGGCCCCAGCCAACCCTGTGAGTCTGCACCACTCTGCGTCCGATGCCCACGGCCCGAATTTGAGTGGCCCAACACAACGATGAGGTCTCCCCAGCGATATGACCTGAGATCTGGTGATCTCTGACCTACCTCGAATCTCCAAGCAAAGCTTGCAGCCTCTTTCTGGAGGATCCCCCCGACCGCGACTGGAGCTGGTAAGGAAAACCCAACGCCTAAAGACACCCCTGCACCCGATGTCCCATGGCCGTGTGTGGCCCAACAGATGATGTCCCAGCATCCCCAGGCATCCCAACTTACCTCTCTAACCGGTGGTCACCTCCAGAAGATCTTCGTCCCCGAGCCTGCAGTCTTTGTTACAACTGGAGAATCCCCATTGAAATCAACAGGGCACCCTACGCCAAACCAGAATCCTGCCCCCAGCCGCCGCTGCGGGTGTACTTTGGGGGCTAACTCGGATCCCCCTTTGCCCTGAGCCTAACACCAGGAGCTTTGCTCCCACAACTGTGTGGCCTGCTCGTGAGCAGCCACCAACCCGAGGCCCCATATCCCCCATTGTATAACATTAGGTCTCAGCACTCTGCACCCGGCCACCCCAGTGCCGCTGAGGGTGCTTTGAGAGTGCATCCTTGACCCAGGGGAACCCTGGTTCTTACCCCAGAATACCAACTCCCACAACCAAGTACTTACCTGTTAACCGATAGCCACATTATCTCCATAGGAATACATTGACTGGTTTTCCTTGAAAATTGTTCTATGTGTGGAGTTGGTTTTGTATGAGAACTTGAAAAACTGCAAATAACTAAAAACTGCTTTACTTACCTTTTCTCTAGGAAATGTCCCAGTGTGATATCTTGGCATATCACACTGATTGGAAAAAGTAATCTGTAAAGTAATCAAAAGTAATCCAACAGTAATTTCCACTGTATTGAAAAGACCTACAAACCTGTAACAAAGACATTTCAGCTTGCTTGTATTGTTCAACCTGCCTTGAAAAGTACCATTTACACTTACCTGTACTAGGCTTGCTTGGTTCTAGAAAATATAACTAAATAATATTTTTTTAAACAAACAAATTGGTCTGAGTTCAGTCTTTGAGTGTGTGACATCATTTGCTGCCTGAGTGTGCACAACAAATGCTTAACACTACCCTCTGATAAAGCCTTACTGCTCACCCACACTACCACAAATAGAGAGTACGTTGCTATCTACTTTTACCTCTGCCTACCTTTGGGGTTCCACTCGACTCTGTGCACACTATACCTCATTTTGGTATAGTATATACAGAGCCAGCTTGCTACACTGTTTGAACCAGAAGACAAGCAACCCAAGACAGGTTTCAGCCTATTTGGGCTTTTTCCATCAGGTGCAGCTTGGTTTTCAGTGGCACAGTGAGCACGGGACCCACTCTTAGGCATACCCTTCACACAAAGGGTGACACACTGAAGAATACAAAAAAAGTGAAGGATTGAATGCTTGAATTAATCTTATCCACCAGCAATTACTCGGACACATTTGAGTCCATCATTATTTTTCCAACCATGTGACCTTAGACTAGATCCTCATATGCAAATCAGCCTTGTCTTGCTCCAAACGATGCAGTCCACCCGAACTACTAAGCCAGGTCCTCTCTGAACCAGAACCCAAGACCGGTTTCAGCTTATTTGGGCCTCTTCACTGGGGTTCAGCTTGGTTCTCTGAGCGATTGGCAGTGGCTGAGATCAATTCAAGCATTCCTTCCATCAGCTTGTTGTATTTGCAGTAGACACATTCAGTGCGTTAGGTATGCCAAGATGTGAAACCCGTACTTAGCGTGCTGAAGGTCTGACGCTGTACCTTACTGATAGGTTGAAATTTGTCTGGGATTGCTTGTGTTCTTATCTGGAAAGGACCTGGTCTGGCAGTTCCGGTTGGTCTGCTGCTATTGGAACAGGACCAAGACTAATTTGCATAAGGTGGGTCTCTGTCTGGAATGGCACAGTGGACGAAAAATGATGGTCTGGAATGTTGACCCAAGTGATTGCCAGTGGCTGAGATTATTTCAAGCATTTCTTCCACTACCTTGTTGTTTTTCCGTAATACTAAAGGCATGTCTCTCTTGGTCGTTCATCCTTGCATTTATTTTATAACGCATTGCTATAGAGAATGAGCCCTTTAAAGGGGATAGGTTGCCCTGCCCCGCCTCCCAGGTAGTGCATATACTTAGAACAATGCTTGCCAGCATAGCTGTAGGCTCTTGGGTTAACACATATATAATAAAAAGTCTTGTGGTAATCACGAAACCAAGACTCTTAGTACATGTGTTTTAAGACTGTAACTTGCAGGAGTTAAATAATTGTGAACCCTATGTTAGAGAAAGAGTTAAGAGCCAGGAATAAATGTTCTTCTATTAAAGGTAACAACATTATAATTTCTGTGGCCACAGGACTGATATAAAATCAGTTCATAATTAATACAAAATATACTATTTTTGCTATCAAATTTGTAATCTATTTATGTTTTCTAAGTTGCACAGTTGTTGGTTATTTAGAAAGAGTGTTTTGGGCTTTGTTGGAATTGTTAAAACATACATTTATGCTCACCTGAAGAAAATAATGTTTAGTGACTGTAGTCACAACATCTGTGTTCATTTGGTTTAAGAGTGGTTATTGGTGGTTGAGAACAAGATCCATTTATGGGCAGTTGTTAGAGATATTAGTTGCTGGTGGTCGTATGGAGAACCGCACATGTTTAAGTTCTGTTTGTTAAGAGAACCACATGTGCTTTTTTGATAGTTTGCCATCATTTGAGATAAGAACTAGTAATTCTTAGATAATTGAAAGCTGTCTTGGCTCATTAAAATATTCATTATTAAAACATCCCCCTCTGTGTTTATTTAGGAGCTGCCGTCCTCGAGGAGAGGGTCTCAATCCTAAAAGAAGAGCTGAAGTCACAGCACAGCACCATTCGGGACCTCGGTGAGCATCAGTACTCTTAGTTAGGAATCATTGCAATTTCTTTTGAAGAAGGCCTTCTGAACTGGAAATGCTGTCAGAGCCTTCTTTCGGAACAAGCTTTAATTCTTAGAATGTCAGAAATCCTATCTAAAGAACTGGTTTTGGGCCATGGTCCCTCCTCAGCCTGAGTGGTATTGTATGGGAGAGAAGCTGCTTGTGTCTGGATAATCTGCAAGTCACATTGCTTTAAGACTTGTGCAGGACTTTTGGGTTCCACAAAGAATGTGGCAAAGAGTAAAGACTGTTTAAAATCAAAGCCAATAAAGAAGGATTTCTCAGAGCTAGACTGCCTCCAGAATACTCTATTAGACCAGCCCCCAAATGGTTATTTAGTCAGGGAGAATAGTTGTGGAATCAAGCTTGTTGGCTCAGTGGTCTGGGAGTCACACCTGTCATCAGCATGATCAGAGGCTCTGGTTTATGACCCCCGGGGTTTGGGGGGGTAACCAACATCCAAATATAGCACTATAATAAGGTCAGTCACCAGAATGGAGTTGAAGTCACACATACTGTTGGATTTTTCTGGAGGCCGGGCAGTCTGGCATGTGTACCAGCAAATACCAAAAATCAGACCTGTGTCTGGAATGTCCCGTGGGCCAAGCCTCTTTCCATAGTTGTATGGGAGACAAGTCTGTTGCCAGGATACACTGGTAGTCAGGACTGAAATTGGAATTGTTTGGAAGTCAGGTTTGCCTTATGAAATGTCGCTGGGGCTGTTTCCAGAATGGTATGGTAGTCCACTCCATCAGTAAAATAGTCTGATGGTCAAACTTGTCAGAATAGTAAAAGATTTGGTCTGAAAATCAGGGCAATAACTAGCATGCTCTGGAAATTGGTTCTGCCAACAGAATTTTATGGGAATTAGGCCTGTTACCCTAGTAACCATTGCTGATTCTGCAGAATTATACCATAAAATCTCAGATTATTTCTGGGATAACCTTTATGTATCTGATAAACATCAATCTTCCTCAAAAGCCATCGACCCTTGTCTCTGCCTTACTGTCAAAATGCATTCTTCTAATTTCCACCTTCTTAATGAAACTAGTTTCCTGTTCTAGTTCTGATTATACACATAACTGTATCAATAAAAACATTTTTCTGCCCTTATCGCCAAGATGATTGGTACCTCCCTCTGAGAAGTATTTATACAATTGTAACCTAAAAGACACATTGTAATGGTTGCTATTTCCTCTGCCACTTCTTTATCTTTTGAAATATTCCCAGCCACAAGGCTGGAAATTTGGGAATTTATTTTTATACTGTGATAGAGTCATGTGTGGCCAAAACTTTCACACAGTCACCAATCAGAATTGACACCACAGGAGTGTACATATGGAGCATATGTGTCCTTTTTCTGTGTTGTTGACAGTGGGAATCCAGGTCTAACTAATTTGAAATGTGTTACAGGAGTTTTTCTCCAAATAAATAAACAGCCATCACCCCTCAAATATTGCATCAAATATGTTTGATTTCTGTCTGCTGCAGGGTTCTGTGACCACTATGTGTGGTGTTTGAGAACCTGTCATGGTTGAGATGCGAATTGTAATTTAACAACTATAGTCAGCCGTAACGTTTATTTTCCTCTTAATAAAGGTGCTGGCAAGCATCCCTCTGAGTGAAGGAAGATTTGATCACTGTATTTGTGATCAGGAACATCTTTGAATAAACTATACAAAGTGGGCACTGGGCCTAGCAGAGAGTTGAGATCTTTCAAAAGCTATGATTCACTCACAAAGAAGGAGAAAAAGAAAGCACATCAATGTACTATGCTGCCTGATGATACTATGCCTGAAACCTTATTGGAAATGTTTTCTAAACAACTTTATGATTTTGCACACAGGCCCCCTAAGATACCAGCCTGCGATCAATCAATAGCTCATCAACCACTTCTCTCCATATTATCAGTGATAAACATGGCCCAACATGCCCAACACTATTCTCATAGTCAAGGGCAACAGCAGTGTCCAATCAAGCTTCAAACTTCACTGCCATTTGCAATACGGTAACTCTTCTGGCCTTTTTGGATAACTTCTTGGTTGCTGCAGCTTCATTTGGACCTGTCATCTGGTTTGATCTTGTCTACTTAGTTCGTCTTCACCTTAGGATAGCCACACTTAGCTGTTTTATTCCTGTATACATAACTGATGCTACACTGTACATTTTTCTAACCAATATTAAAATTAGTTCAGGGATGATGTGGGGGTCCATGGAACCCCGTGCCATCTTCCCTACTCTCGAACAATCTTTGTACTCTCTGCTGATAGTATTACACAACTATGGATCTCCCTGTTAATCCTACACCGACAAAATCTAACTATCCTAGGATCCCAGGAGCTTCTGGTCAATACATTATCCCACAAATTATTTTCCATAATATTGATTCTTGGATAGCCAGCGAAGACATAACTGATAAACCTTGGCTAACATGTCGTGCAAACCAAGTGTACTTCTCATTATCATGAGTATCTGACCCCAGCATTATTTGTGCTCAACCCTTAAGAGTTCTTGTGTTAAAATTATCTACTCTACTAAATGCAGTCAATAAAATATACTATTCACTTGTAGACTATTCAGCCAATAGTGCGGTTACAACTGGACTGCACAAACGTATTGTTCTCTAGCCTCATAAAGACACTTATTGTAAGCAGCAACATTTCAAAATCTTCCAGAAGACTAGCACCTTGTCCTAAAAAATGTATCATGTCTCAGAGATCAGAAGTGCACTGCGTTGGCCTCAACTTCAAGACAGTATATCTTTTAAATTTGTTACTGTTGGTCATAGTGATCTTGCTGGAGATGCTTCAAATTAATTTCTATCGGTGCATGAGCAGGCAATGCCCTACTTGAAATCTAATATATGGTACTTTAAATAACATCGTGCAGAACGCTGTGTGACCAACAGAGGCAGATGCTTCAGCGTCTAAGGTTGTACGAAATTGAATGCCCTTCCATTTTAAATGATTTTTCCTTTGAATATCTTTTTTTGTTCCCGGCAGCGGCCCTGTCCCCAGCGCCTCATGTGGCTGCCAATTTCAAGTTGAAGTTACTGCTCATTCCAAGGCCAACCATCAACAGACTAGTTAGTTTGTCTTGCACATCTTATAAATGCCCCAAAATAGTCACTCAGTCAATGTTTCTTACCAGAAAGGTCTGGAAATCAGGGCATCAGGAAGAACAGGAAGAAAATCTCTTCTTGATTTGGTAATGTATTTTAAATAAACATATTTTATCTGTAACTTGGCCACGTTTTAGGAATTCACTTCACCCTGTTTGACAGAAGTCACTCTTACCTGAGAACAGGCAGTAATATTGGTGACTAACAGATGTTAGTTAAAATAATTGGATCTTACAGGAAAACCTACCTGTGATCATTGATTATATGTGACATTATCAGATCTTGATACATCTGTCATCCCCTATTGTAATTTTCTATTCATACCACCAGGAATCTTAGAGTATTGCAATGCTTCAGAAGATGTGTTATTAAATAAAATTGTGGCTCTGGAAACAGCTACTCTTAGTTAACCTGGTGCTTCTCATCTGCCATAAGATTTTATATTCCTTATCGTTCTGTAATGTTTGCTTCTGGTGTCTGTCCCCATTTTGTATCACCCACTCACAGTTTTAATGGTGAGTGACCATCCTCTCTATAGATAGGTTTCTGCTTTCAGGATGAGTAATGTATTTTGGTTGATTTTTGTAGAGCTGACCAAGGAGAAACTGTTGATGGAAATGAAGACCAAACTGGTGGATAAGAGTGAAGTGACTGCACTAGAGGAGCAAGTGAGACTCCTCACGAACCAGCTGCGTATTACAAGCCAGGAACTACGCAGTGTAAACACCGAGCTGGAGAAGGAGAGGGCCCGTGGAGAGAGTCTGCTCAGGCATGAGGAGGTAAAAGCTATCTATGGCTGTGCCATATAGCCATGACGTGCAGTGTAGGCAGTGTCACAATTCAAAAACACACAGAATGACTAGACATACAGAGGAAGTGCCCATAGGCAGGCTGTACTCTGGCAAGAGGAGGGGGAGGTATGAGCCGTAGCTGTGTCATAATGCCAGGGCATCTGCTGTGCATGTCTTGAGAAAGAGAAAGTTGAGAGAGACATCAATGATGTCACTGACCATGTCATGAGTGATGTAATATGTGAGGTCATAAGCAGTGCACTGCGGGGGCGCGAGTTATAGTTAGCTCAGCTAACTATAACTGCTGAATTTCTCTGGTTTTGTACGAATGAAATGTCAGCCTAACTATAATGTCCCTGTAACCTTTTGTTTTTCACTGCATTTCTAACGTTTTTTAATTCTAGTTCCTAACTATAACGTCCCTGTAACCATTGTCTTTTCAGTATATATATATATATATATATATATATATATATATGTGTGTGTATATTTATATATATATATATGCAGCCATATATATATATATATATATATATATATATATATATATATATATCCTCCAAAGACTGTTCTGCAATGAGGACGCACTCTCACAGTCGGTTGATTACCACAATCATTTATTCAAGAAACTGGCATCCCAGTCCGATCTTTAAAAAGTCCTGCTGCCTTACGCGTTTCGGAGCAATCGTGCTCCTTCGTCAGAGGCACTTGAAAACACATTGAATATTGGCAACCCACAGTTCCCTACATGCTTGTTCCTTTTATTGGCCTCCGGTGTGCCTTCATAGTGAGTAACGTTCTGATGCATGTTGGAACTTCTGGTCTCTTTCTGCCATTCACTTTTCCCTCCAGTGGGTTATGTGTTAATTCAAAAACTTTCCCAGGACAAATATTTCCAGCCCTCCAGTGGGCCTCAGACTGGCAGTCCAGTTCCGCTTTAAATACCAACACGTGCCGATTGCAGTTACCGATCCAGTTCGGAAACGCCGACCCTTTCCATTTATCAGGGCGGTGCAGTCCTCCACGGTCGAACCCACCGTGTACTTTATCCTCCAAAGACTGTTCTGCAATGAGGACGCACTCTCACAGTCGGTTGATTACCACAATCATTTATTCAAGAAACTGGCATCCCAGTCCGATCTTTAAAAAGTCCTGCTGCCTTACGCGTTTCGGAGCAATCGTGCTCCTTCGTCAGAGGCACTTGAAAACACATTGAATATTGGCAACCCACAGTTCCCTACATGCTTGTTCCTTTTATTGGCCTCCGGTGTGCCTTCATAGTGAGTAACGTTCTGATGCATGTCGGTACTTGTGGTCTCTTTCTGCCATTCACTTTTCCCTCCAGTGGGTTATGTGTTAATTCAAAAACTTTCCCAGGACAAATATTTCCAGCCCTCCAGTGGGCCTCAGACTGGCAGTCCAGTTCCGCTTTAAATACCAACATCGGCCGATTGCAGTTACCGATCCAGTTCGGAAACGCCGACCCTTTCCATTTATCAGGGCGGTGCAGTCCTCCACGGTCGAACCCACTGTGTACTTTATCCTCCAAAGACTGGAGGGCTGGAAATATTTGTTCTGGGAAAGTTTTTGAATTAACACATAACCCACTGGAGGGAAAAGTGAATGGCAGAAAGAGACCACAAGTTCCGACATGCATCAGAACGTTACTCACTATGAAGGCACACCGGAGGCCAATAAAAGGAACAAGCATGTAGGGAACTGTGGGTTGCCAATATTCAATGTGTTTTCAAGTGCCTCTGACGAAGGAGCACGATTGCTCCGAAACGCGTAAGGCAGCAGGACTTTTTAAAGATCGGACTGGGATGCCAGTTTCTTGAATAAATGATTGTGGTAATCAACCGACTGTGAGAGTGCGTCCTCATTGCAGAACAGTCTTTGGAGGATATATATATATATATATATATATATATCGCTCCTGCAATCACTCCCGGTAATTTCACCTATACATGGATCAGAGCAGACACCGAAGCATCGTAAATTACCAATAAAATTAATTAAATTAAAATAATTTCATTTGTGATATCATGACCCACATATACAATCTCAAGTTACTGACAGGTGCCCCTTGTTGCACAAATATTAATTTGCCTACAAATTCACCATCACCACTGGGGTAGTTATAGTTAAAATCGTGTTCCCATAGGAAATGGCTTTTTTGGTTTGCTTATATCTTTGCCGCCATTTGCCAAATCCTGCAAAGTTTCAGGGAGATCCATCAAGCAGGTGCTGAAATAAAGGTCCAGTCCCAAAATGCGTTTTCCCTATTCTTTTTCCATAGAGATTTTTTTATATAGCGCAAACTTTACCCGAAGGTATCCGGTTTCAGAGCGCTTTACACAAGCACCAGTTGCGTTACATGAGGACACATTCATTTTTTGCTAGGCACGGGGAGATTAAGTGATTTGCCCAGAATCACAGGATGTTGAACGTCCTTGCCGAGACTCGAATCCGGTTCCCCAGATTTGAGGTCGACCGCCCTAGCCGTTAGGCCAACTCCTCTCCCCCATAGGAACTTTAAACACAGCTACAGCCAAAACCGCTGAATGATGTACACCAAACTTGGCAGAAATCTAGATCTTAGTTCAGAAAGAGTGCGTTTTATGATTTGGTGTAAATCTGTTCTGTAGTTTTGGAGCAATTAATCCTCAAAAACTTTGTATATTTCACCCTGCGGATGTTCCGTGGACCTGAAAGATCTCCTGCTGAGATCTGATAGGCTGCCACCACATCAACCAGGACGTCGTGGCGGCCACCTTAGGACTCAGGACTTAGCTCTAAGTCCTAAAAAAAGGCTAAAAAAAGACCCCTGAGAGCAATTTATTTTAATTTTTTTTAAAGGGAGGGAGGCCACGCTGCCCCTCTCTGGAGCCTTTAAAGACCCTGAGGTCCCATCCTCTGGGGCTAATTGGGTAAAAAAAAAAAGGAGAGGGGGGCGTCGCAGCCCTCTCACCGACCCTTTGCAGGCCCTGAAGAACCCACGTGTAAAATCCAAATAAAAGAAGCGAAATCCAGAAATGATAAGTAACAGGTTTAATCCAGCAGGCACAGTACTCTTTTCATCAGAGGCAGGAACGACAATGTCAAGATTCTAGTTCTGTGTAGAATCTATGCCAACAACAAGGCATGTGCTAGAATTAAACATATACAAGTGGTTTAAAGGGGAAGGGACAAAGGAAAAGAGGCAAGTAATGAAACATGCGATGTAACACATTTCCTACCTTGGATAAATTAGGAGCAAATATTTACACATTTGGCTACCCTCCTAACATTCCACACTTTGCCATCTTGAGTGACAATACTGTTGTGATTAATCTTAACAACTTTGATGGGTCTACCAAATTTAGTTTCTCCTTTAAGTAAAATTCCCGGTCTACGTATTCTGACCCAATCTCCAACAACAAACTGAGTTTGTTTCACTCTCATCCGAACATCATAATGGTGTTTACTTCTCTCTTGTTTTTCTTTCACTCTAAGGGCCACATTCTCTCTCTTCACCACAGAATTACCGACATTCCCAACATTCTTCTTCTTAAACCACCAGGGACACAACTTGGAGAAGGGCTCCCTTCCTTTTAACAATTTGAAGGGCGAAACTTCTGTAGTGGAATGGGGTGTTATGCAGACAGCCACAACTTCTCTCTTAATTTGTCCTTCCACTCAGACCCAAAATTTCGTGCCCACAGAATGTCTTGTTTCAAAACTTTATTGTATCTCTCTACCTGACCATTACCTTGAGGTTCGTTACAAGGCTGTGGTAACATGACGAATATTGAAAAACTTAAGAAAGTCATCCATCTCACGAGATTTCATCTGTACTCCATTGTCTGTAATCAGAACCTCTGGATAACCTTCGCGGGCAAAGACTTCCTTGAAAAATGTGATTACATTACTAGAGTTGGCATGTGGTACAAGCTTAATTTCAGGCCATTTAGAGTGATAGTCAACCATCACCAAGGCAAACCTACAATCGTGAGGTAAGAAATTAAAAGGGCCAGCAATGTCAAAACCAATTTTTTGCCTTGGGAACTCAGGCCATTCCACGGGAATAAGGGGAGCAGAGTTACATTTCAACATCTTCTCACTGTTCACACATTCGGGGCATTCTCTCACAACTCTGTCCACAAACCTGTCCAAACCAGGCCACCAAAACACAGATCTGATTAACCTTTTCATGGAAGACATCCCAAGGTGTCTTTCGTGAGCTACAGATAATATGTGGTCATGAAGAGACAAGGGTGGAATGCATTTCCCTTGTCGGAACACGAGATCCCCTTCAATAACAAGTTCACTCGATATCTTGCAGAAAGGAAATAGATCCGCTGAAATCTCACTCTTGGAAGGCCAACCTTTGCTAGTATAATCCATGACTTTAAGAAGTACATCATCTCCTTCCACAGCACTCCTCCACATGGTTTCAGAAATAGTATCAAATTTCCCGGACACAACTTCACAAATGTTGGCCACAACCTCCTCATCATCACGCATTTCATTCGAGTCACAAGGGAGTCTTGAAAGACAATCAGCAGTAACGTTGATTTTCCCTGGGACGTATTCCACTACAAAACTGTATTCTTGTAAGCGAGACATTAATCTAGCTATGCGGGCAGTGGCACTGAGACCTCCCCCGGGAGACAAAATAGCAACTAGCGGTTTATGATCCGTTCTCAAAACGAAACGTGCACCCCAAATGTAGTTGCGAAAGTGTTCTACTGCCCACACGCAGGCCAACAACTCCCTTTCGATAACAGCATAACGCCTCTCTGTGAGATTAAGGGAACGGGAGGCAAATGCTACGTTCCACTCTTCTTTACCAGCAAGCTGAGACAAAACTCCTCCTAAACCATATAGATTCGCATCCACAGTGAGTATGCACATCTTATTCATACTATATGGTTTTAAAGTGGGTGCAGTTACCATCTCTGCCTTGATGCTCTCAAAAGCTTTTTGCTGTCTTTCTCCCCTCACAAAATCAACATTTTTCCTAGAAAGTTCTCTTAGAGGTTCCATCTTGGAGGCAAAATTTCTAATGAATTTGCTATAATACTCACAAAGCCCTGAAAAGGAAAGAAGTTTATCTTTAGAGTCAGGAGCAGGTGCTTTCAAAATAGCATCAATAAGAGATCTTTTGGGTACTACACCTTCTTTTGACAAGGTGTGTCCTAAATACTCTACAGAGTCTTGGTACAATTTACACTAGTCTAACCATACTGTTTTAGGATACCGCACACTTTTCTAAGATGAACAGTATGTACATTCTTATCACACGAAAATATCAAAATATCATCCTGGAAGCATTTTACGAATGACTCCATCCCTTTAAAAAGAGGACACATCGATCTTTGGAAGACGGAGGCAGCAGAAGCTAGTCCAAACGGCATCCTTTTGAATTGGAATAGGCCCTGAGGAGTGAAAAAGGCAGTCATGTGGCGTGATTCCTCAGCAAGCTCTATTTGGTGGTACGCAGATCGAAGTAGAGAAGATGGTGGCACCTCCAAGCATGCTCACGACTTCGTTAATATTTGGCAAGGGATGACAGTCAACTAAAATGTTTGCATTCAAATCTCTGAGGTCAATGCATAGTCTCAATGATTTATCAGGTTTGCGTGCTAAGACAATCGGAGAAACCCATTCTGATGATTCCACTTCCTCAATAACACCCCCTTCCAACATTTCTTTCAAAGCATCTCCCAATTCTTCTCTTACATTAATAGGAACATTTCTAAGTTTTTGCTTGACATGAGACGCTCCTTGTTTATGTTTAATTAAATGGGTAAAACCCTTGAGTTTTCCTAATTTTCCAGAGAAAACTTCGGGAAACTCCTCTTCAATTAGTTTGCCATCAGTACTGTCTTCAACAATCAGAACAGGTTCTTTGTTGCGAGGATTAAGTATTATTCCCAATCTCCACTGGTCCCTCCATCCTAAAACATTTACTCCCTTTTTTGCCACATACAATTTTATGAAAGCAGTCCTCTCCTTGAATGAAATATCAGAGGCAACATATCCCATGAGGTCGATGGTGGAACCATCAAAACTCTGAGCGATGACATCCGAGGGACACAAATCATTAACAGACACAGATTTACCAAGTTTCTCATTGAAATAATTTTCTGTAACAATTGACCATGGAGAACCTGAGTCTGCCATAAGTTCTAACTCCTCATTTAAGAAACGAACAATGCACTTAGGAGACTTCAAAACATCACCTTCAACTGCACAAACATCGGTAATAGATACCACGATCCCATTTTCTTTAGTGGAATCATCATCTCTAACACACGCACACCTCACACACGAGACTTCATTACGTCTCGCGGGAAACATCTTTCCTTTGTTAATTACTCTCTTCTTATCATCCTTACAGGAACTGGCAAAATGACCTACTCTGCCACATTTAATACATTCCTTACCAATGGCAGGACAAAATTGAAAAGATGCTACATGGGTGAGACTCCCACATCTATAACATACTATATTTTTGTCATTCTTCTTTCCAGGTTGAGGAAATTTGTGAGAATCACTCACAACACACCCTTCATCAACAGTTTTGTCATTCTTGGAACTTACTTCTTCAATCGTCTTCATCCATTTTTCAGATTGCTCAAAAGCTTTAGCAGTAGCAATTGTATCATGCAAGTTAGGATTTCCTAAAACCCACAGTTGTTCTTGCGTTTTTTTGCTCTTTACATTGACTATTATTTGATCTCTGATCATCTCATCAGATATAATTCCAAAATTGCATGAAACGACAAGAGATCTAAGAGCAGTTAGGAAATCATCAAAGGATTCTGATTCCTTTTGTGAGCGTGTGTAGAATTTATATCTATTTAGCGCAATACTGGTCGTGGGCTTAAATCTAGTTTCCATACGTGCTAACGCCTCCTCGAAAGTACTTAACTCACCCTGGACAACAGGTAGGGTCCTGAATACTGATTGACCCTCCGACCCTAAACAATGGAGAAGAATATTTTTTTTTCTCTCATTGCCCATTCTATCTCCGTCAATGGCCTTCATGTAAGTTAAGAACTCCTCCTTCCACCTAGACCAAGAAATAGGAGGATCGCCCTTTATCTGTAAAAACTTTGCGGCAGGTTCAAATTGCATACTTACACCCCCAAAATCTTATAGATGCACAATTGCTTATAAATGCACAGTTGCACGAATGAGTAAATTAATGCACAAAAATATCACAAAGTCAAAGAAAACGTTTGTATAAAATAAAGCTAAACAAGACCAAATGGGTCACATGATGGTAACTCCCATAGTAGATGAAAGTTTAAATTCGATGTAAGAATGCTGCGGAAAAAAATGTAAAACATAAAGTAAATAACTCACAAAACCTCAACACTGTTCATAGCCGTGCACATCGGCGCGATATGCAAATATTCTTTACTGATACACAGTCGTGTGTATCGACAAGTGCAGAAGCCTTCAATTGTGACAGGAACTCTTGTGTGCAGTCGTGCACATCGACGCAGGGTAAATAGACGTGAATGTCCAAAGTCAGGCGATGTCTTGGACAAAATGGCTGCATGTCACGTAACGTGATGACGCGATGGTACGTCGCGTAACATGATGACGTGACGGCGTCGGGAACAGGCTTCTTCTACGTGTGGGGCGAAGCTTGGCAGCCGGAGATTCTTCTCCTCGATCACGCGTCTTCTTTGTCTTCGGACATGGAATTCCTCTTCCTCGATGTCCGTGAAGTCGCGTGTGCAGCAGTTGCCGATTTTGAAAAAGGCGGTAAGCAAAATATGTTGAAAATGTTGAAATGGAATATTTTCGCCGCAGTACCAGGTAGAAAATCCAGAAAACGACAGTGGTGGATTGTATAGGAAAACAAATCCAGTGTAGTAAGCAAGCAATCCAGTAGAGGTAAATTAAGGTTTGATCCCAAAGTAGTGGTACCACTCCTGTGCCTGGAAATGTAGCAGGTACCTTCGGTATAACTCGTCGCCAGTGTAAAATCCAAATAAAAGAAGCGAAATCCAGAAATGATAAGAAACAGGTTTAATCCAGCAGGCACAGTACTCTCTTCATCAGAGGCAGGAACGACAATGACAAGATTCTAGTTCTGAGTAGAATCTATGCCAACAACAAGGCATGTGCTAGAATTAAACATATACAAGTGGTTTAAAGGGGAAGGGACAAAGGAAAAGAGGCAAGTAATGAAACATGCGATGTAACACCACCCTCTGGGATTGAAATTAAGTTTAAAGAAAGCCCCCCCCCCCCTTGAGCCTTAAAGCCCCTGGAACCCTATCCCCCTAGAGCTGCATCAATTACTCTGTCCTGGGAA
Source organism: Calotriton arnoldi (assembly GCA_963921515.1). Lineage (NCBI taxonomy): Eukaryota > Metazoa > Chordata > Amphibia > Caudata > Salamandridae > Calotriton > Calotriton arnoldi. Next base: position 615,905 of record CAWUFW010001721.1, on the reverse strand, counting down.
GCCCATCCCCGGGACAGAGTAGTTTCCCTGACCGCACCACACTAGCACAGGCAGGGACACATGTATTCTCCCACATGGTTGGAGCATTTTAAAACTCCCGCAGGGTGAGAGTAAACATGCCTTCCCTGCCTGCAGTAGCATGGGCAGGGAAAGCATGTCTGCTCCCAGCTGGTGGGAGATTTAAAAATGCTCCCGCCAGGTGGCAGCTCACTTCTATTTCCCTGCCCGCACTCCTGTGTGCAGGGAAACATTCGATATTGCTCCAGTCTGAAGATAGCATGCAAAAAACAGCTTCTCCCTCCAGGCGGGAGCACTGCAGGCTCCCACACTCTGGGGGGAGCCTGCTGGGGCCACGGGGTCCTTGGGGCTTTCCCCATTGCCCCAAACTTGCTGCTCAGTGGGTGTCCCAGGTGGGCACTGGGGCACCCACCTATAATTAAGGCAGGCCCCAGAGGATGGTGTCCCCGGGGCCATAATACACTCGGGGGAGGAATGTGCTTCCCCCTCCCCTTTTTTTTGTGTTCAAATATTTTATTGTATTTGAGAGAAAAGAGGGTATACAATCAGAAAGAAAAATACTGCAATACAATATGCTTGAAGTGGTATACAATGCACATGACAACAGAATGAAAATCATATAACAATAGTCACAAATAGATGTTGAGCAAAGAAATGTAGGCGTAACAAAGAGAAAAACGTAAATCAACACTTTCATAAGCTTGCTCCACGTTAAGTTGCAACAAAGGGCAAATTTCCTCTGGAACATTCGGTTGGTAAAACAAAATATATTGTGCATTAAAGTATGTATCGCCTGTTAGTTAGAAAAAGAGGAGCAAATAGGAAGGAGAAGACTAGGAAAGAAAGGAAGGGATTGCAGTGAAGGGATATCTGCTTCATCTACATAAGGAGAAATCTCAGGAAGGAGGTCCAAAAGGATGTTGAGCCACCAGGCCCTGAGAGCTTAGTTCCATATAGTTATCCATGAAGCGCCAGACCGTGCTAGCAATGTGAGGCGTAAGTTGTTTACTCAAGAGGAGTGAGTGTGCTCCTCAAAGATATGACACCCAAGCCGACCACGTGTGTTAAGATAAGTGTTGAAAATATTTCCATTCAGAAAGTATGACTTTAACTGCAACAGTTAAAAGGAAATCCAGCAGCGCTAAGTCCATAATGTCAAGAGGCAGAGGAAATTGTGCTGCCCAGGGGCCCAGCATAATCATAGGAAACAAAAGGTTAATGGGAGTATTAAAGATTATAGACAAATGTTTCTGTATAGGCATCCAATATGAATCTAATAATGTACATTTAAAGAACATATGTTGGTAGGTGCCAGGTTCTAGATTACAGTTCCAACAGGTGTCCATATCTCATAAGTGTAAAAGGTTCATCGTGAAAACGTTCGATTGAATGAGTGATGGAGCAATTTTATGGCATGAAGTGGATTTCCCAATCAAATGGCAAGTATCAGAAGAGATGTGTTGACAGACTTCTTTGTCGAATTGTTTTAACCATTTGGCACAGCTAATCGTGGGCTGCGGGGAGGGAGGAAGAGACAAACATTTGTAAATTTTGGAGTCTATGTGTCCCGAACGTTGCCAGAGGCCAAGATGTGTGACTAGTGCAGTGTTCATAAAGAGGATAGGTTCAATATTTTAACTTTGATTTTAAAAAATATGTAAAAGTTTATAGTATTGAGATTGTATATCCCCGATATGTTAGAGACGGGAAGCGGGTCGTGATTGGTGTCGTAAAGATCTCTAACTAATCTGATACCTTTGGAAGCCCCTTCAGAAGCAGTACTGGGTTCGACATCAGTAATGAGCTTAGGGTTGAGCCATAATGATGTCCATCTGGTCTTATAAATGGGTGTGGCAAAACGTCTATCAAGGCTTCTTAGCGCATGAGCCGTATCAGAAATAATACGTTGAGAGTGTGTTGGCGTGAATTTCGACATTGTGACAAGAGAGGCTGTATTAAAAGGAAAGCACAGTTCTCGATCAATGTGTATATCCACGGTGGAGTATTAGGGAAATCTGGAAGAAACCAGGTAGCCCCTTGGGTCGCTAAAAAAGCTGTATGATATAGTTTCCAGTTCGGAAGATTACAACCCCATAAAGCGAGCGGTTTCCTGAGAGACTTTTAGGAGATCCATGCCCTCTTGTCACTCCATAGAAATCTAGAGGTGAGTTTGTCAATTTCTTGTAAGAAAGAGGAGGAAAGATTCAGAGGGAGCATGGAAGATTTTACTATTAACTATTGGGGTAATCATCTAAGTGTCTGTAGTCTACCCCAACAGGAAATATATTTGGGCGACCAGGCCGAAAAGAGATCTTTCACTGTGTTGATAGTGTGAGATTCGTTGAAAAGTACAGTGTCTGTAAGGTCCCTGCAAAACCAGATTCCCAAATATTTGAGATGTGTGGATTGCCACTTAAGGCCCGAATCACCTAGCTGAGAAGGAAGGCAAAGTGGATTTAAGGGGAACACGTCTGTTTTGTCTTCATTGAGGGTATAGCCAGAGACTACTGAAAATTCACATGTAATGTTAATTATGGAAGGGATTGCTGATCCGACATCTTCAGGGAAGATGAGGACATCGTCTGCGTATGCAGCCATTTTGAATGTGCGTGCACCGAATTTGAGTCCTTTGCTACCCGGGTCTGCATTAAGAAGCCTAAGTAATTTTTTTTTCAAAATCTCTTTATTGTTTTTAAACGAAATGAGAAAACCATGAAATAAACATAACTTTAAGCAGCAAAAAGAGATCACCAAACAATAGTATATTCCACATTGACTGGGAAAAAAGATCTTCCAGATAACACACATGGGGTAGAATAACTGAGTAAGTTGCGGTAGGGATAGATTCGTTGCAGCAGTATTTCTAGGCTGTAAGTGTGTCCTGTTCCCCTCATGTGATGGGGTGGGTCCCACATCTAAACCCCTATAAGAGCGCCATCCCGCCCAGATCTTCTCCTACTTACGTGGGCAACCCCTCCCTTGATATATCGGCTTCTCGTTTATCATTCACCAGTCTATTTCCCGCTCCCAATCCCTCACTGTCGGGATCCCTGCCGCCCCCCACAGCCGTGCAATATTCAGTTTGGCTACTATAAGGCCTAGTGATAGCCAGATCTTGGCATATTTTGGTGGCGGTTCCTCTCCCCAGATTTCGCTGTTTTTTTTTAGGGGGGGGCTCCATCGTAACCTCCCCCATGATTCTTTGTAATTCTATCCAGAAGGTTTAGATCACTGGGCATGCCCATATGGTGTGGAAGAAGGTCCCTCCATTCCCACAGCCCTGAAGACAAGAAGCCTAAGTAATTGGTCATTGGATAGAAGAAAGAGTAAGGGTGAGAGAGGACATCCTTGTCTCGTTCCTTGGTCAAGGTCAAAAAAGGGGGAGGTCGTGCCATTAATTCTAATATTAGCTTTGGGGTTGGCATAGAGCGCCATGACCTTGTTAATAAAGGGGCTACCAAGGTTATGTGATTCCAGAACCACTTGTAAAAAAGGTCAAGACACCTTGTCAAATGCCTTCTGCGCGTCAAGAGAAATTGCCACTGTTGGTTGTGAAGAGAGACGAGCTTTCTCCAAGATGTGACAGAAAGTACGAATGTTATCCCTTGCAAGTCTACCTTTGACGAAGCCCGTCTGCGAGTTATGGACGAGTTTAGGAATGTGACTTTCCAGTCTGCCTGCTAGTATTTTTGCAAAGATTTTTTGCCTCCATGTTCAATAAAGAAATGGGGCAGAATTTTTTGGGATCCGAATGATCGTTACCTTCCTTGGGTATGACCACTATGGTAGCCTCAACGGCTGTTCCTGAGACCTTACCCGACGAAACATAATGGTCAAAAATATTTTTAATATACTTGATGAGCAAGGCAGTAAAGGTCGTTTAAAAGGCGATGGGATAACCATTCGGGCCAGGAGCTTTCCCTGAGCAGGTGGCTGTGATAATCTCCTCCATTTCAACTGGTCGTCCCAAACTCAATTTGTCTTCTTTCGATACTGTAGACATGGGAAATAATCGAGAAACTTCTGAGAAGCCGATTTAACGCAGGTCTTTTGCGGGGTATACAATTCTTTATAGATATCGCAAAATACTTCAAGGATCTCCTGGGTACGGAATTATTCTGAACCATCCTTATCCGTAATATGAGTAATTTGCGAGGTATTGGTATTGCCAAATTTGAGCATAGATGCTAGTGATTTACCGGCTCTATTACGTAACACCAGTTAACGAGATTTTTGGATGTGAATCCCAAAGTAGGCTCTTCTACTGACTATGGAGTTGATTGAGTACTTCAACTGTTTTATGTCTTGGAGGAGAGGGTTTTTGCTTGAATGTCTGTATAACTCTTCTTTCCGTTTAATTTAGTCTCCCAAAGATTGAAGGGTTCGCTTAATGTCGCCATTCTTTTTAGACATGTTTTAATTATTTGACCCCTCCTGCCTCATTTGAACGCATCCCACAGTATTACCGGAGAGTCAACCGATTGTTCGTTTTCTCTGAAAAAACAGTCGATCTCAGTGTTAAGATCCACGATGTCAGCATCATTGTCTAAAATCTCCATATTTAAGCATCCGTTTCTGCTCCCTTTTGTATCTGTGAGGCTAAGAATAGACAACAAAATCGCTGATTATAGTATCCGATATGTTTTTAAGAAGGGAGGTGTTGACAAGAAGGTAATCAATGCGAGAAAAGCTTGAGTGAGGAGATGAGAAGAATGTGAAATCACTACCCGTAGGGTTATGAAGTCTTTAGGCATCTAGAAGATTATGTGAAGTGCACATATTAAGCAATTGTTTGTGTGCCCTAGGAACGCTGAGTGTCTATCCAGAGTAGGGTCTAAAGAAAGGTTAAAATCTCCTACAATCATTTTAGAGCCATGTGGAATATCTGAAAGTTTTTTGTTAATTGCACGCCAGAAGGTAGGATCATCCGCATTAGGGGCATATATATTCATAACATATAGTTCCTCCACCCCATTGGTTAATCGTATAAGTAGCCATCTACCACTAGTGTCATGTTCAGCTGCAATTATGGATAGGCCCGACTTCTTAGAGATAAGAGTGATGACTCCAATTTTCTTTCCACTCGCTTTGGCCCCCTCCCCTTTTTAATGTCATGGGGTCCTGGGCTCTAAAAAGGTTCAAGGAAGGGTGCTGTGCAGCCCCCTTTCCCCTTTTTTTTAAATGGATTTTGGCCCAGGGGATGGGGTTCTGGGGCCTAATAAGGCTCGGGGAGGGGGGGCCCACACGACACCCCTCCCTTTTATATTGACTTGCGGCCCTGGCGATGGGGTTCCCTAGCCTAATAAGGCTTTGTGAAAGGGGCTACGAAGCGCCTTCCACTTTTATTATGGGTTTTGGCCCTTGGGAATGGGACTCAAGGGGCCTAACAAGGCTTGGGGAGGGAGGCCATGCAATTAAAGTAATATTTAATTATGATATGTCAATCCAACCCCTGCTGCACACCGCCTTTGAATGTGCTCAGCGGGGGGTTGGCTGCAGGGCCTGTGACCAACCCCCCACATGCAGCCAACCTCACCAAAGGCAGCCAACCCCACACTGCACATGGCCTTCGGCTGTGCGCGGCGGGGGGTTGGCCATAGGCCCTGGAGACCCCACCCCCAGGGCCTTTTTATTACAGGGTGAAGGAAGTGGCCCGATTAGGGTCACCCGGGTCACTCACGACCACCTCTCAGCCTTCCATACCAAATGAAGAGTCGGTCAGACAGTAGAGAATACAAACCAATATCTGTTTATTCAGGTACACTCAGAGTGGAGCCCAGTCTGCCCAGTCGCTAGGAGTGCTGCAGAGGGACTGACATCAGCAAGCATAAAGATACATTATGTACATTTCAGAACCAATGAAGGCACGCCCACTGTGGAATTTTCCAAGCAGATGCAGCAAAACAGTGAAGTACAAAGAATACGTTTCGATTCTGAGGCCGGGCGCACACTATCTACTACTCAAGGTCGCTCTGCCCGTGCCCGCCACTAGACAAGTGGGAGAAGGCCTCTATCTAGAGGGAAAGGTATGCGCTAATAAGAACAGTGCATTCATTAGTGAAGCAAAACTCAGCCTTGGAGAAACACAAATCAACAGAGGCCTTTTCTCTGAAATAGCAAAGTATAAGTTTCGATTTTAACTAAAAATGGCGCCGGCATAGAAAATGGCGCCGCGAATGCTAATATACATAGAACAATGCGCAAACATGAATTTTTCTATTCTAACAAGGGGAAGGGGGACACACGGCACACCATCCCTGAGACTCTTTAGGCCCTGGGGACCCCATCCCCCTGGGTATTGCATATATGTTAAAAGGGGAGGGGGACCACCGCCCAAACCCTTGTAAGACTCTGGGGACCCCCATCCCCGGGGCCACTTATTTAAATAAAAGGGGGGCCAGCTGCCCCCTTCCCTGAGCCTTGTTAGACTTTGGGGACCCCATCCCCCAAGGCCATTTGCAAAAAAAAGAGGAGAGTGCCCCTCCACCTGAGCCATTATTAGCCCCCGGCCCCCTCAGCAGGACCACTTATTTAAATAAAGGGGTGGTGGACTGCACCCCCCCTTCCCAAGCATTGGGCCTTGGGGACCCCAATCCTCAGGGCCATACAAATATCTAAAAAAGGGGATGGGGCACGCGGTCTCCCCTCCCAAAGCCTCTTTATGCCCTGAGGACCCCATCCCCCAGGGCCGTGTATTTTTATAAGGAGAGGAGGGCCCCCCTGCCAAACCGTCATCGACCCCGGGTACCCCAACCCATGGGGCCCACATTTGTAAAAGGTGGGTGTCTTGCTGCCCACCCAGGGCACTCACCATACTGTTGTTGGGGCCGCAGGAGGGAGCGCTAAGGCCCCCGCCACATCAGCCAGCTCCCAGCATGTAGCGGGAGCCAGCATTGCTCCTGCCCGCTGGGAGCAGCTACTAATGCTGCTCCCTATGGGGAGGAATATTTTGATCTGCCTTTGGAGGCTCGGAGAGGGGGGCACCTGGACTCCCACCCCATAGAAACAAATTTCAGGTGTGGTCCCCAGGGCATAAGCTTTATAAATGCTGCCTGACCAACATTTTTTCCTTTTTTGATCCAACTGGATCACTGCATTTTTTGCTGATTTGTTTTCTTTTTGGCCTGGGTGGCAGAGGGGTCGGTCTGTCTGGGCCCCCCATGGGACCTAGGGGGACAGGGTATCCCTACCCTGCCTCCTTATATTATTTTTTAACTTCAGGACAGGGGACTAAGTCCCCGAGACCTGTAATGGCTGCCTGCAACATTTTTCTCATGTTGCTGGCAGCCAATCAGAGTGTTCACTCCTGCTGAAGTCTGACTTCCACAGGAGCGAGATGGCCCAAGGATAATAAAGCTCCTTGGGCCAATCAGAATGCTCTATTTTTAACTTGGCTCTCCCGCGAGAGTCTCTCGAGACTCTCGCGGACCCAACCGTCCAGATATACAATTATTTTTGTCCTTTAATTTCTCAAAAACTACTGAACTGATTTACACCAAATCAGAAAAAGCACAATCTGCGGACAAAAATCTAGCTTCCTGCCGAATTTGGGTAATTTCATTCAGCAGTTTTTTAGGTAATATATAACAAATAACGGTAAAGCTACATTTAGTGTGCGTATAGTGGTAAAATGTGGTAAGGATTATTTTAGGGTTCAGGGATGGGTAGTGGTAAAGGGTGGTAAGAGTAATTTTAGGGTTATGGGGTGGGTAGTGGGAAACGATGGTAAGGGTAATTTTAGGGTTAAGGGATGGTAAGGGAAATGTTAGGGTTTACAGGTGGGTAGTGGCAAAGGGCCGTAAGGCTAATGTCATGTGTATATATATTTCTGTGTGTGTATTTTATAATATATATATAATTGTTTTGTTTTTTCATTGAAAAACCCAAAGGTTACAGGGACGTTATAACTTGGGAAATAGAATTTAAAAAAACGTAGAGGGGGCGTGGCCAACCGCCGAGGAACATGGCCGCACTTTGAGGCGGCTCTGCCGAGCACACCTGTTCTGGGGCTGATCCGTACATCTATCCGGGATTGCTGAGCTTTAAATGGCGATGTTGTGCCCACGAACCCTACGAAATCCTTTAGAGCTGACGATCGGCTGAATTGACGGCGGAATGGCCGAGATCTGATCTCTGGCGAGATTGGCCTGGAGGTGCTGCCTCGACGGTGGGGGAGGGGCGCGCGTGCCCCGGCACGCAAAGCACAATCGACTCCCCGGGGCTGCATAGCCGGTGCGGCCCGTGGGGGACAACGTCCCACTGCCAAGTGACGGAGGAGTGGAGAGTGACGGCCGGTTCCAGCGGGGCCCCAGGACAGCAGGGACCCCGACGGACGAAACGCCGGCGAGTGAGCGGCTCTGATCGGAGTAAGCCCTGAGGCGGAAATGTCGCAGAGAGCCCTGCGCCGCAGAAACCTGCCCACAGAGTGCTGAGGAGGTGAGCGGTCCCAACGGACATTGCCGGCCCTCCCCGGGCCCAAGTGCTGAGAGGCAACGAGTCGCTAGTCACGACATACCTGAAACCGAATAGACTGTCAAAATTTTTCACGGTCGAGAGAGCGCATAGAGTACCGGGGGCCAAGCTGAAACCTGGGGCCCCCCCAAGACCTATAGTTTCGAGGATGTTTAACTATAGGGATAGAGACACCATCCTGCAAACGGCTCGGTCAGCACCGCCGATCGAATTCCAAAATAGCAGGGTGACTTTCTTCCCGGACTTTATGCTCAAGGTACAGTGGCAGAGGCGCAGCTTTTTGGAAGTAAAGAAAAAATTGCGAGACAAGAATGTAAAATATGCGATGATCTTTCCAGCCAAATTAAGAGTGGAATCAGAAGGAAAGGTCTGGTTTTTCGCTACTCCTGAAGAAGCTTGGGACTGGCTGGACGGATGGCGACAGGCCGGGAGGAGGGGTCACCAAAACCAACGATCCGGACAAGAGCAGCTGCAGGGGGCGCAGGGCGCAGGATCCCCGTCGAGAGAACACGAGGCAGTGGAAGGAGACAAATGAGAACTGGTCTGTATAACTCAGGGTAATTGTGGGGGTCCCGCGGCCACTCCATTCGGGGGCCGGGAAACGGCTGATATCTTCAGTCAGACAACCTGCAGGGGCATGACACGAACTAGAAAACTACATTGCCATTGTATGACTGTAAGTTGTTAGTCAATGGAGTAATTTACGACAGCACCGTGACACTTATTCAGTGATTGACTCTAACATTCCGAACGGGTGTCAGGTTGGGCACACGCACCTTAAGTTCCAGGGGTGGGCGATAGGCACTCTGCAAGTTTGGGGTGGCGGGAGGTTCTGATACCGCCATGCAGGGAGGCAGGGAGGGGGGCACAGTTAACTATGTTTAGGGGGGCAGGATCCTGCGCACTTACATTTTTTGCTGCGACATGTAACCAATACAAATCCTTGAAGACAACACATGTTAGTGCCAGGAGGGGGGGGGGGAGGGATGTTTCTATGGTCAGTTAATTAACAGTTCAGGCGAGATGGATAATTCAGAAGATACTGGTGACGATTTAATGACTACGGTCGATAAGGTGGCATTGACGCATAACAGTACGAAATGGGTAGTGAGCGTTGCGCAAACTGACGGGGCCGGGTGGAGGCTCCCCTCGAGCCCTCAGTATCGTACCCTAGGCAAGTATGGATCCAACAGTTAAACAGGGGCTCCGATTGTTGTCTTGGAATGTAAACGGACTGGGGGATAAGATCAAGAGGGGAATCGTGCTTCAATATCTAAAGCAAAAGAAACAATTGATGGACGGAATGCTGGACAATGCAAACATTCACCCCCAGTCACAAGGATCTGGGTTAAATCCATCATTCTTTTGCTCACCACACCACCCCAGTTTGGACCCAGCCATATGCAAATCAGTCTTGACCCTGTTCCTTGTGGGAACAGTCCAGCCCGAACTGCCAAGCCAGGTCCTCCCTGGACCGGAAACAAGCATCCTAGGACCGGTTTCAGGGCATCACCCTTCTTCAGCCAGGCTAGCTTGAATCCAGTGGTGTAGTGAGCACGGGACCCACGTCTGGGCATACCCTTCCCACTTAGGGCGACAAATGCAAAAGAAACAATTGATGGACGGAATGCTGGACAATGCAAACATTCACCCCCAGTCACAAGGATCTGGGTTAAATCCATCATTCTTTTGCTCACCACACCACCCCAGTTTGGACCCAGCCATATGCAAATCAGTCTTGACCCTGTTCCTTGTGGGAACAGTCCAGCCCGAACTGCCAAGCCAGGTCCTCCCTGGACCGGAAACAAGCATCCTAGGACCGGTTTCAGGGCATCACCCTTCTTCAGCCAGGCTAGCTTGAATCCAGTGGTGTAGTGAGCACGGGACCCACGTCTGGGCATACCCTTCCCACTTAGGGCGACAAATGCAAAAGAAACAATTGATGGACGGAATGCTGAACAATGCAAACATTCACCCCCAGTCACAAGGATCTGGGTTAAATCCATCATTCTTTTGCTCACCACACCACCCCAGTTTGGACCCAGCCATATGCAAATCAGTCTTGACCCTGTTCCTTGTGGGAACAGTCCAGCCCGAACTGCCAAGCCAGGTCCTCCCTGGACCGGAAACAAGCATCCTAGGACCGGTTTCAGGGCATCACCCTTCTTCAGCCAGGCTAGCTTGAATCCAGTGGTGTAGTGAGCACGGGACCCACGTCTGGGCATACCCTTCCCACTTAGGGCGACAAATGCAAAAGAAACAATTGATGGACGGAATGCTGGACAATGCAAACATTCACCCCCAGTCACAAGGATCTGGGTTAAATCCATCATTCTTTTGCTCACCACACCACCCCAGTTTGGACCCAGCCATATGCAAATCAGTCTTGACCCTGTTCCTTGTGGGAACAGTCCAGCCCGAACTGCCAAGCCAGGTCCTCCCTGGACCGGAAACAAGCATCCTAGGACCGGTTTCAGGGCATCACCCTTCTTCAGCCAGGCTAGCTTGAATCCAGTGGATTCAAACTGGAATGGCATGGTGAGCAAAAAACGATGGATTTAGGCCCAGATCTCTGTACTGGGGTGAATGTATGACATTGTTCTGCATTCTGTCCATCAACTGTGTTTTTGCATTTGTCACCCCGAGTGGGACGGGTATGCCCAGAGGTGGGTCCCGTGCTCTCCATGCCACTGGAATCAAGCTATCCTGGCTGAAGAGGGGTGAAACCCCGAAACCGGTCCTAGGATGCTTGTTTCCAGTCCATGGATGACCTGGCTTGGCAGTTCGGGCTGGACTGTTCCCATGAGGCACAGGGTCAAGACTGATTTGCATATGGCTGGGTTCAAACTGGAATGGCATGGTGAGCAAAAAAACGATGGATTTAGGCCCAGATCTCTGTACTGGGGTGAATGTATGACATTGTTCTGCATTCTGTCCATCAACTGTGTTTTTTGCATTTGTCAATATCTAAAGCGTCACTCCCCTGACGTGATTTTATTACAGGAAACGCACTTACTAGGGAATGCATGTCAAGCAATGTCGAGGTGGGGATTTAAATTGGTAGCACACTCAGCTTTTGGATCTGGGTCTAGGGGGGTGGGGATACTGCTGCGGAAAACTTTTCCAATGACGATTGACCGCACTTGGACGGACAACCTGGGCAGATTTATAGCGACCTCGGGAACATCGGAGGGCTGTAAGCTTAACTTGGTCTCTGCCTATTTACCCCCGGGTCTACAAGACCAGGCATTCAAGGATCTTGGGAGTCTCCTTCTTGATTTGCCGGAGAGCAGATTAGTGATTGGGGGTGACTTTAATTCCATTGTCTCTGACTCCCTGGACCAATGGCCCCAGAGAGAGTTGCCCCCCTCCCGGTTGCAGTTCCATGGCTTCCTTGGAGCAATGGGCTTAGTGGATGTTTGGAAGGGGCTGCACCCTGGGGAACAGCAGTACACTTTCGTAGTATGTCCAGAATAGACTACATACGTCCCAAATAAATAGCATTAAGGAGGTGACCCACTTAGCCAGGGGTATCTCAGATCATTCGCCCATTTGGTGCCGATTAGAAGTGGGAGAGCCCACGATCGGCAGGACGGCTCCTATCAACCCGTGGTATCTTAAGATCCCCCAAATAAGGGACAAAATCATGCAGGACATGGAACTATATTTCCAAGAGAACGAGGGCTCAGTTGACTCGGCTTTGACATTGTGGGAGGCCTACAAAGCTGTAATCAGAGGGGTGGCCGTGGCTCAAATTGCGGGAAAAAGAGAAACGGGCAGGAATGGTCCGCTTAGAAGAAGAAATATTGCAGATGGAGGGACGGATCCGGGATGCCGACTCTGAGGAAGTACAACAGGCGTTACACGTAAAAACCAGGGAGTACACTGACCTGGCCACCGATGCTGCCAGGATACACTATATAGCAACACTTAGTAAAATCTATGATGTTGGGGACAAGGCCGGAAAACTACTGGCCTGGCTAGACCACAGAGACCAAGCGAATCGGGTAGTGGTGGAAATAGAGGTGGACTCGGGTAGTAGACTCACTGAGCCGCAAGAGATCGCGGATGCCTTTGGCCAATACTTTAAGACAGTCTATGCGTCTCAGACGCCGCACACGGAGGAGGAAGCAGCCTCCTTTCTGAGTGATATCTCGCTACCAGTCCTCACTGAGGAGGAGCGCTCCGAACTAGACCAGGAATTAAATAGCGCAGAGGTTGAAAAGGCCACTCAAGACTTGCGTGGGGGAAAGGCAACGGGTCCCAACGGCTTGCCCGTTGAGCTGTATAAACTAACCTTGGGTAAGACCGCACCCTACCTGACTAAAATGTTCCAGGACAGTAAGGCTGAGGGACTGCTCCCCGCAGATCAAAGGCTAGCAACAATCGTGGTTATCCACAAGGAAGGTAAACCTAAAAACAGGTGCTCCTCCTACATACCAATATCGCTACTCAACGGGGAGGCCAAGATATTGGCGAAAGTCTTGGCCACCCGCCATGCTAAGGGTGATCACAAAATTTGTGCACCCGGACCAGTCGGGCTTCATGCCTGCTAGAAACACCTCCCTTAATCTGCGAAGGCTACATGGGGTGCTAAGCCGAGCCAGGACAATAATCGAGGATGCGGTGGTGGTCTCTCTCGATGCGGCCATGGCATTCGACACAATCGAATGGCCCTACATGTTTGCAGTGCTTAGGAAATTGGGGCTTGGCCAGGAATATATTGGGTGGGTTCGGCTCCTGTACCAAAAACCACTGGCCCAAATAGTAGTCAATAATAGAAAATCCTGCACCTTCAAACTTAGTAGAGGCACTAGACAGGGTTGCCCCCTATCCCCCCTGCTTTTCGCCTTGACACTCGAGCCACTGGCAATGGGGATACGAAAGGACCCTGTTGTCAGAGGTCTCAGGTGGACTGAAGGATGGGAGGACCGCATATCATTATATGCAGATATCATCTTAATATTTGGCATCGCCTGCGGCCTCTCTAAATAGGATATGGCACATCTTTCTCGTGTTTGGCAGATTTGCCGGATATAAAATTAATTGGACTAATTCGGTGCTCTACGTCCTGAGTGGAGTGAAGCCTACGCTCCCTCAGGGATTCACGATTGCGGAAGCGAAGGAAGATTTCAAATACTTGGGAATCCGGGTCTCTACAGACCCATCCCGTTTTTATGAGCAGAACCTTCAGCCCCCTCTAAAACGCCTTTAGAACGATGTCCGGCACTGGAGGTCGCTCCCTCTATCCCTGTTGGGGCGTGCAGCCTCTTTAAAATGATGTCCCTTCCGAGATTTTTGTATGTACTACAGAATGCACCCCACCAGGTCGAATCGGAATACTTTAAAGAAATAAATAGGGTTCTTAGGGACCTGTTGTGGGACGGTAAACCACCAAGGATCGCCAATCAAAAGTTAACACTAGGATGGTTTGATGGGGGAATCGGCCTCCCGGACATTAAAAAATATTACTGGGCGACCCAGCTCGCTGCTATAAATCAATGTACATATAGGACACAGGGAGACCCGGGATTCCAAATGGATAGATGGCTCTTATCGGGGGGTGGCTTTGCAGGGGCACTATATTCCAGCCCAACAAAGATGAACCTGACAGGGCCCACGGGCCACGCGGTCCAGGTGTGGAGAGCAGCCACTAAAAGTCTGGGCTGGGAGGGCAGGATAACGCTTGCTACACCACTTTGGTATAATGACCAGCTGGGCATGTTGAGTCGCATTTGGGGATTCGACCGTTGGGACCTCATAGGTATCTCTTGTGTGGGTGATTTATGGAAGGCGGGTGATGTGATTCCCTTCGCCCAATTACAGAAGGAATATGAGCTGGCACACACCAAGCATTTTCGGTACCTACAGATCAGACATGCGCTACTAACTGTGCTACCAAAGGGGGAGTCCCCGCCAGAATCCTCCCCGCTTGCAGATAGGGTCTTAGATGGGGATCTCCCAGGGAAAGCCATATCGCTCATATATAAGAAGCTAATCAATAACATGACAGACCCTCTTCTCCGGCTGCATACAAAATGGGACTATGATGTTGCTGGGATTGATGACGAGGAATGGCTCGAGGCACTGGCCTCTCCTAAGGAGGTGGCCATTTCCTCAAGGCTCAGATTGATACAACTGAAGATACTACACAGAACCTACCTGGCTGGCCCATTGTTGGTAAGAATGGGGTATGACACTGAGGCAGGGTGCCCCAGGAACTGTGGGCCAGAGAGCACTTTTATCCATACTATCTGGGAGTGCATAATTATCCAGAGGTACTGGTCAGCGGTGGCGGGATGCATGGCAGACGTATTGGGACAACAGATTGATTGTAACATCAAGTTAGGTCTCCTGAATATCTGGGGCCCGACAGATTTAAATTCTAAGGCACGAATATGGGTAACTCTGGGGCTGATGGTGGCGAAAAGAAATATAGCACGGATATAGAAGGCACGGGACCCACCAGAGTTAAAGGAATGAGGAATGGACATGGACTGGTGTATGGTAACAGAAAAGGCCATATACGAGTCTAGAGGGTGCCCCACCAAGTGGACGCAGATCTGGGAGAAATGGAATAACTATAGGGGAGGGATATGCGAACCCCCACAGCCTAGAGGGGGAGTCGACGCGCTTGATTGGCTGAATGGGGAATCGTGATTAACATACTGTGTGAACATGCGCTTTTGTGTTTGCTGTCCGCCATGCACCACCGTAATACTGTATTTGTTTGCTTTTGTTTATTGTCTGAATTGGCTAATCTTGTCTTTAATAAAAAAGAATTTAAATTTAAAAAAAAAAAAGTAGAAATTCACAAAAAAACCAAAGGTTACTCGGACGTTACAGTTAGGTTCAAATTTTACACACGCAATACCATAGATATTCAGCAATTATAGTTATCTCAAGTCACTATAACTCGTGCCCTAAGGTAACTATAACTCACGCCCCGCCATGCACAGTTTTCTCATCAATAATTTCACTGCAAATGTTGTGGGTCTGTGAGTGGATGTGTGATGGTTCTCTGGGTCTGTGAGTGGATGTATTGGTGACTGTATGGGTGTGTGAGAGGGATTGTGAGTGACTATGGGTGTGTGAGTGGGTGTATGGATGTGTGAGTGGGTGTGTGAGTGGTTGTGTGGGGGTGTGAGAAAGTGTGAGTGAGTCTGCGATAGGGTGTAGTTTTTTTTAAATTGGACTCTGGATCCACGGATTTGTCGCATAATAACACAGGGTCTGTGTTGAGTGCTGCAGTGGATCAGCGCTCACCCAAAAAAAAACAGTTTGGGGCATTTTTTTGGCCATGATGGGGTCCCCCTCGATCAGTCCTATGGGGTCATAATACCTCTATCCTCAGCCCAATATCCTATTTCTAATTTACACCACCCCCACCCCTCCGGGGAACCTTGTCCCAATTGACAAAATGGCAAGCACTTTTCTCTCAGGTTTCGGTCAGCCAATCATGGATTGCTGTTGGCTTGTGGATCAGCTGATCCACAGCAGTGGTTCTGCGTCTCTAGATATACATACATGTTTTTTCATTAATAACTCCAAAACTACTGAACAGATTTACACTAAATTACAACAAGCATTCTTTCTGGACCAAGATCTAGCTTTCTGCCAAATTTGGTGTAATTCCGTTTAGCGGTTCAGGCTGTAGTTGTGTCTAAAATTCCTATGGGAAATTGCATTGGGAAAACGTGTTTTGGGCCCCCCACCTTTTTCTCGACCCCCATTTGACAAATCACCCTGAAACTTTCTGGACAGCAGCTGAAATGAGTAGCAAACTAGTCTTGAAAATGTTGTGAAGATTCGTCAAACTGCCAAAGTTATTAGCATGTGGGGTCTGTTATGGACTTACTCACTTACACATTTTATTCTCCTGGAATTGAAAACAAACATTGAAATACTGTGTTTTATGAATGCATGTATTTATAATGTAATGTGTGATGATTTTGGACAGTCATTTTAGTAAATTTGTTGTGAACTGTTGCCTGGCATTCTGCACTCAACACTGAAGCCAGTGTCAGATATTTTTGCACCCTCATATCCAGTGTACCCTTTCTCTCTAACAGCCTTTATTACTTTGTCTTCTGTTAGCAGAGTGTGTGTGCTCTCAGAGCATTAGGATCGTTGAGTACGTTTCTTAAAACTGTTCTATGAATATTTCCAGAGGCCATGTTTGTGTATCTTCAGGAAGGCTAATCATCTTCACTGTAGTCCTTCTTAGCCTTCTCTTAACATCTTCATTTATTTTGTATTGCTCTTTATTTCTGCCTCAGTTTTGTTCACCTTAACTTTCGGAGTATCAATTGAATCATCTATGGCTGCAGCTCTCTAAGAAGCTTCCTTCATTCCAAATTACTTGCATATTATCTACCTTTAAAGTCAAGGGGCCCGATTCACGAATGTACTTACGTGTAGTAAAGTTACAAGTGCAGAGTCTCCACACTCGTGGCGGAATCTGCGCACTCAGTGTGGAATCTTTGTACGACGCACTCTCTGCCGTGCGATGTGCAGAGATCCCTCCACAAATGAGGTGACTCCGCCATGAGTGCAGAGACTCTTCACATGTAACTTTACTACACGTAAGTGCCTTCACGAATTGGGCCCAGGTGTCTGTTTTGACACTTACTGAAATCACACTGGCCTTCAGCCTTTCAGTCAGTTGCTTTATTATAGTTGCATTCCAATGGCAAGCTTGGGCTGATAGTCACTCCTATTGGAGTGGCAGAGTTATTGGGGTAGTATTTCCTGTGATTTGGAGCATGTGAATGAACACAGTTTAGAATTCTTTACTCTTCTGTTTACTTTGTGTCTCTTCCTAGACAACCAAGATGTAGCAAATATGGTGAGATTTAGATAGAGCAAATTCAGGCACCATGATTAAGAGTTTAGTTGGGATACTAATAATTCTGTGTTGTTACCAATATCTTCTCAGGTAAAGCAAATCCTCAATAGGGTGGCAATGCTTTTCCTTTCTTCTTCAAGATTGTGGCCATTCCATGCGCGTTTTAAGAGCTTCTGAAGTTGTCGTTTTGGTTCCCCGAACCCAAGTCCTGGGGACATCCTGTACTTCCAACTAGCTGGGCCTAGATCTGTGCTGTGGCAACCACCTCCTGCTCTGGGTGTTTGACTTACCAAAGCGCAGCTCCGGAATATGCCTCCTGCAGCTTAGCCATATCTCTGCAGGGATCAGAACAAGTTCCAGATGTGTTGGAAAATGTAGTCATTTTATTTTAGTCAGCTCAGGAGAAGACCAGGCTTTCAAATATAGCAGGAGTTTTGAGAATTAATGGTGTGAGGTTTCCTAATACCATAATGCTGACTGCCCTCTGACAGTCCTCTTGCGTTTGTTCTATGTTGTATATGAGTATATTTGATCAAAATGGCACAACCCAAAAAAGTTTGGATACTCAATCAATATATTTAAATAGCACACCAAAACACATAAAAAACAATTCTTGTCTAAAACCCAAAAAGCATTAAGACCCTGTGGGTTCGAGGCTAGCTCAGACCTCTAAAATAGTTGAACTTTAAAAATTTTATAAGAGAGTAAAAATTCCCTGAGTAAAGTTTATGATGAGTGAGGCGTTTGTGACCATATATAGGAGAAGACAGAAGGTGAACTGTGAAAAAGGATTTGACTGCCACCAAATCGCTTGGCATTACACTGGATAAAAACCTTAACATGCAAACACACATCAACCTGTTGGCTAAGAATGCCCGCTTTCACCTCAGCTATCTCAGAAAAATGAAACCATTCATCGAGAACCCTGACATCAAAACCGCAGTTCAGGCTTTAGTCATCTCAAGGCTGGAGTACGGATGTACTACCCTCTCGGGGCTTCCCAAAATCTCAACATCTCCTTTAAAAGCCTGTCTCAATGCAGCAGCAAGACTCCTAACAGGATCTAGGAAATTTGACCACATATCGCCACACCTGAAGGCGCTCAACTGGCTACCCTATGAAGCTAGAATCCACCTAAAGATGGCTTGCATCACTCATAAAGCGCTCACCACAATACCCCCCAGTACCTATCCCAAAAACTTACCTTATCTGGAGGAAACAGACACTCTAGGAGCTCCAACAATCTACTCCTGAAACCCTCGCGTTTCAGCAAGAAAAATACCTCTAACAGAGCATTCTCCGGAGCGGCACCAAGAATATGGAACTCGCTACCTCCATACATCAGATAAATCTCCGCTACACCTCTATTCAAAAGGGAAGCAAAATCATTCCTGATGAGCAAATTCCTTCCGTAATTGCGCACAGGCCTCATCATATGGGGCCAGTCTCTTTTTCCCTGTCTTGAAAGGCACTGAACCAGGCTACGACTTCAAACTTGTCTCTACTCTCCCCTTAAAGACACCTTAGCCTCAATGACTTACGCGTACTCGAACTTGTTCCTTCTGACATTTCTCGTTTCTGTTACCTGCCGATCCTTGTTAAAAATATGTTGATGCTTTGTCTGCTCTGCTCTGGTAAATGTTTGTATTCTTACTATGCTTTCTCTGTAAATCGCTCTGATACCCTACCCTGGGTCTGGTTCACGTTGTAGAAAACTCTAAAAATAAAATAAAATAAATAAAAATCATTGTCATCAATTTAGGAGTCAAAAGATGTGCTAGAGGTTTGTGTGATGCACAAACCCTGAAAGACTTTGAGGTATCCTTCAATATCCATAAATTCTATTTTTTCGTGAAATAGTTTGTCCAGGCTTCCTACTCAATCGCTGCTTAGGACATAAGTGTACATCTAAACTCTGACATTTATAGCAAAGAAGGATTCTTTATTTGAATAACTACATGAGACTGTTTCAGAGAAAGCTCATCTTCCTGAACAAGGCTATGGACCTACACCAACTCAAATTCATCTCAGTTTGGTGAAGAGGGTGTACCAGCTAAAGCTTTATTCCTTGATAACCTTTCCACATATAGTGGTTTCATACAGATTTCTACGGTGGAACTTTAGAACCATTTCAACAGGGAGCTATAATGATAAGTTATTTTGTTACTAATGTACGTCTACGTCCAGCCTCTGTTGTTGATGTAGCAAAGATAAAAGCCTTGGTGAAGTTTGACGTGTCCATAGTTTGGTTACATTCTCTGTTTTAGCTTATTCCATTAGTTCAAGCAAGAAACTTAAACCTCAAGGATGTCCTTACACATTCTTGGAGATGTATGCCCCTCTGGTTTCTGTAAAACTTTCAGCAACCAGATGACTGCTGTTGAATCTGATATCATCCTCCATGACCTAATAGATAAGGGGCACAGCCTTCTTAATTGTTAATCACCAGGGTTTCTAAGTACTGCAGTTACTTTTCCTAGGTATGATAGAGAGAATTGGAACACGATGAGGGCACTCATGGAACTTTTTATCAGATTACATTGAGTTGAGTAAGAAGAATTGTATAGACCACTGCAAAGAGAATCACTCTTAGTTGGTCTCAGACCAAACACAATGGTGTTGTTTTGCACAGTACTTAATGCTGGAGTTTAGCCTAATCGCAAGTACTCAACATAATGGCAGATAACTAAACTTATGTGCATGGACATAAAGGGACCTATTTACAAAGGCAATTTTAGACATGTATATAGTCTCATTTTTAAACGTACTCCTGCACTTAGGGGTAAATCTACACTTTTGTGTTATTCACCATTACCAAGTGTGTATTTACATATAAGTGTAGACTTACATATTTCCACTCCCTAACAGCGGGGGATGGAGACATATAAAAGTAAATTTATAGGTGTAAAGTTACTGCTAGAAATTTTTTCAGGTAGGTGGAGAACTCCACCTCTGTGAGGGAGATTTCCCTATGCGAAATTATTGGGAATATATTTAAAGTTTATTATTCTTTAAAAATATTACAATATGTTTGTATAAAATATAGAATTTAAAATATTTTATCTTTTATTATTAACATAAACTAATAAAAAAAAAAATTCCAGAACTTTAACTCATTAAAAGAAATGTGTATTCATTAATTAAGTGATTGAAATATACTTATTTAATTGCTAAATAATATTTCTTCGCAATTAATTAAAAAAAACAAATCACCTATAGTAAAAAAAAAAAATTTAAGGTAATATGTATTTAATTGTGTTAAAAGTTATGTGTTGAATTAATTTAAATTACTTAAAATGTTTTACCAACGGTTTAAAATATTAATTTTATTTTATTTCAATTTGATTTTTGAATTAAATGTATTGCATTTTAAGCTAATAAAGTAAGTGTTTAAAAATTATACATATTTTTGGCATTAAACAAAATAAATATATTTGTCAATTTGAAATAATGAATTATTTAACAATATTTCCCACAGGTGTGTTATTTTAAGTCCCCACCTCAATTATTTTCAAAGAGTGTGTTGAAGTACATGCAAGTGGCCATGTGTGGTGCTTGACTTGCTCCAAGGTGGGACTGGAGTATATTTACATCGGTTTTGCCACCTTTAGGGCTGTAGTAACTTTAGAAGTGTAGTTTGTGAATAGCAAAGTGATTACTCATTTGTGGGTTGGTGTTGGTAACACCCTGTTCTTTGCCTAAACCCCCATTTCTTTTCCCTAAGCCCATCCACCATTTTGTATTAGGTATTTCCCATTTTCCCACCACTCTCTGTGCCTCCCACATTTACTACTAAGTAGTAAACTTACATGTGTGGAGATCTTCCCATAGAAAAGATGGGCGAGGTGGATGTGGAGATTGCATTTTGTAGTAAGCACGTAGTACCACTGTAGTACAACTTTACATACCACAAAATGCAATTTGTGAATTGGTCTCAAAGTGATTTGCGCATGAACTTTTAATTTAAGTGAAATTGTGAAACTTGAATTAGAGTTCATGCCTCCTGGTTTGAAAAATTGGTAGTTTACCAACTAAAGCAGTGCACGTTATTGAAGAGGAGACACCAACGTCAATCAAACTCCATGATCATAGCAGATTCAAATTTTCACCACATAGCAATGGAAAAGACTGTAAGAAGGTGCGCTTCTCTTAAACTTTCAGGTAAGGTTATTACTGAACATGTCTGATCCAAAGCAATTGACTTGCCATTTGAGCGTACCACACTTTTTGGCAGAGATATGATTTCTGTGCAAGAATAAAAAAGCGAAATGGATACCATTGCTTCAACTTGACACTTAAGTTGGGGACTTGATTCCAACTTTGCAGCAGTATGGATTTCTAGTAAGCATTGCTCTATGCATAGCTTCCAGTGCCATGCATGCACCCTATAAAGGAACACAAATGTACATTCCTTAATCCCAGCACAAACTGCAAGTTTGTTTGTTCCCAGTCCTTATTAAGTGCCAGTCTTCTTTTCACATCACAAAAAAACAGAGTCCGTTAGTCTTCCATGGTACAGTACCAATTTCTTTTGTTTCCTTTATTGGTTTATCCAAAATTTATTATAAACATCTGGCCAACACATGTTTCATTCCTTAGGACAGTATTCTTGGAACTTTGTCAGGGCTAGAAGTAATAAACGTCTCAAACAGGAGACCCCTTGTGAGAGGGAAAGGGGTATAAGTGGGTACAGGGAGCTAGTTCAAGAGGTCCAGAAGCCCGTGCTCCTATCAAGAATCAGGAAATTCAAAATTAGGGCTACTGTTCCTGAGACGAAAGAAAGGAGGGGAGAGGCACGAGCTCTCAGAATGTGGAGAGTGCCTAGGCCAGAGTGGTGGAACAGGACAGTCAGCGGGACTGTTTATGTTGCCCTCACACATCCCCTAGAGATGTCATGCTTCATCATAGAGCGGTGCTCCTCGTTGGGCCGGTGCTGCAATGCCCAACGGGTACCGCAAAGGGTCGCTTTGGCGGAGATCTTTTACGAGGCTGCCTTCTGATGAGTGCATGTGAGGTGGCTTGTGACGTGGGGTGTGGAATAAAGGGTAAAACTGGTAAGGGTGATCCAACACTGTACTTTAATGATAGGATTGCCCTTCTTCAGGTCAGAAAACAAAAGACATATAGTGAATAAACTACCCCACACTGAGTGGTGCCCCTTGGTGCTACCTACTGTGTGTGTGTTGTTCCGGGTCCGACCTAAAGTATGTAGGACTCCAGCATCAGCAGGTGATGTGGAGGTGCCGCGTTGTACGCGTGCTATAATTTTGGCGTGTGGACAGCTCGTCGGCACCTACCCGACTCCGCGACCACTCAGTGTGGGGTAGTTTATTCACTATATGTCTTTTGTTTTCTTTCCTGGTGAAGCGACCTGGATCCTTATGACCAGCTCAGGCGCAAAACATGTCGACACATATATGAAGGAGTGACCATATCTAGGTCCCTCTCTCGAGACGGTAGAAAAGTCCTCTACTCGATCTCAACACTCAGACTACTCGGGTTCCTTTTAAACCCAGAGGTAGCACTCACCTACCATAGGTTTTTTATCCCTGGAAGGGCAATCCTATCATTAAAGTAGAGTGTTGGATCACCCTTACCAGTTTTACCCTTTAATCCACACCCCATGTCACGCCACAAGCCACCTCACTTGCACTCATCAGACGGCAGCCTCGTAAAAGATCTCCACCAAAGCGACCCTTCGGGGGACCCGTTGGGCATTGCAGTGCCGGCCCAACGAGGAGCACCGCCCTATGATGAAGCATGGCATCCTCTAGGGCACGGGTACTCATAGTACGGCCCGCGGGCCGCCAGCGGCCCGGCAAGCCTTCGTTGGCGGCCCGCGGACCTTGCAGACATCGTACCTGTGTTTGCAGCGCGGACTCCGAGAGACTCTGCTCTATGGGGGCCGGGCGATTCCAGCGATAGTCAGAGTGGAGATGCAGGGGCGCTAAGAAGAGGTGAAATACAACAAAGCCTCATTAACAAGTAAATGGTCTTTTAAAGACCTGTGAAGTACTCGGGTGCGGCTGTGTGTGTGCCCGGGAAGCTGTCTCAGCCCGGGCTGCCACACACGCGGGGTGAGGTGACAGAGGGTGACAGAGGACAGCAGGGTGTGAGAGCCGGGAGAGGTAACGGAGGGCAGCAGGGAGTGAGAGCCGGGTGAGGTGACGGAGGGCAGCAGGGAGTGACAGCCGGGTGAGGTGTGCGTTAAGAGCCTGTGATGTGATGTTTCCCGCCAGCCTGTAGTCAGAGGGTTGAGCCAAGGCCAGGGAGCTCAGGCCTGGTCTCCGCTCTCGCAGCACAGCGCACAAATGCTCGCCGCCAGGTTGGCTCTATATATAATTGATGCATGCATACCTACACGGACGGGTGACTGGCGCCAAAGGGGGGCTTTGATCTGACAGCTCGGGGTGAGATTCAGAATTAAAGCCAGCGACAGATGTGACCCCAGGCCCAGTGGTGGGACACAAACCCCGCGAAGCAGCAAATTCAGAGAGAAAACGAGCTGGCTTTTACATTACACAGGGAGAGGGGGGAGTGGGGGGTCTGTCTCTGGGCTGGTGACGGGGACATGTAGACACAGTACGTGTGCACTGCCCGAGGCACAGAGACAGATAGAGACAGAAACAGACGGAGACAGATAGAGACAGATAGAGACAGAGATAGACAGAGACAGACAGAGACAGGGACAGACTGACAGATAGAGACAGAGACAGATAGAGGCAGAGACAGATAGAGGCAGAGACAGATAGAGGCAGAGCCAGATAGAGGCAGAGACAGATAGAGACATATAGAGACAGAGACAGATAGAGGCAGAGACAGATAGAGGCAGAGACAGATAGAGACAGAGACAGATAGAGACAGGGGCAGACCGAGCTAGATAGAGGCAGAGACAGATAGAGGCAGAGACAGATAGAGGTAGAGACAGATAGCGATAGAGACAGAGAGAGAGACAGAGAGAGAGACAGAGATAGAGGCAGGGACAGAGACAGAGATAGAGGCAGGGACAGATAGAGGCAGAGACAGATAGAGGCAGAGACAGACAGAGATAGAGACAGAGACAGACAAAGATAGAGACAGAGACAGACAGAGACAGGGACAGACAGAGACAGATAGAGGCAGAGACAGGGACAGGGGCAGACAGATAGAGGCAGAGACAGAGAGACGGAGAGGGAGACAGAGGGAGGGAGACAGGGACAGACAGAGACAGGGACAGACAGAGACAGATAGAGGCAGAGACAGGGACAGGGACAGACAGATAGAGGCAGAGACAGAGAGATGGAGAGGGAGAGGGAGACGGAGGGAGACAGAGGGAGAGAGAGGGAGGGAGAGGGAGACAGAGAGAGGGAGACAGAGGGAGGGAGACAGAGGGTGACGGAGGAAGAGGGAGACAGAGAGAGAGGGAGACAGAGAGAGGGAGACAGAGAGAGAGGGAGACAGAGAGAGGGAGACAGAGGGAGACAGAGAGAGAGGGAGACAGAGGGAAGGAGACAGAGGGAGGCAGAGGGAGACAGAGGGAGGGAGTCAGGGGGAGACAGAGGGAGGGAGAGGGAGACAGACAGAGGGAGACAGACAGAGGGAGACGAGGGAGGGAGACAGAGGGAGGGAGACAGAGACAGACAGAGGGAGACAGAGAGGGAGACAGAGAGAGCAGGAGACAGAGAGAGAGGGAGACAGAGAGAGAGAGGGAGACAGAGGGAGGGAGACAGAGAGAGGGAGACAGACAGAGGGAGACAGACAGAGGGAGACAGAGGGAGAGGGAGACAGAGGGAGAGGGAGACAGAGGGCGACAGACAGAGGGAGACAGACAGAGGGAGGGAGACAGACAGAGGGAGGAGGGCGATAGAGGGAGACAGAGGGAGACAGATAGAGGGAGACAGAGGGAGGGAGACAGACAGAGGGAGACAGACAGACAGAGGGAGACAGAGGGAGGGAGTCAGAGGGAGAGAGAGGGAGGGAGAGAGGGAGACAGAGAGAGAGAGAGGGAGGGAGACAGAGGGAGGGAGACAGAGAGGGAGACAGACAGAGTGAGTGAGACAGAGGGAGACAGAGGGAGACAGAGGGAGACAGAGAGGGAGAGAGAGAGGGAGAGAGAGAGGGAGAGAGAGAGAGAGATAGAGAGAGGGAGGGAGACAGAGAGAGAGAAAGGGAGGGAGAGATAGAGAGAGGGAGGGAGAGATAGAGAGAGGGAGGGAGAGATAGAGAGAGAGAGGGAGGGAGACAGAGAGAGATAGAGAGAGAGATGTGTGTATGCCGGGTCTGGTGGCTCAGTGGACGAAGGCGTCCGCTGCAGGGGCCTGTGTTCAACCTCATGGTCACAGTTCTTTTTTTGCTCTAGCCCCTTCCCCCTCCCCCACTGACCCCGCCCCCACCGGTGCGGCCCTCGGCCACAAACCACACTGTAAATTTGGCCCCCGAGAGAAAGTTTGTGAGTACCCATGCTCTAGGGGATGTGTGAGGGCAACATAAACAGTCCCGCTGACTGTCCTGTTCCACCACTCTGGTCTAGGCACGCTCCACGTTCTAAGAGATCGTGCCTCTCCCCTCCTTTCTTGCCTCTCAGGAACAGTAGCCCTAATTTTGAATTTCTAGAAGTAATAAAAACATATATCTATCTTACATGTAAATGGTAAAATTCTTTTATCCAATGCAGCTTCCATCGTACCACCGGCCGCGTGGTAAAGGTGATGCATAGATGCAACATGTACATGAAATGTCATGCAATTGGATAAAAAGAACCTGGTGCCAAGTGACCCATATAGATAATCAGTGTTTTCTTGTTAGTGTGTCTGAGCTCAAATCATGACTCAGTTAATTGTGGATGGACAAGAATAAGTTATCATAATGCGTGTTCTAGAAAATGACAATGAGCTGACTGATAACTTGCTAGCAACTGACAATTATGAGCTAACTGGAAAGGTAAATGACTAAATGAAGAGCTAACTCAGAATTGTCAATGACGAGCTAACTGTGAACTAGCAGTTAAAAAATTGCACAGTCAGCAGTATTCTTTTTTCAAGGTTTGTTTTTATTTTAAAAAATATAACACAATAAAAAGAACAAACATTGTTACAGGCTCCTCAATAGGACAATATATAAATCCATGTTTCTGATAAATAAAGATCCATCTATCTCTACAGAACCCAATGAACTCCTATGTTACCCAATGATCCAGCCTGGATCATTGGGTAACATAGGAGGACCATATAACATTGTGGTTGACTGTGTCCACATGCCAGGTTGGATATAGTGTAACCTCAAGCTGTTTCCAGCCATGCTCCCATATTTTGTCAAATTTCCGTGGACACCCCCTTGCAGATAAACCATGAGTCATCAGTATAATTACAATGAACTGGCAATATGGAGGTAACTTTCTCAATAGTTAGTTTTTTGTAAATCTAGTGTGTTCCCTTAGCTCTCACCCTCTTCTGTCATGGTTCTTCAGATATTATGCATTTCGCCACTCTAACCAAACTGAACTGCATTAAAATATTTCAAGCGTTCATTCTCTAAAGAAATAAGTTCTTCATTTTTTGTTTTGGATATCTGTTTCTGGATATTTTTAGCAAGTAACCCATGGGAAGCGAAGGCCTCACATGCTCTACCTCACAAGCTTTCTCCTTGTCTCTCAAAGTAGAAGGTTCTTGGTGATGTTGGCGACCGTGATCATTTAGTAGTTCTGTTTTTTTCTTTATATGTTAATCTCATTGCAGTCTCTACAAACCAAACAAAAAGCTCTCCTGAAGCAACTTGACAGCTTGGACCAGGAATGTGAGGAACTGAGAACAAGCATGAGCGAGGTAGAGGAGGAAAAGACCCGGTTGGAGGAGCAGCTGAGCATGGCAGAAACAAATAAGCTGCAGGCTGAGACCCAACTAAAGGAACAACGGGTGAGTGCACACATTCATGAATGGAGCATCATGTGATTATTCACCGATAGCTACAGGAACAAGCTATTTGTGTCCAAAATCAGCTAGAGAGAGTGTGAAAAATGCTCTTAAACTTGGCAGTGTGTGATGATGCAGCTAGGGTCTGAGGAAAGATTGCTTTTAAGGGATTTCCTACCGTCAAGTCTCCATTGTGTTTGAACCAGTTATCAACACAATTACATCAGTAATAGTTTCTAATTAGTCTTAGATTTCCTTTTATTTTCATTGAAATTTCAATATAACTTAAGGTCCAGGTAATGGGAGGATTACCTTTTTAATACAGGGCTGTTTTCTGCCCCACGTAAACCCAATCATAAGTGAACTGAGTGTCTTTTTATTTTATTTTTTTTAAACTTTTTATTGAATATAAGGCACAATATCCACATAACGATACGATCGTAAGGTATATGATTAAAACAGCACATTACGTCAATGTCAAATATATCACACATTAAGCCATTAAGGGTTCTCAATACTGGTTCGTCTCATTGCCATCTCTTCCGTGGGAGAGGTACAAATTTCCCCCCGTTAAGCGTTCCATCCTCCCCATTTTTTATCCCATTTCTTAGGGCAGCCCCTTCTTTTGTAAACCTCCTTCTCCATGATCATGCATTTGTCCATTTCTGCTACCCAACCTATCGTGAGTGGTGGTGTGTTGGATCCCCAGGACATGGCCACGGCCCTTTTCACCAATAAGTATCCCAACGCCACCCATTGCTGCTCGATTTCCGTGAGGTCGGTAGGTTGCCATATATTTAGGATCCCCATTTTTGGCAACAGATGAATGTGTTTGCCCAGCGTATCTTTCATCTTAGTAGTGGTTCTTTCCCAAAAAGTGCGAATGAGAGGACAGTCCCAGAGGATGTGGTAAAAGGAGCCGTCTTGTCCGCATCCCCTCAGGCATAATGCCTCACTCCTGTTACCTATTTTCGCCAATAGGATGCCCGAAAGATATGTCCTATGGAGTATTTTTAATTGTATGAGGCGGAAACGATGGTTCACGGCTGTTTCTCTGGGGGACATTAAGGCGGCCTGCCAGTCGTCATCGTCCAATTCCCCTAAGTCTGCCTGCCAACGAGTTCTCAGAACTTGAAGAGTATCTGGTAAATTATTGCAGAGTTTACGGTATGTGCAAGATACGGCTTTGGTCAAAAGTGGGTCAATAAGTAATCGGTCTTCTAAAGAGGAGGCATCAGGTAAGGAGGAGAGGTCAGGGATATTGGTAAGAATGGCGTGTCGGATTTGTAAGTATCGGAAGATCTCTCCTCGTGCGAGTGTGTGTTTGGTTTGCAAGTCTTTAAACGTGAGGAGTTCCCCTTTAGCCACTAGGTCCCCCAAAGTAGTGATTCCGATAGTATCCCATCTATCAAACCCTTTATGAAAGCAGAGCGACCCCAATCTTTGCGAAGACCACAACGGAGTAGCCTTGGTGAATTTATCCGCCCACCCTAGACGTTTGTCAGCCTTATGCCAAACCGCCACTGTTTGCGACATGGGTCCTAGGTAGCGGCCCTGGCGGATTTTGCTATAGAGGGCTCCCATATATCCTTCTCGGCCTGTTTGGTATTTTTCTAGGTGAAAGGCCGGGTTTGTTGGGGGGCCATGGATCCATTGGTTAACTGGTACCAATTGGGAGGCCCAGTAGTAAAGGCGGAGATCTGGAAGGGCAATTCCTCCGTCGTACCAGCTCTTGGTGAGTTTCTGGAGAGCGATCCGCGGGGCTTTCCCCGTCCCAGAGTAGGGTGCGGAGCTCACTCTCTATGGCGGTGAAGTAATTATTCGTTACGGGGAAGGGGCTATTCTGAAGGACATACAAAAATCTGGGCAAAGAGAGCATTTTAAATAGAGCCGCCCTGCCAAGGAGAGACAGGGGCAGCGATCGCCAGTGTCGCACATCATCCTGAAGCCTCTTTAAGGGGCCCAGGAGATTGCGTTCATAAAACAATTTGGGATCGGACGTAATGAAGCTGCCCAGATATTTAAATCCTGTCGATGTGCACTGGATTGAGTAACCACCAGGCAGGCGAGGTGGAGGGCCGTGGAGCACATATAATACTGATTTTGACCAGTTGATAGAATAGCCTGCATATTTGCCAAAGTTCGTAATAACATTAAACAGTCTGTTTAGGGAAGTTCGGGGGGATGCCAGATATATAAGGATGTCATCAGCATATAGTGAAATTTTGTCTTCTATGTCCTCACTCCATTTTAGTCCCCTTATTACAACATCCCGTCTTATCCAGTGGGCTAACGGTTCAAGAGTAAGGGCAAACAATAAGGGGGATAAGGGACAGCCCTGTCTGGTACCTCTATGCAAGGCGAATGTGCGGGAGGTGTGATTGTTTACCCTAACCTGTCCCAGCAGATCCGTGTATAGTAGTGTCACCCACCGTCTAAAGTTGGGGCCAAAGCCCAGTCGAGTTAACACCTCGAACAGGTACGGCCACTCTATCGAATCAAAAGCCATGGTGGCATCTAAAGACAGTATGACCGCGTTTTCGCGCAGGTAAGGCTGTCGACCCAAAACGTTGTGGACCCGTCGAATATTGAGGGCGGTATTTCGACCTGGTATAAAGCCTGATTGGTCCTCATGGGCCAAAGATGGGAGCACAGCTGCTAGTCGGGATGCTAGAAGTTTGGCCAGCACCTTAGCTTCCGAACTAATTAGTGAGATAGGTCGGTATGACCCACAGGTCGTCCCTGGTTTGCCAGGTTTGCGGATGACCACAATATTAGCTAGCCTTTGGTCTAAGGGAAGGAGCCCCCTCTCTCTACTCTCCTCATACATGTTTTTGAGGTGAGGAGCAACCTTAAGAGCCAACCCTTTCAGGAATTCAATGGGAATCCCATTGGGTCCCATCGCTTTTCCTGAGTTTATAGCAAAAATAGCTCCACAAACCACTTCTGCCGTGATATCAGCATCCAAGGCTTCCCTGTCAACATCTGATAGTCGTGGTAGGGCCATTTCCTCTAAAAGCTGGCGGGATTCCTCAAATGAATATGAGGTTTTGGAGGTGTATATATCTTCTAGGTGGTTCGCAAACGTATCTGCTACCTCTTGAGGATCTGTCACCGTCTTCCCATCTTCTAGTATGATTTCCGGGACCCACCGCGACTCTTGATCTCGTTTCTCTAGCCAGGCCAGCATTTTTCCAGCCCTTTCACCGTACTCATAAACCCTGTGTCTAGTCTGAAGCAGCCTTGCTTGGGCTTTCTCTCTTGCTAGTTCCTTGTACTCTAGTTGTTTATTACGGAGTTTGTGGGCTGTTTCATCAGTAGGGGAGGTATTATGTTCCGCTTCCAAAGGAGCAATTCACTCTCCATCTGGTGCAGCTGTTTATTTTGGTTCCGGAGGTACCCTATTTTCAAACCCAGTGCCCGGCCCTTGATGACCGCCTTATAAGCCTCCCATATGGTATTCGCTGAGTCCACCGATCCGAGATTCTCAGTAAAGTAGTGATCTGTGTGGGCGGCTAGGTCTTCTTTGATGTCAGGAATAGTGAGCAGCCATGGGTTAATAATTATGGGTCCCCGGGCCACGTGTCGATGAAAGGTGAGGTCCACTACAAGGGGAGAATGGTCGGATATTCCCCTAGGGAGTCCCTGAAGACATCGAAAATTCCCTACGTCGGAGAGGAGGGTAAAAAAATAGTCAATCCGAGACATGCTATTGTGTGCATTAGAATAGTGCGTGAAGTGGGTTTGCTCTGGGTTCAGTGAGCGCCACATGTCTGTAAGTCCCATGGCGTGGGCAAAGTTTGCCAGGGGTGTGGGGCGTCTGGGAGAAATTTTATGGGGGTGTCTGTCAACCGTGTCGTCCATAGTCATGTTAAAGTCTCCACCTAGAACCAGCGTGCCCAGAGGGAGAGCTATAAGTACCTGTCCCAGTTCTTGTAGTGCCATTTTGCCCAGGGCTGGTGGGAGATAGGCTGAGATTATGTTGAGATGTTTCCCCTCCCAGGTGGCCTCCAGTACTGCGAACCGGCCCTGCGGGTCGGTCCGGACACGAGTAGGAGTAAGAGCTAAGTTCTTACGCATAAGGATCCCAGTGCCTCTAGAGCCAGATGTAAAGCCAGCGTGGGCCACAAGTTTGTAACCCCATCGGTGGAGTGCTTTGCAGCTGTTGCCCACGAGATGGGTTTCCTGTAGTAACACCAGATCTGGTGAATGTCGTTTAAGATATTGCAGGACTATCCCCCTTTTGACCTTGCTCCCCAGTCCATTAACGTTCCACGTCAGTATGGATAGTTTCCTATGTGTTGCGTGAGCCATGTCGAATAGTTCGGGGCGATAAGTATGGAGCTCTTAGCCAAGAGTTGGAGCTTGTGATCGCGGATTTAAGGATAGGGAGATGCATGTGACCTAGTTGCGTTGGGAGATCCCTCCCTTCTATAGCTACGGATGGCCCACAGACGTTGTTTTGTGTCATCGTAAGTCTGAGATACCCCACTGCGTTGTGTGTGTTGTGCAACAAAACCAAACCATTAAAACCCCAACTAACCCCCCCCCTGTACCCCCCTCCCTGCCCCCCTGCCAGTGGATTTTGAACTATCCACTCCCCAACAAGGCAGAGTGCCTGTCGCCCTCCCTCCCATTCGTGAGGTGCCTGGCTAACCGCAACCAGCCCTCGCCGTCCCTCCCGCTTTCAGTGTTATGTTATTAATGACTAGCATTACAGTCCAGTCCTATAGGAGCTTTAATGACAGTGTCCAAGTAGCCCCAGTTCGCTGGGCTTCGGAAGTCCCTCCGCTGATAGTTGAGTTGATGTAGTCTTATCAGGTCGTTCTTAGCGTTGCGGGTCTCGGTTCAGTGGGTGTAGATCAATCTTTCATGGGAGGCCATGCAGCCCTGTAGATTGAGTCAGTGTGCGTCCTCCAGATCTCCCTCTAATTGTCCCTCTCCCGTGACAGGAGGTTGACGTCTGCCTCCAACGGCGCTTCCATTGTTCCGTCCATCTGAGTGCTTGCCCGCTCTGCGCCAGCCTTCTATCCAGTCCCAGGCCTCCTCCGGGGACAGAAAGAACCAGGTTTTACCTTCGGATTCTACTCGGAGTTAGGCCGGGAATAACATGGAATACTTGATATTTTTATCACGGAGGGCTTTCTTTACGGCTGTGAAGCTTCATCTTTGGGCTTGCACCTTGACCGTGTAGTCCGGGAAAAATGTGATGTTGGCATTGTCTAATTTCAGAGGAGGTCCGGTTCTGGCGGTTTGTAGAATCACATCTCTATCCCGAAAGTTAAAAACCCTCGCGATCAGCGGACGTGGAGGAGCCCCGGGCCTGGGGCGCCCGCCGGGAAACCTGTGGGCTCGCTCTATGGAGAAATAGTTGGAGAGACGTTTGGGTTGGAGTTTATTGAGGATGAGATCCTCAACGAAGAGGTCAGTTGTGGGTCCCTCCATTCGTTCAGGTATGCCAAGGATGCGGATGTTATTCCTTCTGGCCCTCCCTTCATAGTCGTCGAGGAGTTCCTCCATCCTTTTCTGTTGGTGTTGTAGTTGTGTGACTTGATTCTGAAGGGCTGAGGTATCTGTCACCAGAGTTGCTGTGGTGGTCTCAACTTCTCGGACTCGAGAGTCCATCTTCCATAGGTCTGCCCTCAAAAGGGTCACCTCTACATTCACGGAATCTATGCGCGATTCCAGGGACGTTCGCACCCCTGCTATGGCCTCCATGATATCTTCCAGAGTGGGAGATTTGGCCTGGGAACGCGGTTGGGATGCTTTAGGATCGTCTCCAGGTGCCATGTTGAACTCCTCACCTTTCTTCGTCCAAGCAAACTTGTCGAGTTGTTTCTGGACCTGGATTTTGGGGCCTCTGGTATTAGCCATGAGATGACTTCGAGGGGCCGCCCCCGTCTCAGCCGTCACCTGTGCGTGGGAGGCCTGTCGATGTTCCAGGTGGATCCTTTAGGTTAGGAGGCCAATCGGGGCCCTCGCGACGGTCCCCCTCCGCGACTCCTATCTACAGTTATTAGGTGTGTGGGTTGAGCGTTGGTGCACCCCTGTCACTAGAGATGGTAGGGCTTGCCACACTGGGGTCCGTGGTGATCAGAGTCAGGTGGGAGGAGGCCGGTCCAGGACCGGGCGCGACCGCAGGCGATAATGGTGTTTCTATTGTCCTGCTGGGGCTTTGTTGCTGTGGGCCACTCGGATGCTATTATCTCGCCTGGGGGGGCAGATGCTTCGCCCGCGGTCCGGGGCACCAGGAAGAAAGCGGGGTCGTGGGCAGGTGCACTCCTTTGCGGGGCTGCGCCGGATGCAGCCGCTCACAGGGTCCGCATTACATGAGCCGTCCCCCGATGTTAGGCCGCAAGGCCGGGGGCTCGATTTTGCTTCCCCCCCGGCCGTTCAGGTATTTCTGTTGTCCTGCTGGGGCTGTGTTGCTGTGGGCCACTTGGATGCTCTTGTCTCGCCTGGGGGGCCAGATGCTTCGCCCGCGGTCCAGGGCACCAGGGAGAGAGCGGGGCTGTGAGCAGGTGTACTCTTTTGCGGGGCCGCGCCGGATGCAACCGCTCACAAGGTCCGCGTCACATGAGCCGCCCCCCGATGTTAGGCCGCAAGGCCGGGGGCTCGATTTTGCTTCCCCACTGGCCGTTTAAGTCTCAGTCCGGTTGGCAGGCGCGCTCTTCAGCCTGCCGCTACTCCCAGCCCGCAACTCCTCACCTGATACCACCGGAGGCTCCCCACTGCTCGACTCAGCCCCGTAGTCTCCCGGAGAGGCCCCCGGCCAGGGATCTCGATCGGGCGGTCTCGGACGGCAGAGTCACTTACGGCCGGTTCCTCCCGCTGCCCACACGCCGCGCTCCCGAATCCGGCGGGCACTGTCCAGCGCCGATCAGGAAAGAAGCCGCGGGGGCCGCCGCTGTCTTTTCTTCCAGCCAGTCCCTGCGTAGTTCAAGGCGGGCTCGGTGTGGAGATCATCCCCGCCGCCGCCCGAGCCGTTCGTTCCGGGCCGCCATTTTGATCTCCGCTGGGTCGCTCTCCATATGTCGCTCCGGTCCTCTCTACTTGCCTCGAAGCGATTCCTCCGATGTGGACTGGTGTGGGAAACGTTCCCTATTTTGATAGGGAAGTTTCGGTGCTTTCTGCGGATATTTGTGCGGATTTATACGGCGTGGGCTGTGGAGCCGCTTCAGCAAGCGACCATTTCCATCGGCCGCTAGCCACGCCCCTCGAACTGAGTGTCTTGAGGTAGTTTTGTGCGAGTGGGAAAGGAATGCTAATAAACAGAGAGAGATAATGTGACAGCAGCACAATCTTCATCAGGGCGATCCTCCCCATCATTGAATTGACATTGGTAATTTTGTCCATTAAACAACCATATGTTTGCCCATAGTTATCCTTAATGACTAAGGCTAGGTCTCAATTCATTTGCATGCCTAAGTGCCAGACAGTTAGTTGGTTATTAGACAAGCATTGTGTGAATGACAGTTTTTATTGTGCCAATGAGACTCTGAGAGACAAAAAAATATCCTTCAATTGCTCCTTAGCTTTTAGTAATTCTTGCTGTTGTACCTTAATAGTATACTCCGCTGTGTTGTTAAATTTGCATCTTGTCTGGCTTTCTCAACAGCGGTCTGTAACTTATAGGATATCGTCTGTCCTCTGACAGAGGCCTTAAATGCCTCCCAAACCATAAAGATTGGGGCAGTATTTGCATTAAACTGGAAAAACTCCCTCATACAAAATTCTAGTTTCTGTCAGCCAAGTACTATCTTCTAATAAAGACTTATCAAACTGCCACCTTGATTTCTTTTTCGGGGTCATCCCTAAAACTAACCAGTGCTTAATTTGAGCCGGGGCTTTCCGGTGCTCAGCACCGGCACTTAATTGGTGTCCGGTGCTCGGCACCGGCACCTAATTGTCAACACCATACTTAGAACAGTCCACCACATGGTGGCGCTGTTCATCTAATTTAGAGATGAGCAGAACAACGGTAGTTTAGGACTACAATGTACATTAAAATTGCTAATACCTGCCTCCCCAGCCATTCCTTTAGCTTTGGGGACCTGGAATAATCTGAACTGTCGCATTTACATGCGATAGAGATGGTTAGTAGTTGTTTTGGCAGCGATGACAAGGGCGATGGGTGGTGCAATCTGCAGTGGCCTCCTGATCAGAGCCCTGGCACTTAATATTTTACAAATTAAGCACTGAAACTAACGTAAAAGAAACTACTGAGTGATCAGAAAAAGAGTTGGCCAATATCTCTGTTTTACCATTGGCTAATAGTTTGTCTGACAAAAAAAATCCAATCGGGATGCCGTTCTGTATCTCGAAGAGTAACACGGTAAATTGGGAAAAGCCAGGGTGCCCTTGACTCCAAGGATCTGTTAAGTCAAAATCTATTGTCATACTTTTTATTAACTTTGCAGTTTTAGGCTTTAGTTGTCGTTTAGTTTTATTTGAGGTATCGAGTGTCAGATTCTGAATGTAATTAAAATCACCACACATAATCAATATACCTTCCATATTCACCGCTATTTGATAATTTTGCTCAAGTGCTGCGATTTCATCATTGATTGGGCCGTAGTAATTAACTAAATTTAACACAGTTTCCTCAAGCTTTACCTTCACCCATAGCCATCTGCCTTTCCCATCTTGCAGGACTTCCTTAACCTGTCAGTCCATCGTGTTTGATAGTAAAATCTCAACCCCTCGAACCGCTAAATTAGCAGATGAGAAATATGCCAACGCATATTTCTTGGGTAGGGACATCTTGGGGGTATCAGTCCTGAAATGCGTTTCTTGTAGAAATACGATTTCAGGGTTGAGGGATGTTAACCAATTTAAAAATGCACAGTTTTTACGCGGATTCAGCAAACCATTCACATTACATGTAATCACTTTTATATTTTGTGTCATTTGATCTATCTTTGAAAACATATCTCAGCCTCAACCACTCCAGAAGTTTATCTCCGTTTTTAACCTTTCTTTTACCGTCATCTCCCACAAAAATTATTCTCTACAACATCTCACTAGCTTGATAACACATCCTATATAATCACTCTTTTTCTGCTAATTTTTTCCACCATTGCTTGACCCATCCCTAACCCTCACCCGTTCCCTGTGCCTCCTCCAACCCCCGGCAGATGGGGAATAGCCCACCATACCCCCTGCCTCCCCACCCTGAATTACCCCTAATCTGGGTGCCATGGTATTGCACCCTGGAGTGACCTATCACCCCGCCCCCTTATTCTCAGCAAACAAATAAAAAGAAAGA
Source organism: Calotriton arnoldi (assembly GCA_963921515.1). Classification (NCBI taxonomy): domain Eukaryota; kingdom Metazoa; phylum Chordata; class Amphibia; order Caudata; family Salamandridae; genus Calotriton; species Calotriton arnoldi. The sequence continues at coordinate 579,412 of CAWUFW010001721.1, read as the reverse complement.
AAACCCAATCATTTTCAAAGACAAAAACGAAAAAAGGAAAGAAAGACAACAGCCATTCCTGCCTCACTACTTTTCTGTAGTAATTTTCTATAGCAGTTCTTGTGCTTCATCAAGATTTGCGAACATATGAAATTTCCCTTGCACCAAAACTCGTAACTTAGATTGCTGAGCTATAGATTTATTTTTGTTAGAGGAGATTTTGGGAAGTAAGGCATACCAACAAAAGCTTTATGAAGAGTGCCAGCATATTGGTAGATTTTTGGCCTGGACTACGAAAAGTCAGAAAGCGGCACAAATAATAAGTCATGTTAAAAATCCATCTACTGGCCAAATAGAGGAAGATAAACAGGCGATCTCAGAGGTTTTTCTCTCTCACTTTAAAATGTTTTACACGGAACCACAGGTTATAGAAGAGTCAAAATTGATATCGTACTTTGAATCACTAGAGCTGCCGCAGATATCGTGGCAGCCTTTTGAGACGCTTATTAGCTCCATAGAAATCTCAGAAACTCTGACAGTATTAAAAAGTATGTCAAACGCCAAGGCCAGTGGTTCAGATGGGATCCCGGTAGAAGTATATAAGACATTTCAAGAAGAACTACTTCCTTTTTTAACCAAGCTGTTTAATCCAAATGAAAGACGGGATAGATATCCCCAAAAGTTTTAAAGAGTCAGTGTTGGTAGTCTTCCTTAAAAAGGATAAATAGGGGGCGTGGCCGGGCAAGATGGCCGACCGGACGTAGACCGTCTCGGCTCCCGGTCCGCGCTCTGCTCTGGCCCTGCACCTAGCAACTGGAGGACTCTTGTGCCGGTCTGGATGACCCTCACCTGCAGCGGAGAGCCGGTGGAGTCGGCGGAGCAGCCCTGATCCCTCCTGGGGCCGCGGAATTGACGGAGACTTGCGGGTGCCGCGAGGTATTGCTGGGCTCCACAAGATGGCGGACGGAGCTTTCCCGGAGGTGGTGACTGGACCGGGCCCACAGCAGTAGAGGTACGGGCGAGGAGCTGCAGCGGATGGTCGAGCAGCCTGCGTTAGCGTGATCCAGCTCCCCCAGCGGCGCCGCGCGGAGCAGGGCCCCCGCGAAGAGGATCCTACGATGTTTGCCTGACCCTGCAATGGCGTAGAAGAACGCCTTTACTCCCGCGTGGGCGGCTGGGGGGATACTGCTCCCTGCTGACGTCTGGGCCCTGTGGCCGCCACTGAAGAGGCCCCTACCACTGCCGGTGCTGCGGACGAGCTCACTGCAGCGGACTCCTTTGCGCCCGCCTGACCCTGACGGGGCGGCCGAGGTAGGCCTGCATCTCCGGGAGGGGGGGTTATCGAAGATTGGCAGCTACCGGTTGCGAGAGAGGGGGTGTGCTGCTGGAGGACCCCTGACTCTACCGCCATCCAGCCTCTGAGGCACGCACTGCCTCCATAGACAGGGGACCCTGTTTGCCCTGTGTTGATCAGTGGATCCCGGACGGCACCCGGCCATGGGATACGCCACCCGCCGGCGTTGACCTTAAGATACAGCCTGCAGACCCTCCGCGGCCTTTGGACCTCTCGGGACTACACCAGCACCCGCCGCCTCCAACCTCGTGCCGACGCCAGCCCTGGACTGTACACTGGGTCCAACCCCCACCTACCACAACCTACTAACCTCGGGTGGCCGTGGTCCCACGTGATGAAGCCGGCACCGTAAACAGAGGAAGCCCATACCTAGCCCGGGCCACCCCTTGCCATCACTGAGACTGTTGGGTGCCCGGCCATCCCCTACCTCCGCTGAATCGGCTGTGGTCTCTGCCGGCCCTCGGCCATTCTGTCATTCCCGGGCCTGCTAAGCACGATCTTTACCCGGCCTTGCCAAACCACCTGGGTCCCCGGGTTCGTGCTGGGGGCTCTCTATGCCGCCAAAGAAGGTGCCGAGTAGACCGTCGAGTACAGTCCCAGACTTTTTGCGCCCTCTGACAAAGCCCCGGCGCAGAAAAGCGATACAGCAGTCACAGCCATGGCCCTAACGAAGTCAGACCTACTTACCTTGCTGCAGGATTTCAAAGGCGAACTGCGCAAAGAACTGGGACAAGACATCCAATTATCTATCGACCAACTGCGGTCAGATTTAACGGGGCGCCTAACCTCTCTCCAGCAAGACATGGACTCGATCGGTACCAGAGTCTTGGACTTAAAGACGCAACACCAAGAGCAAGAACAGCGCTCTGCTGAGGTGAGAGGGGATGTGCAATCTCTGCGGGACCAACTACACCAGGCGCAGCTCAAGACAGAGGATCTTGAAAACAGAACCCGGAGGGAGAACATTCGAATTCGGAATCTTGAGGAGAATGCGGAGGGCCCGGACCTGGTGGCTTTTATGGAAGGACTGTTTGCGGAGATCCTAGCTCCCAGACCCCCAAAATCAAATTGGACAGGGTCCACCGGGTGGGAGTCTTGCAGGCGGGCGAGAGGAGGAGACCACGAGACGTCCTGGTGAAGTTTCACTCCTTCACGGTCAAGGAGGCAGTCCTTAAAGCGGCCAGAACAAAAGGAGCCATCGCTTTCCAGGACTTCTCATGCGATGTGTACCAGGATCTGGCGCCCTCCACTCTGATGCGACGACAAACGTTTCGGCCCCTCACAACCAAGCTCCAAGACGAACACATAAGATACAGGTGGACCTACCCCTTCGGTCTTAGCTTCGAGTACAAAAACAAACGTCGCCTCATCACAGACCTAGGGGAGGGTCTGGATCTGCTGGGCCTACCGGTCGAGGAGCCCGGGCCTTCACGGGTTGCGACCGGGGGATCCCCCCGCGGATCTTTGAAGCCTTCGGCGTGGGCAGTGGTCTCCCGAGGGGGCCGTCGATGAAATGCGGATGAGCTCTTGAGAAATTCTCCAGAGACGCCCTGACGGTGTTGCTCCCTGTTGCAGCGGAGAGGGAGGGGGACCACGAATCACCCTCTCCTGGCGACGGAGCCTGGGGGAGCACGCATACGACAGAGGGGGAGCCCCGATCCTTCACCTCGTCTCTAGCCCTGGGGGCACATTGACACTGGTACTTTGGATTTCCGGTTGCTACGCGGCGGAGATATGCACTCACCCCTTCCCAAATGTACGAGCAGCATTCCCTTTGACCTTTTTGTTGCTTACTGGACTTGGCTGATACACGAAGTATTACAAGGGGTTCTTCAAGATGAGTGCTCGACACTTTGGGGGCCTACATCTATAGCTAGAGTCCCATGAACTATCCACATGCTGGCTGCGGGACTGTACCGCTTGATAACCTTCAGTCACATTCTGGTGATAGCCTATTTGATATTCCCTTTGGTGCATGTTGCCGGACCGGGCGTGGACGGGGTCCTCGGACCCGTAGTCCCCCCCCCCTAGCCCCGGAGGGGGCACTAACCCCTCCTGCGGGGACCTACGTAATGGTTTTTGACTATGTTTTTTTATGTTTGGGTGTTCTTTTTTGTTGTGGGTATTGGGGGGGAGATGGGTGGGACATGGTGGCGGCTTTCTATTATATAGCCCTGACGGCAATATGACCAACTCGACTTGTACTAGTCTTGCGAGGCAGCGGCATTTGAAATGTAACACGTGGGATGAAACGGGAGGTACGGGGAGACGAGGAGACACTACCGGAGGGATGAGGTTCCTACTCCTATTGCCATGACGATCACTATAGCGACCTGGAACGTCAAAGGCCTTAATTCCCCTCAAAAACGCCAAAAGGTGTGGAAATATGTCATTGACCACCATTTGGATGTTATAGCCTTGCAGGAGACTCATCTAACTAGGGCTGAGGACACTCGCCTTAAACATAAGCAGTACCCCTTAATTTATAGGTCTTCAGCACTCACGAAGCATAGAGGGGTGGCGTTGATGTTCCGAGCAGCACTCCAATTCCAGCCCATAGAGGTCCTTGGTGATAAGGATGGCAGGTGGTTAATGGTTAAGGGTCGCCTGCGAGGGAAAACTTGCACCTTCGTAGTGGTATACGCCCCTAATTCTGGTCAGACTCCCTTTATACACACTCTTCTAGGTAGGTTACTAGATTTTGTAGAGGGGGCATTGCTCCTTATGGGAGATTTTAACCTGACGTGGCAAGGGGACCTTGACAGCTCACACCCATCCCGCTCAGCTATAGGCTCGTTTTCCTCTGATACCCAGCAGCGCATTTCCGATATGGGCCTCCTGGATGCTTGGCGTACCCTCTATCCACATACCCGGGATTACACTTTTTACTCCCACGTCCATCATTCATATTCCCGGTTAGACTATGTCTTTATTAGCCAGTCGTTGTTGGGCTCCCTCCGGGAGTCCAAAATCTTTCCGCTCTCAGTTTCAGATCATAGCCTCCTCGCCATTAATCTTTCCTGGGAGGCCAATGTTCCGGCGACCTATAGATGGTACTTCCCTGCGGCGCTGACCCGTGATAAGGAATCCTGCACTCAGCTTAGAAGGGGCATTGCGGAGTTTTTTGACATTAATCTTCCTGGGGACACGTCTGAACTCAACACTTGGGATGCATTTAAAGCGGTCTTTCGGGGGCAATGCATCGCCCTTAACTCGGCACTTAATGTCCAGCGCGCTAGGGATAGGGAGCGCTTAGAGCAAGAACTGGCAGTTGTCGAACGCGATCACAAACTTAATCCCTCTCGTCAAACTCTCCGTCACCTTACAGCCCTCCGCGGTAAGCTGCGAGCCATCTATGACAATAGAGCGGAGTATACACTCCTTAAATTGCGTCAGCTTTCCTACTCTCAGGGTAACAAGATTGGGAAACATCTCGCGAGACAGCTACGCGATAAAAGAGAGAGGAATACATCGGAGGAATTCGGGGACCCATGGGCGAGGCCACGCACAACGATGCGGATAAAGCTGGAATATTCGGTGATTTTTACAGGAATCTATACTCGAGGGAAATGTTAGATACGGAAGCCCAGCAGGACTTCCTTCGGACTCTGACTTTCCCCCAGGTGTCTGACGAGTGGAATGCAACACTCACCGCTCCGATCACCCACGAGGAAGTCACCCTAGCCATCAACGCCCTCAAACCCCATAAAGCCCCGGGCCCCGATGGATACACTGCCCTCTTTTACAAAACTTTTGCTCCCGATATCAGCCCTTACCTTACGCTTCTGTTTAATAAGATGGCGACAGAGGGGAGCCTGCTGTCTCTATGACAGAGGCTACGATTTCTGTGATACCTAAGCCTGGGAAGGACCCCCACCATTGTGCCTCATACCGACCCATCGCGCTCTTAAACTTAGACGCTAAACTCTACTCTTCTATCATCGCCAAGAGAATGAACGACTTACTTCCTGATCTCATACACCCTGACCAATCGGGGTTTATTAAGGGTCGGCAGACCCACGATAATACCCGGAGGATTACCCACCTTATCGAAAAGGCCGAAAGGCGACAACTCCCTGCCGTTCTGGTGGGTCTCGACGCTGAGAAAGCGTTCGATAGGGTGGATTGGGCATTCCTTTTCCAGACCCTCACGGCATTTGGCTTTTCTTCCAAGTTTTTAACCATGATCCAAGCCAACTACCAGCAACCCCGTTCTAAGGTAATGGTCAACGGGCTACAATCCTCCTCCTTTATCCACTCTCGAGGAACTAGACAGGGCTGCCCGCTGTCTCCCCTCCTCTTTGCCCTCAGCATTGAACCATTGGCAATGGCAATTAGAAATAATCCCGCGATTCAGGGATTCCTTTTACAGGCGATAATCACAAAATTTCCCTTTTCGCAGACGATGTTCTCCTGTCCCTCTCCGACCCGTCAGCATCTCTTCCGCCTTTACAAGCGGAACTCGAACGATTTGAGAGGGTGGCCGGTTTTAAAATCAACTACAATAAATCATACATTCTCAACCTTACTTTACCACCAACGGAGGTCGGTGAGACTCCAATCCGTTACCTCACTTTCGTGGTCTCACACCTCTATACAATACTTGGGGGTGCACCTCACCCCCTCAATCGCCGGCTTATACGCAGCCAACTTCCCGCCTGCTCTCACACGTATCCAATCAGACTTAACCAAGTGGAAGCCTCTCTTCTTGTCCTGGCTCGGTCGTATTCACGCGGTGAAAATGACCCTGCTCCCGAAGCTCCTCTACCTGTTTCAAGCCTTACCAATTGAGATGCCTGGAGACTTCTTCCGCCGCATTAAAACAATGATTCTGCACTTTATTTGGCAAGGTGGTCGTGCGCGCTTCTCTTTTTCTATTCTTCGCCGTCCCAGGGCGAGGGGGAGTGGGACTCCCAGACGTTCAATTGTACTACAAAGCCGCACAACTAAGAGTCCTGGTTGAATGGTCTAAAGGGAATCCGACAAACACTGGCTCCACATGGATCGTAGTGTAACGGGGAGGACTATTTGGGACCTGATATGGCGCCCCAAACAAGACAGACCTAGGAATGCTTATCTTGCCACTCCCACCCGCTCCACCCTTAGAGTCTGGGATACAGTGTCGGGGGATGAGCGATGGACCTCCTTTCCCTCTCCCTTTACACCACTCCATTTTAATCCAGCGTTCCCGCCGGGACTGCAGGAGGGTCCCTTTGATGCTTGGCGGGAGGGTGGTTGCCTTGCACTGACCCATCTTTTTCACAACTTCGATCCCCTCTCCTTCGACAACTGCCAGCGCGACTATGGCGTAGGGACCTTAGAGCGGTATCATTATACTCAGTTAATGCATTGGGCCTTGTCACCGCAGGTGCGCGACGCTGCCACCCGCCCCCTTACGAAGTTTGAGTCCTTTCTCACTAAAGCACCAGTCATGAGGGGGACGATCTCCTTTTTATATAAATTACTTCTCACCACCACCATCTCTCCGCGTCCGCGCTACATGTCTATGTGGGAGGGTATGATACAACGTGATATCACTGAAGAGGAGTGGGGCCACCTATGGACCGATACAGCCAGATTCAATCATTCCTCTGCACTTAGGGAAGCCCATCTTAAAACAATGATGGACTGGTACCTCCACCCCTCCCGGCTTAAACAAATTTTCCCGAAGACTTCTGACAGATGCTGGAGGGGATGTGGGTTACTGGGGGATTTCCAGCATATCTGGTGGGACTGCCCGACTATTCGCCCCTACTGGGAAGAGATCCTAGCGCATATAAAGGACATACTTGGGTACCCTGTCCCGACTACCATGGCGGAAGTCCTTCTGGGGCTGCGCGATCCCTCCCTAGAGCACCAAACACGAGCTGACAAGAAAATCATGTGGCTCTGCATAGGAGCAGCGAAGATCACTCTAGCGGCTGCCTGGAAGCGTAAGGCGGCTCCGGCAATCTCACTCTGGCACTCTAGGCTTTGGCGTCTTTTAAGTTTAGAACGCATGTCGGAGATCTTTAAGGAGGATTTTAAGAATTTTGAATTCCAGTGGGGCCCGTTGGTTTCCTTCCTCTCCAGAGGTTTACCTTCCGCGGTTTGCCCCTCGTCCAACAGAGCTTTGCATCTCTTTCAATTTTGAGCTGCTGTCACTGCTGCCAGTATTGTACAAGGTACAGCTAATGCCGCCACCATGGTAGGGGAGGGGGAGGGGGAGGGAATTGCTTTTTATTTTTCGGTTTGTGACCCCCGGTTGGGGGTTGCTTTTATGCACTGTTTCCTAGTTAAGCACAGACCTTTTTGCCAGGGGGTGAGGGGGATGCTAACCGTCACAAAAGAAAGATGGGAGGCATGCCGGCTTTATATCAAAATGAGTCTAGAGTTTTATGCTTTGTCCTGGTCTCTGAGAACAAGCACACTGTATCCTTCCTTTATATAACCTGTTAGGAACGAGACCAGGCTATCATTGACCGCGATATATCGTTAGCATCTTACCTAGACTTGGTAAATTTCGCGCCACCCCCTGCGAGCGGTGACAATTCCTGTGGCTATGTACTGTAAGTTGGATAAAACATAATAAACAGATGTTTGAGAAAAAAAGGATAAATATCCTCGCGATCCTAATTCCTATTGCCTAATTAGTTTGTTAAATACAGATTATAAATTGTTTATGAAAATTTGGGCAAGAAGAATTGCTCAGTGTGCCCAACAGGTGGTTCATAAAGATCAAAATGGCTTCCTTCCAGGACGGTTAATGGCCACTAATACATATTTACTAATGCAAGCTATTGATTATTTTTCGGCTAATAAGATCAAAGCAGCAATTTTGATGATGGATGCCGAAAAGGCTTTTGATTTGGTAGATTGGCGTGCCTTATTTTTCATTTTGGATAAGTTTGGTTTTCCACCTCAGCTGATACATATGCTAAAAGAATTATATAGTCAGGCGGAAGCCAAAATTATTATTAATGGAGCAGAAGCTGGGAGGGTAAATATTAATAGTGCAACGCGACAGGGATCAACGTTATCCCCCCCTTTTGTTTTCCCTGTTTTGTCATAAGGTTTCTGCACATACACAGAGCTATGCACAGGAAAATGGGACCCCGGAATACAGTGGTTTGCCACCATATACCGTAGCACCCAAAAACCCCAACCCAACTAGCTTAGCATCCCATTAGCACCCAAGTACCAATGATTGGACAACCCAGAACACGGTATCTTTATCTCAGGACTCGCAGAAGCAAGAACACTCTTTCGTCACTCACTCGTACTTGTCCACAAGGTGCGTAGGAAGAGACACTGGATAGGTTAAAATGTTTATTCCAACTTACGTGCTCTATTGTACAGTACACGTGTCAGTACTAATAGCATAATGCATATGACTAATATAAGCAGCATGGTTACAATTCCATAGAATACAAACGGGGAAAGCATCTCAGAGCTCAGTGGATAAACGTATAAATAACATTACCACCCTCCCCTTGCAGTAAGATAGTTTATTATAATAATAGAAGACCTCTGGGCTTTGACTAGCGAACCCCCATACCTCAGTCTCTAGATGCAGAATTACATCAGCAGGACATCATAGCTCTTCTCACTGAAAGGGATTTCTCCAAGTGTGTGTTAAGCGCTAGTAAACCACAGTATTAAAAGCATACCAAATTCTTCATGGCAATTGCACCTAATGTTATGTCTGGGTGCGCGAGACTGGCCATATCAGGAAGAACCAAAATACATTGTTATGCGACCTTGTACATGTTTGTGCAGACTGAGCCCAAAAAGGTGAACAACAGAAAATGCAGACAGTGCAAAAGAACTTGGCACGAGCAAAGGGCGAGAGAGGCCCGGCTCAGTGTAACGTGCGCAAAAAAAAGCAGCATGGCAGCCAGGCCTAGGCCAACATAACAAGGCAGGTAACAATCCACAAGACACCCTCCCCTGGTCAGTCCAGCGGCCAGGACAGAGGCCCAGCAGAGGAAAAACACAGCCGTTGGAGCACAGGGAGCGCCCAAACGGCGAAGGGCAGGTCAATCCATGAAAGTGTAAGTGCAGAGAAAAGCCATACCCTCCAAGAGTTCATCATTGGAATTGTCAAAAAACATAGATGCCATCCAATCCATGAGATCAAAAGAGCAGGAATGCTCCTCAACAAAGGGAGCATCCAGAAGCAATGCGGGACAGCTTGCGTGATAATTGAAACAGCTTCGTTGTAGGAGATCCTGGGCAGCCGCCCAGATATCCCATTGCGCCAAAATCCCCAGTGCAGCCGCACGCGCCATACAGCCAGCAACGGAACAGTCCTGCTCATGGGCCTCTAAGGGACCCATCAACTGAACAAAATCCGGAACAGACAATGACGAATTGGAGAGGCAATAATCCAGAGTCCAGGTGAAAGGACAGCGGACACAAGTCATCACAGGTTGCACGCAAGTGAAATACGCAAAGCGAAATGAAAGAGTATATGACACACTCAGTGTCGCCAATGGCAAGACACCAAAACCGGCCAAAAGGCGCTCACGGAGCAGCTGGAGGCGTTCTGGATCGAGCAGGTCCCATCGGGGAGCAGCCATTGCGCAGAAAGCAAATTAAGAGCAAGACACCAGCCGCTAAAGCGAGGATCAATGGGAAACCGCCAAAGACACTGGAAAAAATAGAATGTATGAAAGCCGGGATGGCACCAAAAATAGTTTGGAAGGAGGACACCAAGCCCGACCCCACGACCTTAAAAAAGTGTACTAGGCCTTCAGTGTTAGATGCGTTAAAAATACGATGTATTAACTCCCCAAAATGTTGGGGGAGATTAGTGTTTAAAAGGGCCTGTATTTCACTGTGGGTACTCGCCACCTGGAGAATGAATGTCTCCTGGGCGGACGTGAGCATAACTTCCTCGTTTAATAATAGTGCCTTTATTCTGCTCAGTCTATTGAAATCTGCTTCCATGGTAGGGATGGAAGGCCAAATAGAGATATCAACCTTGCCATGAGGGGGAGGAAAAAGCACATTTTTGCAGCAGACAACCCTGTGCGAAACTGTTACAATGTAAGGAATGCCAGCCTGCAGGCCACAACAGTTTTCGTTATTTAAAAGTAAATAACTACCATTGGAAAGGAGAGTGAAAGTAGGTGAAATAACAGGAGCAGGAATACCTTTCAGCACACAAGCAAGATTAGGAGCGGAAACGCTACATGAGCCATGCAATTTAATGTGTTTACAAATAAGCGAATGACCCATAGTCGAGTCGCAGTACTCCCCCGTGAGAAAGACTTCCTTGCCGTCCCGAAGGCATTTATACATGAAAGGCAAGGACCAGAGTTCATGCAGGAAAGCACTGCCCAAGGGCCGGTAACGGCCCACAGGATAATGTTTCATGCACGAGTCAAATTCAAACAAGGAAAAAGGTAAAGCGATAACCCCATGGACTAGCCATACAGCAGAATCGAGTTCTGCAACAGAGAACGGCAAAGGATCCATCTTTTCGATATGTAATAGAGTGTAAGTTGCATCTTTCATGGACATAAATTGCTGTTTGTCAGTTAAGTTAAAAGGTAGAAACAAGGCAGAGGTGTTCAAAAAATGCCAAGGAACTTTACCTAACTTGAGCGTTTGTAAAGTCCATGCAAACTGCATAACTGAACGCAATTGATTCTGACCATGATATAACACAGAAACATCATCTTGTACAATATCAACAACAGAGGACACAATATTCTCTAAAGTATAAATGCGAGAAGACAGGGTATTAATACTATTGTCAACAACAGCAAGCACCTTTTCCAAATTTGCTTGATCTATCTCCCGAAGACGGGAAGCAGCTTCCATTTGTGATAGCTTCCAGAGTTCATTATATGTCTCATAAATGAATCTTTTAGGTCGGGGACCATGAGGTCCCAAAACAAAGTCGGACAGATCAATATTGCCTGAAAGGAGGGACAAATGTTGTTTAACAGAATCAAGGGACGAATGTTGCAGCCATTGTTTGCATAATTTACCAACAGAATATGTAGTGACAGTACGGGAAGCAGTAAATCTCGGATCAGGCCTATCCTGTGTGTATCTAGTTCCTGAGTCGTGAAAACGCATTTGACATGCATTAGATGATATAGGCCATACCAACCAGGGTGACTGATCCAGTTTGGAAACATTAAATGAATTATTCTGTAATAGAGCCTGTAGGGTAGTCAGGGACAGGTTAAAACGTGAGCTATCATTGGGAAAACTCGAAAGGGATGGAATTGAGGGCGAGTTTAATTGTTTAGTGGTAGCTAAGCCCCAACACGTAGTTTGATAGATGGAAGCATTTAGGAACATAATTTGGGTAGGGATGATGCAAGCACGATGCAACGCCTCGGTTCCCTGTACCTGCCATGGCTTGGAGCCCCAAATAGATTTTAAATCCACTGTATTATCCCAGTACTCATAACCACCCACTGCTAGGGCACTTAAAAAGGAACCCGAATAAAGCAATTTGGTGTGTGTTAACATAATTTTCTGAGTTGACGTGGTATTTAATCTAAAATAATAGGATGCGGGGTTTGACCGATTAAAATCAGTGAAATAGGTAAACTTATTTCGAAGAGTTTGTGAGCTACCTGGCAAGGGGTTTGGACAATGTTCCCATTGGGTGTAGTTAACAGAACTACGCAGGGCACTTGGCTTATGGAGAAAATGATTACCCCAATGTTGGTAACAATACAAATCGGCATAATTCGCAGAATTCATATATAAATCTTCAGCATTAAAAGATGCATAATATTTTAAATCGGCAAACAATGCTTCAACGGCATGCACATCCCAATCATCAGAATGAATATTATTTTGTACTACATCACCCATTGAAACACGAAGGACATTAGGTACATTAATAATTTCCGTCGGACCATGGATTTGATAGTTCACTGCATCCCATACGATGCCATCAGCAACTGGGAAAGCTGAAATGTTCACAAATGTGTGGTCACGCTTCATGATGTGAGACGAGGAATGAGGAGCCAAAGTTCCAGAAACATAGTCTACAGCAGAGCGTTCAGGTAAATAGTGACCATTAATTAGTAGAAAAAACACTGTGACAAAGCCAATGGACATGAACAAAAAAATCAAGAAAAGTACCAACCAGAGGTATGTCCAGGGTGGAATCAAAAAATTGTCTCTAAACCAGGATACAAAAAGACTGAACTTGGATGGGACTTTTGAAGATGTGGAATCCGAATCAAAGGAATAACGAGTCGGGCCAAGTGGCGTTGTTGGTTGATGTGCCACCGATTCTGATGCAGGATAAGTATACTCGTCCTCGTCGATATTGGTGGAGAGTTGGGGATCAATCGTAGTTTCAGGCAAATCAACCATCTCAATTACAGCATCAGCGATCGTTCGCGCAGATGGACTATGAACATATGTCCGATAAATGGCAGGACAAGAGACCGCTGGTGTGACACTATTCAGGATCGGCCAGGCGCTGTAGCTTGACATTTTCCACTGAGATGTATCTGTTCTCCTTGCGACCAGGAAGCGGTGGTAAAATGACTGTACGTGTTCCCTTCAAGCCCAGAACTGGAACCGGTGCACGAAAAGAGGGGCCGAATTCTTTTTTGTTTTCAACCTTTTCTCGAACCAGTTCTCCAACCTTTGGAAGCCAGCCGGCTACCGGAATCTGCAACGCAGGATCTGTGGCTGAAGGCAAATGTGTAGTTGCAAGTTTGTCTCGGGCTTCTTGTAAGTCCTGTAACATAGCAGAATGGTTATCTACATCAAACTTGGCGGATTGCGCCGCGATGTCTGGACCCTCAAGGTCAGGCACAAACATTCTTATGCCAAAGAGCATTTCGTATGGGGTCCGCCCACCCAGAGGTCTTCTAGGGAGATTATTAAGTGCACGCTGAACGGTATACAAATGGGCCAGCCAGTTCCTGCCAGTACCTATAACCCTAGCTGTTAAGGATTGCTTTAAGTCACGGTTCATTCATTCAACGATAGAGTTGCCCTCAGGCCTATACGGAGACGAAAATTTCACCCGCACCCCAAGCGAAGCCATTGCATCCTTGTAAGCCCTAGAGGCAAACGCTGGACCTTGGTCCGAATGGAAGGTGCCGCATGCGAAAATTCCCACAAAGACACGCAAATCCCTGATTACATTTCGGGCGTCAGCACTCCGTTGTGGCCAGACCCAGAGAAACCGTGTGCACGAGTCCACTGCCACTAAGATGTATTTATAGGCAGTGTCTGATGAGAATGGACCGCAGTGATCCAAGTAAACACACCCAAAGGGTCTGTTAGCAATGCAGAGCGGTGTTTGTTGTGGACGTGTTACTGTGGAAGGCTTAATCTGTTGACAAACGTCGCAAGAAAGCACAAAAGCACGAGTGTCTTTATATAACCCACGCCACCAATAACGCTGCTGCAAGATGGAAACCATAGCTGACACACCTGCATGAGCAGAAGCCATGCCTTCGTGTGCAGCTGATATCAAGGCACTCCTGCGGTCCGCGTTGGGGATCAGCCGATCTCCAACGTCAGGTATAGTTACATAAGGAACCTGATCGGGACTTAATGTGTAAGAATACTTGGAAGGGAAACCTGTAGGGTAATTATTACCTTCCTTGGTTGCAGCAATAGCTGCTAATATTACAGGGTCTATTTTAGACATGGACCTGGTAACCGCTGCTACTGAACACGTGACTACTGCTGAACGGGCAGCTTCATCTGCCAGATCGTTACCAATAGCGTGTGCGCCCACCCGCTGATGGCCTAAGGTGTGAACCACCTGTGTGAGGGGCAGACGTTGTTGCAATTCTGCCACTCGAACCCAAAGCATTTTATGCTTAATTGTGCTCCCTTTTGCGTCCTTGTAGTCGTTTTTCGACCAGAAAAACAGATTGTCATTGTAAGATTGTACACAGTAAAAAGAATCACATACAATAAGAGTGGTCTCATCCTGAGAAGCGAACTCAAGTGCAAGTAGCAATGCATGCAGCTCGGCCAATTGTGCGGTACTATCTCCAAGTGTGCGAGTATGCACTGCAGAGGATTTGAACTTTCCATCTACAAAGGAACCCGCAACAATAGCACATGCAGCTGAATAAGCGTGCTTGGACCCAGTGGCCGGTTGCGCCGAACCATCGGTGTAGATCACACATTTGTAATCCTCAAGCGGTAGTAAAAACAAAGGAGGAGGATGAACGAATTCATACTGCAAAAACTCCTGAGTCTGAAGAGAAGAATCAAAAACAAAAGTGACGTCCGAAGACGTCAAGGATGTAGCCCATTGTATCCAACGGGGATGCATTGCTTTTGAGTTCGGTACACTTGCCTTTGTTACTGCCTCTAGGGCAGGACAGGGTGTTACCACCAGAATTCGCTTACCCTGTGCCAGTGCGCGTTCTTTTAGAATCGCCATTTGCACTGCAGTTAGAACTTTTTCGACAGATGTAAAGCGCAATTCAGCGGAAGTGTACAGATGTGACTTGTATGCGATGGGTACTGTATCACCTTCATTAAAGGTTAAGTATGTGAATCCCACCGCCCCCGGAATTATTCTAATCACCAGGTTTGTGTGGTTATCACGAGTCAAAAGATATTTAGACTCCAATAGGTCTGTCTGCAAAGACTGCAGAATCGAGGTATGCTCAGGCAGCCAGCAAGACCTTGAATAAGTAGGTTGTATCAAAGCATACAAAGGCTTGATACGCTGGGCATATTCGGGAATGTAAGTACGCCCGAAATTCAAGAAACCCAGCAAAGACTGAAGTTTCTTCAGAGTATTTGGGGGGCACAAATGTGCACATTTTTCCAAGAAATGGGGGCTAAGCCCTTACCTTCGTTATTGAGCTCATAGCCCAAGAACAGAACGGTAAATTCAGCAATGTGTGACTTAGTAAAGTTAAATTTGTAACCCTGCTCCGCAAATTCAAGAATAATGCGGTCCACACGGGACAAATGCTGAAATAATTCGTCGTCCGTCAGATAGATGTCATCTACGTACGAACATGCGTCTTGATCAATGTCATTTAACAAAGAAACAACACGGGCGGCGAATATACCCGGACTATTTTTGTAGCCCATGGGTAAACGCCGGAACTGGAATAATTTACCACCGGAAGTGAATGCGGTCCATTGACCACTCTCCGGGGCTAGGTTGTGCGTGTAGAAACCGTTTGAAAGGTCAAGTGTCGTTTTGTATTTTTTACGAACAAGACTGTCTACAAGCGCAGAACTGTGTGTATTTTGCACCGCAAACTTCCGACAATGAGTATTTAAATGCCGGTAATCCAAAACTAAGCGGTACGATCCATCGGGTTTAGAAACCACGAAAAGGGGATTGTTCATAGGTGATACGCATGGTTCAATTACTCCCTGATATTCCAACTGTGTCAGAATTTCGGAGACGGGGCCTTTTGCCTGCCGTTTGATGGGATATTGGGGTTGTGGCTGCGGTAGTGACCGCAAAGGTATTGCATGAGGAGGTGATTCTTCATCCCATCCCACATGGTTGCGGTATAACGCTGGTGCCAGGTACACAGCCCACTCAGCTGCAAGTGCTTCAGCTTTGTCTTTTGGGACATGCCGTGAGAAGCTTGGAAGGATTACCTCCTCTCCTTTATGTGCAGCTAAAACGAATGGGGGTGGCCAATCCACCTCTGCTAACAAAATGTCATATGAAGAGGTTAGATTTTCCCAAAAAATCCCTTTTATTTCACGCGGTATGTCACCTTCAATTTGTATTACTATGTTGTAAAGTCTGTCAGGGGGTGCCACTCTCGTGTCAGCTGTCTCTACAGTAACGAATGTTTCAGTTGCTGTCGCCTCCATATGAGGACGTAGCGCCTCCCGCACTATGGTAACTTCCGCGGCGCTGTCTAGGAGGGTCACTGCCCACGTCCAATTCTGGAGTCTCGTTCTCACGGTCTGAGGCATATTTCGCTGTGACAGCGGCAACTTTTTTCTTCTGAAATTGCGGTCGAGGAAGATGAAAGTCTTCTGCTTTCCCTCTGACTTGTTGTCGAGGTTGGTCTCGCTCCTGGGGAGCCTCTCGGCCCCTTCCTCTATCTTGCCGTCCTCCTCCACCAGCCTGTGACGACGTCTGGGCCTGTGAAGAACGAGGAGAACGCGTATCAGAGCTCTGAAACCTTTCTGGTGATTTAATCCTTGACCTATCACGTAAATCATAAGTACGTTCAGAAGAAACCGAAACTGGGGAAGCGCCTCTCGACCCCGGCTTCTTTTGTTGCTTACCCTGTTTTTTCTGTCTCCAACTCTTTTTAGTGAAGACCGGTTTATCATCTTTCTCAGATGCACTTTTTGTTTGTGTAACTTGTGTTTGCGATTGAGTTTGCATTTTTACAAAAGGCTTGTTGCCCAGGCTATTTCTTCCAATTGTTTTATAAGCCCGGGCAATAATTTTCGGTAATTCGCGGGGCCTGTCCAACTCTGGGACCAAAGCCAAAGCATTCGCTACTTGAAAGTTCATAGCATCGCCCTTGACATTTCCAAGGATCAGCTCAGCTACTACATCAAACACTCCCACTAGTCTCATCCCTAATTCCACAGCCGCTTCAGGGCCATGTTCATCCTGTACTTTTTAATTACAGAGGGTAGAACCGTCATGGAAGGAGTTCCAAAACATTTTGAATAAACTGCTGCGAATACCTTACCCCAGTTTTCACATGATGTCAAATCGGGGATTATGTCTTTTGGCAAACTTATCGTGAGGATGCGATGTTTATCTACTGGGGATGTATGGGGAAACACTGCTTCTATCTGATCGAACTTTTCTGCAAGCCAGTAAGGATAGTCGTCCTTATTTTGTGGACGTTTGCCCATCACAGAATTTACCATGACAGGACTTATGGTCACTCCAGCGGCTATAGCTGGTTGGCCTGCGACTACAGGAGCAGCTCCATGTAGGCTACCTGTAACGTATGTCACTAGGGCTCGATGCACTCGTACCAATTCGGTATGCATAGTGCGCAGTTCCGCAAGCGGTAATGCCAGATAATTTGGATGCGGGGTATACCCGGCCAATACAGGCCAAGTGGCCCCCTGAATTGATAAGGGGCCTAAACGAACTGCGGTAGTTGGTTGTGGTAGGGCGCCATTAAACCAAACACGGTGCTGCCAAGCCGTGAGAGGTACTCCAAGAGTGGTATAGGGTCGATAGACAGCAGGAATAACGGTGGGTTTATATTCATGAAACAGATTATCATCTGCCTCCACCGCTTCAAAAGTGATCCAAGTGTAAAACACCTCAAAGTGGTAAGCCGGATCGGCTTGAACCACAAAGACCAAATCGATCCCTGTATCAGGCACTCCATACACCCGTAAGTGGTCTCGGAGTGCTCCTCGACTATGTGCAGCAATCGCCACACCAGCCATGACTAAACAGTTATATTCGACAACCTAACAGGGAGCACTAAAATGGGTCTTTTAACTAACCTTTTTAATAACATCAAGCTTGAAAGAACCTATAAAACATTCAATATAGGAGGTATCACCGTCACATACGCCTCCGGAAGCGTACGCGAGGGGATTGTGGACAAGCACAAGTACTACTCAAGCATCTCGCAGTTAAGCTGCCCCACGGTGGTCGCGCCATGTCATAAGGTTTCTGCACATACACAGAGCTATGCACAGGAAAATGGGACCCCGGAATACAGTGGTTTGCCACCATATACCGTAGCACCCAAAAACCCCAACCCAACTAGCTTAGCATCCCATTAGCACCCAAGTACCAATGATTGGACAACCCAGAACACGGTATCTTTATCTCAGGACTCGCAGAAGCAAGAACACTCTTTCGTCACTCACTCGTACTTGTCCACAAGGTGCGTAGGAAGAGACACTGGATAGGTTAAAATGTTTATTCCAACTTACGTGCTCTATTGTACAGTACACGTGTCAGTACTAATAGCATAATGCATATGACTAATATAAGCAGCATGGTTACAATTCCATAGAATACAAACGGGGAAAGCATCTCAGAGCTCAGTGGATAAACGTATAAATAACATTACCACCCTCCCCTTGCAGTAAGATAGTTTATTATAATAATAGAAGACCTCTGGGCTTTGACTAGCGAACCCCCATACCTCAGTCTCTAGATGCAGAATTACATCAGCAGGACATCATAGCTCTTCTCACTGAAAGGGATTTCTCCAAGTGTGTGTTAAGCGTTAGTAAACCACAGTATTAAAAGCATACCAAATTCTTCATGGCAATTGCACCTAATGTTATGTCTGGGTGCGCGAGACTGGCCATATCAGGAAGAACCAAAATACATTGTTATGCGACCTTGTACATGTTTGTGCAGACTGAGCCCAAAAAGGTGAACAACAGAAAATGCAGACAGTGCAAAAGAACTTGGCACGAGCAAAGGGCGAGAGAGGCCCGGCTCAGTGTAACGTGCGCAAAAAAAAAGCAGCATGGCAGCCAGGCCTAGGCCAACATAACAAGGCAGGTAACAATCCACAAGACAGTTTATTGAACCCCTAGCTGCAAAAATTCGTAACAATTTACTGATTTTGCCTCCCATGGAGGGAATGGCAAAAATCAAGTTATATGCAGATGATATAATTTTATATCTCAAAGCTGGGGGTTCAAACATACAGAATGCACTGGATGAAATTCAGAAATTTACGCAGGTAGGGGGATATAAAGTGAACCAAGCAAAAACGGAAACCCTCACATTTAATTCGGAGCTCTCCAAGATTCCGGTCTGCCTACAACACCGATCACCACATCCAATTAGATACCTCGGTATCTTTGTCACAAACGATTATGTTCAATTATTTCCATTGAATTATAGTAGTACGCTCGTGAAAGTGAAAAAATTACTAGATAAATGGACTCTGCTGCATCTATCACTGATAGGATGGATTTTGATGGTTAAAATGTCAGTGCTCCCATTGTTTTTGTTCCTTTTTTAGTAATCTTCCCTTGAAAATTCCCAGTATCTATTTTAAAGAATTGGCCGAAATGATCCGGAAGTTTGTATGAAATAATAAGCAGCCCCAGGTTAAACTAGCCACACTACAACTAGATGCAGCACGGGGGGATTAGCACTCCCACATTTTGCAACATACTACCAGGCCTCTCTGATCAACCTGTTATCACAACTAGGAGAGGAAAACTCCGTTTTAGATAAAAAAATGTTTAATACATATGCTGAAGGAAAGTGCCATAAAACTCCCAGCTTTTTTACAGTAAGCAAAACTTCCCAAAAGGACCAGATATAAGGTGATACTGGCATTAGCAGCAAGAACTCAGCTCTTTTATAAATCGTGAGATATTCCAGCATACCATGCTTATACTCCTATTCAAGAATGTGTGGTAGGAGGTTTAATGTTGCCCAAAGGATTCTACCAATTATGACAAGAATTAAGTTTTGTTCAGCTTGGGGATTTTTATAATTATAATACATTAATTACATGGGAAACGGTACAATTACAATCTCGCAACCTAAACACCGCTTTCTCTATGAGTTTTTTTCCAGGTGGTGAATTTTCTCAAAAACAATTATACCATGCTGAGCGAGGCTGCACGTCAAATCACCAGGCAGATGTCGAATAAAATAGTGGGTGTAGGATTTTGGTATCGGTTATTACATCAGAAAGCTCATAGTGAAGAGATCATTATGAAAGAGCTTCAGAAAATTTACTCTGAGACAGGGTGTAAGTTTAATACGAAAGAGTGGCAGCAGCTCAGTGCGATGTCGAATAAAGCACTGCGAGGTGCTAATTTTAAAAGAATGAATTTTCTATCTAGATGGTTGGCATATTACACCCCACTGAGATTGCATAAGATGTATCCAACTAATCAAAACCAATATTTTAGATGTAATAAACAGGATGAAGGGGGCTGGGTACACATATTTTATGAGTGTAGTAATCTACAGCAATTTTGGAAGGATGTTTTTATCATGATTTCTCACTCCTTGTCTTTAACAATTGCCCCATCTTCTATGTTGGTTTTATTTGGTTCATCAGGGGAGGTAAAATATTTAACGAAATATCAGCAGTATTTTATAGTGATTTCTATAGCAGTTGCAAGGTCACTTGTCCTGCAAAATTGGAAAACAAATAAACAACCTAGTATGGACCATTGGGTTAATAAAATGTGCAGGACTTACAGATTTGAGGAGGCCCTAGGCAAAACGTGTAGGAGCTACTGTAAGATTTAGAGCTATCTGGGCAAATTTCTCCACTCATTTTATGACTGAGTAAAGTATATTCCAAGTGCACTGTTTTTTAGGTATTTAATCTTTGCACTTTACTAAAATATTTGCTGCTAGTTGCACATGCACTTTAAATAGTTTTTGATATTTATATGCTAGTCAGATGTCGCCATTGTATAGATTTTAAAATGTTAACTGTGCATCAATAGCTACTAAAGAATATATATATTGGTTTTCCTGGGGAACTACCAGGAGGAAGCAAAACCCTGGTAGATTACGTGAATATGGTTTAGTGTGGAGTAGTGCTGAATACATTTCATATTTACTATCTTATTCTTACTCTTCTCGAACTGGCTTTTTATCAACTATACTATAATTGATGATAACCCTGATCTTTTCATTCAATATTATATAATGTATTTATGCTGCTTGCTATTTGATATCCGCTAATTTTATCTTTTTTATCCATCCTGTAATGTCATATTTGCTTTCATTCCTGCTCTAATAAAAATATTTTTTTTTAAAAAGAGACTCTGAGTGACAAGGAAGTAAATTGTTGCCCCTGTTGATGTGTGATGAGCTGAGGGCCCGAACCATGCACCAGACTTTCTCTATCGTGGGATTTACTTCCACATAAGACATAATTTTAATAGAGAATAAACCAATGTATTTACAGAAAAATACTAAACGTGAGCAAGCTTGTAGGGAACCTTGTTTTACTAGGCAGTAAAGCTCTGGATAGACCTCTGCCAGGAAAAGCAGGATATCCGTTGCAGGATAAAACGGGGTTAAATTGTATATCCACCGCAAGAAACACACTTCATTATCAAGTAAAATATATGAAATACTGACTAAAATGCCACAGACTGTTTCATGAAAGTTATAGGTGAGTGAAGCCCATTCTTATGTAACTTTTTTCAAAAAAACATTTCCACAGGTTTCCCAAGATGAATTACACTAACCAGATTGTCAAAATCAATCCTGTGAACGCATCGTATGTCAGAAATACATCATCAAGTCCCTTTCTACACAGATCACATAAATATTTTCTCTCATATTGCTTTTATATTATTTTGTCAGGGTTGTGGGGGAGCCCAATACTCATTTATCCTCATCCCCTTCTGCCACTTGTGCCCCCATTTTTACTTTTCTCATGTTGCACCCCTTTTTTCCTATTCCCTTTCCCCTTCTCCTGCTCCTTCTGTGTTTGCCTCTCTAGTGGAGAGTCTTCAAACACCTACCTTTGCCCTCACTCTTCAATGGACCTCTAATCCATAACCCTTTACTCCCCCACCTCCTCCATTCTTCCTTGGTTCATGTACTCATCCCTCTCTTGATTTATTTGTGTTTTTTCTGATCGGCATACCCTTATGCTGCACACACTGCAACTCACTCTTGTCTCCCTTTCTCTTTCCATGCCTTTCTTTCTTTCTTTTTTCCATTCACCTGACATCTGCCCCACAAATTTATAGGATGCCTTTTTTTCAGTTGCCCACAATCCAGGTGTTTTCTGACAAATTGCGGTATCCATACACAGTACTGTCCTTAAAAGGACAGCATGTCTCCTCTTGTCTAAGCTACATGGAATTCTGCATTTTTCTAGTGCCACATTATAGACTGCCCATGTGAGCACTCCCAAGAGTATTTGGAAAAACAATGGCTCCAGAGAACAGGAGACTACGTATGACCAAGTTGTGTTAACTAGGGTGGCCCTTCAGTCCCTGTTATGGTGGTGCCAGAAGAAGAATATGATAGAGGGAGACACTTTCCCTGTCAATTGGTAGTGATAAACTCCTAGATGTAGGGATGGGAATTTCTGATGTGTGACCGCAGGGCTAAGGGGAAGTGATCAGACAAAGTACAGACATATTGCATGAACATGTTGGAGTGGAGGATGGTCCCTCTCACCCTCAAATCCTTCCTGCCCATGATCTCCAATTCCTTCCTGATACAGAAGGTGAGTATGGTCACAATTATTACCTTAACAAAGAGGAGGAGTGGGCTACGTTCAGGATTCTTTTATTTAGTTATTTAAGAGTTCCTGTATTGCTCTACTTACCACCACTAAACAGCCTTTGAGCAGTTCTCTCAAAGGAAGCTCTGGCTTCTGTAACAGAACACCTACATCAGAGCAGTTCCTCTGCCAGATATTCACAGTCTTAATGGGATGAACTTAGAAGGCACTTCGTAGAGGAGAATAAGTGGATGTGGATGGATGAAGTGCTGGTCACTTTCATGGTATAGGGTTTTCCAGATCTTGATGTGTTTGCTGTAGAAGGAAACACAGAATAACAAGACTATGCATTCAGATATCCAGGGATCTTCTCCATAAGGAATACCGTTTTGAAAGAACAGTGAATTACATTTTACTTTGAATATCTTCTGATTCCTTTTCCTTCCCAAAGTGACTAAGGAACTGAAACACTGCAAACGATGATCCACATTGCTCTAGGTTATCTTTGGTAATTTGTCTATTCATACACAGAGAAAGTTTTCTCCACACACCCGATCCCTTTTTAAGGATGTCAGACAAGATTCTGCATCCCAGCCCATCACTGTTGAGCGTGTCTGCCGATCTCTTGAGTATTTAGATTATGGCCACCTGAATCTTTTAAATAATGGCATGACTATCTTGTAAGAAGCAAAGCACCCTTTCATAAGATCTTCATATGCTTTCACTTTGAAGAGGTTCTGCATCTGATTTCTGGAGAGGAAGGTTGACCGGGAAACTTGCCAGGAAACGTCAGTACTACCTGGTTATCTCAAACTAGATAGATCTGGCCTTCAATTATCATTTAGAAAATAACATTTGACTACCATTACAGCACATCACAAATGTCCTTTTAAGTTATTTCCTTACTAATTCTTTGATTAAGGATTCCCTGGATAATGGTAAAGTCTTCTCCCAGTCAGGAGACTAAAGTTATGATTATGTCTCAGAAGCTAAGAGAGAGTCGCATTGAGTTACCCAACTGATAATATTTACGACTCTTTGTATTTTACATTAGGTCTTCCATTAGACTGTCCCTAAGATCATTATGGATAAGTTTATATATAACCCCTAATCTCGCATGCGGCTTGTTTCTCTTTCAAGAGCTGCTCTTCAGGCATGGCAGGCAGTGGAAAGAGGGGAGCATCCCTTCCTGTCATTGTCTCTCATGTCTGAGAACATCTTCCTCTACAGTTGCATCAGATGTTTGATCACCTTG
The DNA here is from genome assembly GCA_963921515.1 of Calotriton arnoldi. Classification (NCBI taxonomy): domain Eukaryota; kingdom Metazoa; phylum Chordata; class Amphibia; order Caudata; family Salamandridae; genus Calotriton; species Calotriton arnoldi. Next base: position 555,717 of record CAWUFW010001721.1, on the reverse strand, counting down.
CATTTTGGGAGGATCTCACAATTCTTCTCTTTTGCTAATGTGTGATTTATTTTCTTTCTGTCATATCTGATTTCTTGATTTTCCAGTGGTCCTAGCACAATGAGATCATTTAGTGACCATTTTGACACTATGCAAGTTTTCTTTTACTTTAATTTCTTTTTCATTTCACAACTAGATGTCACTACTGGAATGGTGCAAATTATGCTTTCTTTGACAAACAATGCTATTGTGATACTCCCAGAGTTTGAAAAAAAAACTGAATTACATTGGTAACATTAACTCGAACAATAAAATAATGGAAGTGAGGGAAGGGGGTAACCGCCTGTGACCTGAGGCCGTAAAGTGTTGTATCAGGTGATTAACAGCTTGTAGCGCACGGTAGTGACGTATGATGCGACAGGTTGAGCAGGGATTGGGGGGGGGGCACCCCCTGTGGGGCAACGCAGAAGCGATAGTGGCATGTTACGCTGGCGCCGATGAGGCCCCTGTTTCCTCCCGAGTGTCTACTGTGGATGCAGTCATCTTCTGTAATTCCTCCACGATAGCCCCCAGTCTATAGCTAAGGGAAACTTGCGTAGCCCCAGAGGGTCCTCCCTCCGTAGAGCTACCCTCTCTGCCCTGGCCTAGTTGAGCAACGAACGGCGCCAGGCAACTGCATAGGGTGCCACCGGTGCTTTCCATCTTTTGGTGATCAGACATTTCGCCGTGACTAGGCCCAGGTCTAGGAATCGTGAAGTGACCTTGTGTTTCCTGCTCCTCTTAAAGAGGTGCAGAACGTACACCTCCCAGCGAAAGGGAATTACGCATTTAGTGACGTGGGCTAAAGTGGCCGTTATGTCAGTCCAGTACTCTGCTAGGGTCAGGCAATACCATAGCATGTGTTGCAGATCTGCATCTGTTAGGTGGCACCTGGGGCATTCAGAGTCAGCGCAATGAAAATACTTGTTTATCTGGGAGGGGGAGAGGTATGCACGAGGGAGGATAAAATACTGAATCTGCCGGAAGCGTTGATTGCGAGGGACTCGTGTCGGGCTTTCCAGTATTGCCACCCATTCCCTCTCCAACAGGGCACGGCCCAGATCCTCCTCCCAGTGTTGTTTCAGGGGGGTCAGTGGGATTGCAGTGTGTTGACGGAGGGACGAGGCAAACCAACGTATCAAGTGTCCCCCTGTGCCCATTATATGCAAGTACTGCAACAGGCAATGTGTGAGCGGTTCTGTTGTTGGGTTACCCCATCTGATTGAGAGTGAAGCAATGAGCACACGGTGTGTTAAGAATTGCCCCGGGGGTAGGCCATCTTCTGAGATTAGGTCTGTATATGGGATTAAGGCGCCGTCTCTAAAAAGGTCCCCTGTGTCGTGAATGCCTGCTGTTTCCCAACTGCGCAGTTCTGTTGCCGTGATGTACGACCCTCCCCTTGGTGACCCCAGTAAAGGAATAGCCGGGGCATATGGCGTGGTGCCACGGGTAATGTACAGGCTTTTGCGGTAGCATTTATACGCTATGGAGAGCAGCAAGGAGTCCGCTCTTCTGGGCTTAGCGCAAGGGCGAAACATGCTGAGCAAATTGTGGAGCGCCATTGGTGGTTGCAGTGTGGCAGTGTCTGACAGGTGTCTGGAGGCCAGCCATCTAGCTACCCATTGCAGCTGTGCCGCCAAGTAATAGTGCTCGAAATTGGGCATCGCTAGCCCACCCTGTCCTGCAGGTAGATATAGCTTCTTAATGGAGACTCTGTGTCTGGACGTCCCCCATAGAAGATCCCTGATCTTTGCTTCCAGCTTACTGAAGTAGGAGGGGGGAATATAAAGAGGCAGGGTCGCAAAATAATAAAGAAGGCTTGGGAGGATCACCATTTTCGCAAGAGCCACCCTCCCCGAGATGGACAGAGGGAGAGTCCTCCAGAATGCCAGCTGTGAGTAAATGGAGGAGGTGGCTCTAGTAATGTTCCCATCATACAGGTCAGCTTTGGTACAATATATGTGGACACCTAAGTATCGGAATGTGCCGGTGCACCATGACACTGGGACCCCTCCCAGTGAGTACCTGGGATCTGGAGTAGACAGCGAGAATGGCAAGAGGGTGGATTTCGCTGCATTGACCCTCAGCCCTGATACTACGGAGAACTGTGATAGCGCAGAGTCTAGCGAGTGGAGTATAGCGTGGAGGTCTCTTGCGTACAATAAGAGTTTGTCGGCATATAAGGAGATCATATGTGTGCTGTCGCCAAGGGGAATATCCATGTCTATCTGGGCACGAATGACGCCGCCAGGGGCTCCACCGCCAGGGAGAAAAGGAGTGGGGAATAAAACAATAATCTATGATAACAGACGTACATACCAAAATTATCCAAGAATGGAATAGCTTTAGCTATTAAATGTACACTGAACCAACACCATAAACTAAGCCTAAATTCCCTATCCTACAGGTATAATAATGCTTTCGAAACTCCGTAAAAGGCCTGAGAGGGTGCATATACTTTCTCTCTTTCATGGAGCACAGGACGCAGGAGTAGGTGTCAGTCAACCCACTACTCCATAGCCCGCTCGATTCTGCAGTCCATAGAGGAGCGAGTCAGGTTTACCTCTCACCCTCCACCTCACTCTGTAATAACAGGGGTGTGGATTAAGGCTGTCTTAGTAGGTGGTGGCTGGCACAAATGGTGAAAGTAAGTTATAGACAGGCAGGCTTGAATATCTTTAGAGTGCCTTGAGGTTTAAAATTATGCCTGAGTGCATTGAACATCACTGTATGGTGATATCCCTTGTATAAGTATTGCAACAAGCATTTTATTAATAGATCATATTTTAGTTAGATGCTATTTGAGAAGATTACGTTTTCTGCATATTGAGCATTTTCACTGATTGGTCTATTATAGGAAATGATAGAAAAGCTTCAGCAGCAGAAGCAGAGTTTGGAAGAGTCTGCATCACAGCTGAACAAGAACATCTCAGAGCTCGAGGCCGTGATCCAGGCAGGAAAGGAGAGGGAGAAACTGCTTGTGGCATTTCCAGACCTGCATATTCCTCCCGAGGCTCATGTTGAAAGTAAGTGATGACAGAGAGAAGAAATAGTGTTTCCAGATTATTGCTTGCTATTTGACATTTGTCATTTGATGTCATTAGTTATGTTACAATGACCAGCTATGAGAGTGTATGGAAGGTTCTGCATCAAGAACAACTCCCTCATAACTAACTGCCGGACAAGATGGCTGATTGATGCAGAGCTCCTGACCCTTGGCTCCGACCTAAGTATTATTACCAGCTTACCCGGCCTCGGGTTGCCAGCAGAACAGTGGCCCTGAGATGCAGAACCCAGCTGATCCCAGCAGTAAGCCATTTTTGAAGCAGTCACGGACCACAGCAAAGAAAATCAATGCGGCTGATTTGGAGTGTGCACGTGCTGTAACAGCGCAGTTCTGATAGTAACTGCAGATTCCTCACCTTTTGAATATCTCCAAGTGTCAGACTGGATCCAGAAACGTTTGCATAGCAATGTCCTCCAGCGTCGACAGGTGGCGTCGTGTGATGTCATAGTTCCTCGTGTGACTCCATCGTGTGTGGCTGTTACGTCGGCTTCCTTACATATACGTCACATGCTCGTGCTGGCGTCAGTTCCTTTCTTTCCACGCCAACTGACGCAGATCCGGAGCTTCAACTGTCATTCGATAGTTGTTGGTTAATTTCTTCTAGAAATTACTTTTTTGTGTGCAGAATGTCACCAAAACCTTCAGATTTTAAGCCATGTATGAACTGTAACCTACTGATCCACATGATGTTTGTGGTGTTTTGGTTGTGGGCACGACTCGAAGTCGTGCTCGTCGTATGCCAAGATGAACAAGAAGGCGATTCGGGAATGGGAACTGAAGCTCGCAGGAGCAGAGTTCAGAAAATTGAAGACTCGGTTCTGTTCAATGTCCATTGCTGGTCGATCTTGGTGGAGGTCAAGAGAGCAGTCTCGTTCTCCTTCAGGGTGGTTGGTCGAAAGTCAGAACTTCGTCGAAGTCAAGGAAGAGCCATAAGAAGCATAAGAATTTTAAGCATGGTTCTCCTTCGTCCCACCACTCTCATTGTTCCCGTCATTCTTCAACTTGAATTTGTTCTCCGTTTAGGGATCTGCCTTCAAATGATCCTTCTTCTACATCTTTTCCCTTTCAAATCCCAGTGGAAAAGATAGAAACACCAGATCAGATCCAGCAGCTTAAGAAAGCTGTGGACTCGATCTTTGGTGTTAGTGCAGATCTTGTTGGTACGCCTTTGGGCTCCACAGAGTTGAGTAGGCCTCCGGTTGGTCAGACGTCAACGGATCCGTCCTCGACACAAACTGTGCCTCTTGTTTCGGGTTTGAGGCCGACCACGTTGGGACCAATGGGTGTGCAAGCTATGACTTTGTTTTCATCGGCGCCGCAATTTACATCACAAATACCTCCCCCCAGGTGGCATATGACGCTGCAAACGGCATCACCAACGCCAGTAGCAGATCCAATTGCTTTATTTGATTCTGAAGGTCAGTTGCCTTCTACTATAGTATATGCTAGGTTAGAACCCAATCTTTCACAAGGAGAGTATATTTTTGATGCAGAATATCCTCGAGATGATATTTTGCAGGATTTGCAAGATGGTAGTGGTGTTCACACTTATCCTGATGTAGTTTTATTATCCCATACACCAGTTATGGCTACTAAGGATATATCATCCTTTGAGACTGCAATTTGCAGAGCCGCTGAATCTCTTGATTTTGTTTTACCTACTCAAGAGGTTAAAACTACTTTATTGACCGAATTTTGGATCCGTCAAGAACTTCACAGGAGCCTTTATAACCATTTAATGCATTAACAGATGTGTTGTTGGGCACTTGGGCTAAGCCTGGATCTTGGCCTCCAATAAACAGGCAGACTGCGAGAAGGCACTGACCAGCCCTGGGAGACCCGGATTTTCTCCTTCAGCATCCCACTCCGGAGAGTTCAATAGTACAAGCTTCTACAAGTCATTCTAAACCAAATGCTTATTTAACCACTCCCCCTACTAAGGAGTCTAAAAAGATGGAAGCATATTCAAAGAATGTTTTTCTTCAACGAGTTTTGCCTTACATTCAGTAAATATTTCCTCAATGTTGGGGAGATATTCTCACGCTTTGTCGGATAGAGTTGCTGATGTGTTATCAGCAATGCCAGAGGACACTTGAAAAATCTTGCAAAGTTTTATTTCAGATGGGCAGGATGCTGCAAAATTGGACTACATACATCTGATTGCGTGTGTAGAGTCTTGGGGACCAGTGTGGTCAAAAGAAGACATGCTTGGATCTGTTCAACTGTTTTTTCAACAAGGTCCACCACTGTTTGATGGACATGCCATTTGATGGCTCTATTTTGTTTGGGGAGAAAGGAGATACAGCCCTTGAGAGATTTAAGGAGAGCAAAGCGACTCCTCGTTCTTTAGGGTTAGCACCTCCGGATCGCGAATTGTCTCAACAACATACGTGGTTCCCGTGCTCTCCATGCCACTTAGGTCAAGCTATCCTGGCTGATGAGGGGTGAAACCCCGAAACCGGTCTTAGGATGCTTGTTTCCAGTCCAGGGAGGACCTGGCCTGGCAGTTCGGGCTGGACTGTTCCCATTGGGCACAGGGTCAAGACTGATTTGCATATGGCTGGGTTCAAACTGGAATGGCGAGCAAAAAAATGATGGATTTAGGCCCAGATCTCTGTACTGGGGTGAATATATGACATTGTTCTGCATTCTTTCCATCAATTGTTGTTTTTGCATTTGTCACCCCGAGTGGGACGGGTATGCCCAGACGTGGGTCCCGTGCTCTCCATGCCACTGGAGTCAAGCTATCCTGGTTGATGAGGGGTGAAACTCCAAAACCGGTCCTAGGATGCTTGTTTCCAGTCCAGGGAGGACCTGGCCTGGCAGTTCGGGCTGGACTGTTCCCATTGGGCACAGGGCCAAGACTGATTTTCATATGGCTGGGTTCAAACTGGAATGGCATGGTTAGCAAAAAAACGATGGATTTAGGCCCAGATCTCTGTATTGGGGTGAATATATGACATTGTTCTGCATTTTGTCCATCAATTGTTGTTTTTGATTTAGTTGTAAAGGCATATTTGTGATAAAGGATTCGTTGCAATGGACATGCGTGGTAAAGGAACGTTCGTTGTAAATGAATCGTGGTCATGGCCATGCGTGGATATGACCGCGTTGTAATGTCTGTTTCCCATTTAGAGGACATGTTCGAGGAGAAGGTAGACATCACACAGCCACCCAAACACAATGATCTGCCCAAAATACAGCCCCCCCCCTTCTACAACAGCTTCAAAGCCTCTTGACCTTGATTCCTCACGATCAGCCGGTTGGGGGTTTTATCACCTGCTACCTTTTGACTTGGAGGAGCATAACTTTAGACCAATGGATACTCCAGATTGTGGCACAAGGTTACTCCTTACCTGTTAAATGGTCCCTCCGAACATTCCTCCACCATCACAATTCCTTTTGGTGGACCATTTTTCAATTCTTCAGACAGAAAATCAGGCTCTGTTAGCAAATTTGCCAATAGAGAGAGTTCCACTTTTAGTGGTAGGAACTGGTTGTTACTCCTGCTATCCAGTATTGGGGTATCTTTCATAGATTCACATGCCTGAATCATTCCCCGTCGTCGAGGCGGGAGTCCCACGGTAAATTACAAAAGTAGTGCCATAAGTAAATAATAGTAGTAGGCTAAAAGAAAAGCCTAAGGCCAAAAGCTTAGTAGCCTATCTACATCATTATAATAAAAAGAACCAAAAGTCAGCTCCAACCAATCAGCTACCAGCACCCTCTAGAACACTCTCAGCAGAGGCAGTTCTCCTCAGATTTTCACCGCACGTCGTGTGGAAGGGAGACATCCCGCCGTCGCAAGCCCTGTGCGATTCCCTCGCCACCTTCTTCCACCGCAAGATCGCCGACATCCACGACAGCTTCAACACCCAGACAGCCCCCACCAAGATAGATACTCCAGACCCGCCGCACACCATTGACCATGACCCCTTGCCAGCCTGGGCCAGCGTGAACATCGATGACACCATCAAGACCATGGGCACAATACACTCCGGCTCCCCGTCAGACCCTTTCCCGCACCACATCTTCAACAAAGCCAGCAGCTCCATCGCACCCCACCTGTGCAACGTTATCAATCTCTCCTTCGAGACCGCGACCTTCCCAGAGAGCTGGAAACACGCAGAGATCAACGCCCTACTCAAAAAACCCAAGGCGGACCCAAGAGACCTCAAGAACTTCCGGCCCATCTCCCTGCTTCCGTTCCCAGCCAAGGTCATCGAGAAGATCGTCAACAAACAGCTAACCCGATACCTAGAAGAAAACAGCATCCTGGACCCATCCCAATCGGGGTTCCGCAGCAACCACAGCACTGAGACTGCCCTCATCGCCGCCACCAACGACATCAGGACCCTGCTGGACAACGGTGAGACCGCAGCCCTCATCCTGCTGGACCTCTCCGCCGCCTTCGACACTGTCTGCCACCGCACTCTACGCGCACGCCTCCACGACGCAGGGATCTGAGACAAGGCCCTGGAATGGACCACCTCCTTCCTCGACGGCAGAACCCAGAGAGTCCGCCTCCTACCTTTCCGATCCGAAGCCTCCGAGATCATCTGCGGCGTACCCCAGGGATCTTCCCTCAGCCCAACACTGTTCAACATCTACATGGCCCCGCTCGCACGCAACGCCAGACAGCACGACCTCAACATTATCTCCTACGCCGACGACACTCAACTGATCCTCTCCCTCACCAAGGACCCCCTCGCCGCCAAAGCCAATCTCCATGAAGGAATGAAGGCCGTCGCCGATTGGATGAAGATCAGCCGACTAAAGCTGAACACGGACAAGACGGAGGTCCTCATCCTCGGCTCCAACCCCTCAGCCTGGGACGACTCCTGGTGGCCAACGACGCTGGGAGCAGCCCCGACACCCACCGACCACGCACGCAACCTGGGAGTCATCCTCGACTCAACGCTCTCCATGGCCAAGCAAGTCAACGCAGTCTCCTCCTCCTGCTTCAACACCCTCCGCATGCTTCGCAAGATCTACAGGTGGATCCCGACAGACACAAGAAGAACAGTCACCCAGGCCCCCGTCAGTAGCAGACTTGACTATGGGAACGCCCTCTACGCGGGAGCCCCGGCCAAGCTCATCAAACGACTCCAACGCATACAAAACGCCTCCGCACGCCTGATCCTCGGCGTACCACGCCACAGCCACATCACCCCCACCTGAGGAACCTGCACTGGCTCCCCGTCGACAGGAGGATCACCTTCAAACTCCTCATCCACGCACACAAGGCACTCCACAAAACTGGCCCAGCCTACCTCAACAGACGACTCTTCTTCTACGTCCCCAACCGCCAGCTCCGCTCTGCCGACCTCTCCCTCGCCACCGTCCCTCGCATTCGAAGAACAACCACCAGCAGCAGATCCTTCTCACACCTCGCCGCCAAGACCTGGAACACCCTTCCACTAAGCCTACGACAGACCCAAGACCTGCTGACCTTCAGGAGGCTACTCAAGACCTCGCTGTTCAACCAGTAGCAGCACCCCCCCCCCCTTCCCTCTCCCCAGCGCCTTGAGACCCTCGCAGGTAAGTAGTGCGCTCTACAAATTCTGTGATTGATTGATTGAGTGCCACTCAGTTCTTCTCTACAACTCTTCAGAATGTCTGACAGAAAAGCTCTGTTCAAACCCTGCAGGACCTGTGATAAGAAGAGGGTCCATGTTGATGACTAGCATAAGGACTGCATTTATTGCCTTTATCCTAAGCATGAGGCAAAGGATTGCAAAATCTGCCGTACTTTCCCTACCAAGACTCTTAGGGATAGAGAGGCAAGACTGCTTTTGTGGCTCAAATCCTCTTCGGCTGAGGAGGATGACCGAGCCTCAGCTTCTAGCAAAAGAGCTAGATCCCATGACAGCTCTTCAAGTGAGGGAAGAAAACACCATAAATCTTCCCATGATGTTTCTGACCCTTCACAGAGGTCATCTAAGCTTTCCTCTGGGTCAACGCTGTCTCCACCCTCTACATCGGTCAAGGAGTCTAAAAAGATATCTACTTCAAAAACTGTGAGTAAAAGCCATGTCAAATCTCTCACTTTGACTCCATCGTCGACGATTTCTGTGACTTCTTCTGCCCCATCGTCGACAGCTACTGTCTCGACGAGGGCCATTACATCGCCTATTCTATCTACTAGAATCTCAATCACGACCAAAAAGCCTGTTTTTGAAGAATCGTCGACGAGGAAATCATCGACGAAGTCCCCGTCGACGACCACGTCGACGTCGAGTCCATCGACGACGGTACCGTCGACGAAGCCTCCACCGTCGACGAAGATATCATCATCGACGAAGTTTACGTCGTCGACGTCTGCCCCATCGACGATGTCACCGTCGACGACCGTTCCGTCGACGACCGTTCCGTCGACGGCGACACCATCAGTGAAGACACCGTCGACGAGGAGCCCGTCGACGAAGAGCCCGTCGACGACGGATTTACCAATTCAATCTCATGTATCAGCGGTAGTAGTTTTACCTACGCAGTCAACGCCCATATCGTCTGGACCTTATCAACTCAAGACATTTCAAAGGCATCAGGATTACAGTAAGATTTCTCCGCTTCTGCCTTCACACCTTTTAGAAACTTACGTGGAAGATGAGGACGAAGACGATGAGGGACCATTTGGCATAGCTCACCATCCTTCTGAGCTTAACATCAAGTGTCAGGATGACGACGACGATTACCAGGAACAATATTACCAGGAAGAACTTATGGTTCAACACCATAGATTTCATCGAAGGGAGTCACGCCAGAGGGAAATGAGTCACCTCCCTCCAACGCTCATACAGGATCTCCAGGCCATGCTGGCGAATTACCGTCAAAGGTTTCCCCCACAACAGGCTGTCCCAGAAAATCCACCCCCACCACCGGTGGTTCCTGATCCGTTACCTCAGTCTGAGGTTCCTGTTACACCGGCTCATCCTTCAGGTCCTTCTGAACAGGTGCAGCATGACACTACCTCCTCTGAAGATGAGGTTGAAGAGGGAGAATTACCTGAAAATACTCATATTGCGGATCCCTGGGACGAATATATAATACCGATGCCTTCTCCACCCCTTCCTCTACCTTCTGATTCTCCCCCTGAGGACATTGGGTGCTTTCTTAATTTAATGCAGCGGGCGGCAGCTAGATTCCAGCTGCCTGTTACGGTCGAACAGACAGACTGTTTTTTGCATGATTTCAAGGAAGAGTCCAGGAAGATCACACAAGCTGTACCAATCATAGACTATATCTGGAATGAAGGAGTTAAGATCATGAAGACGCCTGCATCTATTCCGGCAGTGCTTCCTCGCATAGAGAAAAAGTACTGTGCCCCTGCTAACAGCCCAACTTGTCTGATTGGTCATCCACGACCAGATTCGGTAATTGCCCAAGCCGCCCAACAGCGATCTAAAAATCCTGCAACGCCTATCACCACACCGCCTGACAAGGAAGGACGTCGGCTGGACCTCATAGGTGAAAAATTCTCTACCATGGCAGCGGCCTCTATTAGAGCTGCTAACTCTCTAGCGATAATCGGCCGTTATGACCGTCAAATGTGGTCAGATATGGCGGGTTTCATTGACCTCATTCCTGAAGACTGTAGACAGGAAGCAAGGAAAATTCTGTTGGAGGGAGAACGAGCCGCATCTGAGACTATAGATTGCGCACTGGACATTGTAAACACCAACTTTCGTCAGCTCGCCGGGGCTGCAGTGCTTAGACGCCAGGGATGGCTTAAAGCCACAACTTTCAGACCTGAGGTACAAACAAAGATTCTAGACATGGCCTATGACGGAGAGTCTTTGTTTGGTAAACACATTGATAAGGCCCTCCTTGCTCTAAAAACTGACACGGATACTGCTAGATCGTTAGGTGCCCTTCAATACAGGCGTGGATCTTTCAGAGGCACAAGAGGACGTGGTTTTACATCAAGAGGAGGATACCAAAACCAACAAAACAGGCAGTATCAATCGCAGTATAGACACCCTTACAACCAGTCATCATACCGCCAATCCTCTACGGCTAGTTTCTTCCGTCAGGGTGGTCGCAAACGATCACAGAATCAAAGTCGAGACACCAACAGGAAACAATGATCTCCACAGGGCACCAACCAAATTACCCTCCATACCCGTGGGCGCGAAGATTTCAGCTTTTGTTCACAAGTGGCAGGAAATTACTTCAGACCAATGGGTTCTAGACCTAGTAACCAACGGCTACACCCTGTAATTTATCAAACAGCCACCTACTACTCCGCCCAGGGGTCCCCCTCCCCCTCGTCTTCCCTTATTATTCAAAGAAGCCTTAACGATGCTCCTCAAGAATGTGATAGAGAAGGTTCCATCATCTCAAAAAGGAACAGGTTTCTAATCTCGTTTCTTCCTGATCAAGAAGAAGTCAGGGGAATGGCGACCGATTCTGGACCTCCGCAAGCTCAACAAATTCCTCAAAAAGCAAAGTTTCCGGATGGTCACGCTTTCCGAGATTTTAAGCTGTTTAAACGAAGGAGATTTTATGGCTTCTCTGGATATGGAAGACGCGTATTTCCACATCCCTATCCACCCCAAACATCGCAAATATCTTCGCTTCACAGTGGCTGGCGCCCACTATCAGTTCAAAGTGCTCCCGTTTGGGCTGAAATCGGCACCAAGAATCTTCACGAAGTGCTTGGCACCAGTGGCAGCAGCATTGAGATCTCGAGGAATCCAGGTGTTCCCTTATCTCGACGATTGGCTGCTCAAAGGTCCTTCGGAACACGAAGCCAAGGTTGCCACAACAGCATGTCTCCATCTCTTCACTTCTCTGGGGCTGACTATCAACGAGAGCAAATCACAGTTGCGTCCACTCCAAGTCATTCCTTTTCTCGGAGCAATGCTAGACACGGTCCAGTGCAAAGCATTCTTGTCAGACGACCGCCAAATACGTCTCCAAAAATTAGCAACTTTAATTTCAAGAAGAAGGTCAGTTTCTGTCCGGATGTTTGCTTCACTCCTGGGGATGTGCTCTTCTGCAATAAATCTCATACCCTTGGCACGGCTCAAAATGAGACCTCTTCAGGAGGAACTACACCTTCAATGGCAACAAGCCATGGGTTTGTTCGACGATTCCATCAGGGTCACGCCGCGCATGATAAATTCTCTGCATTGGTGGTCACAAGCAGCGAATCTAGCCCAAGGTCTCACATTTCTGCTAAGATTTGAAGATTCAAGGAAAATGGTCTCAAATACACAAACAACAGCATATCAACAGATTGGAGCTCCGCGCCATCTTTCTGTCTCTGCAAGCGTTTCTCCCAAGGATTGCGGGTTCCTCAGTGCTGGTCCGTACCGACAATATGACCAGCATGTATTACATCAACAAGCAAGGAGGAACAAAATCAGCGACGCTCTCGCAGGAGGCTCAGGAATTGTGGGAGTGGGTCACATTCCACAAGATAACCCTGAGAGCCGAGCACGTCAGGGGTCTCCACAATACTCTGGCGGACACGCTGAGCAGGTCTCAATCGGACTGTCATGAGTGGGAACTGGAGCAGGAGCAGGCGAACAGAGTGTTCCAGGCTTGGGGCAAACCAGCACTGGATTTATTCGCAATGAAGGAGAACAAGAAATGCCGATACTATGCTAGCAGGTTCCCTCAACAGGGCTCAAGGGGGAATGCCCTGTCCATGCGATGGTCAGGGATTTGTGCATACGCTTTTCCCCCAATACCATTGATCCCGAAAGTGCTACGCAAAATGAAGCTGGAGGGTTGCCGTCTAATTCTGATTGCACCCCGTTGGCCAAGGCAGTATTGGTTCCAGGAACTGCTGCTATTGTCTCACGTCAAGCCTATTCGCCTTCGTCCGACTCCTACGATGTTGTCGAGGGACAGCGGCCAAGTGGTTCATCCGGACCCACAGTCCCTACACTTGCACGCATGGCTCCTGATTTCTTAGAGTTCAAGGACCTCAACATTTCACAAGACTGTCGTGAAATTTTGGCCAAAGCTCGTGCCCAGAGCACAATTAAGACTTATCGCCTAAAATGGAAACGATTTTGCTGCTGATGCGAAGCGAATAATATTCACCCAGTTCAAGCTCCTGCGGAACAAGTTCTCCCTTATTTGCTTTCCCTAGCCAAGTCTGGACTTACCTTTTCATCGGTCAAAGTCCATCTTGCTGCTCTGTCCAGATTCAGAAAATGCGCTGAACTTCCTTCTCTCTGTTCGTCTTCACTTGTCAAACAATTCATGAACGGGCTTTTCAGAGCCTTCCCTCCAGTGCGAGCACCCCCTCCAGAGTGGGAACTCCACACCGTGCTAGCGCAATTAATGAAACGTCCATTTGAACCAATCCACAAAGCAGACCTCAAATTCCTCACTTGGAAGGTCGCCCTTTTACTGGCGCTGACTTCTGCAAGAAGGGTTAGTGAAATCCAAGCTTTCACTATCATGGAACCCTTTTTACATTTTACTCAGGACTACGTAACCCTTCGAACAAATCCTAAATTCATCCCTAAAGTACCGTCACAATTTCATTTGAATGAACCGGTAAGATTAAGAACTTTCTTTCTGGATCCATCCATTCCAGCTGAAAGAGCATTACACTCTCTGGATGTTAAGCGCTGTTTAAAATTCTACCTACAGAAAACTAAGGACCTCAGACGTTCCAACCAACTGTTCGTGGCCTATGTTCAAGCAACACTTGGAGCTGCAGTGACAAAGACAACAATCGCCAGATGGCTGGCATCTACGATTCATTTCTGCCATGACAAAGCCAACAAACCTTTACAGAGGAAAGCCAAAGCTCATTCTACAAGAACTATGGCGGCTTCTACAGCATTGTTTGCTGGAGTGACTCTGGAAAATATCTGTTGTGCTGCGACATGGAAAAATGTCCACACGTTCACGAAGCATTACTGTCTTCAGTCTGCTCAACAAGAAGATGCAGCAGTTGGACAGGCTGTCCTACGCCATCTCTTTCATTAGGTCAGATTCAGGTACTTTTCTCTTTTATATGCTTTCTCTTGCTTTCAATATTCATGCAACATATATATTTATATGTCTATATAGAGGTATATATACATATATATCCATATATTAATATTTATGTATTCTTATTTTATTTCGTTAATGTATTTTAACATAGCTTTGATTTCTTAAAGGCTTGGTTATTTAAAAAAAAAAAAAATAATTCTCAACCATTGTGGATGCAGTTTGGGAGTTTATGAACACTTGTCTCCCACCATCCGCAAACGACAGTACATTTGGTATACTGCTTGCTACTCTGATTCAGGCATGTGAATCTATGAAAGATACCCCAATACTGGATAAGAAAACAAGTTACTTACCTGTAACTACAGTTATCCAGTATTGGTATCTTTCATAGATTCACATGCACCCACCCTCCTCTCCGGCGAGTCAGTTCTCTATGATTTGGGATACTTACTTCCCACTTGTGCTAAGAAAATCTGAGGAGAACTGCCTCTGCTGAGAGTGTTCTAGAGGGTGCTGGTAGCTAATTGGTTGGAGCTGACTTTTGGTTCTTTTTATTATAATGATGTAGATAGGCTACTAAGATTTAGGCCTTAGGCTTTTCTTTTAGCCTACTACTATTATTTACTTATGGCACTACTTTTGTAATTTACCGTGGGACTCCCGCCTCGACGACGGGGAATGATTCAGGCATGTGAATCTATGAAAGATGCCAATACTGGATAACTGTATTTACAGGTAAGTAACTTGTTTTCTTATTTTCTATTACCAAAAAAGGACGGCGGTTTTCTCTCCATTTTAGATCTCCGACCCCTGAACTTCTTTTTGAAAAAGTTCAAAATGCTCACTTTGGCACAAGTTCTATTTGCCCTGGATCCAGGAGACTGGATGGTAGCTCCCACTCAGACGTTATTTGCTTTTTCAGGTGGAACAGGAGCATTTTCAATTTTCCATACTTCCTTTTGGACTGACCAGTGCACCTCAGGTGTTTGTACACAAAGGTGATTGCAGTGGAATACCAGTCTTCCTGTACAGCGACAACTGGCTGCTAAAGGCGGGCTCCCCGCAGGTAGTTGCCAACCATCTCTAGACGACGGCCGACCTATTAATGTCTATTGATGTCTTTGGGTTTTACCATCAATGTGCCGAAGTCACACCTGACTCCTTTGTAAAGACTCCCTTTTACCGAAACTAAACTGGGCACAGTGTTATTTCGAGCTATACCTCTGCCTCGCAAAGTCCAGGACATTTGGGATATGATCCCAATGTTTCAGCCTGCAGCCTAGACCTCGGTGAGAGTAATCCTGAGGCTTCTGGGCCTCTTGGTCTCCTGCATCCTGCTTGTAGACCATGCCAGGTGGCACATGCAGAGTATGCAGTGGAATTTGAAGTCTCAATCAATCCAACAGGATTTATAATACGCAGCTAACCACCTGTGAAGTCTCAGTGGGCTCAACACCAAAGCAATCTATCAGATTTCATCCAGGTGTCGGAGGAGACTGCAAAAGACCTGCAAAGGTGGCCACTAGACTGCAATTGTTCGAGCAGCAGACCCCTCTCATTCTCCCATTTAGAGCTGACCATTGTGACAGATGTGTCTTTGCTAGGTTGGGGAGGTTGTCTGAGGGACATGGAGATCAGAGTACTCTCGTCTCCGGCGGAAGCTCGTCTTCACTTGAATACATTTGAGCTTCGGGCGAACCGATTGGCCTTAAAAGCTTTTCTTCCACGGATCAAAGGGCAACAAGTGCAGGTGCTCACGGGCAATACGACTGCCATGTGGTATTGCAACAAACAGGGCAGAGTGGATTTGTGGGCATGTCTTTGATCAGCCAACACATGGCGGAATCTACAAGCGTCAGAGCAGACGAACTCTGCCGGTGATACCTAGCGGAACACAAATGGCATCTGTGCTTGGAGGTGGTTTGGGGTGTCTTCGAATGATAGGGACGCCCATTTCTTCGTTTGCCACCGGAGGGGGAGCAGGACCACATCCCCCAGTGTTCCTTGCGGCCGGGAGCCGCCACCAACGTCGAGAGTGCGCCAGGAGGCGCTTATAGTCACACCAGGGCTACCGCAGCCCGGGACGCCCGTTTCTTCGCTTGCCACCGGAGGTGGAGCAGGACCACAACCCCCAGTGTTCCTTGCGGCCGAGAGCCACCACCCACGTCGAGAGCACGTCAGGAGGCGCTTATAGTCACGCCAGAGCTCCCGCAGCACTGGACGCGCGGACGCGCCCGGGCCAAGGGCAGGCGTGTCCTTGCCCGTCATTGCCAGGAAGAGGCAGGGCAGGGCCACCCCCTTTGGCTTGTGGGCACAGCAACAAAACTGTGAGTTGTATCACCTACTTTGACTCTGACTTTGTCCTTGGCTTCCCAGTTGTCATTCAACTAGCACTTTCGGTACCTGGTCCCTGACTAAGGGCTGTCTTGAGCTGACTGGCATTTGTCCCAAGCACCACACCCACGCTTCTGACCTGTACTTGAGTCCTTACAGGGTCGACTGCTCACCAAGGGGGCGCAGCCTTAATCGACAGACGTTAACTTCATTCTGATGCAGTTGGACATTGTTGGTGCCAACCTTTTGTTTTCTACTGTGTAAAATCTGTTTTTCAAGTTTGGCGGGGAGAGTTGCGGGGTGTGATTACATCAGCGCTCTAGCCCTATTTAAACCAAGGACCTACGTATCATTATGGGGAAAAGGAAATCTAGGGATTTTGAAAGTGGGGATGGAGGGGTTCAACCGAAATCAAATAAAACGAAGCAAGTTTGTAAGTCCGCAGGAGGCAATTGTGTTCTTGACCGCATAGACGATCTCCTCGTCGAGTGCGAGGTAATTTTAGCGCCACCTGAAGACCTACCTTTGACCCCTTGCTCTCCTAGTACATCTAATTCTTCTAGTAGCTTAAAGCCCAATCAGCCGAAACGAATTCCAACGATGTTCAGGAAACCCAAAACACTTAGCGGTAAAAACTGTTCTCCTAGTCATGCAATAGTGTCTCAAATACCAACCAACAACACTGAAGCGGAGGAGGCAAGCTTTCCTGCCCTCCCCGTTAGGGATACAGATAATGACTTAGTTAATATAAGCCTAGCTACTGACCTTACACTTTCCAACAGGTTCCTCCCACTCCAGCATTTGTCTCACAAATCAGTGGTAGAGGGGACAGGCGAGTCTTTCAACTTTGTTGGTAGGGGGGAGGAAATGCAAGTTGGCTCAGAGCCCCTAGCGTCACATACGAGTGAGCATACGAGTGAGCACCTCCCTTTCGACCAGGTCTTGAAGGGTCAGGATACCATGAAAATCATAATAGACTTGAGGTCGGAGGTAGATTTTCTAAAAAGAGCTGTACAAGACCTAACGGAGCAAACTAAATCCTTAATAATTAAAGGTGCCTCTGTAGCTCATCCATCTAAACAGCCACCTACAAAACCCCCGACCCTAACCAACAACTATGACAGTCCAAATACCGCACCCTCAGCATCGGCTGTGTATTCCACTCGTAAGAAGTCCTCTGACTCCATTCCTAGGAATTCCACATCCTAGGCCAACACTGTTCGTCGTCCAACACCAGGCCTGCTACCAGCCAGTGGCCCACCTCTCTTTCCCCCCACTGACGAATGCTTCCAACGACATCTAAATGGTAGGCGAGATAAACCCAGAGCATCTATATGACCAACGTTCCCAGTGTGTCAACACATGTGAGGTATGAAAAGGAGGACTCTTTAATCAATAAATGCATACCTTGGATTCGCCATGTGAGGGGGTGCCGCTCAGTGATTAGAGAGTATATCCTAGGGGAAAAAAGGATTATTGGAGCCAATTCCCAGATGCATTGCATAGAGCTGCACCTACCTGATGCGAACCTGGCCCATAATTTAATAGCATTGGAGGCCAGGACAAATCCACCAATCCACCACACTGGGGTAGAGTTGAAATATAGCCCACTTATGCGACCATTGTTGTTAGCCACCCATCATCCGGTATCTCAGCAGGGCCTTGGTTCTAACCTTGATACAAATGATTGACTTGAGCACCAAACTGCCTCTATAGGCCCCTCAACGTATCCATCTAAATCAAATACTCCTTTAGTCAAGACTAGCCATCCTGACGCTGCAATCCTACTATCAGCCTTGACCCCCCCGCCCAATAGCCATCGAACAGCTTTCGATCGCCACTAATGGTCAAAACGAGGGGAGCTGTCTCCCCGGATTCCAGATAGGGGCTCTTGTTAGGGACTTAGGAGAAGGAGTAAATCCCTTCCCTTTAGAAGATCAAGCCGATTCGAAAAAGCTCACCCTACTAACCTGGAATGTGGCTGGGGTGAGGTCGAAAGTCACTGTTGCACATTGGATTCAATACGTAGAAAGATATGATATCTGTATCTTCCAAGAAACGTGGTCTCCAACCCCCACCTTCATTCCTGGGTACATTACTTTTCACCGCCCTGCAATTACCAACAAGTTTGGCCGCCCAGCTGGGGGTTTAATGATTCTAATAAAAATTGAGCTCCATTGCTCTGTTCAAGAGCTTAAGACCAACAGTCCAGACATATTAGCGGTTCAGATTAAGGGTGAAGATGGGCTAGGGTTGGACCTTTTTAATATCTATGCCAGAGGGACCAAAGCAGGAATCACATTATCCACTCTCCTGGAATTAGAGAGCCTCCTTGACGCTAGGGACACTCAGTCTCCTCTAATAGTTGCTGGCGACTTCAATGTCACCTTTGAACCTCTAGGGCAGGAGGACTTGTGTGAAAGCAGGGAGGAGGAGTAGCTGTGGCTCATTCCCCCTCTAGATCTTCCCCCCATCAAAAAATGGTCCCAAACGGCATTGCAACTCAATGCACTAACCCTTGAATTTGGCTTGAGGGCCTCAAATGGTCGTACCAATTCAGACAAGTCAGGAGTAAATACCTATAATCCAACTACAAATATGAGTCGTATAGGCTATTTTCTGCTGGACTTGAGATTGTGGCCCAAAGTAATTGACATGGTTGTAGGGACTACCACGGACAGTGACCATAATCCTCTTGAGCTTACTTTGATCTCACCGTGGGCCAGACGCTCATATCCTCCAAATACTATTCTCGAAACCAAGGAGTTTTGCCCCACCAACGACAACAGGCGTCTTAAATGGGCACGTGTCGCCATGGACATTGAGAAGCTAGATCTAATCAACACCGATCTGGAGGCTAGTACCAGTCGAATGCTTAGTCTGCTATAACCTCTGGGGAATTTGGCTAAGATTGCTGACTGTTACACAATTTTTTTTAATCAGTTGGCCACCTATTTTAAAATACCGCGACCAAAAGCCCAAAGCCACAGTTTGCCTGGTTCAATCGAGAGTGTAGGAACCTCAGATCCAAACTAGCTACTGCAATTCGAACAAATAACGTGGCTGTAGTGAGGGAAACTAGGAGAACCTACAAGAAAGCGTTAACCAAAGCTAAAAAGGAATGGGAAATAGAGCGCTGGTTGTTGATCAGTGATGCTTGCCTCAAAAACGACACACAACGTTTTTGGCTCCTAGTAACAAGGGGAGATGGAGAAAGACCCCAGCCACCCGATAATAAAATTGCCATTGAGACTTGGCACCATCCTTTTTCCTCACTATATACGGGAGAGCTTAATCACGCTAATGAAGCCCATGGAGATGATTACAATAGTCCCCGGATTGATGGGTTTTTCACTTTAGCAGAAATAAGATCCAGTATCAATTCAATTGTCAGGTCTAAAGCCCCTGGGCCGGACGCCATCCCTGGCGATATATTCCTTAGTAATATTAACAACTGGTCGTCATATATTCTAGCCTTAGCTAATGGAATTGCCGCTGGCTCCCCAATTCCAACTACTTGGAGGGGAGCTGAGGTAATTCCGTTGTACAAGAAGGGCGACCGTTCACTGCCCTCGAACTACAGACCCATTAGCCTGATCAACAGTGCTCAAAAGGCCTTTGCCCGTGCTCTCCTTACGAAAATTCAACCTTGGATAGGCGACAATAATATTCTGTCCCCCTTCCAAGCAGGGTTTAGACAGAAAGTTAGCACTGTCGACCAGGTTTTTCGCTTCCTATTACTAGCTTGGAAGACTGTGACCACCTACCAGGGCAGCTTATACGTAGCTTTTATTGACTTAAGATCTACATTCGACCTCATTCCCAGACACAAACTCTGGTGCGTCTTGAAGGAAATGGGCCTCCCTTGTGAGATACTAGCATTGGTAGTCCGCCTCCACGAGAACAACTATGCAAGGGTTCGCTGGGGTTGCCAAGGTCAACTGACCGACCCGATTAGGGTGGACAGGGGGGTCCGCCAGGGGTGCGTACTGGCCCCCACTGTTTTCTCACTTTTTATTAATGGAGTCGTACAGTACCTTGCTGAGAGGTAACAACTTTACTTTTTGCTGACGACACCCTGTTAATTTCCAAGACCCCAAGCGGCCTGCAACACCTCTTAAAACGTTTTGAGTCCTTCTGTGCAATGAGAGGCCTTGAGATTAACACCTCAAAGACCAAACTTTTAATGTTGAATCCACACAAATCTTTCAAGGGAAAGCTGTTCCTAGATAGGATTCCCCTCGAGAGAGTAAGCACCTTCGATTATCTGGGTGTCACTCTCTCTGATGACCTGTCTTGGAAACACCATGTCAAGAGGCAGAACCTCCAACACAGGCGTATCACAGGGGCCCTGATTAAAGAGCACAAGACCTCAGTAAGCAAGCCAATAGCTGCCCCTCTTCGCATTTACGATCACAAAGCGGTGGGAGCAGCTCTATATGGGGCGGAACTATGGGGGTTTGAAAAATTGGATGCGTTACTTGCGACCGAAAAAAAAATTTAAGATCACTTTGCTCACTCCCCCACAGCACCCCCCTGCACCCGTTGAGATTAGATATGGGCTGAACCTCGATTGTAGAAAAAAGCACATTTACACCCCTTGCTCTTTTGGCTACGTTTAAAAACTATCCCTGAGTTACTCCCTTACGCTGTTGCTCTGGCTGAGGTTTATGCGCTTGACCACCTTAAGAAAATTGGCTGGCTGCCCAAGGTGAAGTCTCTGATGATTACTCTAGGGCTGGAAGGTCTTTGGGACACTAAAAATCCAGAATCCTTACCTATCAAAGCATTGATCAAGAAATATTATTGGGACTGGGTGGCACAGTCCTTTATTTCTCATCCATCCTCGGGCCGTCTGTCACTCAACTTTATGGAGTTTAAATTAGAAGGTGTTTTTGAGCAATATTTGGAGGTTATTACAAATCCGCAGGATAGGAAGCTTTACATGCAATTTAGATTTGGCTCCCTCCCTGTGAATACTTTTACTGCCTCTTGGCGCCAGCCTTCCCCTGTATCGGAGCTCTGTCCAGGCTGTGCCCTTGCAGCCGAGACTATCAGCCATATCCTTTTCGCATGCCCTAGGTATTGTCATTAGAGATCTAGGTGGATAGCCCCTGTTTGCGGTAGGTTTGGAACCTGTTGCCACAGTGTTGCTTTACGCATCCTAAAATCTGACTCAAGCACGCTAATTGTATGTGCAGTTGCTAAATTTCTGGGCAAAATGTGGATTAGCAGGAGGTATGCAATGAATATGCATTTGATGTAATTCCTTTTAACTCATTCCTTTTAAAATGTTTTTATGTATGTAGTTATTTTTAGCTTAGAAGAGATCCAATCTTAGAACTGTAGCCGCATGGCGGGTCATGCTGTTTAGTATCTACTGCATAGACCTATGCTGACATAGTTCTTATCTACCCTCCTAGCTTTCTTTTAACTGTCTTATTATTGTCTACCATTTTTATTTACGTTGGCTGTTGATAAACTGGATTTTTTGCCATTTGCATGTTTACATTGCCTCCTTTGCACTATAGGCACTGGCACTTTTCGCGGTCCTTGCACCATCGCATAGGACTTTCACACAAGATGGATCTTAAAAAATTTTAGTCACTGGTCCTAGTTTGCGAGCTAGAATTTTTATGTACTGTTTGCATTTGCACTTTTTCGATTTTTATTCCATGCCTATGATGTTTGGTCTTTTACATCATGCAGCTACTGACCATTTTATATATATATCGGCCTCTTGGGGGCTGCTGCACAGCTGTTTATAATCATTATCTATTTGGTCTTTGTACATTTTCTGCTACTTAACTTGGCATGTTTTATCTTGTTTTTCATGTATTGTATGCATATGGCACTTTTATGGTTGCAAGGGCCGAAATAAAGTTATTGACTGACTGATAGGGAGAACCAAGTCTCGATCTATTCTCCACCGCAGACAACGTGCAGTGTTGAGAATTTTGTGCATTGGAGTATCCAAGCCAGTCCTCTCTAGGAGACGCCTTTGGCCTTCACTGGGGAACAGGACTCCTATATGCCTATCCATCACTACCTATTCTGCCCAGAGTGCTCAAGAAGATCAAAAGAGACCGGGCCCAAATAATCCTAGCGGCTCTTGACTTGGCAAAGTGTGTGTGGTATTCAGAACTTCTGGCCATGAGCATCACTCCACCGATTCGGCTGCCTGTGAGGGAGGACCTCCTGTCAAAGCAGCAGGGTCAGGTTCCGCACCAGAGCCCAAGTGGGTTACAGTTGTTGTTGGTGTAATCCTGGCTGCCAGGCACCCATCTACAAAGACTGTTTATGATGAATGCTGGAAGAAGTTTGTGATGTGGTGTGCCTCACGTCAGCTCCAACCCTTGCAAGCTTCCCTTTCTGATATTCTCTTATTGTGTATATTACTAGCTCAGCAAGGTCTGGCTGTAGCTACAGTTAAAAGTTATGTAGCAGCCCTTTCTGCTTTCTTACGTTTCCTGGATCAAGTGTCATTTTTTAAATCACCTGTTATTTGAAGGGGTTGGTCCATATGTTTCCTCCTGTTCCTTTTATAATGCCACAATTGGATTTGAATCTATTGTTAACTTATTTAATGTGCTTACATTTTGAGCTTATGCACAGTTGTTCTTTGTGTTTGTGGACTCTGAAAACAGTATTCCTTATCGACATTACATCTGCTAGACAAGTAAGTGAACTTCAGGCTTTGTAACTGGTGCCTCTTTATGTTTTCTTTTTTTCCTGATAAGTTGGTTTCTCGAACAAGAGCAGTATTCCTTCCTAAAGTAGTTACACCCTTTCATGTGAGACATTCCATCACTTTATCATCTTTTTATGCACCACCTCATCCTTAAAAAGAGGAGGAAAGGTTACATTGTCTTGATCCCAAGAGAGCTCCCAGTTTTTATTTTAAGAGAATTTCGACAGGATGAACAACTTTTTGTCGGGTTCTCTGAAGTAAAGAAGGGGTTGGCAGCACAAAAAGAACAATGTCTAGGTGGATTGTCTTATGAATTAAGATCTGTTATAGTCTGGCCAGAAAACAGCCTCCAGAGGGGCTGTGTGCACATTCAACTAGGGCAAAGGCTGGTACTACAGCTTTGGCCAAAGGTGTACGATTGTTAGATATATATCAGGCTGCAACGTGGCATCTTTTCACATGTTCACCAAGCATTATTGATAGTTGGATATTCAAGTCAGGAGAGAAGGGCATTTTGCCCCATCTGTCCTGCAAGTATCCTAGGTTGAGTTAGTCCGCAGACCCACCACCTGGGAGATACTGCTATGGTATCTATTCAAAGCTTGAGGAATCTGCGGTTAGAAGTCTGTTTCAGAAGAAAAAGTTACTTACCTTCGGTAATGTCTTTTATGGTAGAGACTCTATCTAACCACAGATTCCTCACCTGCCCTCCCACCTCCCTGTTCTGTGGAAGAGACTCATGTAGAGGTTTATGTTGGTGAATATTCACAATTCTGGATAGCTGCACACAAAAAATGTATACTTAACATGCATATCGCAATCGGGTTTCTTAAGGCTCCACATTTGTTGATACGGGTGGAGTGCAGAAAGAAACTGACGCCAGCACGAGCAGGGACATCACAGTCGCACAAAATGGAGTCGCACGTGGAACCATGATGATGCATGACGCCACCTGTCAACGCTGAAGGAAATTGCTATGCAAAGATTCCGGATCCAGTCTCACGCCTGGAGGTATTCAAAAGGTGGGGAATCTGCGGTTAGATAGAGTCTCAACCAGAAAAGGCGTTACTGAAGGTAAGTAACTTGTTCATTGAGTGAAATTACTACAGTGCCCTGCTTTTGGTGCAGTGAGTAGATGGAGCACAGGACCTTGCAGATGAGCTCTACCTTGTTGGTGGAGAGAGAAGAGCAATCTCCCCGACCGGACGCTTGTGGCTTGATGGGCATCTGACCATGCAAGCGATGACAGCTAGTGTAGCCCAAATCTTATTATACAGGACCGCCATCCTCTAATCTTCAAGAATAGACCCATATTGTGCTGTTCATGCTGGTGGTGTCAGGGGTGTGGGGGGCCCTGTGATGCTGGCAAGAGCGGTAATTGTTTTGGAGGAGTGCAGGTCTGACCATGCAAAATTTAAAAAGGGGGGCTGCAGTCTATATTACAGCTCCAATAAGCATCTCCAGCCTACTCTCATGCTATAAGACATATACATACGGTAACCTTGCCTTGAGAAAAGCTCCTCCCTCTTTCCTGGCTGTCATTCACTGCCTGCCACGACCATTTGTGACATGGGAAAAACAGATGCCAAACAGAGCAAGCTCTCGTTTTATCAGAGCTCACAGGAGGGATCAAGATCTCAACCGGACTCGCCTGCAAACGTATCTTCTAACGATGGCACTACCACTGCAGACTTAGGGTAGATAGAATCCAAAATCAACCATCTCACTTGAAGAATGGACCTAATGCAAGACAGACTCGACAAAAAAGGAGATCGCTTAAATGAGGCAGAGAACAGGATTTCAGTGTTCGAAGATGAAACCCCATCCACTAAAGCAGTGGTTCCCAAACTTTTTCGACCCGCGGCTCCCTTGACCCATTGGCCATTGCCTGTGGTTCGCCAATGTTACTTTTTTTGGAGGATGGGGGGGATGTAAGCCTGGCCTCGGGAGTACTTGCATTTTTCTCCCTGAAAATAATTGGGATGAAGCTAATGAAGGTATTATAATCATATACGCAGGACGTTTCATATAACTTAGGCTGCGCCTCTAATAACATTTTCCTAGTTACACTTCTTTGCCCATGCCTTTTTTAGAGTACCCTCTCAAACTTTTTTATCCCACTTACAGTCCTAGATAGCACCCCTATCCATGTAGGCTCCATTGCCAAAGTGTTTCTGCACTGAAGAATATTTGCATGCACTTACATTTCTACCCATGTCATACGTGCCAACATACCTGCCTCAGCAGGGTGACTCACGATTTTTTAAACCACATACAGCTTTATTTTTGCTGTCTCCTCCCTAAAATTGCCTCCAAATCAATGCAAGTAAAATAAATTCCTCAGTTTTATTTTATTTTTAAACGTCCCTCTTTCTTGCTTCCAAATGTTGCCATTATGCCGTATATGGTGCTTTACTTCCCTGTGCTCAAGGAGAGAGCAGGCAAGTCTGGAAATGTGTGTGTACCAAAAGAAATGTGTACTGGAAGTACCTATGATTCAAGTACAAATGTCAATACTTAATAATACTTAGTGTGTTTAATAGATAGAACAACTGTACTTTCCTGATAACTTGTATTGGTGTAAAATGCATTTGGAAAAAAGTGAAACTATTAATGAGTCTAACGAAATAAATCGGGCATCTTCCGCTTACTTTGGGAGTGTTGGATCGTGGGGATCCAGTGAAATATGGAGGTCATCTCCCTCGACATGCCATCAATTGCACTACGTCTACAGCTTTAGGCATGTCACTTACAAATCTTCGACATCATGCGTCATGTTTTGTACTTTCTCAGACCAGTGCAACATAAGGGAAACATGTAGTGTGGGAGCGCAGAAGAATACTTGAGAAATCCTTTGCCTTTGGAATACTTGTGGGAGATTGGCCAGCTCTGGTAAGCTTCCTTGGCGCAGAGGAGGTCTTCTCTGAAACTTCTAGTGCATTGAGAATATTATAAAACTGGTCGAGCTTCAGGATCTGGAATTCTGATTGTTTCAGTCTCTGCTTCAGATGCCGAGCTGGTATCTGATATTTCCAGATGTCGACTTACAGGTCGAGCTTCAGGATCTGGAACTCTGATAGTATGGCTGGCATGAATCCAATGTTTCACACCTGCGCACTTTACTGCAGTCGTTGTCACCAGAATCACTTGACGTGGCTTATCCCAACGTGGAACCAAGCAATTTCTTCTTCTGTGGACTTTTATGCGGATCCAGTCTCCTGGACTCAGATCATGAGCTGGTTTTCTTTCAAGAGTGGTCGCATCCGGCCCAACCTGATGAAACACAGAATGCACCTCATCAGCCAACCCTTTGCAATAGTCCAGTATGAGATCATCAGTTATAGTCAGCAGTTTGTTGACGGGTACGTATGCTTGTCTCATTGCTCGTCCCATGATTATTTCATGAGGACTCAGACCTGTTTTCCTGTCAGGTATGCTTCTTATGCTCATCAGCACCAATGGTAAGGCATCGGGCCATTTGAGCCCTGTGGCTTGACACATTTCCCCTAACCTATTCTTTATTGTGCCATTTACTTTCTCTACCACTCCAGAAGCCTCTGGTCTGTAGGCGCAATGCAGCTTTTGTTGAATGTCTAGTGCTTCACATATCAGTTGGATGATTTAATTCTGGAAATGTGTTCCTCTATCTGTTTCTATCGTTACTGGAAAGCCATATCTAGGAATGAATTCTCTCAGCAGGAGCTTAGCTACAGTAACTCCATCATTCCTTCTTGTCGGATAGGCTTCCACCCAACGAGAAAACAAACAGACGACCACCAGGACATACCTCAATCTGTTACTTGGGGGCATTTCAATAAAATCTAATTGCATTCTGGTAAAAGGACCTCCTTCACGTCCTATTGTTCCCAAACTCACTACTGTCTTCCTTCCAGGATTTATCTGTTGGCATATAAGGCATCTTTGGCAAAGACTTTCAGCTATAGCCCTAAATTTTGGGTTGTACCAGGTCTGTTTGAAAAGTCTGATCATGGCATCTCTACCTATGTGTGCCTGTCCATGGTACATCCGTGCCATGTTAGAGATCATGCTATAAGGCATAACTGGTCTCTCATCCCTGTAAACCCAGACTTCATCTTCTTCTCTCCGTCTGCAACCTGATTTTATCCAACCGTCTTTTTCTTCATCACTTGCCTCTTCCTGCAATTGTTTTACCTCATCCCATGTTTCAACTGGGTTAGTAAACAGCAAGGGACATGAAACATTTTCTTTTTCCCTTCTCCGATTCATTGAGGTCATATTTCTGGCACAATATCGAGCTAATTCATCAGCAAATTTGTTACCTACTGCAATGTAATCAGTTCCATTTTTATGAGCAGTGCATTTTACCACCGCAATCTGTTTAGGCAGCTGTATCGCCTCAAGCAACTTCTTCACAAACTCACCATTCCTAATAGGAGACCCCGAGGAAGTCAGGAATCCCCTCTGGGACCAGATCTGTCCGAAATCATGGACCACTCCGAAGCCATACTGGCTATCCGTGATCACAGTAATTCGGAAATTCTTTCCCAGTTTGCACGCTCGAATCAGAGCAATCAGCTCAGCAACTTGGGCTGAACGTATCCCTCTCAAACAGGATGCTTCCATTATGGTTGCCACCGTACATACAGCATACGCCGCACTTAAAACTCCTTCATTTGTCCTCAGGCATGACCCGTCCACAAACATTACATAATCTGACTCTTTTAAAGGTTCATCCCTGGTATCAGGGCGGGGCTTTGTGCAAAACTCAAGTACATCTAAACAGTTATGATCAACGTCATCTTTGACCTCTGGATTTACTGCATCTGGCAGTGAGGTGGAAGGATTCACACTCGTGCATCTTACAATGGTTACATTGTCTGCACCCAAGATCACTTTTTCATACCTAGTCAGCCGACTATGTGTCATGAATTGGGTTTTTGTTCGGGTCAGAAGGATTTCAACTGAATGTGGGACATATACTCTCAAAGGATATCCCATCACAATGCCTTCACTCTGTTCCAGACTCACACAAGTAGTAGCTACTGCTTTCAGACATCCAGGCAACGCTTTTGCTACCGGATCTAGAACAGCTGAAAAATAAGCTATTGGTCGTTTCATTCTTCCATGCCTCTGTACTAATACTGAGAGTGCACATCTGTCTCTCTCACGACAATACAGCTCAAATTCTTTCTCATAATCAGGCATTCCCAATGCTGGTGCCTCACACAAACTTGTTCTCAGTTCCTCGAAAGCCTTCATTTCCTCCTCATCCAGTGCAATCGGATCTTTGACATCCCTCTTTGTCAATCGCTGTAAAGGTTTTGCAATCAATGAAAATCCACTTATCCACTGTCGGCAATAACCAACCATTCCAAGGAACATTCTCACCTCTCTTTGTGTCATTGGGGCTCTCATTCCTTTAATAATCCTTATTCTTTCTGTTGTCACTTTTCGCATCCCTTTCTCAATCTTATGACCTAGGTACTGTACTTCTTGTTGACAAAATTGCAGTTTTGATGGGGACACCTTATGTCCTCCTTCTGCCAAATGATTCAGTAAAGCAATGGTGTCCATAACACATGCTTCTCTGGTCTTTGATGCCACCAATAGGTCATCAATATATTGGACCATCACAGATTTTTCAGGCATTATTAAACTTTCTAATGATTTCTTCAGAATCTGATTAAAAATAGAAGGACTTTCAGTATACCCTTGAGGAATTCGGCACCATGCCAAAATACGCTCTCCGAACCGAAACGCAAATAATGGCTGGCTGTCAGGGTGCAATGGAATAGAAAAGAATGCATGACACAAATCAATAACTGTGTACCATTCTGCATCATGGGGAATTTGATACAGTATTACAGCAGGGTTTGGCACAATTGAGCAACAAGGAATAACAATTTTGTTCACCTTCCTCAAATCTTACACTATTCTATATGTTCCATTTGGCTTTTTCAATCCCATTATAGGAGAATTACATGGGCTGCTCATTATTTCTCTCAAAATCCCTTGTTCAATCATCTTATTAATTACAGGTGTTATTCCTTCAATAATTTCTGGCGTCAGTTTGTATTGCGGGGTGTTTGGGTAATTCGTTCCTTCTTTTACAGTAATTTTTACAGGACCAACTTCTCTCATTAGTCCAATATCTTCACCTGTGAAATCCCATACATCAGACCTGACTGTTTCTTTCAATTCAGCATGGATTTTCTCTGCATCGAACACAGGAAACGTATCATACATTCCTGGTTCTAGTTCTGTCATTGTCAATTTATACAGAACATCATCATCTGGTGTCTGGAAAGCAATACCATCTGGAGTACAGTAGATGGTAGAATTCATTTTACAAAGCACATCGTGTCCTAATAAATTTACAGGACTACAATCACACACCACAAAACGGTGCATGTCTTTGAATGGACCAATTTCCACCTCTACTGGTGTTGTAAGAGGGGTTTTAATATGCCTGTTTGAAACACCTACAACTTGGATGTATTCTCCTGAGAGAGGAAGGTTTGGAATTTCCACTGACCTGACAGTAGAACGGGTAGCGCCAGTGTCCACAAGGAAAGTAACATTTACACCATTCACTTTTCCATCCACAAATGGACCTGACTGATCTACCTCTAGAGTTGCGCCAAGCACGCACTCTTCTTCCTCTCCTAGGCACCGTCATAAGCTTTCATCCGATTCACCTCCATTCTGCCGTAACCAATACTGCGAAACTGCAGCTGCGCGCGGCAATTTTGTTACCTGCTCTCCTCCGTAGAATCCTGCCTCTGTACTGTATCTTTGAGGATTTACACTCTTTGGAAGAGGTGGTTGCGGCACCTGACACTGTTGAGTATCTACCTGTGGCTGTTGCGGCTGTTGGTAACTCACCTCATTCTGCACCTGTGGATTTAATGATTGATTCTCGGTATTAATCGGACGAAATTTACACTCGTTTCTCCAGTGCCCTAATTTTCCGCAATTATGACATGGCCATTTCTTTTTAGCTTCTTCTATACTCATCTGACCTTTTCCCTTACCAATATTTGGTTTGGACTTGGTCTGTCCTGCATCACTAGACTGATTATTCATCTGAGCTTCTTGCTTTTCTGCAACCTTTACTTGTGCCCACATTGCCTTTTCCTTGAGTTTACGCTGTCTACATTCAATATCGTCACTGCAATATTTTGCATACCGTAATACCTCATCTACTGTGCTATTCTGCCAACATAACATATGCTGCTTAATCATTTCACTTATCTCAGGTCTCAAGCCATACACAAATCTATACACAAAATGACTCGTGTCTTTTTCACTCAAATTCTCGTATCCACTATACTGTTTAAAGACCAACAACAATCTCTCGTAATAAGCATGTACAGATTCCTTACTCTCCTGAGTTGTTCTATCAATCTTTACCCAATCCGTTTCTTTTGGTGGAATTTTATTTTTCAGAAACGTGATTGCCTGTTCATATTTTCTCATTACTTCTGAACCTGGGGCTCCTGTTTTTGCATCTCTAGGATATTCTTCCTTCGGCCAGTCAATTGTAATTTTACACTCTGTCCATAAATCTGCAGGAACAACAATCTCAAACAATCCATCCAGATCTTCCCACAACACTTTTGAAACTTTTACAAACCTTTCTACCTGTCTATACCATTCGACAGGTCTTTCTCTCAATCTTGGAAAATCATTTGTAAATGACAATATATCTTGTCGGACCATGGGACATGTACATAACTTCCTCCTGGAGTTTCTCTCATTGGACATTCTATTACCGTTGGTTCTTTCTCTTTTACTGGAAAAGCCAATGATGCTTTATCAGTTGTTACCTCTTTTCTTCTTATCCACCAACTTCTCCACTTGTCTACATCTCCCCATTTTCTCAATAAAACAATCAGTTCTTTTATCTGTGTTAGTCGTCCTGAAGTGTTCAGATTTTCTATGTCCTTTTCACTAAAATCTACCCTGTACGGTTTCTGCAATCCTCTAATTTTTCCAAAATCTACTCCTAGTTCGTTCGCTGTTTCTTCCAATTTTTCCTGCAAGTTCCTAGCTCTCCAAGTGACGCTTTTACACATAAACATTAATTCATCATCTTGATAGGACTTCAATCGATCTGTACCAATAGTTCCCAGAATTAATTCCTCCATGTCTATCTTTAATCTGACCACATCCAAAAGTTGTGGTTCGGCATCTTTTTTCTGCAGGCTCCTCACCCAATCATTTAATTCCTCTGCAGCCGGACCCACAGGGGTTTTATTTAATTCTATCCAATTCGCACTTCTCTGCGGGGTTTCAGTTGCTGACTCGGCTCCCATAGGAGTCTTATTTATCTGACTCTCATTAATTGTCAAATTTACAGGTGGACTTGACCTAAATGGACCAACAGAATCTTCTTTCTCTCTATTTTCTGGAATTATCCCTTCTCTTACTTTTTGCATACTGGAATTTAATGGAATTGTTAAGGAGTGTTCATCTATCTTTTGATTTTCAAATACTGGGATTACTGGCCCTATAGTTACTGGCACAGTCACAGCTTCCATATTCTTTGCCAGTTCTCTTATCTTTTCAGTCAACTCTCTTGTGGTTCTGGCTAATTCAACTGTATTACCATTATCATGTTTCACAGTCTGTGGTATTTCTAGTTTATTAAATGGACTATTTATTTCAGACATTTGTTCAGGGCTTTGATTTATTACAGTTCTCATTGGCGGTGCATTTGGTGTCACCACCACAGAATCCTGTTGATATGGAGGGGGTCTTTTATTTAAAATGTCCTCCAGCAACTCATCCTCCGTGTCGCTAATTCCATACCCATATCTCTCTGTTACTGCATGCTTCTTTTTCTCCGTACACTTTTCCCCTGTAAATTCTTCAACTGTTCTGACAGGAAACATGCCATCCGTCATGTTAGCATACCGCCATCGTCTCATCCTGTCTTCATGATTCAAACCCCATACTCTTCCATGAACTAAACTATAATTCTTTGCACCTCTGTGTCTTTCCCTTTCATACATCTCATCTTCCCATTCACCTAAGGCTTCGAACTGTGTCGGTCTAGGTCTCGGTTCAAGTCTCATCATCTTTTCTCTCAAATTTCGAAGTACCGCTGTGCTAAACGAACCATTTTCTGGAAATGCCAATGCTCCATCGTCTTTGGTATACTTCGCCCAATTTTCCAACCAAATGCAAGTATGATAGCCATATTTCATCATCATATAAGATGCTGGCGTTTTCGGCGGAGGAAGTATTTCTCCTTCCCTAGTCACAACCTTCTTATCTTTCTTAAAAAGGTTTTTAAGCTTCGCAAACCATGACGGTTTCTCTCTATCATATTCATTATAATAAGCCATTTCACTGTTGTTTTGCCGAAGCAATTCACACAATCCTTCACCAATCGGTTCTTTCTACTGCTCGGCTATTCGGACCTATCCCAGCGCGTCTCACACCAACGCACCAATCAGAAAGCTTTTACGTCACTTTCACACTAACCTATCCCAGCGCGTCTCACACCAACGCACCAATCAGGAAACTCTTCGTTCTTCCACAACTGGCCAATACCAGCGCAGTTCTTGTTGACGTCAGTTCTACTCCTGCTTCTACTGACCCCTCCTTTACAAAAATTATTGGCAGTTTTCTTAGCTTTTCTTTTCAACCAAATCGATTAGTTACAACGTAAAACACATTACCATTGTCTGTTTCTCTAAACAAAAGAGATAGTTTATTCCCACTTACAAGAATACTGTTTCGTTCGATAAGTGTAGCACTTCTCTCTACCTTACCCTTCTCTCAAGCAAGAGGTAAACCCGTTTCTCTGGGGATAAAACACATGCGGAGACTACACTGCTCCTGAGAATTAAGGCCAAAGTTTCACAAGAAAACCTGTTGCTATTTCACTCAAATGCAATTCATACGTGAAATTTCCCTAACATAACACAGTCCTGTGTTATCACCAAATTTGAAATCAGACAATGCACAATTCTGTGTGACTTCTCTTGCCACACGTGTCCGCTTCCTACTTCCCGGAAGCTTCAAAATTTCGACTTACACATAACGTAATACAAACTCAACATAGAGTGTTAGACACGAAAAATCAATAATCAATAACCACCAAACTAATCTATAGTAACCATAACTCTGCTACCAAGAAATCTGATCCAGCGCGGCTAATATACATTTTTCCTTATGACACTAATCCAGAAAAAACACCTGCGCAACCTTGATCACTTGAAACTTATGTCGGTGGGGCCCATAACACTGCATACATACATTCATTCAATTTTCTGGATCATACGCTAAGGAAAAATGAGTTGCTGGACAAGCGGGATACCTTATTAAAATGACAGAATTATAACCTATACATTATATACATTAACTTAGGTATTCCGCTATTCGGTCGATGGACCAACTAGTAGAATCAGTTGATGGCGATTAAGACCAGCTCAATCACAATTAAAACCTTTAGCATTTATAAATCACAATTTATAAAAAGAACCACAGACTTTTTTAAAGTTAGCATATAGTTTTATCAAAATTCTTTAAGCAAATAAGTAAAGTTCATTTAAGCAAATACATTTATTATATCAGTAAGCGTTTAAGTAAAAAGTTAAGAATAAAGATGGGAAATACTCATTACCCTTGGCCATAGGGCGATGACAAGAATGGTTCATCAGGAAGGAAAGATAAACCGCAGATCACAGGATGGACTCCCCAAAACTGACTGACTGTCCCGCTAACCTCCTCGGACGCAATCTCCTCCCGGGCAACTCCCGCAACGGTCTCGTTCCTTCCCCAGTCAAAGTTCGTGGTTCAGAATGACAGAGTCTCTCGCAGCATCAGGATAGAATATACGAAGAAGTTTTTTCACAACGTAAGAGCAGACTCTCTTATACCCTATTTTCTTGCTCTCTACACTTAAAAGTTGCAATCTTTAGGGGCAAGAATCACGCTAATTGGTCCATTGGAGGGGTGGTGATGGTCACCTCATTGCCCTCCTTGTTCGAACCGGTTTGGGGACAATAACGCACACATTAAGTCTCATGATCACGATGTCCAAAAGTAGTCCAATTTGTTAATCCATTTTGTAACAAACTCCGATGGTCACACATTAGTCCATCCGCTGTCGCTCGATTTTCTCATCCGTTCCCATGCATATATGCTGAACTCTTGGCACAATCCTCGTTGCAGGTCAGATTGGCCTTGACATCTCTCACTCTGGGCACAGGCCGCATACACGTGACTGGAGCCTTTACACTGCCCATGTGCGGGGGCCATTTTATTCAGCGCACGCCATCTCGTCCTTTCCAGCGGCCATTTTCGAAGCACGGCCTAGCTGGCCCGAACGAAACTAACATAAGAACAAACACAACGGAAATTAAAACATGGAAAATAAGCCTTTCTGTTTACCACCCGCCATTCTAAAGACCCGTGTTAGGTATTACATAGCAGAAGCGACATTTAAAGCCATTTTACTTACCACCTGCATTCTTTGCCACGGTGCAATTTTACTATGCAACACAAATCATGCAATTTACTCTATTTACTACTCAAAATCACAATAGTTATGTTAATTTTGCTCCACATTTGTAAATAAATTAGATTTTGCGATATTAGCAAGTTGCCCACGTATAATGTTTAATAAAAGGTGCATTTGTTGATTAGTTCATGCGTTTCAAAACGGTTAGTATCATTAATCGTTATGGGGTCATTAACTTCCAAGGGGTACAAAAAATATTTCGTTTCCCCTGCTCCATCAAAGGGGTTGAATATAGTGTAAAAATGTCATAGGAATGTTTATCAGATCTGGGATTGTTATGGATGTATGTGGTTTTGTAAAGTGTGAACCTAGCTATAAAGCATGGAAGCAATATAGAATTTTAATGGGGCAGGCTCGGTGGGGAAGGGTACAGGGGTGGTAGGGAGGAAGAAGCAGGCAGGGAGGAAAGCAGGGCAAGGGCAAGCTGTGGCAGGGTTAGGTGCAGAGGAGGAGGGCAAAGGAGGAGGTGGGGGGGAGCCTTGGCCACTCTCCAAACGCTGTAAATATGTGTTTGCAGTCTTTGTAGAACACTAAGTCATACATTGGATTTGGTTCAGGGTGCACATGTACAATTATTTGAATTTCCTAGTATATGTATTTGGCCCATATCAAACCCTGCGGTACTTGTTTGTTTCAGAAAAGAGAGTGAATCTTTGTGTGAATGGCATACAGATCCATATTTCTGGTCTATGCAATTAAGTATGTCGGACTTCTGTTCAGTGCTTGGGTCAGCGTTGTGTTCGGATACTGGCAGATATTCGGTTTTTTGGTATCTGCCCAAATATTCACTGAACATAGGTTTTTCCTATCTTAGCACAGCAAAGATAAATCTCCATTCCATTTAAATATTTTGACGTGAAATGCACACTATAACCAAGTATATCTTTTGTGCTTATCCAATTTTGTGAAATGTAAATTCGCTAATTTTGAGTGCCCAGGTTCGAGAACATTTTAGCAACAGGAACCTACCTGTTCAACCATGGAAAGAATTAAGCACGGGAACAGGATTTTCCTTTCGACGCCATGCAAACATGATTTGCACCATAATTGTTTACATATTTGGAAGGTCCAAGCTGTGTCTAATGGGCAGAGATGTATATCTGGTCAGATCCACTTTTCAGAAAGTGCCTTGGGAACCAGATGTAAACTCACATGAATCTGGAAAATAGATGGTTATTTGTCTAATGGCCCACTGGTATGAAAGGTCATGATGAAACAAAGCCTGTGGCAAATGAGGACATTACTCAAAGGGATTCCTATAAAGCATGTATAACCATAAACAAAGCAGATCAAGCATAAATTTAATAACTGCAGCTTGAGATCAAGTCTTCGGAATAAGAGCACAGGAAAGCTGGATCACTTTAAATAATGTAATACTTGGAACAGATGGCAGTGGTAACAAGAAAACAGTCAGCACCTCTGTTATTTTTGCAATTATTAGGTAACAATAGTAAGAGCGTGCTCTATACAAAACACTGTGCCATCGATAGAGTGTTGCTCTGTATAGGAAAATAAATTTTCCATATACTTACATAATCAAAATGTATAAAGCAGAGCACAACACAAAAATAGTTTAAAACTGACTCTGTTGTCAGTTGAATTTAATGGTACATCAAGAAAAAAGAAGAAAAACACAATAATATAGTATAAGGTGTAAATGCTTGACTTGTTGACACGTAGTTGTAGCGTTGTAACTGCTGCCAGCTTACCAGCTAAATTTACTGTGGTCAGATTAAAGTGAATATTCCCTCCTCCCATGCAAACAAGAAGCTCTGGGAGAATTATATAGTAATAATGCTTGGATCTGAAAGTGCTTTAACAATTGTCTCATTTGTAAGAACCAAATTCATACCATTTGGAAAAACGTTAAGCATACCATGAAGTATCTGGGGAGAATCCTGTAGTTGACAGGATCATGAAAGCAACTCGGAAGAGATTTCATAGCATGTCAAAGACAATTATGTATTTTCAAGCCATTTTGTATAAAAAGTGATATGACTTTTGAATCCTTTTTATCTATGGAGCCTTGTGCTAATATAAAGCAAACTTAATACTTAGGCTGAGGAGTTGGTGTGGTTCTGACATGGACTGGGAATTGTCAGATACTTAGTGGTACAAAGCTTGTGTATGCGTAAAGAAGGTCACTATAAATCCTAAAGTGAAACTAATTAAAATATGTGTTGATTAGAAAATGTATGCTCTGATGAATATAGGATTGCACGGAAACCACCCTCATAGCAGCAACGGATGACATCCGGGTGATCCTCGATATGGGGAAAACTGCAGCCCTCATCCGCCTAACGTATCAGCAGACTTCGATACCGTTTCCCATCCCATTCTAATTAGACGACTCCACAAAGCAGGCATCTTGGGACCTTGAATGGATCTGCTCTTCCTCAGTGCAAGAACCCAAACTATCACCATGACCTCCTACCCCTCTGAAGCATGCAAACTCAACTGCAGAATCCCTCATTGTTTTAGGTTGCCAAAAACATGTTGTGTCAGATTTAGCTTTCAGAGTTTTAATGAAAGGTCAGTGTTGATGTGAGTGGCTAAGGTATGAATTGACGTTGATCAGTAGTTTTTGTCCCATGACTGGTGGCTAATCAAAAGAGAGTAACTGCAAAACAATTTGCCATGGAGCATGAGTGGATTTGGATTGCGGCATTTTTTTGCCAATCCAAAAATCTATAGTGTATCATCCACATATATACAGAAGCAGGTTCCAGGTGCATGAAGGTTTTTGGCAAAAGGATGCATATAGATATTAAATAAATAAGGCAGTATGGAGCCTTGGGGGACACCACAGCTGCGTGTCCTTGGTTTGCATCAATATGGAGGTAAAGTCACAGTTTGTTGCTGGTGGGAGAGAAAGGAAGATAGCAATTTTAAAGCTGATCTTGCAACACCCATAATCTAGTGATTAGAATGCAGTGGTCGACAGTATTAAAGGCTGCAGAGAGGTTTCAGTAGCACTAGCACCCCATTACCACCTTTATTGGCCAGTCTTCTTAAATCATCCAGCACTTAAACCACAACTAGTTATGTGAATGTACCAGTGTGGGAGCCAGCCTGGTAGGCATCCAGAATGTTGTTAGTTTCAAAGTAGCTATGGAGTTCATTGAAGACGAGCGTTACCAATTCTTTCCCCTAAAAATCGGAGCAGGGATGTAGGTCTACAGTTGTTATTTTGTTCTGAGTTTAGAGAGGGCTTTTTAAATAAATGTTTTACAGTTATGAAAGTGAACAGTTAACAATGCTTAAAAGTCTTTTGGTAAAGTGTTGATGAGAGTTTTCACTCAATTAGCAGGGCAGGTGACACAAAAGGGTGCCGGAAGGGTGCATGTTGTTTACAGTATCTTTAGGAGAATCTAGAGTCACAAAGATAAAGTGATCTAGGGACACTTTTGGCTTATCTAACACTGGGAGGTTGGTTTTTCTAATTTTACTATTGAAAAAAGTGTGAAGGTCGCTACTTCACTTCTGATGGGGATATGTAATGCCCAAAGTGTTTTGCAACTTATTAGTAATTCTAAAACATCTTTGGTCCAGTTCCTGAATTTATTTATTTAGAGTTTTATATTGTGCTAGCTAGACCCGAAGGTATCAGAGCGCTTTACAATTAGTGTGCAAAGGATAATTCGAGATACAGGAGAGTATACGTGTAGGTTAAATGTGGTCAGTGGGAGCTATAAACAAAACATTAAAAATAGTGAGAAGATACAGTCAAAGTACAAAAATACAGCAACCAGGTAATAACGTTACACAATGTAGTACAGCAATAGGGTATTAAGAATAGTGCCAAAAGTCGGACTGACTGGATCAGGAAGCTACAGCGAGAGAGTATGAGGAATGGGGCAAGGTCTTTGGGAAACGTAGAAAACTTGTTTGCGAGAAGACACAATTCTTGAGTAGCAAAGATTTGAGATCTCAAAGCAGTGGAAGGAGACGTTGCAACTGAGATCTTTGGGGAGTGCATTCCATATCCTAGGGGCATTTCCTGAGAAGGCGCGAGTCTGGGTGGATTTCTTTTTCAGCTTAGGGGGTATTGGAAGAAGCGAGTTGGAGCTTCTCAGTGTCTGGCATGTACCAGCTCTAGAAAGTTTGGTTTCTAGGTATGTGGGATTTTTGTATGAGGGGCTTTGTGGGTGATACAGGCGGTTTTGAGGATGCATCTTCGTTCAATGGGAAGCCAGTTGAGACTCTTAAGGGCAGGAGAGATGTGGTCGAACTGCTTTATTCCTGTGAGGAGTCTTGCCGCCGCATTGAGAGTGACTCTCAGGGGCGCAAGATGACTTTTTGGAGTTCCAGTGAGGATGATGGCGTTGCCATAGTCCACTTTAGAGAGGACAAGCCATTTCACCACAGTCTTAAGGTCATTGGTGGGGATAAAAGGTTTGATTTTTTTGAGGTGTTTTAGTGTGAGAAGGGCTCCTTTAGCTGAGTTGGTGATATGCTCTTTCACTGACATGTTTCTATCCAGGGTGACACCTAAGGAATTTACGGCGTTTGAAAGTGAAAGAGAGCAGTCTAGTGAGTTCAAGTTCTTGAGCCATTCTTGGATTGGTAGGGGATTATTTTTAGGAGAGAGGAGTAGCAGTTCTGTTCTATATTGCTGGGGTTTAGTTTTAGGTGGTTGAAATTTTTTTTTTTTAGGTGGTTGGAACTTAACCAGTTTTGTATCTTGTTTAGTCTGGCATTCAGATGGAGGATGTGTCTAGGTGGCTTTAAATTGTAATAGAGTTGAGTGTCATCAACATATAGGTAATATTTGACCCCTGCTTGTTTCAGAATAGTGTTGAGGGGTTCCATGAAGAGATTAAATAGAGCAGGAGAAAGGATTGAGCCTTGAGACACACCGTGTGACACTGGAACAGGCTTCGAGAGGCAGCTGTTGGTTTGTATTTCTTGAGAAGGATGTTGCAGGTAGAATGTGAACCACTTCAAGACTGTGCAGTTGATACCAGAGCGAGTCTTGATGGTCTCAAGTAGAGCTGTATGGTTTATTGTATCAAAAGCCACCGGTAGGTCGAGTAGGATAAGGAGACATGAGTCCCCTTCATCTAAGGATTTGAGAATGTCATCAGAGATATTGAGCAGAGCAGTTTCAGTGCTGCAGCCTCTCCTGAAGCCTGATTGGAAAGTGTTGAGAAGGTTGAATTCATCAATATGCTGGGTGAGATGTAGCAGGACACATTTCTCAATCGTTTTGGCTAGGAAGGGAAGGTTGGGGTCGGTACCTGGTTTTTTAAGGATGGGTGTGACTTGATCTATTTGGAGTGAGTCGGGAACTCTGCCAGACGAGAGAGAGGCATTGATGATTTTGGTCCAAAACGGAGAGATGATATGGTTGAGGTTCTGTACTAAGGCGGAGGGGAGCGGGTCTGTAGTGTGGGATGTGGGCTTCAAGTTTTCAATTATTTTGAAGACTTCATCTTCTGTCATCAGTTTGAAATCTGTCCATTTAGCATTGTTTTTTAGTTGGAGGGGATCAATGATGGTATTGGTATTTCCAGGGTCCCCCGGCCCTTTGTTGAGTTAAGTGAGGCAGTCTCCATGGAGATATGCATGTCGGTGGAGTAGTCAGGCTGGGTTGTTCGTCTTGGGTCTGGGATAAGCGAAAGTTTGATTTTAGCAACTTTGTCAGAGAGGAAAATGGCTATTTCTTCACAGTGTTCACTTGTGGCTATTGTTTTGTGCTGGGGAGAAAGGGTGGTTTCTTGTTTGATGATATTGAATAGCTCCCTTGGTCTGTTTTTCGCATGGTCAAGTTGGTTGTGAAAGAAAGTGGCTTTTTCTCAAAAAATGTGTTGTAGTGTAGCTCCTATTTCCCTAATAGGGTCTGCGCATTGGAATAATATCCCCTATAGGTTTGACATAGGACTAAGGTCAGTATGTCCCTATCAAGTATATTAAACTTAATTACTTGTGCCAGCTAGCTCAGAGGCCACTAGAAACTCCTTGACAAACAAGAAGGGAGTAGTTTCTGGCAGCCGCAAAACATGACAACTTTGTTTCCCTTTAGAATCAGAACGTGTCCCAGAGTCGTGGAAACAATAGATAACCATTTCACTCAGCTCAATCGTGCATGCTTAGTTTTCCTCAAAGTTACACAGAAAGAAATAGACGGGCGTTTCAATAAAAGATTTATTGAACAGTCTTGTTTCTCGTATAAGTAATATTTGCAGTTACGATCACAAGACAGTATGCGAGATAAATAATGTACAGCGTAAGCAATAGAAATAAATAATACTGCGATAGCATTATCTCTTAGCAGATATTCATTCACATAAATAACACAGACTAAAAAATGCGAGTACTCATACGATGCGTTTCTAAGCTAGTTCTACCCCAATGTACCTAACCTAACCTAGGTGTAGGGAGAGGTATGAAGTAGGTGAAGTATTCCTTACTATGGTATACTAAGAGTATGTTAAGCCTAGTATGCCTAGTATGCCAAGAGTCCCTCTAGGTTCTAGTCAGCTCCATACCTTTAGAATGAGAGAGGTAGGAATCTCTTTGCCAGACTCGAACTCCAACACCCCGTGAGGGAAGTTAGATCACTGGAAGCTGGACTCTCTGCGTGCAGGGATGACAGCGTCTTCTCAGTGCGTCAGGCCGGGAAACGGGCTCCTCTGAAGTCGAGGTCTCCTCTAGTTTACAAGGGCTAGGGAAGGTATATTTATACCTGAGAGGTACCTCAGAATGTTAGCATTGACTTGAATCGGACAGCGGAAGACGTCATGAATGAACCCCTAAGGTATAATGGTTTATGCATAATAGATGAGTCCTTGAAGAAATCAATAGTCCTGTGCTAGGGAAACTCCCGAAGCCTAAGGGTCTGTTCTTCAAGAACTCGTTGTGACGTTAGGGTGGACGGATGTCGGAGACCATGCCTGTATTTGGAGTGCACGGTTTAATGCCTAAATAAGGACTGGGATTTTATGCCTATTGTTACGTGGTATGTCCTCAGGATCGGTTTGATGCTCGGTATGGTCCACCTCCTGACCTAC
Source organism: Calotriton arnoldi (assembly GCA_963921515.1). Lineage (NCBI taxonomy): Eukaryota > Metazoa > Chordata > Amphibia > Caudata > Salamandridae > Calotriton > Calotriton arnoldi. The sequence goes on along the minus strand of CAWUFW010001721.1, from coordinate 514,111 downwards.
CCAAGCCTAATAGCCGTAATGGCACAGGTCAGTGGGAGGATCAAGTGGGGGAAGGAAAGGAAGGGAACAGCAGGGAGGGAGATCTGAAACATAAACCACAATCATGTATTCATTATAACCATAGTCATAGAATGCATACAAGTAACTGACTGTGTATGAGTAGCGCCCCCTTCTATACCTGTAACAAAAAGAACGACACCTATAGCAGAAGATACTTCAATAATGATGTGTCTTCGGTGTGGTAACACCGCTTGAAGTGTTAGGGCTGTAAAAGGAATAACATGGAGGAAAACACACATTGAGCATGGATCACTTTTTTGGTGATATATCCTAAGGTAACTGAAGTACTACATCAATGTTACAGAGGAGAAACATACCCTTTTCTGAACTCCAGCTTTCATCACAGGGATAGAGCGTAGTCCCATACCACTCCTAATACCCCTGTTAGATAGAGCCAGAATAACACATGAGTATGGACTTTGTTAGTACACAAACATCCATGCAATTAGTAGCCAACACAGAGTTGCAATCCGAATATGGTTACTTCACCAAATGATATGGATCCAAAACGAAGTGCACAAGAAAACAAAAGGGGTGTGATAAAACCCTGTGTTTTGACGTAGCAGGAAAGTATCCGTTATATCACTAGTACTGTAGTTCCAGCTCTGGTGCTGGCTGATAGTTAATGAAGCCTCCTAGAGCGTTCTAGGTAAAGGTAACTATACCAGGTCCGGCTGACAATGCCGGGCAATTTCCCAAAAAACCATTAAACCATCCTCCGCACGAACAGCAAGCTCTACCAACGGAGGACGTAACACACAGTCAGCTGTGCCTGGCGAAATCCCAGAGACACTATCCTTCCACCGCACGAGCAGGACGCTCACCAACGGGGAAGGGAGAGACCCCAAGCAAGGATCAAGAACGAGAGTTGGTGCTGAGCACCCTTACCAGACCTCTCTTCCTGGAGCTAAGGAACACAGCTGACTCTGCGGTGAGAATTTCCAACGCTATGCCGAGTTCCGCTACATCTTTATGGGCCGTCTCTTGCCACGTCGTACATAACGTGTAAGGCCTCATGGGAGTTGTAGTTCTCAGCGTTAGCGGTACTACGCTGAGTACTAAAGAATCACGCCGGCTGCGTTTGACGGCGCGCTTGGTGCTTGCGTCTGTAACACCTATATAAGGGCAGGGCGAATTGTGCCTATATAAGGACATGTTACAGGAAAGCCCGTGTATGGACACCCTAAGAGGAATACAACACCCACTCCACTTTCGTGTGTACGATAATACTAAAATGCTAAACATTTAAAATGCTAAACATTAAATGGAGTACCGCATATTGCTAAAAATATTTCATAAAACCATTTAAAAGGCATTTAAAAAACCTATTAGAATGCAAAAGGTACTGTACATTTGAAGCATTGCTTTTCATATCAGGCATATATCTAAAAATAAAATACCATATGAATGAATTTAGCAGTAATATTTACATTTGACAGAAAATTATCGATAAGTTGTTCAAAAATCAAAGTCATTTCATGTCATGAAAATGAATGAACTTTTTTAGACAAACAAGATGACTAAGTGTCTGTGGAAGTACCGCGAAGTCTGTACTATAAGGCTAGTTCTACTTTAAGCAGATTGAAGTGCCATTTTAGTTCGAAAAAATGGGAAAAAGTTCAATTTTGGGAAGAGTTCCAAGTTTTTGAAGTATGAAGGCCAAATTGTTACTGCTTCTCTGGAACACTGTGGGCTGAATCAGAATCAGTTTACGGGTCTGGTGTAAACATGAGATCATCTATGTCTGTAGACAAAACATCGTCCACTGAAGTCGGTGTCAGTTGGAACACCTCGTGTAGTAGATTAATTGCACAGAGATGTGAAGCACCGCTTTCAGCATAGGTTCGTGTCCGTTGTTACCTGTGTGCCTGTAGATCTTTCTCGAACCTCAGCAGCAGCCGGAAGCGTCTGTGAGATCTCAATGAATGCTGACATCAGGATTGGCAGCCTCTGGGGACAACACAGAGCATGGGCCGTTATCGGGACCAGCAGAGTATCGACATCCGTTGGCGTTGCTGATGGAAATGTTAGACAGGTGTCCAACACGCATTCTTCACCGCATAGCAGGCATCGTAGAACAGGTAAGATGCAATCTTGCCAGATTGGTCTGAATGACAGGAACCACGTGGTATTAAGGTCCCGTAGACGAGTCATGCCCAAAAGCTGTACTATTCGCTCACGGCACTTTCGTTCAAGGAGAGCTTTCTCCATTTCGCTCGGAGTGATGTCTGCGAATAGGCTGGCCATAGCGTAATAGCAGGAAGAGAAATTGAATTCCGGCAACAAGTGCTAGAATTAATGGTATGCCACCAAACACCGAATGTGCAAAGTTCGGGATGATTCCGAGTATTGCCTGGAAAGGTGCTAACAGACCGGAACAGATGCTCTTAAATACATGTACAATTCCACTTGTATCAGACATGTTGAAGATACGTGTTATCATTTCTATGAAATGTATAGGACAGTTTGTACGTATTAAAGTCTGTATCTCAGCCGAAGTCCTTGCTACTTGTAGATCATAGGTTTCTTTGGCCGAGGTCAAAGGCACTGTTTGCTGTAAAAGCATGGCTTTCATTCTGCTCAAAGTATCAAATCTTATAAAAGAGACGTTCAGCGAAGGCCACAAAGGCGACTCCCTGACTGTGTCTATTGGGGGAAACAATACTTGCATACAGCAAGTGACCCTGGAGTTGACCGTTACTAGATATGGGATGCTTGGCAACAGGCCGCAGCAACTCTGATCATTCAACATGAGGTAACTCCCATTAGAAAGTTGTCCAAACGTTGGATTAATCACAGCAGCTGGTGTACCCTGCTGATGGCAAGACAAATTTGCCACAGAACCATTGCAAGCCCCGTGTAAAGAAATGTCCTGACATATAAGTGAACCGCTCAGTGCACTTTTACAGTGTGTACCGCTCAAAAACACTTCACGATCCCCACTCCAACATCTATATGTATACGGTAAATCCCAAGATGTCTTAATGTATTCCTTACCCAACCTTTCATATTTGCCTGCTTGCATTTGTCTGAGGCAATACTGAAACTGAAAAGTAGTCACAGGAAATGTGATTTTGCCATGAATGAGCCATTCTGTAGCTGGTTTTTCTGCCACTGTGAATGGTAATTTTTCCAGTTTTTCAATGCTCAGCACTGTATACTTTGCTCCTCTTTGTGCCAGTTCGATCTATTTATCAGTTAGATTGTATTCTGCAAACAGAGCCGATGTGCTGATGAAACGCCAAGGCACATAGCCCGCACGCAAAGATTGCAGCGTCCAGCTTAATAACACAATAGAACGTAATTGAGATTGGCCTTGCTGTAACATCGCGAAATCTTGTTCTAGTATGTCGATAGCAGAGGATACAATGCCATCCAATGAATATATTCTGGAGGACAAAGTTGTTAACCCATTGTCGACCACAGTGAGTGTTTTCTCTAAATTAATACGATCAAGTTCACGTATTCGTTCTGCGGCCTCCATCTGTGACACTTTCCATGCTTCATTATAGGCAGCATAAATGCCGGCATATATGAAACGTTTTTGACGCGGTTTTCTTGGTCCAAGCAAGAATTCCCTAAGGTCTGCGTCTTCTTTAAGTAAGGATAAGTGTTGTTTCACATCCTGTATTGTAGATTTCTGAAGCCAATCGAGGCATAATTTTCCTACACTGTATGTTGTTACTACCCCCGGATGCTTTCTTTGGACGTATCTTGGGTCTGGCCTATGAATAGTAAAGCCCTGAGTTTTATTCAGGAATCTTTCCTGACAGTTGTTCGTGTCTGTGGGCCAGATCAACCATTTTTTCCAATCAGGATTAGATCTGTTGAGTTGTAGTATATTGTCAACTGTCACCACTGCCTGTGTATTATTATCTCTGACAGGTGTTGGTACAGAAGGTGTTTTCATCTCTTTGATCTTGGATAGTCCAAGACAAGATGTTTGTTGGACGGTTTCATTCAAAAACATTATTTGTTCAGGGATGATGCAGGCTCTAAATAAAGCTTCTATCCCCTGCACTTGCCAATCTTTAGTACCCCGGACAGTTTTTGTGTCTATTGTGTCTTTCCATAAGTCGAAACCCTGTCTAGACAGTTGGGCAATAAATAATGCAGAATAAATCTGTTTTGTATTTGTTAACATAACTTTCAGTCCTGTTTTGTTTACATTTTTGTAGTAAAACGTTTCTGGATCAGATGTATTGTAACCTGAAAAATATGGAAACTTGTTGGCAAATGTTTTTGAACTACCTTGTGGTGGCGTAGGACAATGCTCCCATTGGTTAAACATAAACACATTTCTAGGATATGCAGATTTATGCAAATAATGATGACCATAGTGGTTATAACAATACAGTTGTTCATAGTCTGATGAACCCTCTAAATATTCATTTTTAGAAAATGCAGCAGATTTTTCTAAGTCAAACATTATGTCTTTAACAGTCTCAAAGTCCCAATCATCAGAATAGGTACTGGACGAAATTAGATCACTTAGTGAAATTTTAAACAAATGTGGAATGTTCAATTGTTCCGTCGGGCCGAAGATATCAAAATCTGTTTTGTCCCACGCTATACCATCCTGTATAGGAACAGCTGTGATGTTCACTGATGACAAGTCTCTTGCTTCACGATGGGAAGATTTATGAGGTCTCAAAAGTACGTTCACGTCTTTTCCTTCAGTATTCACATGGATGTATCTGCCACTTATAAGCACGCTCACAGTTGTAACCAAAGCTAGCCAGAGCAGGAAAACAAAAAGTCCAGATGTAATCCAGAGTTCAATCCATGGAGAAACCAAATAAGTCTTTTTCAGAAAGTGAAGAAAGTCTTGTATTTGCTGCTTGAATTTCAATGATGCTGGCGTGGTTTCAGGTTCACTCGGATCTTCTGAGAACGTATCAAAGTTAATGAAATAGCCAGAAGCAGTTCTGTCAATTGTTGGAATTGCATCAGGATTTGTAGAAATCGCTGGAACCAGTTGATCACTTGCTACATTGGTGTAGACAGGTGTATTTGGATGAACTGTTACTTGATTTTCAAGAGGGATGAGTTCCATAGCGTTGTTGCTTAGTCCTCCATCTGTTACAGCTGAATTCTCGATTGTTATCAGTCTTTCAGTCTGAACCTCTTGGATAGTAGCGAGAGGAGTGCGTCTGCTACTAGGTCGGAGTCCACGAGGCCTATTATTTAGTATTGGCCACATACTGTGGTTTGATGAGGTCGATGGACACAAATCTTTTCTCCTTTCTTCCAGCAAGGGGCGGCAGAAGTTCTGTTCTTGTTCCTTGAACTGCTAGGACAGGTACTGGTTGTCTGTAAGAAGGTCCAAATTCCTTCTTGTCCGCAATTTTTTCTCTGACTAGATCCCCAACTTTTGGAATCCAGACAGGCCTTGATGGGACCGCCGGTTTTTCCCCAGTGGTGGTTGGCTGTAGGAATACGTTGCTTTGTTTCGTTCTTAACTCATTCAGTTCCTGTAAAACAGCCAAACGATCTTTGATATCAAACGTTTTATTTTCCACCACTGTGCCTACATCATCGAGATCTGGTACCCACATTCTTGTCCCAAATAGGACCTCATATGGAGTGACCCCCCCTAGAGAACTTCTTGGCAGGTTATTCAATGAGCGTTGGACCCCATAAAGGTGTTTGACCCACCCATCACCCGAACCTAATACCCTAGCTGTTATAGACTGCTTTATGTCCCGGTTTTTCCTTTCCACAACCAAATTTCCCTCAGGATGGAAAGGAGAGGAGTACTGCAATGCAACGCCCAGACTGGCCATGGCTTCTTTGTAAGCCCGAGAGCTAAACGCAGGGCCCTGGTCAGAATGTAGCGTGCCTATTGCGTATGTGCCGATAAAGACGCGCAAATCTTTTATAACAGTTCGAGCGTCAGCCGAGCGCTGAGGCCATATCCATAGGAACCTTGATTCAGTATTTGTGGGATTGCATTTGTCCAGAAGGACGCATGCGCTTAGATAGTCTAATGCTGTCTAACAGTGGTGTCTGTACTGGGCAGCTGCATTCGCAGCATGGTGTCTGGTGGCATTCTCGCTGTAATTTACAGTCTAAGCAGTTATTGATGAATATGTGAATTTCTGTATTCATTCCAGGCCACCAGTACATCTCCTTTAACGTCAAAATTGTTTTAGAGATCCCTTGATGTGACAGACCATACCCAAATGTGTTTCATAAATCAAGGCTGCTCTACGTTCCGCGTTTGGAATTACCCTATCCCCCACTCCAGGGATTCGAGCAAAAGGAACGTTGTTCGCATCAATTACATAAGAGTACTTGAGTGGAAACTTTTTTGGTAACGCTGCACCACTGCCTTTGCTTGTAGCATTGACAGCCAACATTATCTCACTGTCTATTTTTGTTTTTGAACGAGTGATCGCAGCTACGGAAGCCGTCTGAACAGCCCCCTTTGCGGCTTCGTCAGCCAATGAATTCCTACAACGTGAACGCCATCACGTTGATGACTCAGTGTGTGGATCACGTGAGCCTTTGGTAGTTCGTTTTTCAACTGAACTACTTGTTCCCAAAGCATTTTGTTCTTTATTGTGCCACCTTTCGCATCTTTGAAACCATTTTCAAGCCAGTTTTGTATATATTCATTATATGACTGAACACAGTAAAAGGAATCGCACACTATCAGTGTGGGGAATTCTCGATCTGTACTTTCAAGTGCCAGTTTGAATGCTTGTAGTTCAGCTCGCTGAGCTGTACAATCTCCTAGAGACTGGGTTTTTGTGACCATAGGTCTGAAGATGCCATTTCGTATGCGACCTTTAACGATTGCACACGCTGCACTGTAAGCTTGCTTACTCCCTGTTGCGGGTTGTGCGGATCCGTCAGTGTAAATTATGAATTCGTACTGTTCGAGAGGCAGAATTTCAGTAGGCAGAGGACATTCTTGTTCATATTGCAGGAATGCTTGTGTTTTTAAATCAGGATCAAAAACATATTCAACATCTGTTGCAGCAAGAGAATTAACCCATTGTATCCATCTTGGATGTAATGCTTTAGCATTTGGAATGCTTGCTTTTGTGACCGCTTCTAAAGCTGGTACTGGGGTTACGACAATAATGCGTTTCCCTTGGGCTAAGGCCCTTTCTTTTGCTACAGCGGTTTGAACTGCTGTTAGAATTTTTTCAGTTGAACTGAAGCGCATTTCCGCTTGTGTGTACAAATGAGATTTGTATGCAATTGGTATTTTCTCTCCCTCATTGAAGGTTAAGTAGGTGAATCCGCATTGACCCGAAATTAGTCGGATCACCAAATTGCGTTGACTTACGCGTGTTTGTAAGTGATTTGTTGCTAACATGTTAGCCTGGAGTGAACGCAAGATTTCTGTGTGTTCGTTTGTCCAATTTTTGATTGAAAAATCAGGTTTGATTAATGCGTAGAGAGGTTTAACCCTTTCTGCGTAATTTAGAATGTATGTTCTTCCAAAATTTAGGAAACCCAGGATGGATTGTAAGTTTTTTTGCGTTTTTGGAGGTTGGAGCAGCGCACACTTTTCTAAAAAGTTAGCTGCCAAGCTCTTGCCTTCACTTGAAAGCTCATATCCTAGAAATAGGACATTGAGATGGACAATTCGGGACTTTTTAAAGTTGAACTTGTAGCCCTCAGAGGCGAAGCCCAGTATAATGGTACTCACCATGTTCAAGTGTTTGTCCAGGTCATCGTCTGTCAGATAGATGTCATCGACAAAGGACAATGCCTCATTGTCATAAATTTGTAGTAACTCCGTTACCCTTGCTGAGAATAAACCTGGGCTGTTCTTGAACCCTTGTGGGAGTCGACAAAAGTGACGCTGGGTCCCCATTATGGAGAATGCTGTTAAGTACCTGCTTTCAGGTGCTATGTTTTGACAAAAGAAACCATTTGAGATGTCTAATGTTGTTTTCTATTTTTTACGCACAATGTTATTCATTAATGCTGTGCTATGTGCATTTTGCACTGCAAATGTTTTTGAACAGGTGTTTAGGTGTCTGTAATCCAAAACTAGACGATATGTATTGTCTGGTTTGGAGACAGGAAACAAAGGATTGTTCATGGAGGAGGTGCATGTTTCAATCACCCCTTGATATTCAAGTTGATCTAAGATCTCCCTGACCTGTTTTTTAGCTTCTTGCTTTATTGGGTACTGCCTTTGTGCAGTAGGTTCATGTTTCAGATGTATTTTATGGTGAGGGGAGTCCTCATCCCATCCTACATGATTTTTATATAATGCTGGGGCCTGGGCTACTGCCCATTTCCTGGCATAAGTATATTTTAGATGAATTGGAATATGGTTGGAGAAGGCAGGCATAATAATGTCCTCGCCGTGTGGGCACTCCCTGACAAATTGTGGTGGCCAGTCTTTTTCTGCTAGAAGTATGTCATAGCCCCTTGATAGTCTTTCCCAAAAAAGTGCTTTCACCTGTCTTGGCTTGTCTCCCTCCATCCGGAGTGTTATTTCATATAACTTTTGTGGAGTACTAACCCTGGTGTCTACAGTCTCAACTGTGATGTACTCATTCAAGTCCACTATCTCCAGAAGTCCCTTCAGGTTCTGGCGAGCTATTGTGACTTCTGCTGCACTGTCCAGCATTGTCTGAGCCCATTCTCCGTTCTTGAGTTGTGTTCTCAGTATTCTCGGCATGTCTGATCTTCAGACCTGCTACTTTCTTTTTGGAGAATTGAGGTTTTGTTTTATTTTTTGGAGCGTGTTTTTCTTCTTTGGATTGATGTTGATGCAGCGCGTACAATAAAAACTATTTTCCTCCTAGGTCACTTATCGGTCATCCAGGGGCGACTTATATTTTCTCACATCCACATGACGATGGGGCCCATAAACATCGCCTATCACACACACACACACACACACCTGGATTTCCTTTACACCTTTACGAAATTTTATACTCCTAGGAGAAACATGAGAACTAAATGAAAAATATCATTTATGTACCGCTGGAAAGAGCCGGGATACCTTATTACCTTAACTTATCGCTTTCTTAATTATTTCTTAAGATATTCCTGCTCATTGTTTTGTCGGTGGATCATCTAGTAAGAAATTAGTTTGTAGTGATTAAGACCAGCTAAATCACAATAACCAATTACTAATGTCACAAGCATTTAGTAAAATAACCACTGAGTCGTTTGATTAAGAATCTTAAATTTTATATGATTTTAAAAAAATGAAAAAGATTTTAGACTTTTTATTCAATTATTCATTCATTATTAATTCAAATATTTATTAGGCATAATCAATTTTTATTGCAGAAAGGAAATGTTTTGTAAATGAAGCAAAACCCTAATTACCTGCCTATCTTCCCTAATTTAGCCTAAGGATTTCTAACCTAAGTTTCCGAATTAAAAATAACTTGATTCTCATACTCAACTGGAAAAATAAGACAGCAACAGAAACTTCAGCTCGTCAGCATCAGCTACCTGCAACCCGTCTCATCTAACAGTCTTTCAGCATCTCCCGCTCAGTAAATGGATCGATCAGGACCACCAAGCACTGGAAGCCACCAACTCCAACACCGACTCTGACTGCGACTCTCCAACTCTGACTGTGACCCCCTCCCACTAAGAGTAGGCCCTCTTATACCCTAATTCTAACTTTGCTAACTAATTGTTGCAACATTAATAACACGCTTTTCTTTCATTGGTCCATTCATTTCATCTATTCATTCTTAATCAAGTTCTCCCGGATCCAACTTGTTCTTTGGAATGTATATGATCATTTCCTTTCTCACAGTTCAAGACATGTTTCCATCCGCTTCGATCAGTACATTTGTAACTTCTTTCGATACATTCGAGAACTCTGCAGGCATTGTCCTTTCTCTTAAAACGGTTTCCCACGGTTCCTTGCTGATCACCACGGCACACTATCAGTTCAATTAGGTCACATCAGCCTTGACCATTCTTGCATCCTAGCCTCTCAGCATCATCACGTGGTTAGCTTTTCTCCAACTTTTTCTCCCTTGTCACGCGTTTCCCCGCACATGCGCACTTCAATAACCGGCAGCCATTTTATATCGCCACTCGTTTATACTTAGAAGCACTATTTTGAAATAAACAAAACATAATTAAAATAGAGAAACATCGCCTTTTCGTATCCCTCCCGTCATCTACGTACCCCAATTAGTTATTACCTAGCAGAAAGCAACATTTAAGCTGTTCCTTACTTACCATCACTATTGTTTTTGCAACGACACGTTTATATTCTATGAAGCACAAATCATGCATTTATTATTAATTTAGTACGCAATTATTCTTATGTTATAATTAGACACACAGACATTCGTTAATAGATTATTCAGCCCATATACTTGCGTGTTACCCTTCCCTCACGTACAGTGTTGATTAATACATTTAAACGAACATTTTATTAATTATTTATAAAATTTGTTAGGGGTTAAAAATTTTTTTATTTTCTTTGCTCCATCAACTCCCCCCTTTGGTGATTTTTAAATCACCACATAAAACCCAAGTTATACTTCTTTTTCAGGCAGCATATGTCTTTCATCCTTTTGCTTTTTGTTAGTTACACATCTGTTTCCATTCCATCTTGTCTTCTTGTCTCTTTATACATGCTTTCTTTCATTTTCTCTAACTCAATTTCACCCATTTCTCTCTCTCTCTTTCATTATTCTGTTATTTCTTTTTATCTTATTTTGTCTTACTTTTCTTTTTATACACGTTATTACAATTTTCAACACCATGGCTAACAATATTGCTACAGTTGCTATTATTATAACTTTCCCTATCATTAGTCTACTCATTCTTGTTAACCAATTTGCTACGGAAGAAAACCCTCTACCAAGTTTTCCCAAGACACTTTCAACCTCCAGTGGAACTAGTTCTTTGTGCAAATTTGTAATATTTGTAATATACTTTTGTATATTTTCACTTTTATCAGGAATGTAAGTGCAACAATGTTGGACTTTCAGCATTCCACAGACTCCACCCTCTTTTGCCAAAAGAATATCAAGGGCAAGCCGATTTTGCATCACCATAGCTCTCATGGCAACCATTTCGGTATTTACCATCAAGAACCCTCCTGCAGTATCTGTAGACAAACGATCTACTACTGTGGATAACTTCCGAATTTTAAATGCATTCAAAGATATTCCCACTGCTGGTATTAATGCTCCAAAAATATCACCTACAATTTCTGAAAAACTTTCCCTCTTTCTACGTGTAAAGCTATTAATCATCTTTTATGTTCCTTTTTCTTCTCTGTCCATATGAAAGATTTTTGGAAAGACCAGGCCTACATAGCAAGTTCCATACCAATGGTCCGGTAACCTGTAATAAGCTCTATTCCCACAAATATAATAGATACCTGGAAATATTGGATCTTTTCCACCTTTGAATCCCCAACCTCCCAAAATTTGATAATTGTCATGGCAGATACTGGAACCTACAAAGTAATTGTCATAGACTGTCTTATTTCTCCTAATACACAACTTTCCTGTTTGCGGCCAATCTAATGTCATTGCTGCATTTATCTTTTTCCCTTCATGATTTCCTTCCTCAAACGTCCATAGATGTGTTCCTTCCTCTTTTATTGCTTCTCTTTGAAATTTCATTCTTCTTTCTTCAACCATTTCTAAAAATACCTTTTCTTCTTTCTTTAATTCACAGGTAAGGTTGTTTTTAGCTATTTCTTCTAAGGTTAATTTTCTATGTTCTAAAAGAATTCTCCTAAAACTTTTGCTTGTTTTACTTTGTTAAGTTCTGGTACTACAGGAACGTTTGCAAAAATCTTATCTATATCAGTATAATAAAACTCTAATCTACCTGTTTTATAAAATAAACTTGCTATTACACTACAGGTTATTCCATAAGTTAGAGGTAGGTGATGATAAGTCACACCTTCTGACACTGATGCAGGCAACTGCATACAAACATAACAATCTCTCACATCCATTGTCTCTCCATATTCGTACAACAATTTTGTAAAAACATTTTTAGAAAAGTCTGTTACTGACTTATCCTTATGTAATTCTGCACTACTTCTTAAAATAACTGGTTCTTTAATATTAGTTTCTTTTTCTGGTTTAGTATCATTCTTTGCTTCTATTACAGCTAAACTAATAGGAATTGTGATTGCTAAAACTATCCATACTGTCATTAATAAACCTGTACAAAAGCAGCACATTTTACACCATCTTTTTACAAACTCACATTTATCTCTTCTATCTCTAGTATTTTCCATTTTGCTTTTATCTTTTTGTTAAGTTTTCAGAAAATTGTGTCACTACACCTCAGAAATGACTTAGATGCCACTCTGCTTTCAAAAGTCTTTGCTTGGTACTTTCTTATAATTCTCTCCAGAATTCTTTCGTTGTCACATCCGGTGATTTGTCATATCCAGTAAAATTGTCACGTCCGGCAGAAGCACTATAAGTCTTCACTTCAGGTTTGTTGCATCTCACCTTTACCCATTCGGTTTCTTAGTCTCGGGTTCTCGTGAGTGTTTCCTTCTTCTTTGTAATCCGTCAGTGCGATGTACAGCCACTCAGGTGACTTGTACTTTGAATTCACTTTCTTTGTTCTTTTAGACTTTTGCAGTCGTTTTCCACTTGGCTTTTCTTGTTCCTTTTGACTTGTTATTTCATTCACTTGTTCAGCACTTTTTCTCCTGTTCTGATTATTCTATATCTCAAAATTCTTATATAGTTGCTGGGCCAATTATCTCCTTTTCTTGGCCTTTTGGCTTCACCTTCTTTTTCTTCTCTTTCTGATTTCCAGTTTCTTTTTCTTGATTCAGTTTTTGTTTTCTCTTCTTCTCCACTTTCTTCAGATTCTGTTTCAACTTTTTCACTATTGTCTCTTATTTTGAAGCTTATGATCTCATCTTCTCTTACTGGTGGATCTGTTTTCTCCTTCTTGTGTTCCCTTATTACTGTCCCTCCTCGGTGTTCTTCCGAATTGGTATTTTCCTCACACTCTACTTCTAAATTTCCCTGTTCTTTTGTTTCACTATCTGTCCCTATTGCTCCTCGGGGTTCTTCTCGATTTTCTAACTTTTTATTTACCTCTTTCCCTACTTTGTCTATTAATATTACTTTTGAAGGATTTCCACCATAACTTGTACTTGGTTGCTCATCTAGATCATTTTCTTGTTCATTTTCTTCTCCAATTGGTTTATATCCCCAAGTTCTCCTTCGAAATTCTTCACAGTTTGCAACTGAATCATCAGATCCTGAACTCGTGTCAGATATTTCCAGATGTCGACTTACAGGTCGATCTTCAGGTTCTGGAATTTCTGAAATTCTTCCTTCTTCTTCTTCTTCCTCTTCCTCTCTAGAGGTGCTTGCAGTTGGGGTTTCCAGATGTCGACTTTCAGGTCGATCTTCAAGTTCTGGCACCCTTTCTCTTATTCCTGTTGTCCCAGTCGCTAAACTCTTATCCCACACTTCCAGACGTCGACTCACATGTCGATCTGTAGGTTCTTGAACTCTGATTGTGTGGCTGGCATGGACCCAGTTCTTCACTCCTGCACACTTGACTGCAGTTGTTGTCACTAGGATTACCTGTCGTGGCTCGTCCCAGCGAGGAACTAGACAGTTTCTTCTCCTGTGGATTTTTATGCGGACCCAGTCTCCTGGATTCAAGTTGTGGGCTGGTTTTCTTTCAAGAGTGGTTGCATCCGGTCCAACCTGATGAAACACAGAACGCACCACATCAGCCAGTCCTTTGCAATAATCCAGTACTAGATCATCAGTTATAGTCAATAACTTGTTGACAGGTACTTGTGCTTGTCTCATTGCTCGTCCCATGATTATTTCATGTGGACTGAGTCCAGTTTTCTTTTCAGGAATGCTTCTGATGGTCATCAGAACAAGGGGCAGTGCATCTGGCCATTTGAGTCCTGTAGCTTGACACATTTTTCCTAATCTGTTCTTAATTGTTCCATTAATTTGCTCTACTACCCCAGAAGCCTCTGGTCTGTATGCACAATGTAGTTTTTGTTTAATACTCAATGCTTCACAAATCAATTGGATCAACTCATTTTGAAAATGTGTTCCTCTATCTGTCTCAACCGTGACTGGAAAACCATACCTTGGAATGAACTCTCGCAGCATAAGTTTTGCTACCGTTGTTCCATCATTCCTTCTAGTGGGGTATGCCTCCACCCAACGAGAAAACAAACAGACGACCACTAGAACATATTTTAGTCTGTTACAAGGGGGCATTTCGATGAAGTCTAATTGCATTCTAGTGAACGGACCTCCTTCTCGTCCTATTGTTCCTAGACTCACTATTGTCTTTCTTCCTGGATTAAACTGTTGACAAATAAGACATCTTTGACAAAGACTTTCAGCTATGGCTCTGAATTTTGGGTTATACCAGGTTTGTCTAAAAAGTCTGATCATTGCATCTCTCCCAATATGAGCTTGTCCATGGTACATCCGTGCCATGTCTGCAATCATGCTATCAGGCATAACTGGTCTTTCATCTCTGTATACCCACACACCATTGTTTTCTTGTCTTCTAGATCCTGCTTTTATCCAGTAATCTTTTTCCTCATCATTTGCAGCTTCCTGTAACTGTCTCACCTCATCCCATGTCTCGACAGTGTTAGTAAAAAGCAAAGGAGAAGAGATATGCTCCCTTTCTCTATTCCTGTTTAGGGATACCATGTTCTCTGCACAATATCTGGCAATCTCATCCGCATAGTTATTACCAACAGCTATGTAATCTTCGTTTTTCTTATGTGCCTTGCATTTCACTACAGCTATCTGCTTAGGCAGCTGTATCGCCTCAAGCAGTTTCTTAACAAAATCTCCATTTCTGATAGGTGTTCCTGCAGACGTCAAGAAACCTCTTTGTGACCAAATCTGACCGAAGTCATGCACAATACCGAAACCATACTGGCTATCGGTCACAATCGTAACTCGCACATTTCTTCCCAACTTACATGCTTGAATCAAAGCAATTAGTTCCACAACTTGGGCAGACCTTATTCCTTTCAGACAAGACGCTTCCATCACAGTTGCCACTGTGCACACTGCGTAAGCTGCGCTTAAAACTCCTTCTTTCGTTCTCAAGCATGAGCCATCCACAAACATGACATAATCCGATTCCTTTAAAGGTTCATCTTTTATGTCAGCTCTTGGTTTTGTGCAATATTCCAGCACATTCAGGCAATCATGATCTACTTCATCTTGTTCAATTATACTCTCTTCATCTGGCAATGATGTTGAAGGATTCACATTCATACATCTATCTATGGTCACATTTTCTGCACTCAAGATTACTTTTTCGTACTTAGTCAGCCGACTATGTGTCATGTACTGTGTTTTTGTTCTTGTTAACAAAATCTCTACTGAGTGGGGAACATATACTCTCAGTGGATACCCCATCACTATACCTTCACTTTGTTCCAGACTTACACAAGTAGCAGCAACAGCTTTCAGACATCCAGACAACGCTTTTGCTATAGGATCTAAAACAGCTGAAAAATAAGCAATTGGTCTCTTCATTGTTCCATGTTTTTGTACCAGTACTGAAAACGCACATCCATCTCTTTCACTGCAGTACAATTCAAAATCCTTTTCATAATCAGGCATTCCTAAAGCAGGGGCCTCACACAATTTCTTTTTCAACTCTTTGAAAGATTTCATTTCTTCGTTATTTAACTCAAAAGGGTCTCTTACATCCTTCTTGGTCAGTTTTTGTAATGGTTTAGCAATCAAGGAGAAACCACTTATCCATTGTCGGCAATATCCAACCATTCCCAGAAACATTCTTACCTCTCTTTGCGTCATTGGTGCTCTCATTCCTTGAATCATTCTTACTCTTTCTGTCGCTATCTTTCGCACTCCTTTCTCAATTTTATGCCCTAAATATTGAACTTCTTTTTGGCAAAATTGCAATTTTGAAGGGGACACTTTGGGGCCGATTCCGATCTCGGTCGGAGGCGTACCCAACACTATTCGGTCGGGAAAAAAGCCATGCGAAAGCCTGTTTCCCGACCGATCCGTACAGCACACCGAACGAGTAAGTACGATGCGCACAACAGCAAAGAATCCGGCCGAGCCGTACTCACCCAAACCAGGTCCTGTTCCCCGACCGAGGCGAATCCGGAAACGCTGAATCGAGTCGCACGGAAGCGAAAATGCAGCTCCGTCCGGCCGAACGAGTACGATGCGCTTTCCGTACGCGCCGAACCCGTCGCTACGCACGGCACGTCAAAGCATCTGGGAGAGGCGCACATAAGCTCCGATTCGCGCCACAACACGATCCACGGCTCCGAGACGAACACGGCAGCGACGAGGACGACGCGAAGCGACGAGGCGAAGCGACGAGGACGACGCAAAGCAACGAGAAGGACGAACGACACGAACCAACCATGAATCCCTTCGTCCCGATCATACCGATATTCTACATTTACTACCGGAACAGGCACGGACGTGTACGGCGCAGAAGGTAAGCCAGACACCAACCACAAAACACATACAACACGTACACGACACATCACACACACACAGAGGGATGCAGAATATACTTACCCCAGCAACAGCAGCACCATAGGGGCGGGATGCCCATCACCAATGCCACATATGCACACAGGGGCCTGAATGCACACCACCACCCCTACCCAGGGGGGGCTGGATGCCTACCACTACTACCACCCTTAGCCAGGGGGGGCAGGATGCCTACCACTACTACCACCTTTAGCCAGGGGGGGCTGGATGCCTTCCACTACTACCACCCTTAGCCAGGGGGCAGGATACCTACCACTACTACCACCCTTAGCCAGGGGGCTGGATGCCTACCACTACTACCACCCTCACCCAGGGGGCTGGATGCCTACCACTACTACCACCCTTAGCCAGGGGGGCAGGATGCCTACCACTACTACCACCCTCACCCAGGGGGGCTGGATGCCTACCACCACCCTTAGCCAGGGGGGCAGGATGCCTACCACTACTACCACCCTTAGCCAGGGGGGCAGGATGCCTACCACTACTACCACCCTTAGCCAGGGGGCAGGATGCCTACCACTACTACCACCCTTAGCCAGGGGGGCTAAATGCCTACCACTACTACCACCTTTAGCCAGGGGGGGCTGGATGCCTACCACTACTACCACCCTTAGCCTGGGGGGGCTGGATGCCTACCACTACTACCACCCTCACCCAGGGGGGCTGGATGCCTACCACTACTACCACCCTTAGCCAGGGGGCAGGATGCCTACCACTACTACCACCCTCACCCAGGGGGGCTGGATGCCTCACCACCACCCTTAGCCAGGGGGGCAGGATGCCTACCACTACTACCACCCTTAGCCAGGGGGCAGGATGCCTACCACTACTACCACCCTTAGCCAGGGGGCAGGATGCCTACCACTACTACCACCCTTAGCCAGGGGGCTGGATGCCTACCACTACTACCACCTTCAGCCAGGGGGGGCTGGATGCCTACCACTACTACCACCCTTAGCCAGGGGGGGCAGGATGCCTACCACTACTACCACCCTTAGCCAGGGGTGACTGGATGCCTACCACTACTACCACCCTTAGCCAGGGGGGGCAGGATGCCTACCACTACTACCACCCTTAGCCAGGGGGGGCAGGATGCCTACCACTACTACCACCTTTAGCCAGGGGGGGCTGGATGCCTACCACTACTACCACCCTTAGCCAGGGGGCAGGATGCCTACCACTACTACCACCCTTAGCCAGGGGGCTGGATGCCTACCACTACTACCACCCTCACCCAGGGGGGCTGGATGCCTACCACTACTACCACCCTTAGCCGGGGGGCAGGATGCCTACCACTACTACCACCCTCACCCAGGGGGCTGGATGCCTACCACCACCCTTAGCCAGGGGGGCAGGATGCCTACCACTACTACCACCCTTAGCCAGGGGGCTGGATGCCTACCACCACCCTTAGCCAGGGAGGGCTGGATGCCTACCACTACTACCACCCTCACCCAGGGGGCTGGATGCCTACCACCACCCTTAGCCAGGGGGGGGCAGGATGCCTACCACTACTACCACCTTTAGCCAGGGGGGGCTGGATGCCTACCACTACTACCACCCCCACTCATAGGATGGACAATGCATGACACAACCAGCACACCACAACCTAGGGAATGCAAGAAGAAGACATCCCCCAACACCATGACAAGCGTGTGTAGACTGTGTCAAATGCCTACAAAACCGAACATGACTTTGAACATACAATGTGACCCCCTAGCACATGTGCCACACATATATGTGTGTGGCACCCACAATGCAAGCAGGCCATGACCATAGTGTCAATGGGGTCCAAACCCCCATCATCACAGTGACCAAAATGTAAGTGTGTGGTCCATAGCTGAAGCACACTTTGAGCATTGTGGCAATGGGTTCCAAACCCCCATCATCACAGTGACCAATATGTAAGTGTAGGGTCCATAGCTGAAGCACACTTTGAGCATTGTGGCAATGGGTTCCAAACCCCCATCATCACAGTGACCAAAAGGTAAGTGTGGGGTCCATAGCTGAAGCACATTTTGAACATTGTGGCAATGGGGTCCAAACCCCCATCATCACAGTGACCAAAATGTAAGTGTGGGGTCCATAGCTGAAGCACATTTTGAACATTGTGGCAATGGGTTCCAAACCCCCATCATCACAGTGACCAAAATGTAAGTGTGGGGTCCATAGCTGAAGCACATTTCGAACATTGTGGCAATGGGGTCCAACCCCCCATCATCACAGTGACCAAAAGGTAAGTGTTGACGAAGAAAGAGGTGCAACTGCCAAACTGCATGGATGATTCCTGGTCACAGAACAACAAACACATCAGTGGCAAAGTAGTGTATGTGTCCCATTGCAACATAAATTGGGGGAGCCAAATCCTGCAGTGCAAATAAGACATACCTTTGGCCATGTGCAGACAAACAACACCCATGGGGGCTGACACCGTCAACAATGATCAATGACACAATGACAGAAGTGACCATCAGAATGCAGACCCACATATTTGCACCAATGGGCACACACATGCAGATACCCTGTGGAGACTGTAGATGTGAGGTGAACAGATACCATACCATGGCAGCAATGGGACACACAAACCATGATCATTGTGCTGACCGATGACCTAGGAGTCCCAGGGACAGCAGGGGAAACCCACCAAACTACATACAGCCAATGGCACACCCAAGATATGCCAATGCAGTGGTGCAGATGCACAAACACAAACAGGCAGACCCACACTGCACATCATACACAACAGGTGAGGGGGGCGCCAGTGTCCCCAGGCAACCACACAACACATGAGGAGACCTGAATACCAATCATACAGATGTGCATACAGTGCCACACAAAGGTAACTCATGGATCCAAATCCCCTATGTGGGCAAGCAGGCATTGTCAGATGAGAGGGAGCACAAATCACACATGTCACACAGGCACGTAGGGACAGCAACTGACACAGCAAGACACAGACACACCACAGCACTACCCCCAGGGCCCCCACAATGTGGTGACCCTGGGCTGCATTACAATCCCACTGTGATGACAAAGCTAAATGTGGTTCACACTGTGAACCACAGTCATGTGTACTGAGCAACTAACTACCATCACACCTACACAAGCACAAATCAAACAGCACGGCCAGTAAGCCAAGGCCAACATGGAGGCAGGGGCCTAGCCGGGCAACAACTCTGATCTGCACACACTCAACACCACACCCCTCGACCTCCAACAATGTGCAGCAGTGAAGCACACATGCACTGGTGACATTGCACATGCACCCATGACTATTCCAGGGTGGTGGGTGGGAACCAAGGTGCAGAAACACATCACACATGGACACTCAACAAGACTCCTGAATGTCTGACACACTGCACACTACGCTGTACATGGACATGACGGCAATACCACACCAACCAATGGGATCCCAGCCACAGTCACACACCAATGAAGAAGCCAAGGTCACCCACAAAGAACACACATAGACAACAACCAACATTGCAGCCCGGACCCTGAGGAGTGCCAGCAGTCACACACACAACGTGTCACAATCACTGAAAGATAACACAAACTGGAAGTCACATGACAGGGGCAAACAACAAGTGCCAAGGGGAAACCTGACTGTGACCCATCTGCGTCTGCACACAAACTCAGCCCTGACAGCAAACACACCTATGGGTGACACCCTGATGACCAGTAATGTGCCATGCACCCACATCACAGAGAACCCTGGGAGAAGACTTTGGGGAACATAGCTCAACTCAGCTAGCATCACAAACAGGTACAACACTAGGGATCACAGCATGCACAGCTAAACGGAAGTGAACACACAGACATGCACATACAACACACACCTTGGGCGCAGGCAATGTCACAGGAGTACACACTGCCATGAGGGGACTCCACTCCTGTGTGAGGAAAGCTGTGCCATATGTTGCCCCGGTAGGGCCCCATCATGTCAGCTGAGCACTTGGTCACACAATCAACAATTAGCACCAAATGAGGGCTCCCGTCACATCAGCCTGGTCATGGAAGTGCCAACGGAATCATCAGCACAGATCCAACACACTTGTATAGCAGTGTTGCACTGACAACACAGATGAGTCCTTCCCCATTGATGCCCAAACCTGCATGTCCACTGGAGATGGCCACACGGTCAGGGAAGTAGACGAATTGAACAATGGCAGGCACAACAGATGTGCAGGGGTGGAAGCCACAGATGTGAAATAGCCAATCTAAGTAGGAAATCCCATTGCCAAATATTGAACACATGACACCCTCAGATGCTGCTATGGATGACATGGATACACCACAGGATAGGACACATTCCCCTGGACCACATGGGTTCCTGCACAGTAACACTTCATTATCATGAGACCAAATATCACCATCACTGCAGCAAGGGCATGGTTAGCATCATCAACATCATGTACATCAGAAGCAAAAGCACTAGAGAACAGAAAGTTGCTTTATTCAGCATATGTGGCATTAAAAGTAGAAGTCCGGTAGAACATAAACAAAGGCCAATGGCCAGTCCATCAACAAAGTCACAAGTGGGTGACAGTGGCAGATGCCACCCTACACATGCCTGCACAAAACCAGGGACAATCCACTAGGAGGGGCAACCGGGGGGTAGGCCAGGCACCGCAGGGACAGGATCAGGGCTCACCAGGAGGAAGCAGGGAAGGGGTGGTGGGTGCTGGAGAGCCACTGACAACTGCAGTGGAGGTGTCTGACATGGTGTGTGCCGGCACAACTGGGGGGCATGGCTCAGATGTTGTGGGTGCCGGCACGACTGCAGTGGACCCTACAGATGGAGTGGACAGGTCCGCCACTGCAGTGCCCAAGTCAGACAGGGTGGTAGTGGACTCCACTGCAGTGCCTACCACCAGGGGAGGAGAATGGGGAACAGGCAAGGTGGGCTGGACAGAGGGGGAGGACACCCTCACCACATCAGTGGCACAGATAAGCGCAGCGGGGGGTGTGGTGCCGGGAGAGCAAGTGGCAGGGGGAGAAGGCCGGAGCCTCTTGGGGATGGTATATCTATGGGTGGGGGAACCTGGGGCAGGGTGTGGTGGGGGCACCTGTGGAGTGGGGGCCTGAGGGATGGAGGAAGGAGACCTGGTGCTTGAGCTGCAGGGCGGCGGCGGGGTCTTGCTCTTAACACTCCGGGGGAGTTGCGGGTGGGGGCCTCAGTCTGTCTGCGCCTGGGGGAGGGTGTCCGGGGGCGAGAGGCACTCTGCTCTGTGTGGGGGGGCTTCCTCTTCACCCTGGATGCTGGAGCAGCTGGATCGGAGGGGAAGAGGCTGAGGTCACTGAGGAAGAGGCGCTGGGTCTTTGGGGTTGCAGGTGAGGCAAGGGAGGGTGCTTTGGAGGGAGAGGCAACTGAGGACTGCGCAGTGCTCGTGGATGCGTGTGTGTGTTCCAGGGCCCCATTCCCTGTGAGTCTGGTTTCAGTCCCCTGACTGTGCGTGCGTGTGCGTTTTGTTTGTGGCGTGTGTGTCTGTGTGCTGGACGTGTGTGTGCTGGTGTGTGCCTGTGCCGGTGTGTGTGTGCTTGGGACGGGTAAGGTGCTGGGGAGTGTGGATGGAGCAGAGGCAGGAGGGGTGAGGGACTGTCTGAGGAGGGACACTGCTGCCGTCAGGGAGGAGTCCATGGACCTATTGCCCCTCTGTAGGTCAGACATGCCCGATGAGATGCCCTCCATGAACGACACCAGCTGAGTCAACAGTGCGGTGTGCGCATGGAGGACACTCAGCATGGCTGTCTGCCCTACATGGAGCTGGCGAAGGAGGTACACAGACTCCTCACTCAGGGCAGCAGGGGACACAGGGGCAGGGGGTCCGGTGCCTGGCCCAAAGGAGACACGCTCCCGAACATGGGAGCCTCCACGGACCTGGGGAATGGGAGCCGATGGGAGGGCGGTGGTGGCGCTGGTGGTGGCGGGGACAGCAACACTAGCTGGGGTGTGGTGGCTGCTGACACCCGCCTCCACAAGGGAGTCATCCTCCGAGTTGCTCTGGTCCTCAGCTGAGGTGGATGGTGCTGAGGACTCCTCGGTGTGGCTCCCCTCGCTCTCCGTGCCACTGGGTCCCTCCGACCACTCCTCGGCTGCTGACCCAGTCTGGCTCTCTGGCTCCTCCTGGTCCGTGGAGCTGTCCCCTTCCGTGGCCGTGGATGTATCTGCAAACAATGGGGAAACAGACAGACATCAGTCACCTGCACCAAACGCACACACCACTGTGAGCACAGCACATTACAGAGCAAGCCCTGGCATCATTAGTTGTACATTGCTAAAAGTGCCCTAACTGAACAGGAGAAGCCAATTGTCAGTCTGATGCCAAGCATGGCACTCACATCCCACATGGCCTTGCACCCATCTGTCTGGTGTCTGTTGCATTGCAACACCCCAGTGTGGACACATGCACCAAGTACACAGTAGTTGGACATTGCAGAGGACACGGTGTGGCATGTGGACATGCACACATTACAGCTCTTGCCACTGAGTCAGTACAGGTTTCCGGATGAAAGGGATGCCCAGAGTCAAATAGGAAATGCATGTGATGCATACCAGCGACAGACACCATGATGCACCCATGTCCTAATAGCCATCGCCACAATGGTGTGCATGTAGCACATGTCACTCCCCTGCAGGACCACCAATAAGTTGACACATGCCATGGCAGAGGCATGACTGCTAAGTCATACATCACTGTCTCAGTGATGTATGACTTGGCAGCCAGACAACAACACTATGCACTGTGTCACAATAGTAGGTCATGGGGAATGCAAGTCCTGGAGCTGCACAAGTGCACATGTACATCCCCCACACAACACATCATCTTAACCCTCATCTGTCCAGGTCATACCTATTGGACATATGGGAGACCTGTGACACTACCCTCTGAACCTGAGCCCCTCACAATTTGCTGTGAATGGGGAACAGCTGCCTGAACTTCACATTGGCATACCCCAGCCTGCACGGGCAGCTGATCAAACACCTATGTGACACACAAGTATCGTCTCCTATGGTCACATCTCCAGGGGCATGCTGAGCCCCTACCAAGAAACACCCCAGC
Source organism: Calotriton arnoldi (assembly GCA_963921515.1). NCBI lineage: Eukaryota > Metazoa > Chordata > Amphibia > Caudata > Salamandridae > Calotriton > Calotriton arnoldi. The sequence goes on along the minus strand of CAWUFW010001721.1, from coordinate 490,488 downwards.
AGTCCTGGCAACTAATCCACAGCACACTGACACAGAGGCAGACACCTGAGGGGTCAAATCACTGCGCACAATGTGTCAGCTGATACACGGGAGTGGGAGTACAGAGTGCATGGCATGGCCTGGAGTAGGCATGACTGTCCTGCTCCACATGAATGAGGGATGTGCCCTGGACAGTGGATAGCTGGCTATGTATGTGTGACACACGTAATCTGCACACTCCTGGGGCCCAAACATTGTTCCCACCCGCTGCATGGGCGTGTGCCACATACCCCAGGCACATGTGGTGGCTCAGCTCAGCAAGTGGACCGCATATCAAAGCAACACGCAGATCACATGTCCAAACACAGGCGTTGTGTGAACAATGGACCCACCCATGATGCCCACAACAGAGTTAGGGAAACAGATGCTGTCCCCCACCTTTAGTGAAGCAAACTGCAAGGACCCAGACCCAAGTGACACAATTCCCTGAATGTAAGGGCCACACCTGGGTATCAGATGAGCAGTGGGCAGTGCACAATAGAGGGACATGGCTCCTGGACAACATGACTGCTGTACTGTGGCAGTTTAACCAGGCCAGAGGAGGGCACATAGCATGTAATACAGAGTTCACAGTGCAGTCTTTGACTCACCCCCTCCTTGATGCTGCCCATCCAGGTCTGGAAACACCACCGCCAGGATCTGGAGCATGTGGGGGTCAGGGTCCGTGTTCCGCCCCTCCTGCGAGGAGGCGACAGCTTCAGCTGGACCCGTGCAATCCTCCGGGTCCAGCCCCGAAGGTCCTGCCACCTCTTCTGGCAGTTGCGGATCCGGCGCTTGTAGACCCCCACGGACCGGACAGCCCGGACGATGTCCTTCCAGATCTCCTGCTTCCGATGGGCATTAACCTGTCAGGATGACAAAGTGAAAAGGCCATTACTACACATGCAACATATCCGTGCATGACACAGTTGTATATACATGTCTCAATCACAGGGGCACATGATGTACACAGGCAGTGCAAAGCTGCCCATGGACAGTTTGCCAGAAGTCACTACATGGTATCATTGCATGGGAAGTAAAACCTTGTTCAAATGCACTGTCACTGCACCATACCTGTCCAGTACATGTCACTACACACTATGGGGGGTGACAACTACTCAGTGAGCCTGCTAGCCAGTGGCGTGGAGACTTTCAGCCTTTCTAGTCAGACAAAATGCACATTCAGAAAGGCAGTGCACAGAACACTCACCTGCTCCCCTGGTGTCCCATACAGCTTGCTGTACTGTGGAAGTAGGCTGTCCAGCAGGGCCTGGTTCTCTTCAAGGCTGAAGGCTGGGGCTCTCTCCACAGTACGTGCCATTGCAGGGTCCAGAGGGGCAGAGACAGCAGCAGTGCAGTGGCAGAGGTCGTCCTGGAGCATGTAGTGCAGGCAAGTGAGCTCTCAGGGGAACAGCCAGCAATATATATGTGCTGGAGAGGCAGATACTGTCCCTTGTGTCCAAAGTGATAGGTCCAAGTCGTTTGCATCTTCTGAATCTGGCCAATCCATGGAATAGCAGCACCAAAACACGCCCACAGCATCCTTCAAATCTTCAACTTCATGACATACATGATTTTGCAACATTGTTGTGGTTGACCAACTGATTTTCCAGCAACCGACTCGTTCGAAATTCGAAAACGCGTCCGTTGCCAGGCAAGCCCATTGTCAATGGGTGCGCACCGATCGGTCCATTGCGGTACAACGCGTACAGGGGTACAACGCGTACCCGCACACATTGAATGCAATGGGCCGGCCGGAGGCACCGATCGGTCCATTGCGGTACAACGCGAACAGGGGTACAACGCGTACCCGCACACATTGAATGCAATGGGCCGGCCGGAGGCACCGATCGGTCCATTGCAGTTCAACGCGTACAGGGGTACAACGCGTACAAGGGTATAACGCGTACCCGCACACATTGACTGCAATGGGCCGCCGGAGGCACCGATCGGTCCATTGCAGTTCAACGCGCATAGGGGTACAACGCGCATAGGGGTATAACGCTGCACTCGCGACACATTGAATGCAATGGGCCGGCCGGAGGCACCGATCGGTCCATTGCGGTACAACGCGTACAGGGTACAACGCGTGCACCGCACACATTGAATGCAATGGGCCGGCCGGAGGCACCGATCGGTCCATTGCAGTTCAACGCGTACAGGGGTACAACGCGTGCATAGGGGTACAACGCGTACCCGCACACATTGAATGCAATGGGCCGGCCGGAGGCACTGATCGGTCCATTGCAGTTCAACGCGTACAGGGGTACAACGCGCATAGGGGTACAACGCGCACTGCGACATCATTGAATGCAATGGGCCGGCCGGAGGCACCGATCGGTCCATTGCAGTTCAACGCGTACAGGGGTACAACGCGTAGAGGGGTACAACGCGTACCCACACACATTGAATGCAATGGGCCGGCCGGAGGCACCGATCGGCCCATTGCAGTTCAACGCGTACAGGGGTACAACGCGTACCCGCACACATTGAATGCAATGGGCCGGCCGGAGGCACCGATCGGTCCATTGCAGTACAACGCATCACTGTACATGTGACTGGCATATGTCAGCATGCCTGTCTCAGATGGACATATGTCAGCCACAGATAGCTCCCAGGCAGTGAGGGGCACACCTACATCACGACAGCCTGTCCAAACTTTATCATAAGGCATGTAAGGCTGCATTTCCTATTGTGTGTATGTTGGTGTACATGTTGTCCTGTGGGTGTCACCTGTGGGCAGCCACCCCCAGGCTGTGCACATGTTCATGGGGACAGGATCCTGGGTGTTACGTGTGCATGACCACTGTGATGTGCAACTGTTCATATCTGTGCATGTGCCATGGTCACATTTCACGGTGGTGTATGTGTATGTCATGTCACATACCCCGTGAGTCCCATGTGGGACGGTATGTTTGAGCCAGGGTGTCCCAGTGGCACAATAGTGATGGTCCTCCACAGTCTTTGTGCATGTAGTGTTTACAATGTCTCTGATTTCATGTGCACAATGGGAGACAGTCTCCACATCCAGGTTGTGTGTGCATGGACTTTGATGTTGTGCGTGTGTGTGTCACAGACGTCCATGTCTGTCCTGCCGTGGCAAGTGGGGCCACTACCTGTGGGGGTCATGGTTGTTTTGCTGTGGTGTATACATGATACTCCATGTAATGCCAGTGTCCATGTGGCAATACAGGGTCCCTGGGAATGTACCTGTCGTTGAGCTGTGGTGCCTGGGGCACATCTGTCCTCACATGTCACTGTGGGGGTTATTGTGACACGGCAGCAGGAGATGGGAACTGTGACACGGCCTCATGATATCCAATGGGCCAACCTGGGACTAATTGATGCCACCTGTTGGACCGTGTTGACAGATGTTGGCCATGTATGTACCATACATGTCCTTCCGGAACTGCACACTTCATGTAGTTGTGCCTCATAATGATGTATGTTGGGATCTTGAGTGTGTTCAATGCCGCATTAGTGGGGTGACTGATAATCTTGCTTACTTCTCCTCTGCATTGCAGGGCTCCTGCTGTCCATCGACCATTCCCAGACCTGGCAACGAAGGTGGAACGGGACAGCATCCGACGGTACCGCTTCACCAGGCAGCTGATTGAGGATTTGGCAGTGCAGTTGTCCCCACATTTGCAGCCTGGCCGGCCGTATCCTACAGCGCTGACCCCCAAGGTGAAGGTGATGGCAGCCCTACACTTCTTTGCCACCGGTACCTTCCAACATACTGTGGCGACTGCTGGTGGGATGTCACAGACCATGTTGAGCCGTGTGCTCCGCGATGTTTTGGCGGCAATGTTGCTATTCCTGAACCGGTACATCTATTTCCCTAGACTGCGACGACTCACTGACGTGAAGAGTGACTTTTATGCCCTGGGGAGGATGCCGCATGTCATTGGCTCCATTGATGGGACACATGTGGCATTGGTACCACCACAGGCCCAGGAGCAGGCCTACAGGAACCGCAAGCACTACCACTCGGTCAATGCACTGGTGGTGTGTCTTGCAGACATGACCATCACACACGTGTGTGCCCGTTTCCCTGGTTCAGCACACAATGCCTTTGTGATGAGGAGTAGTCGCATCCCCAGGATGATGGCACAGATGCAGAACCAGCGTGCCTGGACCTGTCGGTGTGTACTGACTTTGTGCCATTGTGTCTGATCTGATCTGTAGTATTCCGCCCACTTTTCCAAGTCAGCTAATGTGCACTTGTCTGTCCGTAGGTGACTCGGGATACCCCAACATGCCGTGGTTGCTGACACCCTCAGGAACCCTGTGACACCAGCCCAGATGCGCTACAATGAGGCACATGGTCGGACCAGGAGAGTGATTGAGCGGACATTTGGTCTCCTGAAGAGCCGCTTCCGCTGCCTGGACAAGACCGGAGGGTCCCTCCCATATGCCCCTGCGAAAGTGTGCAAGATTATCATCGTCTGCTGCATGCTCCACAACCTGGCAGTGCGGAAGGAGTTGCCTCTCATCCAGGATGACAATGACCAACATCCGCCACCTGTGGAGGATCCTGGCCTGGACCACGATGCCAGTGACGATGATGATGATGATGATGATGGTGATGTCCGCACACAGCTCATCACCAACTTCTTTAGCTGAATGTGAGTATCCTGAGGTGTCATGTCAATGATGTGAGTTGGCATGATGTGTAGGTGGTGCTCTGGTGCTGTTGCAGTGTGTCCATGGGCTACTTGACTGGATGTGTGTTGCGATGTGTGCTAACAGGTGGGCTGTACTCCCCAACAGTGTTGACATGCTAACTTGGTTCTGGGTGGGTATCTTGTAACATGTATTGTGCATGCGTTTTGCTGTTCTGTCCTGTACTCCATTGCTTTTGACTGTGTGTCATTTCTGTCCTTCACAGGGTACTTTCAGATTCGTTTGGTCAACTGTGTCCAACGACAACGTGATTGCACATCCAGGGTGGTAGCTGTTGTGTCCCTACAGGTGATGTGCGCCACACCCATGGACTTCCTTCCGTCTAGAGTTGTTGACTGTGTGCCCGCTGCCAGGTGGGATTACCTTGCATCTGTAGTGGTTACGACATGTTGCAACTGTGTAATAAACCTGTGCTTCACTTTGTGATGTGCGTTGTCTGTGGTCACACATTTGAGTGCCATTTGCTTACTGCACCTGTGGGCTACTTGACTACAACTGGGAATGGGTGTGGTGTCTGTGCATTGCACAGTCTTCCCTGGCAACATCAGTGTAGGCAATGAGTCAGATGGCCTAGGTGTGTATGTGTTGTGTAGCCCTGGTGGTGTGTCTCCCTCATATGTGTCACGTTGCCTTTACTCACATGCCTGTGTTGTCCTTGCTGTTGCAGTTCGCATACACAGTGTAATTTTGCAGTTCATCATCCCCATAACAGCACCCACGTTGGAATCACGACAGAGGCAAGTATGGTGTATTAGTGTGTTTATTGTGATACATTTGTGTTAATAGTGCATAGGATGGGTAGTGCTGTACATAAATCTTGCAATCCGAAGTTCCTAGGTGAATTGAAAGTCCTGGTAGACAGGATCCCCAGTATCGGGGCCACAGTTGTCTGACACATTGGTCCAACTTGTACTCCCCATGCAATGTGTGGGAGTAGTGTTGCCGTCAACAGGGTGAACAGTCTGTGCACAAAGGCGAACATCCAGAACAGGTTCAGGCTTCCTGGGAGTTGCGCTTGGCCATCGGCCTCTCACTTTTCCCTCCTCGGACGACCCCTCTTCTTGGGGGGGGCCCTCAAGTACAGGCTGCTGCGGTGCAGGGGACTCTCCGCCAGAGTCCTCCTCCCTCCCTGTGTCAGTTGCAGTTTGTTCGGCACCAGATGTTGTTGGCACACAGGGAGGTGTGGACTCGTTGCTGTTCATCTGGCGGAGGCATTGTAAAATGTCCCTGTGCACCGCCGTCATCTCATGCAGTACATCCCACTTGGACTCCACGCGGGACATGTGTGAGTCCACGCGGGACATGTGTGACTCCACGTGGGACATGTGGGAGTCCAAGCGGGCATGATGGGCAGCCTGCTGCTGTTTCATGTCTCTGAGGAGCCCCACTACCTGGCTGAGGTCTCCGGTGCTGGACTGGTACGCATCAGCTATGCGTACCAGTTGTGGGTCATCATGCACACCAGCAACGTCTGCAAGCAGCGACCTCTGTCTCCCACCCCTCCCACCACCCCTGCTGACATGTGCAGTGTGTGCAGTGGCACGCACAGATAACCCTGGTCCACCTTGGGGGTTGGTGGTGGTGGTGGTGTCCATGGCCCCAGGTTGGTCCAGGGTCCCTGTGCTGGAGTTGCTCCTTGTTCTGACCATGTCGGCAGGGATGGTATTTGTGGTGACAGTCGTTGGAGGGGTGGGTGCAGGGGGTGCAGCTGGTGGTCCTGCTGGTGCTGCAGCTGGTGGGCCTGCTGGTGCTGCATGTTGACTTGCACCGGATGTGCCAGGTTGGTCTTCATCGTCCGAGGAGGACAGAGGCTGTACGACGCCAGTGAGCTCCGCATCCTCTTGAGCCTGGGACTGGGACTCCTCAGCGTCTGCTGCTGTGTCTCCATCATCACCTGTTTTTGGGAGACACAAACAATGTATGTTATGTTTCTGCAGGCATCAATGGTTGACACACATGGCAGTTGTGACTGTGCCTCTGGGTGCGGGCCTGTACATTGCATTGTCCCAAGTCGTCACAGTCAGGGGTTGATGTTGGTGTGGCACATTGTCCTGCATTATTTGGGCATTTCTATGTATTTTCTGGGGTGTGAACATGGTCTGCATTGGTTGTGTTTGGTTGACAGCCGGCCCTCCTTCACACCCACCCAGCCAGTCAGTTATCCCACCATGGAACGTGCTTGCGTTGCAGGGAGTGGAAGTTGTCTCTCAGGATGTCAGTCAGTGGTGTCCTGCTGTTTGTTGGTGCACAGTTGGCAGCAGGGCCTTGTGCTCCCCACAGCAGTAGCCAGTGTCAGCCATCTTGTGAGTCCTTCTCCACTTCCTGTGATGTGAGCATGGTTCAGGGTGGTGTTGATGGGACAGTTGTGGGGGTGACCAATATCAGTGCCTACGACTCCCATCATGCTATTGCCTCCACCCCCTTCCCAGCATGCCCATGCTTCCTTCCTTTTGACTCTGCTTCCCTGTGGGGTGGGCTGGCTGTGCTGACAGGATGGCTGGGAGTGTTGTCCTGGCAGTTGTTTGGCTAACAGTCCCAAGAGTGTCCCTGTGCTTCACACAACATAACCCAGGGTGGTGGTTCTTTGTGGGATCTTGAGTTGGGATGTGAGGCATTGCATTCTACCAGGTGGGTTCTGTGGAGTTTGTGTTGAGGGGGGGTGTGAGGGGAGGTGCTTGTGACTATGGTCAGTGCTGCAAGTCCTCCTTCCCAGCCAGCCAGCCAGATATCCCACCATGGAACGTGCTTGCATTGCAGGGAGTGGAAGTTGTCTCTCAGGATGTCAGGCAGTGGTGTTGTGCTGTTTGTTGGTGCACAGTTGCCAGCAGAGCCTTGTGCTCCCCACAGCAGTAGCCAGTGTCAGCCATCTTGTGAGTCCTTCTCCACTCCCTGTGATGTGAGCATGGTTCAGGGTGGTGTTGATGGGACAGTTGTGGGGGTGAGCTATGTCTGTGACTACGACTCCCATCATGCTATTGCCTCCACCCCACTTCCCAGCATTCCCATACTTACTTGCTTTTGTGGGGAGTTCAGTGTGTGTGGGTGTGAGAGCAATGGCAAGATGGCTGACAGTGGTGTCCTGCTGTTGGTTGGTGTGCAGTACCCAGCATGCCCTTGTGCTCCCCACGACACAGCAACAGTGTCAGACATCTTTGATGGGCCTTTCCACTCTCTGTGGGATGTGCATTCGTGAGTGTGAGCTTGCTGGGCCATGTGGTGGGGGATGTAGAGCTGTGACTACGACTCCCATCATGCTATTGCCTCCTCCCCCTTCCCAGCATGCCCATGCTTCCTTCCTTTTGACTCTGCTTCCCTGTGGGGTGGGCTGGCTGTGCTGACAGGATGGCTGGGAGTGTTGTCCTGGCAGTTGTTTGGCTAGAAGTCCCAAGAGTGTCCCTGTGCTTCACACAACATAACCCAGGGTGGTGGTTCTTTGTGGGATCTTGTGTTAGGATGGGGGGCATTGCATTCTACCAAGTGGGTTCTGTGGAGTTTGTGTTGGGGTGTGTGTGAGGGGAGGTGCTTGTGACTATGGTCAGTGCTGCAAGTCCTCCTTCCCACCCAGCCAGCCAGCCAGATATCCCACCATGGAACGTGCTTGCATTGCAGGGAGTGGAAGTTGTCTCTCAGGATGTCAGGCAGTGGTGTTGTGCTGTTTGTTGGTGCACAGTTGCCAGCAGAGCCTTGTGCTCCCCACAGCAGTAGCCAGTGTCAGCCATCTTGTGAGTCCTTCTCCACTTCCTGTGATGTGAGCATGGTTCAGGGTGGTGTTGATGGGACTGTTGTGGGGGTGACCAATATCAGTGACTACGACTCCCATCATGCTATTGCCTCCACCCCCCTTCCCAGCATGCCCATGCTTCCTTCCTTTTGACTCTGCTTCCCTGTGGGGTGGGCTGGCTGTGCTGACAGGATGGCTGGGAGTGTTGTCCTGGCAGTTGTTTGGCTAGAAGTCCCAAGAGTGTCCCTGTGCTTCACACAACATAACCCAGGGTGGTGGTTCTTTGTGGGATCTTGAGTTGGGATGTGAGGCATTGCATTCTACCAGGAGGGTTCTGTGGAGTTTGTGTTGAGGGGGGGTGTGAGGGGAGGTGCTTGTGACTATGGTCAGTGCTGCAAGTCCTCCTTCCCACCCAGCCAGCCAGCCAGATATCCCACCATGGAACGTGCTTGCATTGCAGGGAGTGGAAGTTGTCTCTCAGGATGTCAGGCAGTGGTGTTGTGCTGTTTGTTGGTGCACAGTTGCCAGCAGGGCCTTGTGCTCCCCACAGCAGTTGCCAGTGTCAGCCATCTTGTGAGTCCTTCTCCACTCCCTGTGATGTGCGCATGGTTCATGGTGGTGTTGATGGGACAGTTGTGGGGGGGCAATATGTGTGACTGCAACTCCCATGATGCTATTGGCTACACTGACTTGGCCAGCATACACAGAATTCCTTCCTTTGAGTGGGCTTCACTGTGTGTTGGTGTTGTTGTGGTGGCTACATGTCTGGATGTGTTTGTTAGTTCTATTTGTGCCACTGCCTAGCTGTAGTTGTAGTTGTGTTTGTACATGTGTTGGCACAGTTGGATGTGACTTTTTTGATGGCATGTATTGTGTTTATCTGACTGACATACACATTTTGGGATGATTCTGTTCTGGTTGCTGTATAATTGCTATGAGTGCATGGTTTGACTCTCCCCTTGACAGTGATGTGTGTGTTTTGTGGCAGTATATTGTGTACATTTGTTGTGTACTCACCAGGCTCTGGGATGTCCTCTAGTCCATATACGCTCACTGGCGGAAGGATGGCCCGCACCTTCTCCTCCCAGGGCCTGAGGTATATTGGCTTGGCAGGAGGGCCACTGCCGGTGTATTGGCTGTTGATGTAGTCTTTCTTCAGCATGTCCCGTACCCTCCTGCGCACGTCATACCACCTGTTCTGGATGTCGCTCTTTGTGCGCCGACATGGTGATTGTGCGTTCACCCTGTTGATGATCCTCTCCCACATCTTGGTTTTCTGGGAGATGGGGGTCTGTTGGACCAGTGTGCCAAACAGCTGTGGCTCCACCCTGAGGATCTCGTCTACCATGACTTCCAATTCACTATCTAGGAACTTGGGATTCTTCTTGGGGGGCATGGTGATGGGTGGTGATGGTGAGTGATGTGTGTGTTGGTGTGCAGGTGAGGGTGTGTGAGTGTGTGTTTTGCTGGGTGTATGTGAGGTAGGTATTTGTTGGTGTGCTGATGGTGTGTGGCTTGTGTGAGGGATGAGCTGTGGGTGTGTGGTTGCTTTCTCTTGGGTGCTGGCAGTGGAATGGCATTTGCAAAGGCTCATGGTTGTGATTTGTGTCCTTTATATAGGTGGAGTTGTGGGTGTGTCTTTGTTCTCTGTCCCCACCCCCCAGTATTTATTGGCTTGGTAATTGCTTGTTTGGCCTTTTTTTGGGTGATTTTTCCTTTGTGCTGTTTGTGTATGTTGGAAACGTTCTTGTGACCGAGTCGGACCCTGCATTTGTCTCGTACGGTGTTCTTTGTTTCGTTCGCGCTGTGTTTGTGCAGTTTTCTATGCTGCGTACGCGTCGGTCGCGGTGTTTTGTGTTGCTTCGGCTCGGTTTTGTATGCGTGTCGGTCGTACGGCTTGGCCTCCGTCCGACTCGCTCGTGGTTTTCGCGCCTTGCATCGTACTTTGCGGTTTGGAGTTCGCGTGTACGTTTCGGTCGGATTTGTTCCGGGTGCGTGTCGGTCGGTTGGATTCGCGTGTTTTTCCGGCCGGATTGCTGTTTTCCGTGCGGCTCGGTCGGTCGACTTGGTTTCGGTACGTGTCGGTCGGATTTTTCACGCCTTGCATCGTACTTGGCATGTCGGGCGCCACGGGTACGTGTCGGTCGGTATTATTTCCGGATCCGAGTCGGTCGGTATTTTTTCCGGCCCGAATCGGAATCGACCCCTTTATGTCCTCTTTTCTCTAGCTGGTTCAGTAAAGCAATTGTATCACTTACACATGCTTCTTTTGTTTTCGATGCCACCAACAGGTCATCGATATACTGCACCATCACTGACTTTTCTGGCATTTTCAAATCTTCCAAGGACTTCTTTAAAATCTGATTAAAAATCGAAGGGCTTTCTGTATACCCCTGAGGAATTCGGCACCTGCCAAAATACGCTCTCCGAACCGGAACGCAAATAATGGCTGGCTATCTGGATGCAAAGGAATAGAGAAAAATGCGTGACACAAATCTATCACCGTGTACCACTCAGCTTCGTGTGGAATTTGATATAGAATTACTGCAGGGTTTGGCACTATTGGACAACAAGGCACAACTATTTTGTTGTTCTTTCTCAAATCCTGTACTATTCTATATGTTCCGTTTGGCTTTTTCAGTCCCATAATAGGTGAATTACATGGACTGCTCATTATTTCTTTTAGAATTCCCTGTTCGATCATTTTATTTATTACAGGAGTTATTCCTTCAATTATTTCTGGAGTTAATTTATACTGTGGCGTATTTGGGTAAGTTGTTCCTTCTTTTACTGTTACTTTTACGGGATCAACTTCTTTCATTAATCCAATATCTTCTCCTGTAAAATCCAACACATTTTCTTTCACTGCAATTTTTAGTTCTTCTGGAAGTTTTTCTGCATCAAATGCAGGAAACAAACCATTCATTTCAGGTTCCTGATTCATCAAAGTTACTTTATACAATACATCTTCATCTGGGGTCTGAAATCCAATTCCATCTGGTGTACAATAAATTGTGCAATTCATTTTGCACAAAAGGTCACGACCTAAAAGATTTACAGGACTACAATCGCACACTACAAATCTATGCATTTTGCTAAAAGAACCAATTTTTACTTCCACTAATTCAGTAAGTGGTGTTTTAATCTGCTGATTTGCTACTCCTAATACTTGGATGTATTCACCTGAGAGAGGAAGGTTTGGAATTTCCACTGATCTAACAGTAGAACGGGTAGCTCCAGTATCGACAAGGAATGTTACATTTGCACCATTCACTTCTCCATCCACAAAGGGACCAGACTGATCTACCTCTAGAGTTGCGCCAAGTACGCACTCTTTTCCCTCTCCTAGGCACCGTCATGAGCTTTCATCCGCCTCATCCTCACTCTGTCGCAACCAATACTGAGAAATGTTAGCTGCTCGCGGCAACTGTGTTACCTGCTCTCCTCCGTAGAATCCTGTTTCTGTACTGTATCTTTGCTGGTTAACAGTGTTGGGAAGTGGTGGTTGTGGCACCTGACCTTGTTGAACAACTACCTCATTCTGCACCTGTGGAGTTAATGATTGATTTTCCGGATTAGGTTTAGGTGGGAACTTACACTCGTTTCTCCAATGCCCTAATTTTCCGCAATTATGACAGGGCCATTTCTTCTTTGCCTCCTCTAGACTCACTTGACCTTTCCCTTTACCTATGTTAGGTCGCGATTTATTCTGTCCTGTTTCATTCCCACTATTATTATCCAATTGAGCTTCTTGTTTTTCTGCCACTTTCACCTGTGCCCACATTGCCTTCTCTTTCAATTTACGCTGTCTACTCTCAATATCATCACTGCAATACTTAGCATACCTCAGTACCTCGTCTACCGTGCCATTCTGCCAATTAATCATATGCTGTTTAATTATTTCACTAATCTCTGGTTTCAACCCAAACACAAATCTGTATACGAAATGACTCATATCTTTTTCACTCAATTCCTCATATCCACTATACTGCTTGAAAACCAACAACAACCTTTCATAAAATGCATGTACAGACTCTTTACTTTCCTGTGTAGTTCTATCAATTTTCACCCAATCTGTTTCTTTAGGAGGAATCTTATTTTTCAAAAAGGTAATCACCTTATCGTACTTCCTCATCACCTCAGGACCTGGAGCTCCTGTCTTAGGATCTCTTGGATATTCTGTAGTTGGCCAGTCAACTGTAATTTTACACTCTGACCACAAATCAGTTGGTACCACTATGTCAAATAATCCATCTAAATCTATCCACAACACTTTTGAAACCTTTACAAACCTCTCTACTTGTCGGTACCATTCAACTGGTTTCTCTCTCAGCTTCGGAAATTCATTTGTAAATGACAGTATATCCTGCCTAGTCCAGGGAACATGCACATAACTACCACCTGGAGTTTCTCTCATAGGGTATTCTCTGGCAACAGGTTCTTTTTCAGTTATCATAAAAGCCAAAGAAGCTTTGTCTGTAGTTTTCTCATTCTTTTTCGTCCATCTAACTTTCCATCTGTCCACATCACCCCATTTTCTCAGTAACACAATTAACTCTTTTATCTGTGTCAGCCTTCCTGCCGTGTTCAAGTTTTCAATATCTTTTTCACAAAAGTCTACTCTGTAGGGTTTCTGCAATGTTTTCACTTTCGCAAAATCTATTCCAATTTCACTGGCTACCTCTTCTAGTTTGTCATGTAAATTCTTTGCTCTCCATGTAATACTTTTGCACAGAAACATTATTTCATCATCCTGGTAATTTTTTATCTTTTCTGTACCAATCGTTCCTAGAATTAATTCTTCCATGTCAATTTTTAGCCTAATTACATCTAATGGTTTTTCTTCTGGTTCTTTCATTTTAAATGCCTTCATCCACTCATTTAACTCATCAGGAGTTGGACCTATGGGTGTATTATTTAGTTCTATCCAATTACCACTCTTTTCAGGAGTCTCTGTTGCAGATTCTGTTACCATATGCATTTTCCTACCATTGCACTCATTCACAGTCAAATTTGTAGGTGGACTTGGTCTGTAAATACTAGCCAAATTACTTGCACTTGGTTCCATCCTTTCTTTTTCTCTCTGAAATTGTGAACTCATAGGAATCACTAAAGATCGTTCATCAATTTTCTGATTCTCAAAAACTGGCATTACTGGACCTATTGTTACAGGTACAGTCACAGCTTCCATGTTTTTCGTTAATTCCCTAATTTTCTCAGTTAGTTCTTTTGTTGTCCTTGCTAATTCGCTTGCATTGTCACTTTCTATTCCTTCATTTTGTGAAGTTCTTATTTGATCTTGTGACCTATTTATTTCAATTCTTTTTACCGGACTTTTATTTCGCACAGTCTCTATTAGCGGCGCATTTGGTGTCACCACTGTAGAACTCTGCTGATACGGAGGTGGATTTCTATTTAAAATATCTTCCAGTAATTCATCATCCGTTTCGCTCTCATGCATATATTTCTCCCTCTCCATATGTTTCTTTTTCTCAGTACGTTTTCTCTTAGTCTCTTCCTCAACTGTAAAAGCCGGAAACAAACCTCCTGTCATGTTAGCACATCTCCATCGTTTTATTCTATCCTCGTGATTTATTCCCCACATTCTTCCAGGCATAAACTCATGATCTCTTAAACCTCTGAATCTCTCTCGCTCATACATCTCATCCTCCCATTCCGTCAACGCTTCAAACTGTGTCGGTCTATGTCTAGGTTCTAGATTTGTCATCTTTTCTCGCAAATTTCGCAAAACCGCTACACTAAATGAACCATTCTCAGGGAAAGCTAATGCACCATCATTCTTCGTATACTTTGTCCAATTTTCCAACCATATGCATGTATGATATCCATATTTCAGCATCATATGTGAAGCTGCTGATTTCGGCGGAGGAATTACTTGTCCCTCTCTAGTCACAACCTTTTTGTCTTTCTTAAAGAAATTCTTTATTTTTGTCGTCCATGACGTTCTCTCCCTTTCATACTCGTAATACGGCATGTTTTCGATTGGTTTTTCTCTTCAAACCAGCACTGTTCTGTGTACGGAACTTCAACCAATTACAGCGCGACTCACACTAACGCACCAATCAGAACAATTCCCTTCGTCCGCGGACCAACCAATCCTAGCGGCACTTTTCTACGTCACTCCTGACTCTGTGTTCACGTGACTAGCGCACTATCCAATCCTAGCGCGGCACTCTCGATGTCACTCCTGCTCTTTTACCCCTCCTTTACAAAAATTATCTGCAATTTTTCTTTTCACTGTTTTCTTCGTTAGTTACAACAATTAAAACAATTCCATAGTCTGATTCGCTAAACAAAAGTGACAGCTTTGTCCTTCTACACAAGAATCCTGTATTTCCAGTAGGCAGCGCTTACCTCTACCCTACCACAGAATTTATTAACTCTCGCCGATAAAGTAGCACTTCCCTCTACCTTACCCTTCTTTCAAGTAAATAATTAACTCGTTTCTCTGGGGATAAGACACATGTGGAGACTAGGCTCCTGAGAATTAATGCCAAAGTTTCACAAGAAAACGTGATTTGCTATCTCAGTTACACACCTTTCGTACAGAAAATCCCTAACATAACACAACCTGTGTTATTACCAAAATGAATTCAGACCATGTACCAAATTCCATGTGACTTCTCTTGCCACACGTGTTCCACTTCCTACATCCCAGAAGCGTGAAAACTCACATATAACATAACACGACTCAACATATAGTGTTAGTCATCAAAAATAATCAATAATCAATAATCACTAAACTAATCTATAGAAACCATAACTCTGCTACCAAGAAATCTGATGCAGCGCGTACAATAAAAACTATTTTCCTCCTAGGTCACTTATCGGTCATCCAGGGGCGACTTATATTTTCTCACATCCACATGACGATGGGGCCCATAAACATCGCCTATCACACACACACACACACACACACACCTGGATTTCCTTTACACCTTTACGAAATGTTATACTCCTAGGAGAAACATGAGAACTAAATGAAAAATATCATTTATGTACCGCTGGAAAGAGCCGGGATACCTTATTACCTTAACTTATCGCTTTCTTAATTATTTCTTAAGATATTCCTGCTCATTGTTTTGTCGGTGGATCATCTAGTAAGAAATTAGTTTGTAGTGATTAAGACCAGCTAAATCACAATAACCAATTACTAATGTCACAAGCATTTAGTAAAATAACCACTGAGTCGTTTGATTAAGAATCTTAAATTTTATATGATTTTAAAAGCATGAAAAAGAATTTAGACTTTTTATTCAATTATTCATTCATTATTAATTCAAATATTTATTAAGCATAATCAATTTTTATTGCAGAAAGGAAATGTTTTGTCATGAAGCAAAACCCTAATTACCTGCCTATCTTCCCTAATTTAGCCTAAGGATTTCTAACCTAAGTTTACGAATTAAAAATAACTTGATTCTCATACTCAACTGGAAAAATAAGACAGCAACAGAAACTTCAGCTCGTCAGCATCAGCTACCTGCAACCCGTCTCATCTAACAGTCTTTCAGCATCTCCCGCTCAGTAAATGGATCGATCAGGACCACCAAGCACTGGAAGCCACCAACTCCAACACCGACTCTGACTGCGACTCTCCAACTCTGACTGTGACCTCTCCCACTAAGAGTAGGCCCTCTTATACCCTAATTCTAACTTTGCTAACTAATTGTTGCAACATTAATAACACGCTTTTCTTTCATTGGTCCATTCATTTCATCTATTCATTCTTAATCAAGTTCTCCCGGATCCAACTTGTTCTTTGGAATGTATATGATCATTTCCTTTCTCACAGTTCAAGACATGTTTCCATCCGCTTCGATCAGTACATTTGTAACTTCTTTCGATACATTTGAGAACTCTGCAGGCATTGTCCTTTCTCTTAAAACGGTTTCCCACGGTTCCTTGCTGATCACCACGGCACACTATCAGTTCAATTAGGTCACATCAGCCTTGACCATTCTTGCATCCTAGCCTCTCAGCATCATCACGTGGTTAGCTTTTCTCCAACTTTTTCTCCCTTGTCACGCGTTTCCCCGCACATGCGCACTTCAATAACCCACAGCCATTTTATATCGCCACTCGTTTATACTTAGAAGCACTATTTTGAAATAAACAAAACATAATTAATATAGAGAAACATCGCCTTTTCGTTTCCCTCCCGTCATCTACGTACCCCAATTAGTTATTACCTAGCAGAAAGCAACATTTAAGCTGTTCCTTACTTACCATCACTATTGTTTTTGCAACGACACGATTATATTCTATGAAGCACAAATCATGCATTTATTATTAATTTAGTACGCAATTATTCTTATGTTATAATTAGACACACAGACATTCGTTAATAGATTATTCAGCCCATATACTTGCGTGTTACCCTTCCCTCACGTACAGTGTTGATTAATACATTTAAACGAACATTTTATTAACTATTTATAAAATTTGTTAAGGGTTAAATTTTTTGTTATTTTCTCTGCTCCATCAATGTCTATGACACCCTCCTCGGTTTCAATTAAACCTGTAATGTTAAAAACTGCTGCCTGGGCTGGATCAGCCACAGCTCTACTGTTTCCGGTGGCTTCGTCCCCGTTTAAGGACATTTTGTTATTTTTGAAAAATGTAGAACAAGTTTCAAGGAAACAAAGATAAGGTGCACAATATTTTGGAACTCTGTATCCTTCAACGTTGAGCAAACCAAACAGCTAATATATAGGGTGTTTCCCTATGTAGCCGTGGTGGATACTTAACCCTGCCCACTCCAGACGTCTTTTGGAGTATATGGGTAGGGGTCTCTGAGAGAAAAAGCACGGCTGAGTTACTCAGTATCTAGCGTTAAATTACCGCCTTACCAAACGTTGGGCGCCATGTAGTGTAGCTCCTATTTCCCTAATAGGCTCTGCGCATTGGAATAATATCCCTATAGGTTTGACATAGGACTAAGGTCCGTATGTCCCTATCGAGTATATTAAACTTAATTACTTGTGCCAGCTAGCTCAGAGGCCACTAGAAACTCCTTGACAAACAAGAAGGGAGTAGTTTCTGGCAGCCGCAAAACATGACAACTTTGTTTCCCTTTAGAATCAGAAAGTGTACCAGAGTCGTGGAAACAATAGATAACCATTTCACTCAGCTCAATCGTGCATGCTTAGTTTTCCTCATAGTTACACAGAAAGAAATAGACGGGCGTTTCAATAAAAGATTTATTGAACAGTCTTGTTTCTCGTGTAAGTAATATGTGCAGTTACGATCACAAGACAGTATGCAAGATAAATAATGTACAGCGTAAGCAGTAGAAATAAATAATACTGCAATAGCATTATCTCTTAGCAGATATTCATTCACATAAATAACACAGACTAAAAAATGCGAGTACTCATACGATGCGTTTCTAAGCTAGTTCTACCCCAATGTACCTAACCTAACCTAGGTGTAGGGAGAGGTATGAAGTAGGTGAAGTATTCCTTACTATGGTATACTAAGAGTATGTTAAGCCTAGTATGCCAAGAGTCCCTCTAGGTTCTAGTCAGCTCCATACCTTTAGAATGAGAGAGGTAGGAATCTCTTTGCCAGACTCGAACTCCAACACCCCGCGAGGGAAGTTAGATCACTGGAAGCTGGACTCTCTGCGTGCAGGGATGACAGCGTCTTCTCAGTGCGTCAGGCCAGGAAACGGGCTCCTCTGAAGTCGAGGTCTCCTCTAGTTTACAAGGGCTAGGGAAGGTATATTTATACCTGAGAGGTACCTCAGAATGTTAGCATTGACGTGAATCGGACAGCGGAAGACGTCATGAATGAACCCCTAAGGTATAATGGTTCATGCATAATAGATGAGTCCTTGAAGAAATCAATAGTCCTGTGCTAGGGAAACTCCCGAAGCCTAAGGGTCTGTTCTTCAAGAACTCGTTGTGACGTTAGGGAGGACGGATGTCGGAGACCATGCCTGTATTTGGAGTGCACGGTTTAATGCCTAAATAAGGACTGGGATTTTATGCCTATATAAGGGCAGGGCGAATTGTGCCTATATAAGGACATGTTACAGGAAAGCCCGTGTATGGACACCCTAAGAGGAATACAACAGTGTTTTTGTGAATTAGTAAATCATTTGAAAAACACAGATTTTTTGCCAATTTACACTGATGTAGATTTCATACTTAAGAAAGATGTCATAGTTTTCCACCATTTAAGTTCATTTTGGCATTTTTTGTTGATTGAATTCCGAGGTAAACCAGAGATTATGTCTGTGAGAAGTTGTTGGCTTGACTTTAGTTTGACAAATTATGGAGGTCTCATATCTTGGTTAAACTGCTGTTGATACTGCTCACAAGGTTATTGGCTTCTTCCTTCACCAGCGAGTCACAGTTAAGATTAAAATCTGTTGATAACTGAGAGACTACTAAATTGGGGGAACACTGGCTCCATTTCCTTGAAGTAGAGCGGGTATTTGTTGACCTGACTCTGGTCGGCTTTCCCATCGAGAGTGTGAAAGAGATACCAGATTAGTCGCTAAAGGTGAGTTCAGTGGGAACACCTACTTTTAAGGAATTATCTGTGGAGAAGATGGCATCCAAGAGGTGACCTACATTATCAGCTGGAGCTGTATTCATCAAGTGCAGGTTAAAAACTTCCATATTTAATTTAAACTGCAAAGCTGCACTGGTAGGTGACCTTAACCACAGATTATGATCACCTGAAAGGATTAGATATCCCTTCCAAATACTTAAGAACCAATGTCTTCAGTTAATTTATGGAGGGGTCAAAAAGAGGTGTGGAGGCCAATGTAACAGAATAAAGTGTTGAACCATAGCGTTTAATTTACAGAAGATATCTAAGTAATTACATTCCAAGTCGGAATCAAAAGATTCTAATAGAATTGATAATAAGGAGTGAGCAGAAATACCTACTCTGCCACTCTGTTTGTGCGGACAGTCAGCCTTATTGACTTAACAATTATTTGGATCATTTGTGGTAATACCAACACCTAGCACATCCCCAGTGCAGATTGATATCATGATATTTATATATAAATGCAGGGCCTTCCCTCAGGGCTGCTTCATAGACTTTATCCCTTCAAGGCAGCCTTTGGGCTTTAAATAATGTTTACTAAATTTGACATACTCTCTCTTTGACAAGGCATGGGGCAAAAGTGATGGGAGCCTTATTGCCATTTAAATTGGGGTAATGAGATGCCTTACGATCAGCATCACAACTGTCTGATTAGATCACATCCGAGGAATGGAGAAGATGCACAGTTTTGTGGATGAGTGAATTGCTTGAGTGAAGATGAATAGTTTCCCAGGTATGTTGGACTTGACCTGCACTCGTTCCAAGTTGTCAACTAAAGAAGCAAAGATAAATTAATTCATATAGGATGAGAATAACACTAGAGAGTGAGGACCCCCCTCTGAGAATTATGTGGTTATCAAAGAAAACTGGCCTTCCATACTGTGTGATGCAATATAAATAGTGAATGGCTATAGTTGTTAAGGTAGTAACCATGGGCTTAAGAATGACCTCATCGCCTTCTTCTACCCATCACACCCCTGTTTACTGGAACAAAAAATTCCCATTGAAAAAGAGGGAATTGAGGCCTGGGATAGAGTATATTATGTACATTTGCTCCTCATGTTTTAAGCTGACAATGTGCAACAGTCAGTTTTGTCAATGTAAAAGGACTTTATTTTTTGATGGAGAGGGAGCACGAAGTATATACAATGGAGGAAATGGACTAAACATTTGGAGATAGGGAACAGCTATTCGAGGGAATCATTTAATTACAAGGGATGCTGAAAAAGGACCCAAGCTCTAGCAGGTTACTGTCACACCTCTTCAGACTTTATAAAAACAAACACAGAGAATCGAGATTTTTTTTTTTTTAACCAATCATTATTGACACTTATTTGAAAGGGCACATAACAACTGCAGTTATAAATAGAGGCAAACACAGTAGGCAGCATTGACTAGTCAATAAACATCTGAAAGAGGTGTATATCCGAATTTTGCCCTCTGCTTTAGTGAAAAATCAAGATTTGTTTTATGATGTATTTGTGTCAAAGGGCCCCTGAATACCACTTGACTCCTTCTCGCTTGAAGCATTTGTTGCAAAATATGAACTGCAAAACACTAGGCCACTAGGCATGGAATGGGTGTGCCGTGAAGTATGGTAAGTTCTCCAGTATTGGGGTGTCTTTCATAGATTCACATGCTTGAATCATTCCCCGTCGTCGAAGTGGGAGTCCCACGGTACATAAAATAGCAATATATATATATACATAGTATAACAGTAGCATAGCTAAAAATTTCCATAGGAAGTATTGTAGCATAGCAATCAATAGGAAAAAACTTGTCACTTTATTAGCTCGTCTAAGTCATTAGATATAGTCCAAACTCCAGCCAATCAGGCGTCAGCACCCTCTAGAACCTTCCCCCCCAGAGGCTAGTCCCTCAGATTTTCTACCGCACGTCGTGTGAAGGGAGTCTCCCTGAGCTCTGCTCAGTACTTCAACTTTTCTCTTCAAGAATTCTACTCTCATCTTCACTAAAATGTCTACTACTAAAAGATCACTCTTCAGACACTGTGAGTCGTGTGGAAAATTGCGACATCACTCTGAGGACCCACACAAAAAGTGTATTTACTGCCTACATCCTGACCATCAGGTGAGAGATTGTAAAATATGCAGGACTTTTCCTCCAAAGACCTTAAGGGACAGAGAAGGACGACTACTTCTGTGGCTACAAAAGCTAAAGATGAAGGATAACCCATTTTCTGATGTGGAGAGTGATTGCTCTCTTAAGACTGTTGCCTCTAAGAAAAGGGCTAGTGAGGCGGAGATGACATCTCCTAAGGCTAAAGTGCTGAAGAAACATCACTCTTCTAAGCGTGAAGACCAGCCTTCCTCATCTAAAGGGACTCCAGCTCTCCCTAAGGTTCACTCTCCACCTTCTACGCCTCCGAGATCTAAGTCTCAGGCATCAAAATCTCTGTCTGAGAGACTTTTACCTCAGAAAACTGGCTACTCGTCGACGAGCTCGTCGTCGATTCCGCCGTCGACGAAGTCCTCCGTCGTCACATCTACGACGATGACTGCTACCTTCTCTTCGCCTAAACCTGCTATGGTGATGTCGTCGGCGTCTTCACCGTCGACGCTGGTCTCAGTGACGGTGAGGCCTAAGTCATCTACTACCTCTCTCTCTTCGTCGACGACGAAAAAGAAGAAACTTTCGTTGACGGACGCTTCTTCGTCGACGGGAACCTCCAAAGATCTATTGGTTCCGTCAACGCTTACCTCGTCGACGACTGCCTCGTCCACGCCTGTCCCATCGACGGTTGTCTCGTCGACGGTTGCTTCGTCGACGGTTGCTTCGTCGACGGTTGCTTCGTCGACGGTTGCTCCGTCGACGGTTGCCTCGTCAACGACAGTGAAGCCTTTGCAAATGGAGAAACAAGTATGTCTTTCGTCGACGGCTGCAGCTTCGTCGGCGGAATCTCTGGTATCACCTCCAGGTTTGATGCCTCTAGTGCCTCTGAAGCCTTCAGCAGCTCTTTTGCTGCCCTCGGAACCAAGGAAGGGCTCTTTGCTTCAACGTAGACAGTCTTCAATGGACCTTTTATTGCCAATACAAGCTTCTCCTAATCTTCCAGTGCAGCTGTTTGATTATGGGGCGGATTAGGAGGATTCAGAGGAGGATGATAGGTTTCGAGCGGCTCGTAGTCCTTCAGAGCTCCTCATTAAGTGCCAGGCCATAGATGATGAACAAGACTATGACTATTACTCAGAGCCAAATATTCATTCACAGTCTGAAAATCCGGCTGCACAGATGCCTTTGTCACTCATTTCAAATTTGCAGCACATGCTGGATGACTACTACCGCCGTTTTCCTCCTTCAGAGCCAGCTTCTTCGATTCCTAAGACGCCTATTCCTCCGCCTTCATCAATCATTGGGACGCCCCCTCCTGCTTCTCCGGTGGCATCGACTGCTCAAAATATAGAGGACACACATACAACTGTTGAGGACAGAGAAGAAGGGGAGTTAGATGATAGATCCCTACTTACTGAGTGGGACAATTACCAAATTCAGACTCCGTCGCCTACCACTCCTACTCCTGTTGACTCTCCACCTGTGGATATAGGTGGATTTCATGTCCTCATGGACAGAGAGGCCAAGAGATTTCATCTCCCTATGGTCTCAAAGGACGAGGATTGTTTTTTATACGATTTCAAAAGTCAACCACAGAAACAGGTTCGGGCCATTCCTATAATTGATTTAATCTGGCAGGCGGGTTTGAAAGTCATGAAGACCCCTGCCTCCATTCCTGCAGTCCTGCCGCGCTTGGATAAAAAGTACAAGGCACCAGACAATTCACCAGCCTGTTTAATTGGTCAACCAAAGCCGGATTCGGTTATTTCGCAGGTGGCTCAATGTCGTGCCAGGAATCCCTCCTCTCCTTTGTCGGCTTCTCCTGATCAAGAGGGCAGACGCCTTGATGCCATTGGGAAAAAAGTTTCCACCATGGCGGCAACTACTGTCCGGGCGGCTAATTCCCTTGCCATTCTAGGCCGCTATGATAGGCAAATGTGGTCGGACATTTCTCCCTTTATCGATCTGTTGCCTGAGGACTCTAAAACCGAAGCTTTTAAAATTCTCCAGGAGGGTGAGAGGATCTCTGCCGAGATCATTGACTGCGCAGTGGATGTCTCTTCCACGTGTTTTCGCCAACTGGCAGGAGCAGCAGTCCTCCGAAGGCAGGACTGGTTAAGAGCTACTTCCTTTCGCCAAGAACTGCAAACAAAAATTATCGATATGCCTTTTGATGGCGAATCACTTTTCGGGCAGCACATAGATGACGCCCTCCAAGCAATTAAAAAAGATACTGACACCGCACGTGCTCTTGGCATGTTACAATTTAAGAAACAGCCTTTTCGTGGTGCGAGGGGTCGTGGTTCCTCCTATTCCTTTCGTGGAGGTTACAATCAGAACAGACAGTACCAGTCTTATCAGGGACAACAATGTTACTCTTCCTCACAGGAACAGCAGACGTATCGTCAACCACCAGCTGCCTCTTATAAGCAGTACAGAGGAAAATCTTCCTACAGAGGCAGAGATTCCTCAAAAAAGCAGTGACAGCCGCCACCTGCCGGCCACTCTACCCAACAACCCAGCCAAAGTTGGAGGACGAATCTCCCATTTCTTCTCAAACTGGTCTGCCATCATTACAGATCGATGGGTTTTGGACATAGTGTCCAGAGGACACACCCTAGAATTTGTAAAATTTCCCCCAAATTCTCCTCCCAGAGGTCCTCCTCCTGCACATCTGAAAGAACTCTCATGCCAAATCAAAGTCATGTTACAAAAAGGAGCGATCGAAGTGGTTCCAAACTTGCAAAGGGGTGCAGGTTTCTATTCGAGATTCTTTCTCATCAAGAAAAAATCGGGGGATTGGCGCCCCATCCTGGACCTTCGTTCCCTCAACAAGTTCCTCAAAAAGCAATCATTTTGGATGTTGTCTCTCCAAGAAGTACTTCAATTTCTATCTCAAGGAGATTACATGACAACACTGGACCTCCAAGATGCCTATTTCCATGTCCCCATCTTACCCAGACACAGAAAATTCCTGCGCTTCAGAGTGGCTGGCAGAGACTTCCAATTCAAAGTCCTCCCCTTCGGCCTCCGCTCTGCGCCCCAAGTGTTCACCAAAGTTTTGGCACCGGTGGCTGCACACCTTCGTCAAGCGGGCGTCCAAATATTTCCCTACCTCGACGACTGCCTCATAAAGGCGCAGTCGTTTACAGTTGCAACGAGACACACTCAAACATGCCGGTCTCTGTTTCAGTCACTGGGCCTGTCCATAAATTTGGAGAAGTCGCACTTTACCCCTTCTCAAGTTCGGACTTTCTTGGGAGCCATGATAAATACTCAGACAGCAAAGGCGTATGTATCAAACGAAAGGCAACAACGAATTTCCAAACTGGCATCTCTTCTACTTGCAAGAAAGTCCGTTTCTGTTCGACAGTTCAAGTCACTTCTGGGAATGCTATCTTCCTGCATCCCTCTAATTCCCAACTGTCGTCTCAAAATGAGGCCCTTACAGGAGGAAATCGACAAAGAATGGCAACAGGTTTGAGGGTCTTTCGACGATGTAATCGTCATCACATCCCGGATGCACAAAGCTTTGCTATGGTGGACGCACAGGACAAACATCTCAGCAGGTCGCTACTTTGTAGCGGACGATCCAAGTTTCATCCTTACAACAGATGCTTCCCTCGAGGGATGGGGGGCGCATCTTCAGGGTCTCACAGTCAAGGGAAAATGGGATGCTCAGCAACGAATTTGGCACATAAACCTTTTGGAACTTCTGGCGATATTCCTGGCGCTAAAATCTTTTCGCACCCTTCTTCAAGGTGCTTCAGTGTTGATCCGGATGGACAACACGACAAGCATGCATTATGTGAACAAACAAGGAGGCACAAGGTCCACTTTGCTGTCCCTACAGGCCCAGCAGATTTGGAACTGAGCGATTCAACATCAAATAACTTTAACAGCAGTTCATGTTCCGGGAGTGTCCAACATTCTAGCGGACTCCCTGAGCAGGTCAATCTCGTCCAACCACGAGTGGGAACTTCATCAGCCAATGCTGGACAACATCTTTCAGCTATGGGGACGGCCCAACCTGGATCTATTTGCGACAAGTCGGAACCGCAAATGCCCATTTTACGCAAGCTGGCTTCCCCAACCAGGGTCGTACAAGAATGCCTTTTTGATGAACTGGTCAAAAATTTATGCTTACGCCTTTCCGCCGATTCCTCTAGTGCCAAGGGTGCTTCGGAAGATGCGGAGGGACCCATTTCGCATTCTTCTCATAGCCCCCAGATGGCCTCGCCAGATTTGGTTTTCAGAGCTGCTCCTTCTGTCGGAGGGAGATCCGATTGTGCTTCGTCCAATTCCGGATCTTCTGACGACGGACCAAGGACAAGTCTGCCATCCGGATCCAGCATCTCTGAAATTGGTGGCTTGGCGCCTGAACACTATGAGTTTGCCAACTTAGTGATTCCTTCGGACTGCAGGGAGGTCCTTGCTAACGCCAGGGCACCTTCCACTATCAAGACCTACAAACTTAAGTGGAAACGGTTTTGCCTTTGGTGTGAAGCTTCCTATGTTCACCCGGTTCATTCTACGCCAGAGCAACTTTTGCCTTTTTTCTTACAATTAGCAAAATCTGGGCTATCTCAATCTACCCTTAAGGTTTTTCTGGCTGCAATTTCCAGGTTTCGACAGGATGGTTCCAACTCTCTTTATTCTTCTAGAATAATACAACAATTCTTCAAGGGTTTATTTCGGATGTTCCCACCAATTCGACGTCCACCTCCGTCTTGGCATTTAAACGTTGTGTTGACTCAACTCATGAAGTCCCCATTTGAGCCCATCCATAGGGCTGATCTAAAATTTATTTCTTGGAAGATTTCATCGCTTTTGGCTCTTACTTCTGCTCGACGAGTCAGCGACATACAGGCTTTTACTATTAAACCACCGTTTCTTCAATTCACCAAAGACACAGTGGTGCTCCGCACTAACCCGGCATTTATCCCAAAAGTGCCTTCTGATTTCCACTTAAACGAGCCGGTCATCTTAAAGACTTTTTTCCCTAATCCACAGTCGCCAGCGGAAAAGGCTTTACACTCTTTAGATGTCAAAAGGTGTTTAAAAATTTATCAGCAAAAGACAGCCAGTGTTCAAAGAACTGATCAACTATTTGTTGCTTACGGCATGATGCGTAAAGGACATCCAGTAACCAAACAGACTATCGCACGATGGATATCCAGTACAATTTCCTTTTGTCATCAACAAGCGGGAAAGACACTTCAAACAACGGTCAAGGCACACTCTACCAGAGCAGTCTCCTCTTCGACTGCACTTTTTGCCGGTGTGCCTCTTCACCAGATTTGTAGAGTTGCAACATGGTCTAGCAGACACACCTTTACCAAACATTACTGTCTGGAAGCTGCAGACAATGCGGACACAGCCGTGGGGCAAGCAGTGCTACATAATCTTTTTAAATAAGGTGAGCCTCTGTTTTCTTCCCTCCTCCTACACAGAATGTACATTATGATGTATGATATATATATATATTATCATACTATGATATATATATATAACTGACTATGTGCAGTTTTGGAATTACTGCTATCTATTCTGATTCAAGCATGTGAATCTATGAAAGACACCCCAATACTGGAGAAGAACATAAGTTACTTACCTGTAAACTGTGGTTCTCCAGTATTGGTGTCTTTCATAGATTCACATGCGACCCACCCACCTCCCCTCAAAGGCTCCCCTCGTTTACTTGACTATTATGTCACTCTCGTGCTAGAAAATCTGAGGGACTAGCCTCTGGGGGGAAGGTTCTAGAGGGTGCTGACGCCTGATTGGCTGGAGTTTGGACTATATCTAATGACTTAGACGAGCTAATAAAGTGACAAGTTTTTTCCTATTGATTGCTATGCTACAATACTTCCTATGGAAATTTTTAGCTATGCTACTGTTATACTATGTATATATGTATATATATATTGCTATTTTATGTACCGTGGGACTCCAACTTCGACGACGGGGAATGATTCAAGCATGTGAATCTATGAAAGACACCAATACTGGAGAACCACAGTTTACAGGTAAGTAACTTATGTTCATATCTACTGTGTTTAAGAGGCACGTGCAACCCATGCTTCCATCTTCGGCTACTAGGTGAGCTACAGGTAGGACCGATCTGTGCACTTCAGTGGTCCCGGTCTTCGATCCAAGTAGTTTGGAAGAAGATAGCCTACAGAATAAAGGACACTAGCAGCAGTTCATTACTGATCAAACTTTTGTCAAGAATAGAATAAGCCTCAGTTCAGGGGATGGTGTGGCATTTATTTAAACTAGGGAATTAAATTATACACACTTTGTGGACTGTAGTGGAAACAGTCGCAGCCATTTGGACAAAATTCCAATCCACAAATGTGGATTTTCTGTGATTTGTTTCATCCTTCTGACAAACATGGTTCTGCACTACAGAGACATTGCTTGTCCAAAGACTTGTTGTTGTTGTTACGGAGTTTTATATAGCGCGAACTTGACCCGATTCGCGTATCAGAGCGCTTTACACGAGCACCAGTTGCGTTACATGAGGACACATTCATTTTTGTTAGGCACGGGGAGATTAAGTGATTTGCCCAGAATCACAGGATGTTGTGCATCCCTGCCGAGACTCGAACCTGGTTCCCCAGCTCTGAGGTCGACCGCCCTAGCCATTAGGCCAACTCCTCTCCCCGACTTAACTTACTGCTTCTCTTTTGATTCAATTTGTGATCCATGGTGAGATGAATATTCCTAGATAGTATTGTGAGTAAGTCTAAGCTTGAGAAATCAACTCCTGATACAAACTGAGTGGCCTAGTGTTGAGTGTTCGCCGGTGCTGGCAGCTTAAATACAAAGATTACAACTGAGGGAAGCCTTATGCGATGTTTCATTTTACCCTCTTTTGTTATTCTGTAATGACACAAACTCAGTCAAGTATTTCAAATATATTTGTTTATTCGATCAATAACATGATCATTTACATCAGCAGGTATCAGAAAAATTCAATACAGTTTAAAAACAGATTTAAGAAAAAGCAGGCTATCACATCCCTCCAAGAGTTTAAAAATGTACAAAAATTATAAAATATCATATATATATATAAAAGAGGAGAATTTCCACGTTGCATCAAGTCTATATTTTAAAAAGGTCCATAATTCAAAACCACAGTAATCCACTGGGGATCCTAAGGCCAAGTTGCTTGCATGATCATTTATCTTTCTCAGAGACATTTTTTATCATTTTTGATCTCGACCACCAGGCATAAAGCAAGTATCTCGAAATTGTAAATACGAGCCACCTTGTGGTATCGGACCTGAAGATGCGTAGAGCATCAGAAAAGCGTGAAAAGGAGAGCAGGCGGCAGGCAGGAATTAACCAAGTTTTCCTGAGATTTGCATAGGAGGAGCAGAAAAAAACAAAGTGTTCAAGAGTCTCAGGAAAAGAGTGACATGTCGGGCACAGGGATGTTACAGAAGCATTATCCCAAGTACTCTTCCTAGAATTTAGAGGGAACCCTATACCTAAATTGGATGTAAAGTGCTTGTGCCTGCGAAGGTTCAATATCATCCATGAACATTTCAAAACCAAACCATCCTTTAACATTCATATAACTGGAGGTTAAAGTGCCATGTGCATTTACATCAGTGCATTGTAAATCAACATACTCCCAGTACCTTTTTTTAAGCAGAGGGACCATTTTTTTCGTGATGGACCCTGGGTTCTCCCACATAAACCCCAACCCCAATTTAATGAACCAATCCTTGGCCTTATTGAACCAGGCAAGTCGTCCTGTTTGTTTTTGTAAGATTAGTAGCTCTTCCAAGGCCTCCTTTACCGGGACCTGTGTACTACTGGTCCATAGTCTTACCCAAAATAAGAGTGCCTTGAGGATAGCTAAATAATTAATGGGTATGAGACGAAGGTCAAGTCTTAACGGCAAAAGGGGGGTATTCACTGGTAAATTAAGGATCGCCCTTAGGAATTTATTCTCAGCAAGTTCTAAGTGCTTTAGGCTCTCCAGCCCCCATAACTCAGCCCCATACAAGGCCGCTCCCAACCCTTTTGCCCTGTGTAGTTCCAGAATTGGGGAGGACGGTCAAAAAGCAGACCCCCTGACCCTCCCAGCTATTGCACAGTCGACATGTTGAAGAGTTAAAGCACTCTTTTCTATTTGGGGTGTCCAGGCTAGACTGTCGCTGATTCGAACTCCCAAGTAGTCAAATACCTTAACCTGCTCCAAGACTTGAGTGCCCAGCCTCAATTTAACCTTGGTGGATTTATAGGGGTTAAATACCATGTATTTCGTTTTGGAGCAGTTGATTTCTAAGCCCCTGTCCTTACAGGCTTTTGTAAATTTATTAAGGACATTCTGGATCCCCATTGGCATCTTTGATATAAGCAGCTTGTCGTCTGCGAATAACAGGGAGGGCACAGGGCTACCCGCTAGTTTAGGGGGGTCACCTCCACAATCATACAGCTCTCCTATAAGCCAGTCATGTACAATGTAAAAAGGGTTGGGGCAAGGACACAGCCCTGTCGCACTCCCTTACGAACGAGAATGTCATTGGATAGACTACCATCTAGGTTCCACCTAACTTTAGCGTAATTGTCTTGATGCAGTCGAATGAAGATTTTAAGTAAGTAGGTAGGGAGTCCTAAATCTCGAAAGGCAGTCCAAAGTTGGGTGCGGTCTATGGAATCAAAAGCTGTTTTAAGATCAATGAACACAACATACAAATGACCCCTCCTAAAAGTCACTTCTTTCCATATAAGCAGGAGAAATCTAAAAACCTGGTCTAGAGTGCTTGTAAAAGCCCTGAATCCTGCCTGCAGGTTTGATAATATATTATTCTCCTCGAATCTTGGATCCGGGTTAAAATGATTTTACCCAAAAAAATTTGGGGGACATCTATAAGGCTAATAGGCCTGTAGTTCGCAGGTGACCCCTTCTCTCCCTTTTTAAATATCGGAATTATTTCCGCATCTCTTCAGGCCGCAGGAATATCTCTACCTCGCAGGATGGCATTAAAAACAGTTTGTAACAGCGGTCCCCATATTATGGGCTCTGCTTTAAACAGATCTCCCGGCAGCTTGTCCAAGCCTGGAGCTTTCCCATTCTGCAGAGAACTAATAGCATTAACAGTTTCCTCTATTGTGAAGCTAATTTCTTCAGCTTGTACTTGATCTGTGGGTATAATAAAAATCATCCAGTTTTCCTGCATAGAGATGCGTGAAATACTCTTCCCAAACATGTGGGCTGTATATAGAAGTCAGTTTCGGTTTTCTGTTTGGGTGTCCCTTTCGCCATGAGGTGCCAGAATAGTTGGCCGTCCTTCAGCCTTGATGCTTCTACAAGTGTGCACCAATTTTCTGACTCCCAGTCCCTTTTTGCCTTAGCCTGTGCCTTTTTGTTCAGATTCCTACTGTTTTAAATGTCTGGCCGAGATTCTTTCTTTACCGCCACAATTAATTCATCTCTAGCTTTCCTGCAAGCCTCATTATACCACGTGGCAGTGCTCCGTTGAATTACATTTAAATTACACTGTTTATTAAAAGACAGTCGAAGGGTAAAAATTAGTTGTTGGAAGATAGCCATGATGTCATCATCACTAGCATCAGAGTTGCTCACAACAGGAAGGAACTGTGCGACTTCAGCATAGATTTTTGGGAGGAGTTTACCATCAGCCAGTATCTGTGGCCATTTTACTCTTTTGTTGTTATTGGTGGTAACAACAGGGACCACCATCTGCTGAGATCGTCCATCTATGATTGCTAAGCCAGACAGCGTCAGTGTCAAAGCATTATGATCACTGTCCTCCCGATTTAATACGATCATGTCATTAACATTTGGCCATAGGTCAAGGTCAACCAAGATGTAGTCGATCCTGCTCCTGGCTTTCCCCTTCTTAAACGTATAACATGCTTCTGCGTCCGAGCGTGTCCGACCATTACAAGCTCGTACACCATAGGCGAGGGTGAAAGATAATACCTGTTGCCCCACCTTAGTACATTTCTTAATCACTGGGGTCTGAAGCTCATCGACCCCTCTAGCTTGATCTTCTTCCTGCAGTATCTCTTGTACATAGTCAACTGGCTCAAATGTTATATTAAAATCGCCGGCGACTATGAGTTGGTACTTTCCCCTAGATGTATTGAGGTAGTTAGTTAATGAAGTTATCGTGTCTGATGGCTTGTGGGGGCTGTTAAAGCGATTATATATGTTAAACAACTTAAGGTGAATATTTTCTTTCGGTAATGTCAGGTCTAAACCGAGTATCTCCTCTGAACCTAGTTTCAGAAGCTTAATTTTACAAACTAGCGAGGTCTTATCCCAGATCAGTAATCCACCAGCTGGGCGACCAGCTGGAGAATGCCTGGCCTCTACGCTAAAAGTAGTAAACCCTAATCTGTGTACCTGCTCAACTGCCCAGGTTTCTTGGAACAAACATAGATGGAAACCATCCACTAAATTACACCATTCTGGGTCATATAACTTTGACCTTATTCCTGCAATATTCCAAGATAAGATTTTCAAATCCTGTGCATTTTCCCCACACACCTGGGATTGGCGTCTAGTTGTAGATTTTACTCTCTCTAGATCTAAGTGTTGTGGCTGATGGCATATCTTAGTAACTGGGCAACAGTTTACAGTTTCACTAGAGTTATTAATATTAGTGGCACCTTCTAATTGAATAGCAGGGAGTACCTCTTGTGTCGTTGGGGATTCAATAGTTTCAGGGTTTAGCCAATCAGGTGAGTCCAAGTCAGTAAGGGCTTGGTATCTGTTTCTAGTTTCCAGGTGGAAGAACTCCTGTCTCATCTTTGGTTTCTCAGTGTAAGACATATTGAGTGGAGCGTTTGGGCC
Organism: Calotriton arnoldi; assembly: GCA_963921515.1. Lineage (NCBI taxonomy): Eukaryota > Metazoa > Chordata > Amphibia > Caudata > Salamandridae > Calotriton > Calotriton arnoldi. The sequence goes on along the minus strand of CAWUFW010001721.1, from coordinate 458,560 downwards.
TACACATTCGAGGTGCCTATAAAAAAACCCAAGTGGCACAATGTCAATCCCTTGTCTAGGCCCCTGTTTTAGTGGGATCTTTCCCCTTCTAAGCAACTGCCCTGTAAGCATCGGTGTCCTGCAGTTTATAACTATACAGTCTCCAGTTGAGGTCTTGCGTAACGGGCCAACCCATCTTACACGTCTTACAAACAAGATGTCATGATAGTTAATATTTGAGAAGTTCGTGTTCTGGGATAGCCAGTAGCAAACTTTATTTTTCAGCTGGTTGTGTGATTCTTTATGATTATCCTGAACTGGAGGGACGCTAGTTAAAATTGCCACGTATGGGCAGCACTCTGGGGGGGGGGAATGTAATGTTACCACATTAGCCTGATCGTCCCTATTATTAACATTAACTATTTCAGGGGAGGTCTGCTTACTGTGTTCCGTAATGTTCCCTATGGAAATGATACTACGTGCGGCGGGCTCAATATTACTAGGAGGCAAACTTTCCCTCCCTGAGTGACTAACGCGTAAGGGTTCCGTTTGTTTTTGTGATACTGCCCTCGGGTCACTCCTATTTTTTCCAGTAATGGGGACACAGGATGGTAATTCTATGTTCATATTGGGGTTCCCCTCACTAGTGTGTGGACCTCCATAGAGAGGTGCCTCCCCTTCGTGACTTTCCATTCTTGCCCCTTCCCCAGACAATAAATCGGCAAGAGATTTTTTAATTGATTCCACCCTTGACTCCAATTTATCAAGCCTGTCCAAAATGGGCAGGAAATTATTAGATATTGATTTTTCCAAGCATGTCATTAAGATTTCAATGGTTTGCGGGGATAGGTCTATAGGGTTAGGAGATGGCGAATCTGAGTCTATCAAAGATGGTACTGTTTGCCTTGTGTCAATAAACACTTCCGGAGCAGATTCCTGGATCTTTTTCCTGGATCTAGTCCTTACAGCCGGTGGAGGTTCCAGATGTTTCGTCTTCTTTTTCTTTTTGACTGGGGTATTACATAGCGGAGTTGCCATTGTGCAGGGACGGCTGGTGTACAGGGGCGAGATGGGCGTCGCCCTGCCACTCTGGGGGATTAAAAAAACATGTGAGATGGAACACCGAGCAGCCAGCAATAAATTTTGCTGGCTGCTCGGTGAACAAACATGTGCAAATCCGGGTTTTTCTTTGAGGGGGTGGGGGAGGATGGCCCTTGGCTGTGCTGCGCATGCTTTTTTGGCTGGGCGAAGATTTCTTCGACCTGGAGCCAGAAAGCAGGGCAGTGACGACACACGGGTGGGCAGGATCTGTGACTCACTGCCAGAATAGCATTTGATTTTGGGCGTTATTCGTACAGCCCAGGGAGGAGTCAGAAGCTCCCCATTAATTCCAATGGCAGGGCAGTCCGGCTTAAAGAATGTAGAAGTGGGGCCTCTGCCTCTTCCACGAGACCCAGCAACAGTTGCATATTATAAAGTGAGTGATTGGTGTGCTGGGTTCTGGGGGAGGAGTCCAAATCCAGCAATTTCCAGTTCTGCTTGTGCGTGCTTCAGTTGCCATTGCCATGGTGTCTCTGCACTCTGCAGTAGTCACGAGGAGCCCGGCTCGAGAAAGTTCTGGTGACAAATGTTAGGTAAGCACGCTAGAGGCACTTTTTTATTGTATTTATCAAGCTTATTGGGTTATGTTCAAGGAGCCTCCCTGGGTGGCCCCACAGGTAGCAAGATCTTAGTGGGATGGAAAGTTAATGCCATTGTAGTATTTTTGTTCCACTGTTCCAGACATTTCCCTCGTGCACTGCTAGAGCATTAGAGTGCACTCTGAGAATTGCTAGTGCACTTTATGTCGCCCTAAGAATAAGATCATCTCAGCCCTAACTTGCTGAAAAGCATAGGGGAATACACAACTTAATGGTATTAGCCAATAAACAGAAATTAATCATCCACGTTCAGCCTAAGTAAGAAACACTGCCACCAAGAGGCCTTAACATAACACCTTATGGCACCATGGCAGACTAGTACAATTTGGTTTAAACTGCTAATATAGTCACCCTCATACTGAAATCATACTGTTGTGCCCCACATCCGGTACACTATCAAAACTGAAAGGCAACATGGAAGCAACGTAGACTGCATAAGAAATGCAGCGCAATCCATTAATGCTCTTCAACCATTATCGACTCCCGTAGAATGTGTTTGGATATCACCTTCCACCATTATGCTTACTCTAAAAATATAGCAGCACGTTGCAAGCTTCCTTGATTGTGCGAAAACTCTTGTGATCGGAGTGAATTACCTACGTGGGATTCACGTAAAACACACATTATATTCCAATGCAGAATCTCACTAGATGAAAACTGAACCCCCCAAACTACATTACCAGCACGGCACCATCTCCACCTGCTCCGAAAATTAAAAATGATCATCTCTTCACTGTCACGCAACACACTCTCTAAATTAGACTTTGGGAACTCAATTTTGATACACCTCTAAGAATTTGAGATTGGTGTCACCACCAACCAACATTAAGAAACATGCCTAACATGCCAGCTAATGTTAATAAAATTCTCAGCTGTGAGAGAGGAGATTCAGGTGCCTGCGAATCATTCAAAACGACTTAGAATTCACTTTAGCTGTGCTTCCGAATCGAACTCTGGTTCCTTTCGTTTATTTTCATAGACTTAATTATGTGATTTGTAGAAATAAATGATTATCACATCTTTCTTAATTATTCAGTGCTGGACTTGAAGCTAGTTCAGCGTCTCTGTATTTTAGTGTCAAATCGTACTGCTTTGTGTTTTTCAAGTTAAATTAACTTACCTAAAATGTTTTGGCTACTTCTGCATAGCTCTTAAACCTACAATTGAAAACCTGTTCGTTTATTTTTGTACCTCTTTATTTTGAAATCTTTCCATTGTTCTTCTTGTTAGGGAGGTTAGGCACTAATCATGATTTAACTTTAACAAACTAACTGCTGTAACTAAAAATTGCTTAAGAAGAAATGTGGCAATTCATAGTCTGGATATTATCCAGTGTCTAAAACGGATCCAGAAGACGTACGCTGGGAAATCCCATTCCAATTGGCGCTCTGCAAAGTTCCTCTCTACAGAAAAAGCTTGAAAAGTAGGAAACGACACAGGCGAGAATTAGTATTTAAAGTGCACCAAGTTCAAGATGCCCACAAAAATATAGTTATGCAGCCAGGTAAATTTAGCTTTTCCGCTGTGACTATTATTTGAGGCAAGCAGGGTCCTCTGTTCTTGTTCAATCCACCAAAGTTCTAAACAGATGGCATTTTTTCAGTTTTCACAGTTGAACACCTACAATCAGGGCCACTGGATTTGTGCAATTCTGCGGCCACAGTTGAAAAGTTCTGAGGGGTTTTACAATCAAGCTTAGTAGAAGACAGACAGAGAGAGTGCATTGAAACCGGTGCTGCGTGCATGAAACGGTGGTAAATAGCAGAGGAGAATGTTGTGTTCTGTTTATTGTAGTTAATTTTTTAGTTGAGGATTGGTTTTTAAAAAGAAGTGTTCCATAAGCCTCTTTTCTGGACAAAATATGGTTGTTGTGGCGTGTGTGTGTGTAACACTGTGTATGAGCATGTGTGTATACACATTTCAGAGAACTTATGTGTGTGTTGGGGTTGTGGAGGGCGAGGTAGCTCTTCCGGCTCGGTCTCTCTGCGCAGCGGGGCCTAGCAATGTTCAGTACACAAAGACACACACCACACACAGTACTAGATTTAGATCTCGTAAAATTGATCCTAGCAGCTCATCTTACTCTTAGAATAGAGACTGTGGGCCAGTGTGAGGTGCATTTTATAGCCAGATCCTTCCTGGTTATCTGTTTAAAGTCCTAGTGTGCACGAGGGTTCTGAGTCACGCTAGCTCTCTAGTGACGTTGCTTATCTCCACGGCAGCCTTTTCTCGCTGTTTACAAATCTAAATTCAACCGTACCTTCTTTAGAGCTTGCCACACTATGACAGTGACAGAGGCACGTGCACAAGGTTGCAGACGGATTTTGTGTATTGTTTGATTCATGGGGAAGTGGCAGTTATGAGCTTTGTAAGTGTATGTTGTGATGAGTGAAATTTGCTCTAGATTCAGTGTACTTTGTGCATGAATCTTATATGACTGTGTGGATGGGAACTATCCTGTGCACGGGTGGGCGATGTGGACTGTCCTAATTCTCTTTAGGACTCCTAGTTTGGGATCCGTCTAACAGTCCATATGCTGGATGGTGTAAGTGCTGGGCTGCCCAAGTCAGTAAGTTCTGAACTACTACACTATGATATGGCCATTATTATGCCTCCGTGTGCCTAGGCCCCCAACAATCATTCTACACCGCAGCTGTGGGATCACACAGACACCCTCACATGCACAAATACAAGCATGCTTTCTCACACACATATTCTCACATGCACACAAGACCTGTCATCCCCTCAACTTAACTGGAAAGTGGCTGTGCTGATACAGGATTTGCAGTGATTCCGCGTAGATCATGAAAATACCACAGGCAGGGTGTCATCGGCTCCCAGGGTGCAGGAAGTAAGTGTGGGATTCACTAGAGAGGATCTGCAATTCCACCAAAGCAACTGCGCAAGGCCATCAGGGGTCTGGGGTTGGAGAAATGCAACCAGCAGCTCTCTGCAGCGGCGGCCCCTGGCAGGAGAGTTCATGGCAGATGCGGGGTTAGAAAAAGGGGTCAAAGAGCTTTAACTAAGGCGGGGAGGGAGGGAGAGGGCTGAGACAGCTTTACATGGAGGGGCAAGAGAGGACAGGGCAGTAGATATTGGAGCTGCACCTGCCAAGGCTGGTGAGGTGTCTGGGGGCATAAAGGGGTAATCCACGAATGTCATGACTTTTCCTTTTGCAGAAGTTCTAGTACCCCAGGGACTCCAATCAAGCACAGCTACAGCCCTTTGCTTATCCCCCAGGACCCAGCCTCCAAAACCCATGCAAGTTGACAGCAGCCTTCTCCTGAACCTGCCCCAGAACATCCCATGATGACAGGAAGAATTATTTACAGTGGAATGAGGAAAAATGCGTTTGAACTGGGAGGCTTCCTTTGCATGTTTTCACCATTAGCAAATGTTCACTTGGCCAGAAGCTCTGTCTGTGCTATCAGTGTGCGCTGGCAGGGCCTCAAGGCATCTCGAACCAACACCGCCACGGCAGGGCCTCAAAGCCACCCCCAACTAACACCACCACGGCAGGGCCTCAAAGTCACCCCGAACTAGCACACTGCCACGGTTTATTTCTGTGTTCATATGACAGGTGGGGCTGGGCTTTGCCATTCACATGCATTTTAATTTGTCCTATGTTGGGCTTGAGCATGTCGTCCGTTTCTTAGGTGTTCTTTGCCTTACGTCACGTGGTTCGTAGTGCACAATGTAGAACAACACTACAAGTGCCAGAATACACTTTTTAAAACCAGGCCTAGATACACAGCTCCCACTTTAAATGGGACAGCGTGAGAGTCCTGCTTTTTTGGGAGAAAGAAAAGGGACTAGTTACAGTAGCCACAGTAATGCCCTCCCCCTTTTCCCCCAGGTATCAGGTACATCCAGTATAGCCATAGACCCAGTTGGAAGTTCCCCCTTCGTGAAGCTCTGGGGTCCTCCTGTGTTGTGATAGACTGAGGGGCCTCCCGTGCGTTTCATGTTGCTTTTCATGTGCGTTTCATGTTGCTTTTTTATATTTACTTGTGCTTTAAAATGCTATATTTGGATCCCCTTTTTGCAACAATTTACAGTAAATATGTGGTGTAAAAGCCACCATTTGAATTCATTTTTTGCAAAATTTTCAGGTGGGGGAGAACCCCCCCGCACCCTCCTTTTGCAGTTCGGGCTCGCACGCTTCGCTCGTTCACTCAATATACTAGGGTACAATTTTTTGCCCTACCACTTTCAAAATCCACCAGCCGCCACCGATTGTTTGTGGTGTGGGACACTTGGCGGGAGATAGAGCTGACAGGCTTTTAGCTTGTACGTGAGTACCCTGTTCAGTGTCACTTGATGATCCATTATGCACCAGGTCCTCAGTTATACCTACAGCCAGACCCCCTTCTACAGACAGCCGCCGCTCCGCTACCAAAATTTGCTTATCAATGGCCTTAGCAGCCCGAAGGAGGAAACAATCAACTGTGAAACTCTGCAAAGACTTGGGGGTGTTCGCCCGTTCCCCCGTTTACTTCAGTTTAGCCATTTTATCCATGGTGAGATGAATATTCCTAGATAGTATTGTGAGCAAGTTTAAGCTTGAGAAATCAACTCCTGATACAAACTGAGTGGCCTAGTGTTGAGTGTTCGCCAGTGCTGGCAGCTTAATTACAAAGATTACAACTGAGGTAAGCCTTATGCGATGTTTCATTTTACCCTCTTTTGTTATTCTGTAATGACACAAACTCAGTCAAGTATTTCAAATGTAAATTAGTACAGTGCAATGAAAATACAGTCCCTTTTCCTTTATGCTGTCCTTCTGCAGCCATTTTGTAGCATCTATGAGCTTTCAGAAAGAAGCCAGCACAGCTCGGTGTCAGAAAGGACACTAGCTTTACAGATAGGATCACTTATTAGGCCGAGCCTAGACTGCGCATGCGCGGTCTGGAAGACCTGCTGTCATCACTATATCGAGGGTAATCCTGCCTGCAGCTTGCTATTGGTTCACGCCTGCGTCAATCTCCTTTGCCGGCTCCTCATTGGTTGGGATCCTGATACATCAGTTCCGTTTCTCGCTGTGGCGCACCGGCCAACTACAGTTTCATTATGCTGTGCATGTCCATCTGTTCCTTTACGAACTACTTATTTTATTTAGTGCTTGTGTAACACAGTGTGTGTGCCTATTTCTGCCTACGGCGTTTATTTCATCATCACGGCACCCGCTTCACGGGCTGCAGCGCTATAATTTTTACTACGTGCGCATCACTGTGGCGTTTAATTCATCATCACGGCGCTGCCGTGCTATAACTTTTACTATGTGCGCATCACTGTGGCCTTTAATTCATCATCACGGCGCTGCCGTGCTATAACTTTTATTTTGCTCCCCTGCCCGTTTAATTCATCATCACGCCGCTGCCGTTTAAGCACAGCTCTCCTGCCAGGCTTCCCTTCCCTATCCCATCTCGTCTCCCAGCCCACAGCAGGAGGCACGCAGCGTGTTTTCTTTAATAAACATGGCGCCCGCCCTGCTTTTGTATTTTTTTATTAAGCTGAACTCTTCTGCCGGCCTTGTAAGTACCCTTAAGTAGGCAGTTTGTACTGCTGTCTGCTCCGCCACAGTGCTGATGTGAGCTCTGCCGGTCTCTGGGTGGAGGCCCGCCTCAGCTGCTGTCGCACCAGGAAACACTTAGTGCAGATACACACTGTTTCGGCGAGTGGCCTGAGATCCAGGAAGGGGGCAGACAGAACTCAAAACACAGGGGCACAAGCAAACTGTAGCCAGACACACGGTCATGTTCTATGGTTAACTACGCTCGCAGCCGGCCAACAAAAGGTATTTTTCTATTTATATACCACGGGCCGCCGCTTTTTATGTAGACGGGCGCCGTGCTTTATTTCACTATGTTGTGTTGTGTATTATTTTGTTACGTGTGGCTCAATGACATGCAGCATTTTGGCGGTCGCACTTCTTACTTATAGCGCGGCTCGCCAAACCATTTCTTTACTGAAAATCTAACTTTCTAAAGCAGCAGCATGCCAGCTTGTTCATGGCGGCCACCCACTCTCTCTGTGGCTTAAGCTGCCTCCTTCCCCCGCCCCTCAGGAGAAAGGGCTGCTGCTTTCGCTGCCATTACAGGCTGCCCGTCTGCAGCTGAGCCATGCCCCTCTCACCAGGGGCCAGTAGAAAGCTGCTCCCCAGCTGACGGGAAAACGGGCAGAAAGGCTAATTCCCCACAGATATTGTATGTACAGCAAAGGGGAGGCAGGGCCCTGTGCACAGCATGCCCCTCCCCTTCAATGAAGAGCTCTTTGCTGCAGATAGTGTGTTATGTTTATGCTCCTGGGTGTGTTTCGTCTTAGCCTTCCAGTGCATATTAACCAATGCACGGCATGTAAGGCTTGCAGCTGCTCTACTTCCGTAAGCCTTCCAGTGACATTGGTAGGTTTGACTTTTAATCACTTCCAAACACAGAGAATCCCAGCTCCCCCACTAACCACGACGTGTGATCCTGAGCGCGTGTTCCCATACCTTCTTTCCGTTATTTACAAAGATAACGGGCATACAGGAATGGTGTCGGAGCATGCTGTAAAAACAGTGCAGTCAGTATTGGTCCCCATATTACAGGCTGGGAGCGTACACGGCCTTCTGCACTGTTGTGTGCCTGCGGGTACCCTTTGTATGGAATTGCAGAAGTCTCTGCTTCCCGGTCGTCGTGTGTGGGACAATGAAATGCCTCTTGATTTTGTTTTGTTATAGTAGCCGGGGCTTGTGCGTCTGTAGGATGCACAGAACACGGGCAACAGATACCGGCCCTAGCACCCATTGCACTCTGTTCAGGGATAAACAGGTGGTTTTGATATTTTTTAAGCCAGCTCAGAGTGTGTTAAGTAATTGTAGATTCAGGAGCACTGGACCCAGGGGGTTGGCCACAACGATTCCGCCTTATTTGCCTAGTTGGCACGTTTCCTACAAGTCAGTTCCTTTCATTAGTGCCTATATAGGCAACACTCCCCACCCAATGCCAATTAGCATGCATGATGGAATAAATAAGTACACAACACAATTTTTTGGTTGGGAAAAATATTGCTGCAGGTTTATTCCATACAAAAGTATGCAACATGGTAGGTTATCTTACGGCGATCCAAGGGCAGGCAGCGGTGAATAACCTACGCTGCCCTGCCCGCCTGATGAGCCAAATTGCACTGTGGCCAACCCAATCAGTGCTACCAGTTAGGATCACGTGGACCACTGGACCACCATCTTACTCACGCCTCTTTCCGGGCGGAGTGTTGCAAGGCAAGCCCCCGGTTGTTCAGGCTTACAACTGCCCTAAGGACTGGCGGGGCGCTGACGATTTTCTTCCAGGGACCTGCCATGAGAACTCCTGGGATTTGGCACTGGCACCCCTATTGTGCTCCTGAAGAGGTACCCTTCTGCCTCCGGAGCGCCCTGTAACTCCGCCTGCAACACAAAAAAGAACATTACAAGGTCCTACCTAACCATGCTCCCCAGCCACACGCCGGGTAAGCGGTAGGGCGGGAGACGGCGTGTCCGGCAGCAAAGAGGGCGCCAGAAAGGCAGGAGGAGGTATAAGTACCTTCCCCCAACCCTCTGTGCGCCGGAAATGACGCGGCCCGCGCGCCGGGCTGAGGGACTCCTCTCCCGGGTCGCCAGACTAGAGGGGTGATGGTGTGCCTAAGTGGCACTAAGGGGGCTGCCCTTTTAGGTGGCCCACTGCGTGAGCCGCGAGCAGCCGCATTTTGCTCACCAAATGTAACCACTTGCTTTGGCTGCAGTGTGTTCAATTGTACCTTTGAGCACAACATCCTGTTTGTGAGAATAAACGAGCGAGCTGAGTGGTAGCCCTGGTTTTCCTGTTTGTTTAGCTGAAGAAGTTTTCCGCAGTCTTATTTTTATCGAAACAAACTCAAGATTTCAGAAAGGAACTGAGGCACCGATAATACGTGTCAAAATAATATCATACTCTCCCGTTTGTGGAAAACCCGTTTGTTTACTTTGGTGAGTTTACTTGGCATCATTTATAGCGCTGCTGTGGTTCGTCTTTGTGGAGGTTTGGTGAAAGCGCTCTCATTGCAGTTTTTGTCATGATTCTGACTGAGACAGGTCACAGAAAATGATTGATCGGGGGCATCACTGGTGACTTACATCATCGTGTGTTATCAATATTTTACAGGCCTTATTAGCTTTTTAGTCAAATTAATGATCCTGGCTTTTATGTGTACTCAGTGACATAAAGAATCTATCATTCCTTTATGCAAACCGTTTGTCATATGAGATGTATTTTGACGAATATTTGCTACCTATTTGCTTGTATTTTCATAGTTATCAATTCTGAGTGTAGGAATTATTTTAGCATACATTCCCTTGGTGACCCAGATATTAAACAATGTACTTAAAAAAAAAACCTCGATGTTAGACAATGCTTCAACTCACGCCCACCAGATAAGGCTTCAACAACAGCCAACGTTTACTTTCCTTTTTATTTCGAGAAAGCTGATTGTTACCATGCTTTCGTCCGAAAATGCAAAAATTGCAGGAGTTGACACGTTTAATTTGACTGACCAAATGTTGTGTGCTAAAATGTTATAGGTCACATCCTTTCAAAGTCAAACAGACCTGTTCTTCGGATGACAACAAACAAACGTTTCAAAAGGTACAATATACAAGCATTTGGAATGCAATAGGTCTCGCATTTGCGAGAGTTTGAGCTATTGGCATTATAAATGACCATGCCTTTTATTTGTGTTGGTTTTCAAAACAAATAAATAAAAGACATTGTCATTTACAATGCCCATAGCTTAAACTCTTGCAAATGCGAGACCTATTGCATTGTAAATGCTTGTTTTTACTTGTGCAGCCTCTAGGACAGGCAGCATATTGTGCTCCTATTCAGGCTGCTTTGCTCATTGAAGTTTGTTTGATTGTAGGTTCAGGAAACATTGCCGAGGACATGGAGAGACAGCTGCAAGCCAACTGCATTCGAATCAACGTCTTAGAAGAGGAGAACGCACGACTTCGAGCCATGCTCAGCAAATTGAGAGAGACAGCCCAGCATGGGGCCCTGAAGGTGAGACTTTGCCACCAATGCTGCGATTCTCAGGCAGGTGGGTCCAGAGGAATGTGTGCAAGCAAGGGTAGTGCTTAGCGTGAGTCTCCGCACATGCTGAGTACACTCTCAACCAAGAACCCACTAATAGCCTCATTCAGACTGTAGAAGTTAGAACAGGTACAAAAACACCGCCGTGAAATCTGACCTCTGCGGACTTAACCAGGATTTCTGTCCATCCAAGGGACCCGTAAATCTGACCTCCAGGAACTCATCCATTTAGAAAGCAACCGTAGGGTGCATGGATGTGTTCTGTTGTGTGGCTTTGGACAAAGGTATTGAACAACCCCTTTGTTGTTCCATTGCCAATTTACTTATTTCTTCACCATGCCAGTTGGGCAGTCAAATGCACACTGTGCCCATGTTTACCTTTCCTTCCCTTCCCTTGAACTAGGAACCCTCAGCTAGTGTGGGATTTCTTCATGTGCTTTTTGAGTCTTTGTCGTCAGTTTACTGATAATGAAGACTAGTTTCCTTGTGACAGTTACTTCAGTTCAGAGAATAAGCACCTGCAGGCGGTCTGGGTTGAGGAGCCATATTCAGCAGTTATGATGGGTAATGTTGTTCTATGAACAGAACACACTCTACATTCGTTTCTAAGGTTTTGTGAGAGTTTGCCTCTACGTCCCTGGGCAGTTGTGTGGTTCTTGTGCACTTCTCTGATGAGTAACTGTCCTTTTCAACTGCTGCCGCAGGACCTTGGGTGATTTTGCTCTACTGATTGGATGCCAAATATTCCTGCACGGGGTGTGACTCTGCAAAGGGTAGGGTGGTTGGACCGTCTAGGCTTCATCTAGCAAGTGATGAGGGTTTTAAACTCTGGCTCTCTCTCATAAAAGTAGCAACACTCAATAAACGTCATGGTCCTGTCGGAGCTTTATCCTTATTTGCAACCGTAAAAAATCAGATCAGTAAAAAACAGACACACTTAGAAACACAGAAGGTTTTACAACTGTCCCTTGAGCTTCTCAGTTTCACGGAGTACTGTGAAGTACTACGTGGCTTTAAGCCTGACAGATGAAAATCTGTTAAAAACACAAAGCACAAAAATGTATTAAATATCCAAAGGTGCATGGCCCTAGCGCCAACTGGGATCCTCACATATATATTCTGGGTTTATGATGCAAAGATTCGTTCCAAACCACGGTCCTAGTAGTCGGGTATCAGGCCAGCTGGAATTTCTGTGGATGGCTCGAACTGGTCTCCAAAGTGAAGGTTCAAAATTGGGCGCGACTGGTGTTTGCATTGGGCTACCACCCACAACAGGGCAAATGAGGAGCTGAAACTTTAGGGGCGTCAGCTCCTAAATGGCTGGTTTCAAGTAGTGGACCACTCACTGGACTCACTAGATACTGGTTTCCACTTGCAATTAGAGAAATGGGATTTCAGGCGAGAGCACGACCACACCTCTTAATTTAGTTTTTGATTTCTAGAACTATAGGTTGAACCAGCATAATCAAATGATTCCAAAATTTGGGGGATCACCCTCAACAATTAGAATACTACTGGAAGATCCACGGTGAAGAAGAAAATCTTCGTGGTCTACAGATGTGGCGATACGGGATCATACAAAAGCAGAAGCTGTCAAGGAGTAGTACAGGATCTTGCTACAGGATCACCACAATTGCAACCTTAGAATGTCTATCACACGTTGTTAGCCCTCTGGATGTTCAGGTGTCATTGTCTTCATGACTTCTCTGTGGCTCATTTCCTTGAAGCTTGCTTGCCGCACGCTGACAGTCAGCTGTGCATTACTTGTTATCCTCCTGATCGGGGGTTGCTCCTCAGTTTGGCAAGAAGTCCAGCAGCTCTTCCTCCAAGGCTGAACACCTAGTGTCTCCTAGGATTGCTCCCAGTGTTATATTCCATATAGGTACCCTATATAGGCGCAGGTAACATTGCAACCTTTCACCTATATTCTTCCCTACATTACATACATAACGGTTCTTAGGGACTGACCTTTTACCTAGATACGACACTGCATTCAGAACGCGGGTTTCCCCCTAGTTCGAATCTCATATATTATGCATGAGGCTTCTTGGAAGCACAGCAGGACTAACATCTCCTGTATAATATCTCTGTATAAAGTTCAGGCCCGACGTCATCCTTTAGGCCGACACTGTAACACAGCAAGGTGGGAGACCTATGGGTGTATATATACATCACATCTTGCTTGGAAGGACAGAGGAGACCGAGACTTCCCGGCTGACACACTGACCAGAGACGCTGAGGTTCCTGCTTGCATACACTCCAGCTCGCAGTGGTCTAACATCCCTCGCGGGGTGTCCAACTCGAGACCAGGACGGGTCCCATATTCTCTCATTCTAAGGTAATGGGGTTGACTAGATCCTAGAGGGATTCTTGGCATAACACCTACACAGATGCTAGGTACATTTATGTACATCTAGTTAGGGAGGCATCGTAGGAGTACGCACTTTTTATCATGTGTTTTATGTACTTGTATATATTCATGATTTCTGCAAGATGGTATAACTCTACCATCCCTTTACTTTCGTAGTACTTCTAATCATATATCTCTGCTACTGTCTAATGGTTGTTGCAGCTCATCTATTCTACACTAGAATAACAACTGTTCAATAAATACTTATTGAAAACGCCCAAACTGTTTATTCTGTGTATCTCTCTGATACAAACCAAGTGAGCATGAGTGACTGAGCGAAAGGTAGTATATTGTTTCCACGATTCTGAGGGATCAGGGTTGTCATGTTCTGAGGTTGCCAGAATCTATTCTCTCCTTGGTAAGAGGAGATTTTAGTGGCACTGTGAGCTAGCTAATACAGATAGGCTAACGTATCCGGTGGGGGTGCACGGAATCAGTCTACCACCAATCCCACAGTTTATGTTATCCAAACGCGCAGATCCTGTATAGGTTATATAGGAACTACACAACACCAGCCATAGGGAGATACAGCTACATGGTGTGTCTGAATCGTACACCTCCTGTGATCTTGTCAGCAGAGCTCCTTCTGAGTCCCACATGTATGCAAGGAACAAGCTCTGTAATGCTAGTTCTTATCATTTTTCGGGGGTCTGAGACAGCACTCTGTGGTGTGCACATCTTCCTAGGCATTTTCAGAAATTATTAAGGGGATGTTTACCCAAGGCAAGACAGGCCAAGCTCCACCATGATTTGATTCCCAGACAGCTCTCAGCCTGACACAAAGGGAAAGCTACAAATGGCTTCAGAATGCGTATTGTCCACACACACAGTATATGCACCCTGAGCATGGATAAGATATTTTTTTTAATATTTGGGAAACGATCTTCCATTGCCGATCAAACTTGTTCAGGCCGGTCTTTTATGTTTTTTGTGGCAAAATGTAGATTGTGCTCTGAAGTAGTGTAAGGATGAACAATTCTGTAACGTCTCCGAGGCGCAGCCTCATGTGCTGCTCCATGGGCAGTGGACAGTGCAGTTGGAAAGGCCTTAAACCTGCTGGATGCAACAATATAAACTACTAGGGACCCAGCATGGAGCAATACTTTTCATAGGCAAACTGAAGTGGAAGAAATACTGAAAGGGTAGAGGGCAGAACGTGTGGTGTCAGCAGGAAGCAGACAGTGGATCCCGGGGGCCCCGGTCCTTGACAACTTGGCAGCAGGAGCGGGGAAGGGAAAGTTCCCACAGGATGGCCACGGTGCCCCAATACACCGCACATAAAAAGCGACAGACAGCAGGCGGCAGTCAGCATCATCGGCAGCATGGTGGTAGGAGCAGTATGCTGCAGGATTCCTGCACTGCATGGATGCGGCCTACGTTAGGCTGGTACGGCTTGTGCTGTCTGAGGAGCCTGGGTGCCTGCTGTGGAACTATAGCTACTCTGTGACTCAGAACCCCCGCATTGCTGCATTTCTTGCATAGCCCACATAGACCCCTCATATACTGATATACTGCCCCACCTCGGGAAGAGAGGCACCTAAAATAGCCTGGGGTGAGCAGAATGCCCACACCCTCATATATTTCTCAGGGCAATAGAAGGAAATATTGCACACACATTGCATGCTTGCGATTGTGTAAGCAACGCAAGAGGTTGAGAGTCTAGGACAAGAGTGGCCCAACTGCTGACTTTTGTTTACCTACTCCATATGTTCTCATTGGTCTCATTGCATAACTCTCCTTAGCAGGTCTAGGGTGAATCACTAAATTCCCCCTAGCAACCATAGGGTGAATCGCTTAGGGTTGCGTGGTGTCGCCAATACATATTAAGACTTGTCTGCATATCGCTCCCTTCAGAAACACTCTTGTAAATATGCTGTTGTATCTGCACTTTAGAACCTCAAAATGTTATCATTGCTACAAAGCTATGGCGCCCATCACGAGGAAATCCATGGCTTCAAGAAGCAAGGGCATACATATGAAAAGGGACATGGGGAACTTAAAGGATTGGCCCCTTCCAAATAGGAACTTCACTCCCAGGCGTAGGACCCATGCAAAGCCAACTTGCTATGATCCAACACAGCGACCTTAGCTTGATTCAACTTCAGTCCCTCCTACAATGTCATTGTAACCACTACCATTTACAATTCGATCACTATCTCCGTTGTTGCCATCTAGCCATCAAGGAGACCCAAGGCTGATGATGGACATCGGCTCCAGTGCAGTTAAATGAAACCTGTCTTGTAAGATCCTTTTGGCTTCTGATTCTGAGGCCACTAGGAGTCCTTACTATGACACAGGTGAGGAGCTTTTAGATTTTAGCACCAAATAACCATAGAATGATCTCTCTCAGGCTGAGGTCGAAATCATAGCTCATAGGATGTAAATAATGATTCTTACAATTGGTAAAACATTCGGCGGCATTAAATATAATGATTTCAGCCCTCTACAGGCAAAGCTCGATCATGGAAAAGCAGTTAAGGGCCATTCTCTGCCTGAATTCTCGTGTGGAAGGGGTTGATGCAAAACTTCAAAGTTTGAATGCATTAATTAGTAAAGCCCAAGCAACCGTACCTCCTCCACAACTGATATGCCGGGATTCGTGCCAAGCAATTAAATCTAAAGTAGAAGAGGTTCCAGCAATCCTGAAGTCAATCATAAGTGATTTTAAAGAAATGAAGCCTCTCCCTGAGCGCATTCAGTAATTTGTCCACCTGAGTAAAACTAACCTTGGCACTCAAACAAATGGAGTCATCATTGCGGCTGAGGTCCACAGTAGGCCAATGGAGGGCCGCCACGCATTTTAACTCATCGTCAGAAAAAGGTGGGCCGCCTTGTAGGTCAACTGGTATTCAACTTTAATCATCTCCACCCTCACTTTCAGTTGGTGAGCCCCCTAATGCAGAATTTCCTATTGACCATGTCCCTCTTGTCATAGATAATCAATTGCCTGGAGGCCACCCAACAAAGTTTTACATCTCCAACATATAGAGAAACCAAGGATTGCCCCTCCAAAAATGTGGAGCTACATCCATAGCCTAACTCCAATCAAGAAATTTCCCTTATCGATCTAAATACCAACGAAGATTCCATACCAGTATTATCAAAAAAGAACCACAAGGGACTGAGGAAATTAAATAAAAATAGAAATGGTGTGGTGTCCCTTGCCAAAACTGAGCAGAAGTTATATCCGCTGTTTGTGAGAAAATCAGTCACAGCAACAGTGAACACAGGGCCAACTTTGCATGACAATCAAGTCAGCTTTTCGTTGTCACTTGTCCTGCATGATGCAAGCATTGATTTGGGGCTTTTAAGAATAGTGACATGGAATCTGAAACGTCTCCACTGCAGCCCCAAAATCCACATCCTCCACAGCTTCAGCATTATCTTCGAAATCGGTTTTGCTACCGTTAGTCAATTATTGGAAAACTCAGGAAGTCAAAACAGCTGGCAACCAGACTTACACCCCCCCAGTACACCAGCTGATGAGGCCTAGAGTACCACAATTGGCCCCCACAGCAGTACACCGGCCCAAAGTGTTAGCCTTCAGTCCAAGGTGCCCACTAAGACTAAGAACAATTTTCAGACTACCAACATCAAACAGATCCATCCTCAGGACTTATATCAGCTTACAAAAGATCATAGAGGTCCCTCAGGACGGTGTGCAAGCCATTCCAATACATTGCATTCAAGCCCAAATCGAGCCTATCAGGTCAAACGTAAGGCCCAACCTCCATTA
Source organism: Calotriton arnoldi (assembly GCA_963921515.1). NCBI lineage: Eukaryota > Metazoa > Chordata > Amphibia > Caudata > Salamandridae > Calotriton > Calotriton arnoldi. The sequence goes on along the minus strand of CAWUFW010001721.1, from coordinate 441,652 downwards.
ACTAATAGAGTGAGGCTACTGCAGGAGGACACAGATATGCAACAAGAAGCAGTAATTTTGTTAAAACCATTATATCAGTCACGTGGGTCCCAAGGTTTTCTCAATCATAACAACATTCTTAATCTACTACAGGCTCTTCCGACTAACTTTCCATTTTCAGCCCAGATGATCAGCAAAGTGGCTTTTCTGTCCGAGAAGGACGGTGAACTGAGTGAGACAACTAAACTAACACTCAACTCAAAGGAGGCAGCTGTTTCTGTTCTGGATCAAAAAGAGACATCTCAGCTGTGGGGAATAGAGCTTACGCACCCCCAACCTGAGAGATACCTAGCCATTTTTAAACCAGCTACTACTCCCCACCACTCGCACCCCTTGCTCAAACAAATTCAAGCAGGAAGCTTGGACCCTACTAGTGTACACCTGTCAATGGTCCTTGAGCCCTGGCTCATAACATAGGAGTATATTCTGCTTAGAGGGGCATCGGTCCAACAAAATCTAGAAGGGTTTAATCTGAGGAGATCAATGTAACTGGGGGCAACATCGGTAGGCGCTCCTGTACATTGAGACACACACCTCCTAAAGAGCAATACGACTGATAGTCAAAGTAATCCTGGGCTAATCCAACCAAGAAAAAAGAGTTAGCACCCATTCGACAGTTGAAAGTTCCTGAACATTGCAAATGCCCAGGCAGGATAACCAGCCTTACAGTGAAATTAACGATATAAAGCTCTATTCCTAGAACATCGCTGGCTGGGATCAAATTAAAGTGCAAAAAGATGCATTAGAATATCTAAGGCAAATCAATCTCAATTGTCTACAAGAAACTTGGTCCAGCGAACCAATCATATTGATGGGCTATGAATCGTTTTCTGCCCCAGTGTCCAAAAAGACCACTAAAGGCTGATTAGCCGGGGATGTTTAAATATTATGCCATACAAGGCTAAACTGTAAAGCATTGCAAATAATGACCAATAAATCATGGATACTGGGGTTTTCAATAAAACTGCCAAACAAGCTCTGCCAGAACCTCCTCCTGTTTAGAATATATCTAAACCCAGATAGGAAAACTCTTCAAGCCAAAGTGGATTATCTCAGCAATTACCTGCATTACACCACTATTGCTAACCCGGGCACAGAGCTAATTGTCACAAGGGACTTTAACCTGAATCTTTTCAACTTCTGCGATAATTGAGAATTAACAAGGCAAAGGGATTTGATCTGGCACATTACCCAGCCTCTTTTCCATCCTCAACAATGAGATGCAGTAGGCGACACTTTAGTTGAAGCTCTTCGTTCACTTGGGCTACATGCTTTGAATGGCCGCCATATCCTTGACTGACCGATGGCCCACACGCACCTGGCCCCTAATTGCGGGGCTATGTTAGACTACACCTTTCTACCGCTATCACTCTTTAATCAGCTGCTGGTATTTCAGAAAGACAATCGGCTGGAAAGTGATCACTTTCCCAAAAAGACTGTGTTAAAGATTCAAGATTATAAGATTAGTCATGACATACAGTTAGGAAACGGCCTTGGCAGAATTTAATCAATTGGAGCCTTCTGACAAAAACAATAAAAGCCATCATTGCCCTTTACTCTAATAATTGGGTTCAAGTCAAACTCAGTGGGGATGGCACTTTGTCGAATAGAGTTTTTATCAACAAAGGGCTAAAGCAGGGTTGCGTCCTAGCCCCAACTGTTTTCAATATATTTACCGCTGATCTAGAATCTGCCCTGGAAAACTCAAAACCATGCACCCCCAGGCGCAATAATCTACCATTGTATTTTATGCAATATTGCTGACGATACAATATTGTTGGATTTCTCCACCATTGGGCTGCAATCCTCACTCAATAACCTGGTCGTTTACTGCAACATCAACGGGCACGAAATTACCCCAGAAAAAAACTAACATTGTCACTTTCACAATGACCCGGAAGCAGCACTCCTGGTTATGTAAATGAGGAGATCACACCATCAATACGACTAAACCTTACAAATATCTTGGCATTGATTTCCAGGCCTCGGGCAGCTCAAGCCTTTATACGGAAGCTCTGCAAAAAGGGCCGCAGGGATAGCAGTATGGTTATTAAAAGGCGCATCCACTCTTAAAGGCCCCTTGTTATTTCCATTACTGCAAGTCATAAAAGCTACGTTCTTGCCCTCGCTAATATAAGGCCTAGAGATCTTCCCAGACAAATTTGGAGGAGGTTAAACCAGCAGCAATTAAGCCTTTTTCCCTCAAATCTTTTGGCTTCCTGACTGTACCAGGGAATCACAGATTCGATTGGAATTTGTTCTTATAGACCAAATACTGGCACTGAGGGCCAACCAGTTGAAACTCTGGTTCAAATCAAAGAAGGCAGACAGCGGGAACTTTAAATTTAGGGCTCCCGGTTTTATGGTATTTCTTTTTTAAACATTTCCGTCTGTATTTTCCCATATTTAGTTTTTTGGCCATCTTATTGGTATTTTCCATATTTATTTTGTGTTTTGATAATGCATGGAGGTCTAAAATTGTATATTTCCGCATTTATTTAACTGATAAACTTGCACTCATACTTTGGTACCTGTCACGCTTTAGCTAATTAAGCAGCCAAATATAACAAAACACTACACCCACAGGTAAACATTAGCATTTTATACAAATATTTAACATGCGCCCTGTATTTAAGGACATTTAATGCAGGATTTTTTTAACTCTCCATGATGTCTATTTGCTCAACTGTTGGCGTAGAATTCATGAAGAACAGTATGGAGAGTCACTCACAAGATTGACAATTTCCTGTATTTTGCCTCTTCTAAAAATAAATATAGACAGGAAACACATTGTTTTCTTTCCATATTTATATGTAAAAATCAGTAAAAACAGAAAACTGTGAGCCTGATTTCAATTCCATCTCAGTCAAAATATGTTCAACCTGCCCTTATCTTCCTGGCAGGCTGCCATTCAGAAGACCATGCTTGGGACCTGAATATCCCATAGGACTCATTCAAAAGCCTTTCATGGAGGGCTGTCAAAAGCCACAGAGCAAAAAACAACATTTTCATATTACAAAAAATGTCCAATAATTAGTTTGCAGCGGCGACCTATGGCAAGCTGAATCCTCAACTCTTATCTGACAGTCCCGCTGTCAAGATCTTACAAACTACGGTTCTAATATTATGGATGAGCCTATTTGACGTTGGGGAAATAGCCCAAAGATGGAAACCTACATGCAAAGAGTGTCTGTCGCTTCTGCCCCTAGTCGAAGAAATCTTTGGCCCACATACTATGTATTTTTCCCACCTTCGAGTGGGAAAGGCGATTCTGGTTAAAGCCACTATTCCAAGAACTGAATAACCGTTTATGCCAGGATGCAATTGATCACTGCTTTCAGAGTAGTAATTGCAGGCTTATTGTGCGATTTGTGACATTCATGGACAAAGTAGCCGCAAGAACGGCTTCATAGGTGAACCTTGGGTGATCCCCAGGCGCCGCACAATTATGATTCTCCACATTATTCACCTTGCACTTTCATTATTGGTTATCCTGCTGCTCCTTATCTTTTTTTAATTTTAATAGTTTTAAAATATTTTCAGAATTTTTAAATGAGTATTTGTTGCGAGAAATGAAATGTATGGGTTTCTATCAAATTTGAATGGTTTTAATTAACTATCAAATATTTGATGGTTAATTAAAACCATATATATGTATAAAAAAACGCTTTCACAAAGCACCTTTGGATACAAAGATTAACAATCAGCAGCCACCAGCCATCATTCTCCCCCCTAGTCAGGCGAGAAGACAGTAGCCACCTTCCATTAGGCGAGGGAATACACAGTAGGAGTACCCCAGTTTAGAAGAGTCTAGCATATGACACAAACCAGCAACAAAATCATCACGGAGTGTCCCTCAATGCTTCCAAGATTTGTACCGTTATGGCAGAGAAACACACAGGGCAGGCAGGAATGCACACGATTGAGGCAGTGTGTCATGGGCAACTACTCATAAGAGTCTTATGTGTCATATGAATCAAGAGATTTGTTTTACAACATTTCTACAAAACTGATCTACTGATGGAGAAAAAATCTCCGAACTTTAGATTTTTTGGGGATAAGACTAAGGGCTGATTTATAATTTGGCTAAGGCGCAAAGGCTACAGAGTACGCATACCGCCAAGATAATGGTTTGCCCACCCGATTTAGATGCCGATGGACCATAGGTTTGGTTACGGTGGTGACTACTCCATTACCGCCATAGCCAAACCTCTCAGACACCCCGATTGAGTAAGGGCCTTCAGAGAAATTGATATATGTCCTCCCACACTATTAGGATGGGTGGACATAAGAATTTTTCTTTTTTACTGTCCGTCACCGCCATGCAAACACTGGTGGTGGGGGACAGTATACAAGGAGTAATGCCCCCCTTGTCCTAGGAGATGACCCCTGGCGAGGAGGGCATTGTCTTTTTTTGTTTAAAAAAGAAAGTCCCACTTCAGGATTTTGTTTTTGAAAATAAAACAGAAAAGTGTTTGTTGCAGGGCTCCGTCGTATGGAGGGAGCCCTGCACCAAACAGTGAAGTGCATTGACCGGAACCGCAATGACAGCGGTTCCTGCCAATACATTATAAATGACCGCCAGCTTGGGGCAACACTATGAGTATAGTTTGTGTCAGGATTCAAGGGATATTGCACGTTACACAATATCTTTGCTCCAGAAGGTGTTTATTCACATGTTGACAGAGCTAAGTTACCGTCAGTTATTTACTTCTAGAGCAACATCTTTCTCACATTTTGTAAAATCTGTTGTAAGTGTGGATTATGCCCCCACACTAACTCACCGCTGGCACAGACCTCCCAAATGGGCAATTCCTCACCCATAGGCAACTGTTGACGGAGTGCAGAAAGCTATGGCATACTGCCGACACGGAACCACCCACACACCCAGTCCTACACACTATATTGCAGATGGGTCCCGGACGACACTTAGTAACATGGCTGTACAAAGTGTTGCGCGAGATAAGTGCGGTCACTTAGGTTCCTCTACGGGAAAAATGGGAGGTGGAGCTCCAACGGCCACTTCACGATAAAGAGTGGGAACGCGCCCTTGAGTTCCCGAAGACGGTGTCCCGCAACTACCGGTTTAAAAACATACAATACCACATGCTACATCGGGCATATCTGACCCCAGAAATGCTACAGCGTTATTACCCTAACTCACACATCACCTGCCCCAGATGCCCGGAACCCGGGGCCTCCTTCCTGCACATGTTTTGGGATTGTCCAACACTCCCCACATACTGGGCCACAATACACGCAACCCTACTAGAGGTCACCGGGCTTACGGGTTTCAATACATGGGAGGTCTGCGCGCTGGGCATAGGCAAATGCCGAAAGCACCGAAAAGTGGAAACGCGCTTTGCCTCCCTGACAATCCTTTTGGCGAAGAGATGCATAGCCATGTACTGGAGAGCGCCGGGGGGGCCGTCCGTTGAGGCATGGCGGGGCGCAGTTAAAAAGTGGGGAGCCTCTGAGGAAGAGGTGCTTAGGTCGGAAGAAATCCAAGGCACACGCAAACACCACATTTCTGTGCAATGGGCGACAATGCTCCATGCCTTCACGCAAGCTGGAACAGGTGAGCCACCCACGCAAGCCACTATATCCCCGGTACAGGAGACACACCAGGAGCACACACAAAATTCCCCCCGTAATTGGTCCCTCTGTGTCATGCGTCCCTCCATCTGACCTTGGGAGGCGACCGCCGCCCCCCACATAGTCATGCACAACCAGCACCCTGCCATATAGAACCAAGCGACCGACGTCGTCCATTGAAGGTCCTAGCCCTTATAAACACACAAGTTCCTATATACAGTGAATCCCAGTTCAAATTACCCACGTTGAAGAGTTATATTCATACTATAAGAAATACAATAGCCGGTGTTACCTAGCACCAGCACAGAGGTCCACACATAAGTAAATGGACTACGGCTGTTCGCACGGGCTGTACGAATACATCGCCCCTAGATACTAAGAAGAATGTCGAGTTACGACTCATGTTTCCAATTAATACTGTACAGCCCGTGAACAAAATGTCTTCTGATTAATGAACTAACCATCTGCGATGCTGATCTCATTAAATGTGGACCTTGTAAAATAACGAAATGCCAATAAAAAGATTTTTTTTTAAAAGTGTGGATTATGCCCCCACACTTGTTGTAAAATCAACACATTGGACATTAGTTCCAGGTGTGGCTGGTTGAAAGACAAGGCATTATTATATATCTGCTCAGCACACCTCCAGCTGTGGGCCCAAGCCAGACCCTCCAAAGAGCAAATGCGGTACAGTGACCAGGGGATAGAGCACCAACATGTCCCTTTGTCTAGGACTGAAGAGCTGATTTCACCAAGCCTAGCTCAAGAGTTCTCACTCAGTTTGGCCAGGCCAAATTAAAGAACATTTATGGTTTGATTCCATACTGAACATTACATTGTATTGTCTCTGTTGAGTTTTCATGCTTTGGAATATTCTCCTTCGAAGGAATGAGGGGGCTGGACTGTAAGAATGAGTATAGTTTACTTACATTAGTTGTAACTGTATTCTTAGTCTTTCAGCCCCTAGAGTTATACACAGAGCCCGAACCATCATCATTTTCATTGATTCAAAATATGCAGACTGAGCGGATAGAGAACAGCAAGCTGGGGCAATTGTTAGTATAACAAATCAATCAAACATGACGTTAGAACTTATACCCTCAGAACATATTTTCATTAATATTTTGGGGTTCTGCACAGTAATTCTTCGTTATGCACATTATCATCAAGATAGAAGGGTTCTTCATTGTGATATCCATGCATTTGCAGATAATGTCCGTCTTGGTCCTTTCTCATTCCTTGACCCTTTCACTTCAGCTCATCCCGCAGACCCAGCTTTGGTGTCGGTCTGACACTCCTTCGGGCAGAAGTGGGTCAGGTGGCAGCAGAATCGAAACTCACACAGATCAAAGCCGGTAAGTCCTGTGTATGCTCTGTGACTCCACCGAGCAAGATTTGTTGAATCCCACCACCACCCGACCGACCCTAATAACCACCACCCCCACCACCACCACTCTCACACTAAAGACCGCCACCACCAGCCCAGCCTAACCACCACCACAGCCACCAGCAGCACCTAAACCACCACAACCCAAATCATCACCCTAACACCACCACCACCCTACCACCACACAAACCACCAACACACCCTATCCATAACTACATCCACCACCCTAAACACAGCCAATGCCCTAACCGCCACTACACTTGCCACTAGCACCACCCTATCCACCACCTCCACCCAAACAGCACCCTAAACTCCACCAAAACCACCACCATCCTTACTACCACCATCCTAACCATCACCCTCACCACGACCACCACCCTAGCCACTAGCACCACCCTTTCCACCACTCTAACCACCATCTCCACCCAAACAGTACCCTAACCACCACCATCCTTACTACCACCATCCTAACTCTAACACCACCACCCTGCCACCATCACCGCCTACCACCACCACCACCACCCTAACCACAGCTACTAACAACCTAACAAGCAGCACCCTACCATAACCACCACCATTCTACCCTAAGGTAACCCCACTGGTTAGCAGTGGTAAAGTGTGCCAAGTCTTAAGGCCAACAAAAATGAGATCAGCAAAAATAGGAAGGGTGAAGGAAAAAACTTTGGGGGTGACCCTAACCACTTCACCACCCTGACCACCACACCACCCTAACCACCACCACCCTACCATAACCACAACAACCATACTATAACTACCATCACCCTACGAACCAGCACCACCCTACCCTACCCTCCACCAATCTACTCTAATAACCACCACCTTGCACCCAGCCACCACCACTATACTAGCCACCACCACTATACTGGCCACCACCACTCAACCCTAACCACCACCACCCTAACCACCTCCACCACTACCCTCAGCCTAACCACCACCACCTTAACCACCACCCATGCCACCATCTTAGCTACCACCACCCTAAACACCACCATCCTCACTACCACCCCACACTCTACTGCCACCACCCTAATATCACCTTCACACCACCTGCCTGCCACCAACATGCACTACCACCCCCTAACCAGCACCAGTTTGCCACCACCCTGACCACCATCACCTCCCTAACTGCCACCATCACCCTAACTATGACCACTACCCTACCCAAACCACCACATCATCCCTAACCCCCACCACTATAATCCCCACCAGCACTTTCACCACCACTACTGTGAACCACCATCCTCACCCTCTTCACCACTACCACACTAGCCACCATCACTTCCTGACCCTAAACACCACCACCCTAACCTCAGGCAGAGCCTTTGTGATGGGCAAGTATGGTAGGTGACCGCTCCCCCCCTCATTACGTCGGAGATGGCCCATCCTGCTGAAACATTTGCTCCTTTGTCTCACTGTCCGAGAGCAATATATATACAAAGAACAACTGCCAGCTTCACCTAGTTATGTGACCCAAGAAACAGACTGCAGGCACCAAATGGTTAGTTCAAGAAAAGGCCAACTTTTTAAAAGCGGCATTTTCAGAATTGTGACTTTAAGTCCAACTTAACCATTAAGGAGGGCTTTAAATTACAACTCTTTAGACACCAAACTCAATATTCCCCCCTGCTCCCAATTGAAAGTTATCACTTATTAACTGTAATAAGTTAACCCAATGTTACCATGTGGGAGAGGTAGGTCTTGCAGTAGTGAAAGGCACATTTAAGAGTTTTTCACTACCATGACATGTTAAACCTTTTAAATACACTGCACGCTGCCCTCTGGGTTGTTTAGGGCCACCTAGGGGTTACTTATATGTTTTAAAGAGTAAGGTTTAGGCCTGGCAAAAGGTTTATTTTGGCAGGTCGAAACAGCAGTTTTTACTGCACACACAGTCTGCAATAGCAGTCCTGAGACATGTTTGAAGGGCTACTTAAGTGGGTGGCACAATTTGTTCTGCAGGCCCATTAGTATCATTTAATTTACAGGCCCTAGGTACATGCAGTAACTCTTTACTAGGGTCTTACCAGTAAATTAAATGTACCAATTGGCTGTAGGCCAAATTTATCATGTTTAAAGAACAGAGCACTTTAGCATTGGTTTGCAGTGGTAAAGCATGCCAAATCCTAAAGCCAACAAAAACGAAATCAGCAAAAATAGGAAGGGTGAAGGCAAAAGGTTTGGGGGTGATCCTGCAGACAGGGCAGGCCCAGCAACAACTATCACCCTAACCACCTCCACAACCTTCACTCCCACCACCGTCACCCTAATCTCAAACCACCCTAACCACCACCTTCACCCAAACCACCAATTTAACCATCACCACCCAGATCACCAGCCTCACACCACCCAGACCATCCTAGCCACCACCACTGTACCACTACCATCCTCACCACCACCCCTCCACCTCCTTACCCTAACACTGCCACCCTGCCACCAACACCCTAACCAGACCTACCTTCACCACCACCACCACCACTGCACTACCACCAGCACCCTCACCACTAGCTGATACTACCCACCACCATCCTAACCAGCACAACCAGCTTCACCACCACCACCCTAACCACCACTGCGCCTTAACAACCACCACCACAACTAACCACCTTTACCACCACACAAATGACCACACTCACCACCCTACCACCAGCCTACCACAAAAACCACCACCCTAAACACACTTTACCTTACCACCACCCTAACCACCACCCCAAACTGCAACACCACCATTCTGTCCTAACCACCACCTCCCTACCATAACCACCACCCTAACTACTAGCCACAGCGGCATTGCTCACTTTTTACATATACTTTTATGTAAGTGAGCGCTAATAAAGTACTCAGTCTATGACTCCTGCGCCCTCGCACAAACTGCGACCATTGACAGACCCCTGTCCTATTGCATCTGCAGCTGTATGTAGCGCTAGGCCTTTAGCAAAAGAAATAGTACAAATGCCAAGGGCACAATATTACAAGCTGCGCTCTGGTGGTGCCGGCCGCCGCCATCTTAATTTGCATTTTATTTTGTGGACTGTGAGGGGAATCCTCTCGTAAGATGGCACGGGAATTCTTACTCAGTCATCTTTTTAGGTCTTGGCTCTAGATTAGAGGTCTTCAAACATTTTGATGCAGAGACCCCCTTGTCAAACATTTTTAGGCGTAAGGACCCCCTCCTAACAAAAATTTCTAGAACCTGGTACTCCTCATCATCGACAACCATAAACGCCCTCAATTCCCACAGCAAATCATTTTTACGGTGGGAAAATAATATTATACAGTGTTTAGCCAACCAAAGGCCAGTGAGCGTGGGGCATGGTCAGAGGTGTAGCTAAAAACAAAGGGCCTCATTTATGAGGAATAGGCATAGGGCAGCGCGGCAAGTCTTCTTGCTGGGCTGCCCTACGACAATGTGAAAGGGCAGGAATGCACCATATTTATGACATGCAGTGCATTCCTGTCCTTTCTCCTTGTGTTGGTGCACAAATTGCTGCCTAGCACTAACATAGGCAGGATTGTTTTTGTGCAGGAAGGGGCACCTTCCTGCACAAAAACAATCCCAAGAGGTGTTTTCCTCTTTCTATGTGAGCTGCAGAATGCAACACACATGTAAAGAGGAAAAAACAAGGAGAAATTAAAACATTTCTCCTCTTTACGCCTCCGCTGGGGAGACATACGTTTTTGGCACTGCCCCAGGTTTATGTAAGTTTGTAAATATGGGGCAGCATCAAAATCCATGGGTGTTGCGTGGGAACGCCCACGCAACGCCTATGGAACACCTCCTTGATGCAGAGTAAGGCAACGCAGTGACTTGCGCTGCTTTGTCTTACTCCATATCTATGATGCCATGCAAAGCCATGCAGGGTGACTTTGCGCCGCCTCCTAGGTATGGGTGAGACACTTGCACCACCGGAGTGCCAAAAAAAGTGATGCTCTGGTGGCGCAAGCCTCTCATAAATAAGCTCCAAGATATTCTGTATGTTTTTTAGATCTTTCACCATCCAGTACCTACATATAAAATAATGGGCAGCGTAAATAAAAAGTAAATTTTGAAAAAGTTGTTACTCAGTGGGATATACACTGTAGTACATTATGAAACCTCTATTAGTGAATGCACTGCAAAGGTCTGTGTGTAACCAGGGAGCCACAAAATTAAATCTTGGTTGGTGCAGTGGAGAATAGTGAGTTGTGTATTTTTAGTGCTATGAGGTCACAGCCCGTGACAGAAAGCACTGTGAATATGTAAATCTAATCATTAGTTTATACTTGCATTGCATTACACACAGTATAAGATAGACTGATACAAAATGTGTAAATAGCTTTACGTTAAAATGGTGCTTCCAAAATGTAGATTTTAGTAATACCAGGGCCTATGTAATGCATTTTTTGTTTACATAACTGCCCATGCAACACCTCTTTAGGGGTACTAAGGGCTGTGTAAATGCAGTTAGGATTAAAGGCAAGCACTTCTCAGCCTAGTTGTTAACTCTTTTCACTACCACTAAAAAAAAAACCAAATCTTTGTTATCACAAAGGTTGGATTGATTCACGGGGTCCCAAGCATCCTTTGCACTTGCAAATTAACTAATAGGGCAAATTTGAATTTCTTTCAGGTGACCAGGCACCCTGACTGGTCACCTTTGGCTGGCTGGTCACATTTGCATTTGCATTTCTTTCAGGTCACCAGGCACCCTGTGCTTTTCACAGCACAGGAGACTGACTTGAAGCATTTTAACGAGCGAAATTAGCCGTCCAGGAGGGATGCCTTTTTCCAAAACGAAAACAAACGTTTTGGAATTCAGGGACAAGTGAGGCTGGTGAATGTGCGACCCCCTTCCCAGGACTCAGATTGAAGACCTCTGCTCTAGATGGTGCGCATGCGCTGTCTCGAAAAGAGAATTGTTGTATGTACTTTGTGAGCTTCAGCTCACCCATATTCTTGCCTTTTGCTGGCTCCCACGTTGCTCCATTATTCCTCCTCCTCATTTGTCCATGGTATGCTTGCGTCATGCCTCTTCCCGTCTTTAGCCCTCCCCTAGAGCATGGACCGAGTACTACTATTCATACACTGGAGCCATGTTAGGAAATGTTTTTCGGACAATTTTGTTTATTTATTTTTACAGCACTCTAGACAGTGCACATGCTTTTTGCAGCTTCTCACTTTTTGCTTTTATGAGCACTTAAACCGTTCCAACATGCCGGCATAACGTTGACCCTCTCATGGACCATTCACAACAGTCCGCGGTTTATCTTTCCCCGTATTCATACACGTGGTTTTTGGGCATCTTGCATTACACTTGCAATAAGCAGGACTTGCCGCACCACAGGGCTTGCCGCACAGGTTAGTTTGAGAGAACTTCTGTCAGTTAGACTCTTGATGTGAGCTACATACATATATGCTCACAGTTTGTTATTTAATCTTGTTATATATGCCGGCTGTCCCTGCCCCCTTCACTTTACCTTGTACCTCGACGTCTGCAATTCATGCTCCCAGTTCCATCTGCCGCTCCTACGTCACCACTTCCCCCACTGCTGCAGGCAATGCCACCTCCCCTATCACAGATGGCTAAAAAACATTAACAAAAACAATAGCTATCGTGTTGCCGATCTCACTTTATGCTTTTATGAGAACTTAAACCGTTCCAACACTGGGGTAATGTTGATGCTGATCCAGCGCTACTAATATAATTTCTTCTCCTGTGGACATAACATCCAGGTTGAAAACACTCTTTTTAACAACTATACCAATATGACGGTGGGGCCCATAACACCGCATATACATTCACTCACTCAAATATTCCCTGGATCCCATCCACTTTCACCTAGGAGAAAAAGTTAATGACTGCTGGAAGAGAACGGGATACCTTTTAAAGCTGATAAGATGGTTTCTCAAACATCATACATAATTAGTTTCAATCCTGTCAGTTTCTAAGACATCAAGGTATTCCGCTCTTTGGTCGATGGACCAACTAGTAGGAATCAGTTGATGGTGATTAAGACCAGCTCAATCACATTTAAACTCATTAAAACATTACACTTATTATTGAGCTAAAGAACCACAGACTCGTAGTTTTAATTGTAATAAAGTTTATCTACTTTCTTTAAACGCATGAATAAGTTTCAATTTTATTAATCAGTTTAATACGTTTAATATCATTATAAGAAATAACCTTTAAAAGAATTTATGCATACCCTTTTAGATGAGAAATAAAAGTTCGTCTCGGCAGATAAATTGCAGATCACAGCATAGAACTCCCAAAAACTGACTGTCTGTCCCGCTAAACAGGCCTCCTCGACGGACCACCTATACAGGTTTCCCGCAACGATCTCGTTCCTTCCCAGTCAGATTTAAAAGCAAAAGATTAATTATATTAAAAAGAAAATGGCCTATGGAAAATAGCAGCAGTTCTCCAGCGTCAACGTCCAGTGCTCAAAAATTATGTATGAATAGCGCTCCTCCTACCTAAGAGTAGGTCCTCTTATACCCTATTACTAGCTTACTAAACAGAAATGTTTCATTCTTTGGGGGCGAGATTCACGCTAATTGGTCCATTGGAGGGGTGGCAAGCATCACCTCATTGCCCTCCTTGCTTAAACCGGCTCCGAAAATGTTTATAACTTTTGTCCTTTCTCACGGCTTTAGGACATTACTAATCCGATTGACAGTTCCTCACATGTATCTTCTTTTGTAACTTTATTTTAAACAATTCATTGTTAATTCACAGCTGCATCTTTGGTTCTCATACATTCTCGCTGAGTCCTTTTTGGCACTCATCTGGTGACAGGTCACGCTGTCCTTGACTCGTTTCACTCTGGGCTTTACTTTCAAATCACGTGACATATTTCCGCAGCTTTCTTCCACTTGGAAGCCATTTTGCACTTGCACATTAAGCTCATCTGCCTCGGCAGCCATCTTTACAGCGCGGCCTAACAGGCCCGAACGAACAATCATGAAAACAAACACAATCATAATTAAAAATAAAGAAAATAAGCCTTTTCGTTTCCCACCCGTTATTCTACGTACCCCAATTAGGTGTTACCTAGCAAAAGCGACATGTAAAGCTATGTTTACTTACCATCCGCATTCTTTAGCCACAATACAATTTACTACATAGCACAAATCATGCAACATTACTCTAATTAGTACGCAAACCATTATGTTAATATTATTCTACCTTCACATTTGTAAGTAAGTTAGTTTTGCACATAAATTGCTGGTTACCAATGTGGTCTATAAAAGACGTGAAAATGTTGATTAGTCATCAAAACAATTAATAGTATTAATTATTAGCATTAATATTAGGGGGTTCAAAAATTTCTTATTTACCTTGCTCCATCAACTCCCCCTTTGGTGATTTTTAATATCACCACAAAAACCCATGTTACACAATTTTACAGATAGCATGTTTCTTGTTCATTTGCGTTTTGTTAGTTTTACACATCAGTATCCCTTTCATCTTGTCTTTTTGTTCTCTCATACATGCTTTCTTTTAGTTCTTCAAGTTCTATTTCACCTAATTCTCGTTCTCTTTCTTTCTTTATCTTATTTTCTCTTTTCATTTTGTTTTGTCTTTTTCTCCTTTTAATACATATAATAACAAATTTCGCAAATAACACCACTAAGATTATTACTGTTGCTGATATCAAAACTTTCCCTACAATAGAACTACCTATTTCAGTGAACCATTTTGGTATTGAGGAAAAACTCTTACTAAGTTTCTCCCAAGCATTTTCAACCTCCAGTGGAACAAGTTCTTTGTGCAAATTAGTAATATTCTTTATATACTTTTGTATATTTTCACTTTTATCTGGAATGTAAGTGCAACAATGTTGGACTTTCAGCATTCCACAGACTCCTCCCTCTTTTGCCAAAAGAATGTCAAGGGCAAGTCGATTTTGCATCACCATAGCTCTCATGGCAACCATCTCGGTATTTACCATCAAGAACCCTCCAGCAGTATTCGTTGATAAACGATCTACTACTGTGGACAATTTTCGAATTTTAAATGCATTCAAAGATATTCCCACTGCTGGTATCATTGCTCCAAAAATGTCACCCACTATTTCTGAAAAACTTTCCCTCTTTCTACGTGTGAATGTTTCACCCATTTCGGGTGTTCCTTTTTCTTCTCTATCTACATGAAAGATTTTTGGAAAGACCAGGCCTAAGTAGCACGACCCATACCAATGGTCCGGCAACCTGTAATAAGCTCTGTTTCCACAAATATAATAGATCCCTGGAAATATTGGATCTTTTCCTCCTTTGAATCCCCATCCTCCTAAAATTTTATAATTGTCTCGGCAGTCACTGGAACCCACGAAATAGTTGTCATACCTAGTTCTATTTCTACTAATGCACAACTTTCCCTGTTGGGGCCAATCTAAAGTCATAGCTGCATTTGTCTTTTTCTTATCATTACTTTCTCCTTCAAATGTCCAAAGGGGTGTTTTCATCTCTTCCTCTACTACTTTTCTTTGAAATTTGACTCTTCTGCTTTCTACCATCTCTAAAAATACCTTTTCCTCTTTCTTTAACTCACAAGTAAGGTTGTGTTTAACTACATCATCTAATGTCAAATCTTTATTTTCTAAGAAAAATTCACCAAACATCTTTGCTACTTTCACCTTGTTCAATTCAGGAATTATAGGAATTTTTGCAAAAATCTTATTTATGTCAGTGTAATAATATTCTAATCTACCTGTTTTATAAAACAAACTAGCTAAAACACTACGGGGCCGATTCCGATCTCGGCCGGTAGGGCTCCGAATCGGATTCGGCTTTACCGGATCCGATTCGGAGCCCTATTTCCCGACCGAATCGTACGTGCGTCCGGGCGAGCGAGTACGATGCGTGCGCTCGCGAAATCTCCGACCGACTCGTTCGCAGGACCCGACCGCTCCGACCGACTCGCACGGGGACGACTCGCACCGCGCAATGGAGACGTTCCCCGGCCGGGTAAGTACGATGCGCATCGCGACCGCTCCGACCGACTCGCGCAGTCCGGCTCCAAGGAGCTGTCGGAGCCGCACTTTGGGGGTCCGTGTCGGACCCCCCTGGAAGCGTAGGCACGCGAGTCGCACACAGGGGGGACCCATGGGTCCCCCTTACACGTGCATGTACGGCGCGACCCGCACCGACGCGAACACGCTGTAGGGGGCGCCCTTGTTCGCGTCGTGCCCATTGAGTCAATGGGAGCCCGTGTACGCGTCGTACGACTGGCTCCCATTGACTTCAATGGGAGTCCGACCGAATCGATTCCGATGGCATACGTGCGCATCGTACTCATTCGGTCGGACTGCTAGAGTCCGATTCGGTCGGAAATCTCTCCGGGTCCGGCTCGGTCGGAGAGATTTCCGGCCCGAATCGGAATCGGCCCCTACATGTTATTCCATACGTCTAAGGAAGGTGATGATAGGTCACACCTTCTGAAACAGACGCAGGTAATTGCATACAAACATTACAATCTCTTACATCCATTGTTTCTACATATTCAAATAATAATTTTGTGAAAACATTCTTTGAAAAATCTGTTATGGATCTATCCTTATGTAACTCTGCACTATCTATTAATGTTGCTGTATTCTGTATGTTAACTTCCTTATCCTTCTTTGTGTTGTTCTCTAATATGGACGTTTCTTCTACAGCTAATCTAATTGGAATGGTGATTGCTAAGATAAGCCATACAAACATTAATAAACCTGTACAAAAGAAACACATTCTACACCATCTACGTAAAAACTCACATCTATTCTCTGGGGCCGATTCCGATCTCGGCCGGTAGGGCTCCGAATAGGATTCGGCTTTACCGGATCCGATTCGGAGCCCTTTTTCCAGACCGAATCGTACGCGGGTCCGGCCGAGCGAGTACGATGCGGATTCGCCGACCGACTCGTCCGGGCGACCCGACCGCTCCGACCGACTCGTACCCGGATCGTACCGCTCCGACCGACTCGCTCGGACCCGATTCGCACCGCGCAATGGAGACGTTTTCCGGCCGGGTAAGTACGATGCGCACCTCGACCGCTCCGACCGACTCGCGCCCGTCCGACTCGAACTCGCTGTCGGAGCCGTACTTTGGGGGTCCGTGTCGGACCCCCTGTACGCGTACCCGTGCGAGGCGCACACAGGGGGGACCCATGGGTCCCCCTACCTGTGCGTGTACGCCGCGAGCGCTTCGCGGCGTACTCGCTGTAGAGGCGCCCTTGTCCGCCTCGCACCCATTGAGGCAATGGGAGCCCGCGTACGCGTTGTACGACCGGCTCCCATTGAGTTCAATGGGAGTCCGACCGACTCGTGTCCGGTGGCATACGAATGCATCGGACTCGTTCGGTCGGACTGCACGGGTCCGATTCGGTCGGAAATCTCTCCGGGTCCGGCTCGGTCGGAGAGATTTCCGGCCCGAATCGGAATCGACCCCTCTGTGTCTACCATCTTATTCTATTACCTAAATATATATATTTGTACAGAAAATGTGTCACCACACCTCAGAATGACGTTTCAGCCACTCTACTCTCTCACTTTGTCTCATTTGGTACTCTCTTTAGTTACTCTCAGAACTCTTTCTTGTCTTATTCAGGTTTTTAGTGTCCAGTCCGGCTTTTTCTTTTCAATCTCTTCAAACTTGTTGCACTTCACTTTCACCCATTGGTTTGTATCTTTCTTCGGGGTTATCGTGAGTGATTTCTTCTTCTTTGATATCAGTCAATGCGATATATATATTCAGGTGACTTATATTTCAAATTAGCCTTTTTTACTCTTTTCGTTTTCTGCAATTCTTTTCCACTCTGTTTTTCTTGTTCCTTTTGACTTGTTATCTCATTTACTTGTTCTGCATTATCTCTGTTTATCTTTATGATTTTATATCTCAATCTTTTGACTTCGTGGGGCCAATTATCTCCTTTTCTCGGCCTTTTCGGTTCACTTTCTTTTTCTTCTCGTTCAGCTCTCCAAGTTCTTTTTCTTGGTCCTAGTCTCTGTTTTCTCTCTCCTTCACTTTCTTCTGATTCTGTTTCAGACCTTACTTCATTTCCTCTTATTTTGAACTTTATGATTTCACCTTCTTTGTCTAGCTCTTCTTCTTCCTGTGTCTTTTCTGTTCGATCACTTGTTTCTATCCCTCCTCGAGGTTCTTCCGAATTTTCGTTGATCTCTCTGTCTGTTTCTATATTTCCCTGTTCTTTTGTTTGTTGATCTGTCCCTATTGCTCCTCGGGGTTCTTCCGATTCTTCTATCTTTCTATTTGAATCTATCCCTCCCTTGTCTAATTTGACAATTTTTGAAGGATTTTTACCATAACTTGTGCTTGGCTGATCACTGTCACTGTCTCTTGGTTCAGCTTCTTCGTTTATGATGTCAATGTTCCATTTATTCTTTAGCTTTTCATCACAATCTTATTGATCTGTATCAGATGCTGAACTGGTGTTTGATATTTCCAGATGTCGACTTACAGGTCGATCTTCAAGTTCTGGAACTTTTGTTATTTCAAATTCTTCTCCTGTTGTTAGACTTGTACCTGGGTCTTCCAGATGTCGACTTACAGGTCGAGCTTCAGGATCTGGAACCCTGTTTGTTTCGTCTTCTGCATCAGATGCTGAACTGGTATCAGATATCTCCAGATGTCGACTTACAGGTCGAGCTTCAGGATCTGGAACTCTGATAGTGTGGCTGGCATGTACCCAGTTTTTCACTCCTGCACATTTGACTGCAGTTGTTGTCACCAGGATCACTTGTCGTGGTTGGTCCCAGCGAGGAACCAAACAGTTTCTTCTTCTGTGGACTTTTATGCGGACCCAATCTCCTGGACTCAAATCATGAGCTGGTTTTCTTTCAAGAGTGGTCGCATCCGGTCCAACCTGATGAAACACAGAATGTACCACATCAGCCAATCCTTTGCAATAATCCAACACGAGATCATCAGTTATAGTCAGCAGTTTGTTGACAGGTACATGTGCTTGTCTCATTGCTCGTCCCATGATTATTTCGTGGGGACTCAGACTTGTTTTTCTATCAGGTATGCTTCTGATGGTCATTAGTACCAGTGGAAGGGCATCTGGCCATTTGAGTCCTGTGGCTTGACACATTTTCCCTAACCTATTTTTTATTGTTCCATTCACTTGTTCTACCACTCCAGAAGCCTCTGGTCTGTATGCACAGTGCAATTTCTGTTGAATACCAAGAGCTTCACATATCAGTTGAATTAGTTCGTTTTGAAAATGTGTTCCTCTATCTGTTTCAATCGTTACTGGAAAACCGTACCTTGGAATGAATTCTCTCAGCAAGAGCTTAGCTACTGTAATCCCATCATTCCTTCTGGTCGGATAGGCTTCCACCCAACGAGAAAACAAATAAACGACCACAAGAACATACCTCAGTCTATTGCTTGGGGGCATTTCTATGAAATCCAGTTGCATTCTCGTGAAAGGACCTCCCTCTCGTCCTATTGTTCCTAAACTCACTACTGTTTTCCTTCCTGGATTTATCTGTTGGCAGATAAGACATCTTTGACAAAGACTTTCAGCTATAGCTCTGAATTTTGGGTTATACCATGTTTGTCTAAAAAGTCGGATCATGGCATCCCTTCCGATATGAGCTTGCCCATGGTACATCCGTGCCATGTTAGAAATCATGCTATCAGGCATAACTGGTCTTTCATCTCTATAAACCCAAACATCATCTTCCTCCCTTTTCCTGCATCCTGCTTTTATCCAGCTATCTTTTTCCTCATCATTTGCAGCTTCTTGTAATTGTCTCACCTCATCCCATGTTTCGATAATGTTAGTAAACAGCAAAGGACATGAAACATGCTCTCTTTCTCTTCTCCTGTTCAACGAGACTACATTTTTGGCACAATACTGAGCTATTTCGTCAGCATACTTGTTGCACACAGTTATGTAGTCTTCCCCATTTTTGTGCGCAGTACACTTCACTACTGCAATCTGTTTAG
The DNA here is from genome assembly GCA_963921515.1 of Calotriton arnoldi. NCBI lineage: Eukaryota > Metazoa > Chordata > Amphibia > Caudata > Salamandridae > Calotriton > Calotriton arnoldi. The sequence continues at coordinate 421,672 of CAWUFW010001721.1, read as the reverse complement.
GCAGCTGTATCGCCTCAAGTAATTTCTTCACAAACTCACCATTTCGAATTGGAGTTCCTGCAGACGTCAAGAAACCTCTTTGGGACCAGATCTGCCCAAAATCATGGACCACTCCGAAGCCATACTGGCTATCCGTGATCACTGTGATTCGAACATTCTTTCCCAGTTTGCATGCCTGAATTAGAGCAATTAGTTCAGCCACTTGGGCGGAACGTATCCCTCTCAAACAAGATGCTTCCATTATTGCAGCTACTGTACATACAGCATACGCTGCACTCAAAACTCCTTCACTTGTCCTCAAACATAAGCCATCCACAAACATCACATAATCTGATTCTTTTAAAGGCTCATCTCTGATATCTGGCCTTGGTTTTGTACAGTATTCAAGTACGTTCAAGCAATCATGATCAACTTCATCTTTGTCTGTCACACTCCCTTCATCCGGCAATGATGTCGAAGGATTCACGCTTGTGCATCTGTCAATGGTTACATTGTCTGCACTTAAAATCACATTTTCATACCTAGTCAGCCGACTATGTGTCATGTATTGAGTTTTGGTTCTTGTCAAGAGAATTTCGACTGAATGTGGAACATATACTCTCAGTGGGTATCCCATCACAATGCCTTCACTTTGTTCCAGACTCACACAAGTAGCAGCTACTGCTTTCAGACATCCAGGCAACGCTTTTGCTACCGGGTCTAAAACAGCTGAAAAATATGCAATAGGTCTTTTCATATTTCCATGTCTTTGTACTAATACTGAAAATGCACACCCATCTCTCTCACTACAGTACAGCTCAAATTCTTTTTCATAGTCAGGCATTCCCAATGCCGGTGCTTCACACAGTCTCGATTTTAGTTCTCTGAATGCCTTCATTTCTTCATCATTCAATTCAAACGGATCTTTAACATCCTTTTTTGTCAATCGCTGTAATGGTTTCGCAATTAGTGAAAATCCACTTATCCACTGTCGACAATATCCAACCATTCCCAGGAACATTCTCACCTCTCTTTGTGTCATTGGAGCTCTCATTCCTCGGATAATTTTTATTCTCTCAGTCGTTACCTTTCGCACTCCTTTTTCAATTTTATGACCTAGGTATTGAACCTCTTGTTGACAAAACTGTAATTTTGATGGGGACACCTTATGTCCTCCTCCTGCTAAATGGTTCAGTAAAGCAATTGTGTCAGTAACACATGCTTCTCTGGTTTTTGATGCCACCAATAGGTCATCAATATACTGAACCATCACAGATTTTTCAGGCATTTTTAAATCTTCCAATGATTTCTTTAGGATCTGATTAAAGATCGAGGGACTTTCTGTATACCCCTGAGGAATTCGGCACCATGCCAAAATACGCTCTCCGAACCTGAACGCAAATAATGGCTGGCTATCTGGATGTAACGGGATAGAGAAAAATGCATGGCACAAATCAATGACAGTGTACCATTCTGCCTCATGTGGAATCTGATACAGTATTACAGTACAATTGGACAACAAGGAACGACGATTTTATTAACCTTCCGTAAATCTTGCACTATTCTATATGTTCCATTCGGCTTTTTCAGTCCCATTATAGGCGAATTACATGGACTGCTCATTATTTCTTTCAAAATTCCTTGTTCAATCATTTTATTTATTACAGGTGTTATTCCTTCAATGATTTCTGGCGTCAATTTATATTGTGGAGTATTTGGGTAATTTGTTCCTTCTTTAACAGAAATTTTAACAGGGTCTACTCCTCTCATTAACCCAATGTCTTCGCCTGTAAAATCCCATACCTCCTGTTTGACTGTTTCTTTCAACTCAATTGGAATTTTCTCTACATCGAACACAGGAAACATGTCATTCACTCCTGGCTCTAATTCTTCCATTGTCATTTTATATAATACATTTTCATCTGGTGTCTGAAATGCAATCCCATCCGGAGTACAATAGATGGTGCAATTCATTTTGCAAAGTAGATCGCGTCCAAGTAAATTTACAGGACTGCAATCACACACCACAAATCGGTGCATTTCTCTGAATGGTCCAACTTTTACTTCTACTAATTTAGTAAGTGGCGCCTTAATTTGCTGATTTGAGACACCAACGACTTGGATATATTCACCTGAGAGAGGAAGGTTTGGAATTTCCACTGATCTAACAGTAGAACGGGTAGCTCCAGTGTCCACAAGGAATGTTACACTTGCACCATTCACTTCTCCATCCACAAATGGACCTTCCTGATCTACCTCTAGAGTTACGCCAAGTACGCACTCTTCCTCCTCTCCTAGGCACCGTCATAAACTTTCATCCGATTCATTCCCATCCTGTCGTAACCAATACTGCATTATCCTAGCTGCGCGCGGCAATTGTGTTACCTGCTCTCCTCCGTAGAATCCTGTCTCTGCACTGTATCTCTGTGGATTTACACTCTTGGGAAGTGGTGGTTGTGGCACCTGACTCTGCTGAGTAACTACTTGTGGTTGCTGCAGCTGTTGGTAACTCACCTCACTCTGCACCTGTGGATTTAATGATTGATTTTCCGTATTAGCCTTTGGAGGAAATTTACACTTGTTTCTCCAATGCCCTAACTTTCCGCAGTTGTGGCATGGCCACTTCTTCTTTGCTTCTTCTATACTCATTTGGCCTTTGCCTTTACCTATATTCGGTTTGGATTTAGTTTGTCCTGTCTCATTACCCTGATTATTCAGTTGAGCTTCTTGTTTTTCTGCAACTTTCACTTGCGCCCACATTGCTTTCTCCTTTAATTTACGCTGCCTACATTCAATGTCATCACTACAATACTTGGCATACCTCAACACTTCATCCACTGTACTGTTCTGCCAGCATATCATATGCTGTTTAATCATTTCGCTTATTTCTGGTTTCAACCCATAAACAAATCTATATACAAAATGACTCATGTCCTTCTCATTCAGAGTCTCATAACCGCTATACTGTTTGAAGACCAAAAGTAGCCTCTCATAGTAGGCATGTACAGACTCCTTACTCTCCTGCATAGTTCTGTCAATTTTTACCCAATCAGTTTCTTTGGGTGGAATTTTGTTTTTCAAAAAGGTAATAACCTGATCATATTTCCTCATCACTTCTGGTCCTGGCGCTCCTGTCTTTGCGTCTCTTGGGTATTCCACAGTTGGCCAATCAATGGTAATTTTACATTCTGTCCATAAATCGGCTGGTACTACAATGTCAAATAACCCATCCAAATCTACCCATAACACCTTCGAAACTTTGACAAACCTTTCCACTTGTCTGTACCATTCTACAGGTTTTTCTCTCAATTTTGGAAAGTCATTTGTAAATGACAGTATATTTTGTCTGGACCAAGGGACATGTACATAACTACCTCCTGGGGGTTCTCTCATCGGATACTCCCTTACAACTGATTCCTTGTCTGTCACTGCAAACGCCAAAGACGCTTTATCTGTTATTCTCTCATTCCTTTTAGTCCACCTGCTTCTCCATCTGTCCACATCACCCCATTTTCTCAATAAAACAATCAGTTCTTTTATCTGTGTTAAACGTCCTAATGTGTTCAGATTTTCTATATCTTTCTCACAAAAATCTACCTTATACGGTTTCTGCAAACTCCTGACCTTTACAAATTCCAATCCTAGTTCATTCGCTGTCTCTTCCAATTTGTCATGTAGATTTCTAGCTCTCCAAGTAATGCTCTTGCACAAGAACATTATCTTGTCGTCCTGGTATGTTTTCAATTTTTCTGTACTAATAGTCCCTAAAATTAATTCTTCCATATCTATCTTTAGCCTAATTACATCTAATGGTTTCGGTTCTGTCTCTTTCTTTTGCAAGTTTCTCATCCATTCACTTAATTCGTCTGGAGTTGGACCTACAGGTGTGCTATTTATTTCTATCCAATTTCTATTCCTCTCTGGTGTTTCTGATGCAGACTCGGTTCCCATAGGAATCCTCCTTATCTCACTCTCGTTTACTGTCAGGTTAGTAGGTGGGCTCGGTCTATATGAACTGACCAAATTTCTTGCCCCTTCATTTTCTAGTTCCATTCCTTCTCTCACTCTTTGCAAATTTGAGTTCATGGGGATGACTAGGGAATGCTCATCTATTTTCTGGTTCTCAAAAACTGATATTACTGGTCCTATTGTCACTGGCACAGTCACAGCTTCCATGTTCATTGTTAACTCTCTTATTTTCTCAGTCAATTCTTTTGTAGTTTTTGCTAATTCGGCTGCATTGTCACTGTCAACTTTTTCACTTTGTGGGGTTTTTAGCTGTTCATTTGACCTATTTATCTCGTATCTTCGTTCTGGACTTTTATTCCTCCCAGTTTCCATTGGCGGTGCATTGGGTGTCACCACTGCAGAATTCTGTTGATATGGAGGTGGGTTTCTGTTTAAAATGTCTTCCAGCAACTCATCCTCTGTCTCGCTACCTCCATACCCGTTCCTTTCTGTAACTGTATGTTTCCTTTTCTCTGCACACTTCTTTCCTGTACCCTCTTCAACTGTAAAAGCTGGAAACAAACCTTCTGTCATATTAGCATATCTCCAACGCTTCATTCTGTCCTCATGATTCACTCCCCACAACCTTCCAGGAACTAAACTATGATTCTTTGCACCTCTGTACCTTTCTCGTTCATACATCTCGACTTCCCACTCACCTAACGCTTCAAACTGTGTCGGTCTTGGTTCAAACTTCGTCATTTTCTCTCTCAAATTTCGAAGTACCGCTATGCTAAACGAACCATTTTCTGGAAAAGCCAATACTCCATCATTCTGAGTATATTTTGTCCAATTTTCTAACCAAATGCAAGTATGATAACCGTATTTCAGCATCATATGCGAAGCTGGTGTTTTCGGCGGAGGAATTACCTGTCCCTCTCTAGTCACTACCTTTTTGTCTTTCTTAAAGAAGTTCTTAATTTTCGCCATCCATGACGGTTTCTCTCTACCATATTCATAATAAGCCATTCTTCACAATTTCCTTTCCTTCTGCAAGCCCGTAACTCTGCTCTGATCTCTATGTGCTATTCGGACCTATCCCAGTGCGTCTCACACCAACGCACCAATCCGAAGCCTCTACGTCACTGCTTTTCAGACCTATCTCAGCGCGTCTCACACCAACGCAACAATCAGGGCGTTTTCTGTGTTTCTACTGTACTGGCCAATCCCAGCGCGGTCTTTTGTCAACGTCAGTTCTACTCCTGACCCCTCCTTTACAAAATTTATCGGCAGTCTGTTTTCGACTATATTTGATTAGTTACGACATAAAAAACACATTTCCATTGTCTGTTTTCGCTAAACAAAAGTGATAGTTTACTCTATTTTTCAAGAATACAGTTCCGTTCGATAAGTGTAGCACTTCCCTCTACCTTACCCTTCTTTCAAGCAAGGGGTAAACCCGTTTCTCTGGGGATAAAACACATGTGGAGACTACACTGCTCCTGAGAATTAAGGCCAGAGTTTCACAAGAAAACCGGTTGCTATTTCACTCATACACGTTTTATACAGAAAATGTCCCTATCATAACACAACCTGTGTTATCACCAATTTGAAAACCAGACAATGCACTATTCCATGTGACTTCTCTTGCCACACGTGTCCACTTCCTACTTCCCGGAAGCTTCAAAATGTTCGACTTACATATAACGTAATACAACTCAACATGAAGTGTTAGACATGAAATAATCAAAAATCAATAATCACCAAAACTAATCTATAGTAACCATAACTCTGCTACCAAGAAATCTGATCCAGCGCTACTAATATAATTTCTTCTCCTGTGGACATAACATCCAGGTTGAAAACACTCTTTTTAACAACTATACCAATATGACGGTGGGGCCCATAACACCGCATATACATTCACTCACTCAAATATTCCCTGGATCCCATCCACTTTCACCTAGGAGAAAAAGTTAATGACTGCTGGAAGAGAACGGGATACCTTTTAAAGCTGATAAGATGGTTTCTCAAACATCATACATAATTAGTTTCAATCCTGTCAGTTTCTAAGACATCAAGGTATTCCGCTCTTTGGTCGATGGACCAACTAGTAGGAATCAGTTGATGGTGATTAAGACCAGCTCAATCACATTTAAACTCATTAAAACATTACACTTATTATTGAGCTAAAGAACCACAGACTCGTAGTTTTAATTGTAATAAAGTTTATCTACTTTCTTTAAACGCATGAATAAGTTTCAATTTTATTAATCAGTTTAATACGTTTAATATCATTATAAGAAATAACCTTTAAAAGAATTTATACATACCCTTTTAGATGAGAAATAAAAGTTCGTCTCGGCAGATAAATTGCAGATCACAGCATAGAACTCCCAAAAACTGACTGTCTGTCCCGCTAAACAGGCCTCCTCGACGGACCACCTATACAGGTTCCCCGCAACGATCTCGTTCCTTCCCAGTCAGATTTAAAAGCAAAAGATTAATTATATTAAAAAGAAAATGGCCTATGGAAAATAGCAGTAGTTCTCCAGCGTCAACGTCCAGTGCTCAAAAATTATGTATGAATAGCGCTCCTCCTACCTAAGAGTAGGTCCTCTTATACCCTATTACTAGCTTACTAAACAGAAATGTTTCATTCTTTGGGGGCGAGATTCACGCTAATTGGTCCATTGGAGGGGTGGCAAGCATCTCCTCATTGCCCTCCTTGCTTAAACCGGTTCCGAAAATGTTTATAACTTTTGTCCTTTCTCACGGCTTTAGGACATTACTAATCCGATTGACAGTTCCTCACATGTATCTTCTTTTGTAACTTTATTTTAAACAGTTCATTGTTAATTCACAGCTGCATCTTTGGTTCTCATACATTCTCGCGGAGTCCTTTTTGGCACTCATCTGGTGACAGGTCACGCTGTCCTTGACTCGTTTCACTCTGGGCTTTACTTTCAAATCACGTGACATATTTCCGCAGCTTTCTTCCATTTGGAAGCCATTTTGCACTTGCGCATTAAGCTCATCTGCCTCGGCAGCCATCTTTACAGCGCGGCCTAACAGGCCCGAACGAACTATCATGAAAACAAACACAATCATAATTAAAAATAAAGAAAATAAGCCTTTTCGTTTCCCACCCGTCATTCTACGTACCCCAATTAGGTGTTACCTAGCAAAAGCGACATGTAAAGCTATGTTTACTTACCATCCGCATTCTTTAGCCACAATACAATTTACTACATAGCACAAATCATGCAACATTACTCTAATTAGTACGCAAACCATTATGTTAATATTATTCTACCTTCACATTTGTAAGTAAGTTAGTTTTGCACATAAATTGCTGGTTACCAACGTTGTCTATAAAAGACGTGAAAATGTTGATTAGTCATCAAAACAATTAATAGTATTAATTATTAGCATTAATATTAGGGGGTTCAAAAATTTCTTATTTACCTTGCTCCATCAACGCTCTTACGCCGCACTGACAGCATTCCATTGTTTATTTTTCCTCATATTTATGCACAAACGGTTTTTGGCGTCTTGCGTTACGCTCGCACTAACCCGGACTTGCCACACTACGGGACATGCCGCACAGGTTAGTTTTAGAGAACGTCTGTCAGTTACATTCTTTATGTGTGCTATATATATATATACACATACATATATACACATACTCACAGTTTGTTACCTAATCTTGTTATATATGACGGCTGTCCCCGCCCCTTCACTTTACCTCCTACCTTACCGTCTGCGATTCATGCTCCCAGTTCCATCTACCCCTGCTATGTCACCACGTCCCTCGCTGCTGCAGGCGATGCCAAAATTAACAAAAACAATAGCTCTCGCGTTATCACGACCTATTGACAATGCCAATGCTTGTTATTTAACAGTCCTCACATCCATCCTTCCTCAGTTGCACTTTCGTGTTTTTGAACAGGGCACAGGCTTGTCACCACACATCACTCACGTCCATCTATCTGTTGACTCATGCTCACATTTCCCCTCTCAGACAAACACCATCAAACTGCCAACAAAGAAGCCCTTCCACATATTGTCGAGTCACACTTATTGCTTTTTGTCAATGCATGCTTTCTGTGTGTATGTACTTACCATGTGACCTGTCAATCTGTATTTCCTATACTTGTTCTTCTAATCTCCACAAAACCCGACAGTGTCTCCTTTTACTTTGTGATTACACTTTCCATGTGACCCAACCATATTCCAATTTTCCTTTTCCTTTGTGTGCAGTCACCATGTAACTTGTCAGTTTGTTTTCTTTTGAGCAATTCTGCATTCACCATGTGCTTGATCAGTTTGTCTCTCATTCCTCCTGTGCATGACTCCCCATGTGACAGGATTATCTCTGTATCATTTCTCCTGGTTCCCTACTTACCATGTGACTTGTCGATGTGTATCTAATTTTTTTGTGCATGCACTCACCATGTGTTCTGACAATCTTTGTATCCCTTTGATGTGCATCTGCACTCACTGTGTGATTTTTCGATTTCCATTCCTTTTTACTGTTGCAACTTACTCTCTTTGAATTGCCAATCTGTTGATGACTAATATATCCACGAATCAGATTACTTTCATATTTCACTATACTAATTCACCACTAATCCTTTATGGGTTCTGGTAGTAGCGTACTACTCGCCGAAAAAGCTCTTCCAACACCCCATCAGGGGTAGCAAGCGCTATTTAAATGCAAACCTTTTTCCCTCTTCTACCCCTCCACTATCCTTCTCAATCCAAATAACTGACTAACATGTCCACCACTCAAATTACTTTCATATTTCACTATACTAATTCACCACTAATCCTTTATGGGTTCCGGAGTACCGTGCTACTCGCCGAAAAAGCGCTTTGACGCCTCGTCTGGGGTAGTAAGAGCTATATAAATGTAATTACATTACAATACAATCTCCTTTGTCTCGGTCTGTTTGCACTGTTACCCATCAGTCAGATTACCTTCTTTGCCCTCTGTGTATGCTTTTTGCCTGGACACTTCCTGTCTAACCTTTTTTCTGTAGGCATTCTTTGAACCCATGGCCTCTATGTTTCTCCATCCAATTTCTGCTGCAGGGATAGCGGTCTGTCTGAAGCAAGAAGTAAAGATGGAAGTGTAGTAGAGAAAACAAGGATACAACGTCCGCCAAGCTCTCAGCCGGAGAAGGCCCCCTCTTCAGATGCCATGCACACAGCTTTGAGCTTTCTCTCCCTTCCAAAGGAGAACTCAGCAATTGGAACCTACACACGGTTGAGGAGAGGAAGTGGTGGGAGCAGAATTCACAGGAAATGATTAAACAGGAACATGACAGAATATCTGGGACTCTAGTCCCAGCCCTTTGGTGGCATCTAGTGCTGGAGTAACCGGTGATGGCCTCAGCTACGTAGGCTCGGAGTGTGACTGTGTGGGAGATAATGTCTGAGCACTGTGGACCGTCACTGAGATATCAGCAGAAGCGGTGGTACAATTAAATTCCATTGGTTTATTCTGATTGGGCCTCTGATGTGATGTCTTATGAACATCACAACCTTTGTGCAGTCTGTTGGCTCTGTACCGTGGATATAGTATCAAAGATACATGCCTTGGAATTCTGGCCAGATCAGTGCAAGGAGTATTGTAGAATGAAGTCTAGCTCTACGCCGCTGATGGGATGAACACAGAGGATATAAGGAACCGGCACTTTTAGAGAGGGCAGTTTTGCAGTGATGGAACTCTAGACGTACCTCCATAGTAAGTTGTGTGTTGCGGATATAATAAAGTCCTGGGCAAGAAATCAGATCTGCTGAAGGGTTAGCGAATGACAAACTGTTGATTGGGTTATTGGTAGAGCCAGTTCATCCATTGGTCAGATGTGTATTTTGGGAGTAAATCACTTTCTTCAAACAAGAGACTGATAGCAGTATATGCAAAAGGGACTTCACGCATAGCCCTTCACTGCAAAATATGAAAAGGATATATTACTGTGGATTGCAGTGTAAATGTAGTTCCAGCTCTGGGACAGGGAGGGCTCTTGGATTTTAGTTGAGCCAATCACTTTTTATGGTTATTCTTGTGCTGTTTTGAAATTGAAATGTCTTTGATTTCATATACCTTTTCATACACGTGTGCTTCTGCCCATGTTGTGTTTGTTTGTGTCATGTGTTAACAATGAAACCATCTTCAGAAGGCGTCATTCCACGTGTCTTTATTAAACAATTTGCTTTATTTCACTGAAAATCAAGTACCAAGGAAATTGATTTCAGCATCTATGAGTATTCTTCTCCATCAGCGTAGATGGATTATAGAGCAAAACCCTTTTGGACCAGTAAACCCTTGGATTATCAAGTCTTTGTAAGTGTGATAGTGCAACAACTTGACACCTGTCACTGCCAGACCTTTAAAATCATGGCCTAGATTTACTATTCTTCATACAATGGAGTACAGCCTAAAAATGTGCAACGATGGATAAAAAAAAAAAAAAAGAGCAGCAGCAGGCTTACAAAGAAAGGGTCATTTGGTTGATAGTGTCACCAACCGCGCTTGCGCAAAAACAGCCTATATGTGTAGCAGAAATACAAATCAATGTTGTCTAGCAGGGATCTGTATACCTTTCAGTACAAATTATGACAAACAGACTCATGCTCATGTAAGATGTGTGATTTTGCACACGTTGCACAAAGGTATACCACACAAAATTCTGCTCACCCTCTTGTTTGGCTTGGTGTAAGGATTTTAGGCACAGTTATGTCCAACCCAGACATGCCCCTTTTACATAAATTATTGGGAGGTTGGCACAGATTTACTGATGCTTTGCCGGGTTTGCAAACTGTTATGCTGGGATTTGTTTTAGTTTCCTTAAGTAACACAAATTTGCCCTATGCGCTGCTTTAGTCAAGGGGGAGTTCTATGGGTGGTACAGGGGCATTCCTATGCAACCACCCAAGGGGTTTGACGCAAATCTCTAGCTACAAACATTTGTGCACAAGTGGTTATGCCAGAATCTTATTCTTTCTTGAAGCAGGCGTAATGAAAAATCTCCTAGCTCACGTAAAGGAAAGTTTCAATTCTATTAAGGACACAGAGACGAGGATTAGGCTTGTCTGTCTTCACTTTTATTATAATTAGATTACTCCAGCAGCCATTTTAAGTTTGTAAAAGTTCATCAAAAACTACATCGCCCATGAACACTAGGGAGTGACATCAACATATTCCAACCAATGATACAACAGTCCATTATATAATATCCTGTGTCGTCCTTCTAGATTCCTCTTTCGTACTGCGACGGCTGTCAATCACCATTTTTACTGTTCTTGTTTGTTAGAATCTGCCCCTGCAACAAAGGGATACCCATTACTTACTACGGTAAAGAAATTTAAGTATCATAACACAACATGATGCAAAATTATGACAACAAGTTTATAAGTCAAAACAGATTTTCAAGTCATAAATCATTCCATAATAACATCAACTTATCTCCAATAATGGGAAAGGGAGAATTTTTTTTAAGAATTCTTAGGGCGGGCTAATCCTCGCCTCCGTGTCCTTAATAGAATTGAAACTTTCCTTTACGTTAGCTAGGAAAATTTTCATTCTATGTCAGGACCCGGAGGCGAGGATTAGGCTAGTTCAAAGCTTGCCAGAGGGGGAACTGGTCTAAAATAAAAGGTCTTGAAGGTTGAGTCATTTGACCAGTCTGCCGCATTGAGGATATCCTCAAGACGAGCTCCTAGACAGAATGCTTTTGAGGCTCCCTCTGACTGAGTGGGCTCCAAAACGGGAAGTATCAATCCCTGCTTCTTGCATGACCCACCTGAACCATCTGGCAATCGTAGGAGATGAAGCAGCTTTGTGAGGTTTGGTGAGTGCAATTAGCAATTGTTTCTCCCCATGAGGGCAGAGTTCTTCAGTCACAATTTCATAAGCCTTAATAGTGCAAACTACACATAATTTAGGATTTTCTCGTAAAGCTGGGTAAGAAACAGTTGTAGAATTAGACTTCGTTCTGCGAGAAATATGAAACAAAACCCCTTCTGGGGTAAACACTCTACCTGTTATATCCAGGGCTCGGACATCCGAAAATCTGCGACAGTATTACAGACATAGAAGCATTGCCAATTTTTCCGACAGCTGTTTTCTGGACAGATATTTATTATGAGATCAAGATTGAAATAAGGGCAGGACCTTGTTAACATTCCAGAAGGATGTGTACTTGGGTTCAGGAGGAACTGAAAGTCTAATTCCTCTTAACAGTTTCCTGACCAACGGATGTTCCCCGACTGGGTGACCATCCACAGGCAAAAGACCTGCCGAAATCGCTGATCTATAAGTATTGATCGATCGATAAGCGAAACCCTGGGAAGCCAGACTCGCTAGGAAGTTTACCGCGTGGACAACATCTGCCCCCAAGGGATCAGTTTGGTGTTGATGACACCAACATAACCATCGCGACCAGGCGGAGTTGTATCGTCTATTCGTATTATCTGCCCAGGCCTTAGCGAGCAAGGAAGAAGCTTCTGTCGAAAGGCCTGGGACTTGCCAACGTCGCCTGTAACCCTCCAGTCCTTAAGGCGAAGAGATCCGGCTAGGACCACCGGGTGAGGATTGTCTTGTGGATCCCGGAGGAGCTCCGGAAACTGGGGTAGAGGGATTGGAAAATCCCAAGAAAGTTCCATCATCACTGGAAACCAGACTTGAGATATCCAAATTGGGGTTATCACCACTACTTCTGCCTTCTGCCTGTGTACCTGTGCCGTCAACCTGGTTATCATGGCAAAGGGGGGAAATGCATAAGGTTGTTCCTTGCTCCAATCCTGTAGGAAGGCGTCCAAGGCTGTCGCCTGTGGATCTGGCCTCCAGCTGCAATACCTGTCGAGCTGGAAGTCCAGTTGGGACGCAAATAGGTCCATGGAGAAAGGACCCAACCTGTTTTGGATTTGTCGAAAGATCTGTGGGTTCAATTTCCACAGGCTGACATCTCTCCAATGGCGAGAGTGCCAGTCGGCTACCTGATTGGAGCTCCCAGGAAGATGCTCCGCTGATAAGGAGATTTGATTGGCTAGACAATACTCCCAAAGGGTTCGGGCTAGGTCCGACAGTGTCTTTGACCACGTCCCTCCTAGATGATTGACGTAGCATACTGCTGCCACATTGTCCATTTTGAGAAGTACGGAACACTTCACTTTCTGTTTGGTCCAACAGCGAATCGCGAAGGATCCCGCCATCAACTCCAAGCAGTTGATGTGTAGAGAGCATTCGATGGAGGACCATTTTCTGCCTGTGGAGAAATCCCCACAACATGTGCCCCATCCGGAACCGCTGGCGTCTGACTCGATTATGAGGTCGGGTTGAGAGCCGAAAATCACTCTGCCATTCCAGGCTTCCATGTGGCCTAGCCACCAACCCATCTCTTCTTTCGCTTCGGGCGAGAGAGGAATCACCCGTGAGTAGGACAGACCTTTCCGAAGATGTTCGATTTTCAAACGTTGCAGGGTTCTGTAATGGAGCGGACCCAGAAAAATCGCTTGGATAGAGGACGACAGAAGTCCCACTACCCTCGCCAGTTGCTGAATTGACACGTGTCCTCCGCAACTCGTGTCGAATTTTGGACAGTTTTCTCGTTGGTAGACTGAGAGTTGCTTCGGTTGCGTTCACCACAAAGCCCAAAAATTCCATCGATTGGGATGGGACCAGAGCTGACTTACTCTAGTTTGTTACGAAGCCTAAAGACTCCAGCAAATCTATTGCAGTCTGTAAATGTTTGGAAAGTCGAGCTGGGCATTGATCCATAAGCAGGATATCGTCGAGATAAATAATAAGTCTTCTCCCCCGAGCCCGTAAATGTTTGATAACCGGCTTCATTAGCTTGGTGAAACACCAAGGAGCCGAGGAGAGAATGAACGGAAGGGCGGTGAATTCGAAAACCTGGGTCTCCCAGCAGAACTGTAGGAATCGTCTGTGCGGGGGAAAAATAGGCACTGCCAAATAGGCGTCCTTCAGATCTAGGCGGACCATCCAATCAGAGATCTGGAGCAGGTCTCGCAGGAGGTGAATATCCTCCATTTTGAAATGACAATAGAGTAGCCAAGAGTTGAACTCTTTGAGATTGATGACCGTGCACTGTCCGCCGTCCCTCTTTTCCACTAGGAAAATGTTGCTGACGAAACCCTGAGGGTGGATTACTGAACGAGCTATTGCCCCTTTCTACAAAAGACTGTCCACTTCCTGGCCCACCAGCATTCTCTGTTCGGGTGTAAAGATCAAAGGAGTGGGCGGGTGGGGTTGGGACGGGGTTCCATAAAACTTGATGTGGAAACCCTCTACCGTCTGTAATACCCATGCATCTGAGGATAGCTTCCTCCAGTTCGACTAAAAAAGGGCCAACCGCCCCCCAATGGAAATTCCCATAGAATCCTGAATTCTCACCTTGAGTATTGCTGAAGTTGCCTCTTTGGCCGCCTCTGCCTCCCCGACGGGGGTAGGATTTGGTTTGATAGAAATTCCCAAATTTACCGGGATCCTGCCATTGGCCACGCCTGGAGGCACCACCTTTGGAGGCTGTTTGGAACGGGTGGCCGGACGAGCGCCCCCTACCTCGTCCGGCTGTGGCAAAAACACGGGGTTGAAGATTCTTTTAATTGAAGATTGCGCCTTGTCCAAAGAATTGAAAGTATTGACGAATTTGCCCAGTTCCTTTATAAATGGGTCCTCGAACAAATGCCCTTGGGCTATCGTCCCCGCCTCCGATGTGGAGAGCTCCCCCAGTTTGGGGTCAATCTTAATGAGGAGTGACCTACGCCTCTCCGTGGAGATCGCGTTCCCCAGAAATATTATAGACCGTTGGGCCCAGTTGGACAGTACCTCAGGGGATATGAGGGAGCCGGAGGCCTTGGCGTCCTCCGCCATCTTTGCCAGGGGGCCGGCGACATCCAGGTGCTTATCCTGGCATGAGCGCCAGAAGCGGTCAATCCCTTTTTTAGGATCGCATACAAACTTTGCGAGAAAAGTGGCCATTTAGGGATCTATCTCCGGTGTTGTGGCCACTTTCCCTTCCAGGGCGGGACGGGGACATTCTGCTTTGAGGCAACCCCTCACCTCTTTATCTAAAGGCTTCCTGAGCCGACTGGCCATGTAGGCCACCACTTTGGGAACCGGGCACCATTCTGCTGATCTAGGGTGCAGGAGGTCATCTGGATTTAATAAATCCCGTGGGCGGTTAGGTTGGTGTCCGCAGGAAGGTCTGACCCTCCCAGGGAACTGGCCGTCAGGCGCCATGGTCTAGAACCGTCCCCATCACCATCGGACGTATTGGGTGAGTCATCCCCGTCCCCTAAGTCCGTCTGCGGTGGTGAGAGCGGAACTACCCCCGAGGGGCCTGGTGTCTGGGCGTCTAAGATGGGTTGGGCATCTAGAAAGGCCTACTTAAGGCGTGCAAAAGCGTCTAAATCAACCACAGGATCGTCTGTGCGTTTACGCTTCTCCCCATTCTGGGGAGGGACGCTAGGTGGGTTAGCCGCCTGTCCCGGAGGTAGGGGGGCCAGGGGCCCATTAGAATCTTCCCTCACTTTGAGGGGTTGCTGGCATTGCGCCTGGAGTGCCTCCAGTCTTTTCTCCAGGGGGGCCACCACCTGCGTCACAGCCCTGAGGATGGATGCGTCCATGACCTCGCAAAACTGGTCATCTATAGGAAGGTAGGTAAACTCCTCTTCTTCCATATAGTCTCCAGTTTCCTCGTATTCCATGAGGATTAAATTAATTAAGGGAAAGATTCCCACGTAAACTGAGAGGTTAGAGTCTTAAAGACCAATTAAATTAGTATAAGTCTTTAAAGACAGATAAATGCAGGTACTGCCCCCTTATGTTCCTGTGGGGTAAAGTGCCTGGGGTGCCCCTTTTTTAATGAAAAAAAATACCTTACCCCGCAGGGTGTTTTCCCTTCAGGCACCGGCTTGTGTAATTTAATCACTACGCGAGTGCAGAAACAGCGGACTATTTATTCTGGCAGCTCGCATGTGACTCTTGTCAATTTCAAACTCTTTGGATGTGCGCGCTCTGCAAACCTTCCCCCGTGTTTGCCAATTGCAGCCGGAACAATGCGTCAGTGTCAAAGACAGAAACTGACGTGTTCTGGCCGCCGAGGGGTAGAGGACGCGCTGCGCGCGTAATTCAATAACGCGGGCCCCCTGCTGGTCGGAAGACCGCACTGCGTCACGAGCCTGAATAAAGATCAGCCACATAGGAGCGAAGGCTCCCGCGGCGATAATGACACAATTATACACCAATTAAGATCAGCCGCGGAGCGGGAAGCTCCCCCGGCGCTCACAATTACCAAGTAACAATACAGATATAAAGCACACTTATCTGATTGCTGCTGGAGCAGCGAAGAAAGAGGAATCTAGAAGGACGACACGGGATATTATATAATGGACTGTTGTATCATTGGTTGGAATATGTTGATGTCACTCCCTAGTGTTCATGAGAGATGTAGTTTTTGATGAACTTTTACAAACTTAAAATGACTGCTGGAGTAATCTAATTATAATAAAAGTGAAGAGAGACAAGCCTAATCCTCGCCTCCGGGTCCTGACATAGAATAAGGAAAATTGTTTCCATTTCTCCTCGTTTTTCCTACTTTGTATTGTATTGTACTGTACAGCACACATAGAAAGCAGGAGAAGTGTTAAAGGATGATTTTTTTTATGCTGGAAGGGTGCAGTGCTTAATTTGAGCTGATGGCTGCCGGTGGGGGCCACCGGCATTTATTTTTCCGGCCCGTCCCTTATTTTTCCTCATCAAACATTTCCTGAGAGCAAGAGAGGGAAAAACAAACAAAAGGGAAAGGAGACGGAGAGAAAGGCAGAAAAACTGTAACAAAGGGAGAAAGCAGGAACCTGCAAGAGTACAAAAGAGGGGCAGGGAGTGATGGGTAGTTGATTAAAGAGGCATATGGTGAATTTCAGACTACGCAGCCTTGTTATTCGGTGTGCTGTGATGTAATAGTGCTGTCCACAGGCTTCTGAACTGAGCTTTGGGCACTGGTACTCATTCTTTTGCAAATTAAGCACTTGAAGGGTGGCTGTCCAGTACAAAAGGTTTTCCTTACGGATTGCACGAACCCCTGCACTCAGTGCCTAATTTGTAAAATTAGAAGTGCCGGTGCCCAAAATTTATTCAGAAGCCCGCAGTGGGCTATATCGAAGGTAGGGGTGCCAAACACCAAGGCTGTGTACTCTTGATTCCACCTCATGCCTTTTTAACCGCTTCGCCGCGATCGGAATTCCGCCCAGGTGCTGGACATTCCGATCGCGGGCGTGGTCGTGACGAGCTCAGCTCGTCATGCGCACACGCCCACCGCGCAGCATGACGAGCTGAGCTCGTCATGAGCATTCCGATCGCGGGCGTGGTCGTGACGAGCTCAGCTCGTCATGCGCACACGCCCACCGCGCAGCATGACGAGCTGAGCTCGTCATGAGCATCGAAGGGGTTAATTTACCACTAAACACTACCTGCCTTTTTAGCTCACTTTTGCAGGCTGGTTTTCATTGCTGCTTTCTCCTTTGTCACCATGTTTCCATCTTTATCCTCCCTTCACCCTTTTGTGTTTTTCTCCCTGTTGCTCTGGATCGAAGTCTATTCAGGAAAAATAAGTGCCGGTCTCCAAAAAGGAGTGCTGGTGGGCCCCATGTGCAACCACTGGCTCAAATTAATTACTGCTTGCACTGTGGCGCAAGGGTGTGTGCATTTGTGCATGACAGCCTAAAGTGCTCCAGCACAAGGGTAGAGGAAAACAGCTCCATATATTGGTAGATATGGCACTGTTCTGCTCTCTCCCTCCACGCAACGCAGAACAGCATCTTTTGTTGCCGCTCTGAGTTACATGAATTTTTCATAAATCTGGACCCAAGTTTGACTCTGCACGGCGGTTCAACTCAAAAGAGTTCTTGCTACCAAACGAGCTGCTCAATAACAGAGTAGGCAGTCAAGCCCCAGCATTAATCAGCCACACACTGCTCGAGAAGGCATCTAATGAGTCCGCAACCACAGCAAGCCAAGCCTGCTCTAGCGCACAGTTCACACTCACTACCTGACTGGCTACTTACAAATGCAATAGGCAGTGATTTTTGATTATGTGAACCTGCCACCCCCACCCCAAGAAAGCTCTCTGTGGTCAGTTCCATTATATGGGGGTCTCGTGGCTCGCACCTGAAGACACGTAGCTGGA
The DNA here is from genome assembly GCA_963921515.1 of Calotriton arnoldi. Classification (NCBI taxonomy): domain Eukaryota; kingdom Metazoa; phylum Chordata; class Amphibia; order Caudata; family Salamandridae; genus Calotriton; species Calotriton arnoldi. Next base: position 403,526 of record CAWUFW010001721.1, on the reverse strand, counting down.
ATTTTAGAGTTGCACCACTGTTTCTAATGAAGCAGCAGTTGCTTTCTATACATTTTTCTTCATCCATTTATTCACTGCCTCCTTAATGCTGCAATTACAACAGATGGGGGTGGGGGGGTGGGGGGAGAGGGTCATTAGTTGTTGTAATCAATGCCTTCCATATTCCCTTAACACCATCTTAATAAATGGAATTTACCACTTCCATGATATCGTACATTTACATGGTCACCCCTCACACTGACTCTAATGCCTAGGTGGATGATATAAAACCAGAGGAGCTATTCAGCCTGGGGGCAGTAGGCAGCCTCTGTCGCCCGAGGCTTGGGTCAGCAAGCCTGGAAGGTAAATGATTCCCGACTCAGAAACGATTTAATGCATTGGCAAAGTGGGCTCTGGTCCAGGGCCCCAGCCTTTCAGGGGGGCCCCCTGGTAGAGCCAGCTATGTTCTGCAGAGAGTCTTGCCCGGATAACCTTTAATAAGTTTTAAACAGATTGTTGTAAATAGCGTTTTTCTATCATTTATTTTTAATGTTTGAGAGTCTATCACAGATATTTTGCAGACAAAATGTGTTTGTTTCACGCAACATCCAGATAAAAAGTTTCTTTTAGATCAATACAGGACCTCACATATGAGAATTGGGAGGGTGTGACAGAGATTATTTGCAGTAATATCAGTGAGCTGCTGCTGCTGCTGCTGCTGTGTTTCAAAATTGAACACATGCGTCACTATCCCCCTGAATATTAGAAGTACACACATTTAGAATTTGACCAAAGAGAGCATGAGAGAGCTGAAACTGCATCATAAAATCAAAGCTGTTCCGAAGAGGGGCCCCCAAAATACATTTGGCCCAGGGCTCCCAAAATCCTTAAAACGTCCCTGCCCCGATTGATCGCTGTTGATTGCAAAAGATCTTAATAAGATACAGGTTGTTTGGTCAGATCCGTATTGCAAAGGTGAACGTTCAGAGCAGTCCCCAGGTTTTGCCTAAGGTAGTTCTTTACTTCCGTCTTATCCCCTATGTGCTTCTTGCAGTGCTATCCCATACCTGAAGAGGCAAAATATTCCAGAGACTTGTATTCTTACCATGAAAGGACAAAGCCCATCAGATCCCCCAGCCAATCGCTCGTGGCCTTTGATGAAAACGACAAGGTCATGAGATACAGAGGGTCACATATTGCTCTGCTGTATATATCTACATATGGCACATTGCTGTCAGTGCACAGTCTCTAAAAATTCAGCTGGCGCCAGGTTTTCATGGAGACCCCTACTAAATGTTCTCACTTATTTGGACACTTAGCACAACCATCTCATTGGCATTCTATGAAAAGGTAACCGCCTATGGCTAAAAGAGATTAAGTTATATTAAACTTTGGAAAGCTGTGTTGTTCTTAGCCCCTCACTAGAAGTAGAACAGCAGTGTCTTTGTATGTCAGCAGCACGGATTTTAAAAAAAGTAGATAGAAAGAATTAGTTATCCAGCAGACATGTCGAGCAGGCACACTAATTCCTGAGGTGACCATCTCATTGAGAAGTAAAGGGGTGGAGTGGGACAAAAGCAGTTGGATGGTTAGGAGAGTTTGGATGTACGAGGTTATATAGGAAAATGTACTTTCACCCACAAGTGCTATCTCCATGCTGTGCTCAACGTCCATTGAAGAACAACTGAAAGCAGGACAACCTGTTGGTCCCACATCAGAAGACTTCGAAAAATAATTCATATTCTTGTTTTCTGAAATGCACTCTGTCCAGGTACAACACTGAAAGGACAGAAGAATGACGAGGAGAAAGGAAGCAGCCATTTATCCAGGCTAAACACCTGCAGATGGTCTTTAATGTGACCCTTGCACTGCAGATACCAACCTAGCTGGGGGTGCTAAACAAGCAGGGACAGCCTTGCCTCTGGGTGGCATAAAACCCTAACCTGGAACTGGCCTCTCCTTGCAAGGGTATTGATCAGAGTCATTTGTAGGAATCAAAGAAATAATAAAAAGCCCACCTTACTAAATAAACAATAAGTGAGTGGGAATCAGGGTAACACAAGACTCCAGAAGATCTCTCGTAAAAGATGGGCGAATGGGCAGGACAGAAATGTCAAGTCGTCTTTGTCTGCTTTCGCTTTATATGAATCTTGGTAAATAGGAATTTCTTCTAAAGTAATTCACGATGCATAACCTCAGCTTACCACCACTCGTAGGACCTTGGGTGATTCATGCCTCCTGAGTTTACCTTGATTGCCTGAAATGTTGGCAGTTTTTTATATTTCCTGTGTACTGCATGCAAAAGCGCTATCAGGTTATTGCTTAGTGAACAATCTGGTGAGGGCATACCACGTTCTCAAGAAAGGGAGTGGGAAGGTGCTGTTGGGCGAATTGTAACGCAATGGGAGCGTAAACAGGAAGCTGATAAGGATTTAAACACTGGACATATAAGCAATGGATTTGCAGTAATCAGATATTCATGCTGACAGAAGATTCTGTGCTTCCGGAGCCTAACATGAGTAATTCAGGAACCTGCTATCTCTTGGCTTTGCAGGTATCCCTTCAAGCAATAGTGCAACCAATTTAAGTTGTCAGTCCGGCCCATTGCCTCAGCCAGTTTATGGTCCTGCTGCATGATACAGAAAGGGGAGATAAGGCGGTAGAAAGGGTAAGGTCTGCCCAATAATGTCATCTCCCTTTCTTGAGAATTATTATGGATCTAGGAGGCTCATCCTTGTAGTACGCAGGAGACTCAAGATGGGGTCAGGTATGCAGGTGATCCGGAGACGGGAGGCACTCTGTGTGCTTGGAGTAGGAAGTAATTGTTGCGTGGGTAGAAAGGTGAGCTTAATCCCGGTGGGTCTGGACTTGTTAAATACAGGTTTCAGCATGGCCACTAGGGAGGACGGAATCCAGCATGGGACTCGAATTTGTGACATTATATCAGAGAATGTTAAGATTCACTGTTGGCAGGGGCCCTATACGACAGGTTGTGCCTGAAAGGCGAGGAAGCTGAAGATTTTGAGTGGGGCGAAATTGAAGAACAACCAGCTAAGGCATGGTTAGTGGTAAAACCCGGGGAACCTACAGATTGAAGGAAGGCCATGAGCCTCCACTGTCACGCTTAATAATTCCTGGACTCATAAGTGAGCTAAAACTAAAACTTGCAGCACTGGCTACCCACTCTTACCAGATGGGAATCGAGATACTGTTTTTTTTAAGCACACTGACACTTTCCTGAAGGGCGATTTGCATGGGTTTTTCACAAGGTGGGCTAACACTCACTTTGAAGTTTTGTTCTTTAGTCACGTGTCCTTCCTTTGCCTTAAGGACCTTGGACTACAGGCTTTTTGTTTGTCTTGTTTGTCTTGTCTATTGACTAGACGCTTACAATGTGAATGCATATCTCTGTTAATAGAAAAGGCAATACTAGACTAGTTCTTTAGTGGAGTTCATTAATTATCTGTCAAGTATACTTCAAGGTATGAACTACAAACCAGTCAAAGACAAATACTGAGACACAGAAAGATCAGCAGATATTCTACATGCCTGGTCACCTTTCTATTTCCTTCTTCGAAGCAAGTGTGTGGCCTAAAGGAGGTTCCCTGATATCTTAACTTTCTAAAGCATGAAGGAAATACTTATCTGAGGGGGCTGTCTTGCTAGGGCCTGGGATGCAGACATGTACGGCAAAGTAATCTGCAATTTAGGTCCAAAAAGAACAGCTAAGGTTGAGCAGTACTGCTGCATAATGTCTTGACGCAAAATGCAGTGAGAGTTTTGGGACCAGCCAAGATGCAGCCGAAGACCAAGGAGGGTCCCTAGGTCATGCAATAGTTAAAGAAATGGGCAGGCACGATGAGCCTGATGGTCATTTTACTGTCACATTATGTGAGCTTTAATAAATCAGGATTGCATTAGAGCACCCAAAGATGTAGGTTGTTAGCTCATGACCCTACTTGCTCCCTTTGATGCATAGTGCTCAGTTACATTATTGAGATTGTTTGCTTTCTGTATTCAGCCCTTTGTGTTTTGCCTATATGTACGTTTACAGTATTTGAAAGTGCCCTGAAGCAAATTAGCACTTTATGAAACACCTAAACAAGCACACCAACAGAAGTGGGATACTTTTTAGTGATGTTTGCCAATGTTGAATAAAGGGATTCAATAAGTCAGCATGGATGGTGGTTTCTTTCATAGATAGTCCTTCCTAAGATAAGCTTAACTAATTCCTATACAGAAAATGGAGTCAGAGAGAGGAGGCCACAAAACTGTAAGCTCTGCTTCTCCTCCAGCACCCCGATCTTCTACAAAGAGGCTGCTGCTCCTCCAGACGTGGCTTCAGCCATCCCTCCCTCCCTGTAACAAGGTAAGTAGGATAATCCTCTTCCTTATTTCTCCTTCTCCACTGCCCCCCTCTGGAGGCTGGATCACCTTCTTCCTCCCAGCATGGCGCACCATTACCTTTGACAGTTGGGTCCTTTTTGGGCTACAACATTGCAGTCCTGCAGAACCCCCTCCAATCCCCTCTCTGCCGGGGGAATCCACCCTAATGGACCAGAAGGTTACAGACTTGGTGAAGAAGGGCCTCATCATTCCAGCATCTTCCGAAGGCGGGTTTGAGTGCGAGCTCTGTCTTACTCACCTGCAAGAATGAAAAGGGCCTTTGTCCGGTATTCAACCTCTAAGCCCTAAATCACTAGATTTCAAACAACCATTTCAAGATGGAAGACATTCAACTCCTACAAAACAGTCTTTTTCCTGGGGATTAGCTGGTATGATTAGAACAAAAAAATGCCTATTTCTTAATTCCCATCTGCCGAAATCATCAGCCTTTCTTATACTTCTAATGGAAGCATCATGTGTGGCAGTTCTGCTGCCTTTCCTTCGGTTTGTCCTTCACCTCTTGGTGTTTTAAGAAGATTCCTCACATGGTTTCTCACATAAGAGCCAGGGACATGCACCTCATCCTTTACCTGGGCAACATCCTCCTAATGCACCAGGGTCCAGACACACTTTCCCAGCATCTGCACCGGAGAGTCTCCCTCCTTCACAGTCTAGGCTTTCTGGTCAAATTCCAGAAATCCTTTTGCACTCCCACTCACGTCCCAGGATTTCTAGTAGGTACAGGCTCATATTTATCATGGTTTTACATCACCATTGCGCCACGTTAGGGGGCGCAAAACCTAGAATGACATTTACCAAGCCACACAAGGCCACCTTGTGTGGCTTGCTAAAGGTGGAATAACGCAAGGCAGGTCAAGTCACTGCCCTACATTACGCTGCCCTAGGGAGGCATTCCATGGGAGGAGCGTGGGTGTTTCCATGCATCAACCCAAGAATTTTGGATCATTCCCATATTTACCATTTAAGGTAGATCTGGGAATGTGTCAAAATGCTACGCCTCCCCAGGAGAGGCACAACAAGGAGCAATATGCTTATTTCTCCTTGTTTTTTAAAAAGAGGAAAAAGCCTCAGTGGATTGTTTTTGTGCAGAAAGGTGTCCCTTCCTCACAAAAATAATCCTGCCTACAGAGGGTGCCTGCTTTGGCACTAGGCAGCAGTTTGTGCACCAGCGCAGGCAAAGAGAGGAATGCGCTGTAGAATGTTAAATACGGCGCATTCCTGCTCTCTCCCTTTTACGCAGCAAGGTGGCTTGCTTGCTTGCGTTGCGTGAATATTTGCTAAATATGCCCCACAGTCTCTTGCATGCCCAGTCTCCCAGGAAAGAAGTTTCCTCTCATAAGTTAGGAGCTAATGTCTGCCTTATAAGCTTCCTCCCTTACCTTGAAATCTCTAGCCCACCTCACCGGTTTCTTAGCAACCTCCATCCAGGAAATCCTATCAATCTTGCTGCAGTACTGAGCCCTTCAGCAGCCGAACACCGCCTGTCTCTTCAAGGCCTGCCCTACTTGGACCTCATCTCCCAGGACGACGAGTCTTGTTCAGCACTCTGTTAGTGGCTTTTGAACAAGGAGGCCTGGAATGGCAGAGCCATTTTCAGTTCTATACCAAATCTGGTAATCTATTTGGATGCAAGCAGTTGAGGGCTGGGGCGCCAGCTTGGATGCCCTAACAGAGGCTTCTTGTCTCTGGCCGAAAGAGACGTTCACATCAATGCCGTTGTAGGTACCTTTACTATAAAAAGCCTGACCAACAACAAGTCTCACAGCTGCATCCCTCTGCATGGACAGCGTGTCAGAGGTGAGGTATGTCAATAAGTTAGAGGCGCGAGGTTCAATCCCTTAATGGACCTTTTTCAAGCTGTATGGGAACATTGTATTTGCAACAGCCTTTCAGTGACTGCAGAGCACCTCCTGAGCCAATCCAGTTATCCAGTATTGGATCTTTCATAGATTCACATGCTTGAATCATTCCCCGTCGTCGAAGTGGGAGTCCCACGGTAACATAGTAAAGCAATATGTATAACTATCATAGGCTATAATGGCACTAGGCCATCAATTTAATAGCCTATCTATGTCCTATTCAAAAAGGATAAAACTTGAACCATGACCAATCAGGCGCTAGCACCCTCTAGAACACTTCCAAGAGAGGCCGAGTCCCTCTGATTTTTACCACACGTCATGTGTGAAGGGATTCTCCCTGAGCTCTGCTTGTTTTCTTCAAGTAAGATATTGAAAGCTTTTTCTACTGCTACAATGTCTGACAGAAAAGGCCTTTTCCGTCCCTGCAAGACCTGTAGGAAGAAAAGGGTACATGTGGATGACCCACATAAGGATTGCCTTCACTGCCTCTACCCCCAGCATAAGATAAACGACTGCAAGATTTGTCACACTTTCTTCTCAAAAACATTGACGGATTGGGAGGGGAGGCTCCTCTTGTGGCTTCAAAAAGCCAAAATTCAGAGAACATCTGAGGAAGATAGTGATACTTCTTCTAGGTCTCACAAGAGAGTTTGGTCCCACGAAGGGACTTCTGAGGAGAGCATGAAATCCTTGAAGACTTCCCATCATTCTAAGAACATTTAAAAAAAAAAGGAGAAGCAAAAACAATTCTCAGAGATCGCCTTATTTGCGCAATCTACGCCTTCTAACAGGGGTAGAGATTACTCCCATTCCTCCACCTCAGACCCGACAACAAGGCGTAAATCCTCTATCAGGGCCCCGTCTATGGCACCATCCCTGTCGACAACAAGATCGTCGGCGACGAACATTACAACTGTCTTGTCGCCGAGACCGTCGATGGCTAAAACGACGATAGCCTCCACAGACGCTCCCATCTCGTCAATGAAAATTGCGTCATCAACTAAGATCTCGTCGACGCCGACCCCTTTGACGATGATCCCATCGATGACTTGTCGACGACAATCCAGTCGACGATGATCCCGTCGACAAAGACCCCGTCGACGATAATCCCATCAATGATGACTCTGTCGACAACGGACCGTCTACGAGGGGCACAACATCAGCAAAGATATCAAGACAGGATACTTGCATTGCTCTAACAATTACACCATCGACGAGGATCAAAATTACAAAGATAACCAAGACCTCATTATGTCCTGAGGCTACTTCGCACAATAAAGTGTCACCTCTGCCTCCAAGCCATTTACTGGACTTTGAAGAGTCCGATGATGAAGCCTCTCACAGCCCTTCAGAGCTGCCCGCCAGGCCGAAGATGATGACTTTGATGAGGAAGGGCAGTATTATCAATACTATTATCCTCCTCCTGCTTAGAGGCATTATGAGCTCTTCAGATTCTATCCTGCTCCTCCACCTAGACAGGATGACATACAAGTGCCTACCTCCTTGGTCCAGGATGTTCAGGCTATGCTTACTGACTACAGGAAACATGTTCCGAAACCTCCCGAGGAGCAACTAGTGGCACCACCACAGCCTGTGTCTCCTATTACTCCAGCACCTATCCCTACTAGAATGACACCTGCTTCCTATATAGCAGCACCACAGAGGGATGATCCATCTATCTTCATCTGATGACAGCAGAGAGGAAGGCGAGATTCCTGAGCCTCAGCATTTACTAGATGACTGGGATGACTACGTCATACCCCACCGTCCGCACCTCCTCAAAAGCCTATCAATTCGCCTCCAGAGGACATCAGAGGCTTTCATAACCTGATGGCAAGCGAGGCAACTAGGTTCCACATCCCTATATCAGTTAAGCAGTCCGACTGTTTCCTTTATGATTTCAAGGAACAAACACAGTTTGTGCGGCCAACTCCTTGGCTATTCTGCACCGCTATGACCGACAGATGTGGTCAGATATTGGTTCCATCATTGACCGCTTCCCGGAAGACAAAAGACCTGAAGCCAAGAAGATCTTACAGGAGGGCGAGAGCACCACCTCCGAGATTATAGATTGCGCCATGGACATCGCCTCCACAAGCTTCTGTCAATTGGCAGGCGCAACCACTTTTAAGGCGCCAGGGATGGCTTAAACGACTTCTTTTAGGCCCAAAGTCCAATCTAAGATACTGGACATGGGGTATGATGGGGACACGTTTGGCAAGCACATTGATGACGCTCATCTGCCATTAAGATGGACACAGCCAAATCCATTAGCACCCTCCAGTACAGCAAGTTACCCTTTCGGGGGGCTCATGGGTGAGGTGTCTCAACCTACAGAGGTGGCTACCACCGCTCCTAGCAATACCAATCCTACTATCCCCAATACAGGTCTGCATGCCAACAGCAAACACACTTTCAGCCATCCACAGCGGGTTTCTATAAGCAAGGCCCCCACAGAAAGCCACCACCTCAGAGCCGGGACACAGGTCGCAAACAGTGACCTCATTCAGGTACCAGCTACACCACCTTCTTCTCACCCCCTAGGTGCGAATATCTCCAATTTCCTCCATCACTGGGAAACCATCACCTCAGACAGATGGATATTGGACCAAGTCACCTATGGCCATACCTTTGAGTTTACAGAAAGACCACCAAATACTCCGCCAGGGAAGCGCACCCCCCTCGTCTTCACTTATTAAGAAAGGAGGTCCTCATGATGCTGGCCAAGGGAGCAATAGAGAACGCTCCGGTTGCTCAAAAGGGAAGAGGATTCTACTCCTGTTTTTTCCTCATACAAAGAAATCAGAGGAATGGAGACACGTCCTAGATTTCAGGAAGCTAAACAAATTCCTCCGCAAGCAATCCTTTCGGATGATTACTCTCTCCGACATCCTTCACCTTCTGAACAGTGTTCAAGTCGCCACTGGGCATGATTTCTTATGCAATTAACCTAGTTCCGCAGGCACGCCTAAAGATGAGACCATGCAGGAAGAACTGCAGCTCCAATGGTTTCAATCAGAAAGGTACTTCGAGGATTTGATAACCATAACCTCAAGGATGATAGACACGCTAGCGTGGTGGTCTCACAGGTCTCAACTATCACAAGGCCTCACGTTTCTGCCATTGGTACTCAATTTCGTTGTCACCACGGATGATTCACTAGAAGGCTGGGGAGGCCACTTGCAGGACCTACAGATCCAAGGAAAGTGGTTGACTTGTCAAAAGGCTATGCACATTAACAGCCTGGAACTGAAAGCTATTTTTCTCACCCTGCTGGCCTTTCTTCCTAGGATAGCAGGATCCTCAGTGCTGGTCCGTATGGACAATATGACCAGCATGTATTATATCAACAAGCAAGGGGTACTAAATCTCTCACACTGTCTCACGAACTCCAAGAGCTTTCGAGTTGGCTCATGGCCCACAAGATATCCCTGAAGACCAAACACGAGTCTGGAGTACACCACACCCTGGCTGACACTCCCAGCGGAGCCAAAGACAGTTGCCACAAGTGGGAACTGGACCAACTACAGCTGGACACTATCTTCTCGCTGTGGGGAAACCAGCACTGGATCTCTTCGCGACAAACAGCAACACCAAATCCCAGTTCTACACAGGTCTATATCCCCTCCCAGGATCGTGGGGGAATGCCCTTTCGATGAGATTGTCCGGAATTTATGCATACACTTTTCCCACCTACCCACTAATTCCCAATGCTCTCATCAATATGAAAGCAGAACACTGTCGCCTCATTTTGATTGCTCCCAAGTGGCCCAGGCAGCACTGGTTTATGGAACTCATCCTCCTGTCAGAGATCAGTCCCATACGGCATCCAACAACGCAAATGCTCCTGACTATGAACCAGGGCCAGATATTACATCCAAAGCCAGCCTCTCTCCACTTGCACGCATGGCACCTGAGTTCTATGAGTTCAGAGACTTGAAGATCTCTCAAGAATGCAGAGACATTGGGGGTGTGGCCGACTGCCGAGGAAGATGGCCGCTTCTTAGAGCGGCTCTGTAACCCTGCCACCTCATCCCCTGAAATACAGCACAAAATCTGCCCCCCAGCTGTGACCCAACCCACTACAGGGTCTGCAAGCTTTTGGGGATGCCATATAAATCTTTGCCCGACCCCAGATTGTGCGGTATTGAATGAAGCCTGTACAGTGGGGAGGAGCCCCGACCTCGATTTTGGCTTGGCGGAGGTCGCGAGCCTGCGAGTCACTTCTGGAGGTTGGTAGCGCTTGGTGCTGCTGCCCACGAATGCGACCGCCATGCATGCAACACACTACTTGTGTCTGAGGGGAACAGAGAGTTGCCTTCCCGCCTCCCATCCCACTGGCGGCTAGAGTGGAGTACCATGCGGCACCTGACTAGCGGTGTTCTGGCCTGCAGAAGAGTCTGAGTCCGTGGCGGAGTGCGGCACATAAAGAGGGCATCCCGTGAGAGTTTCCCTCGCACCAGCGGCCGGCATCGTGACTGCAGCGGCCCTGGGTGAACGGCGTGGCAGCTGCTCGACGCCACACTAGTGACACGCAGAGGCGGCAAACAAGAACGAACTGCACCACTGAACCACACCTTGCTGATTCTTGTAGGGTGGAAATAGAGGCCTCTGTGAATGCTTTGCCACACGAGAGGAGTGCGGTGTCCCACATTGCCCCAACATACTTTGCCTGGGAATGCACTATGTGCGCTACTGCAAAGGTATGTGAGGGAGACTGCGAAAGTCTCATTGACTGTATTCTGAACTCCCCAGTGACAACTTACTGAGTGCGGGGTGTTTGGGGGGCTGACCCTCGTGTGCCCCCCTTCATTGGGCCATATGCTGCATGAACCCCACGTCCAGGAGAGGTTTCACGCTATCTGATAGACGTGGTTTTGAGGACATTGGTAAGGTAGAATACATGCGGTGAGAAACCCGACAAGCTGCTTGGGGGTGGCGGTGAGTATTCCGGTGTCCCCTTTGCCCCACACCGATTCGTGCAATTGCCTCAACAGAATGACAGGCGGAAAGAGTATGCGAGGCTCCCACCAAACTGGACAAATTTGCGCTCCCCAAGGACCGGAGGTTCAAGAGGGCTCCCAAAACCAACTACCCTCCGCGGTCACCCAACGTCTGGGGCTGCCACTCTGTTTCTCCACGATATCATGGCAGCCAGACAAGGGGTGCAAACTACATTGGAATCGCACATAGACTTAGTCGCAACAGAGGTCTCGCTGATGTGGCTGACCTGCCAAACATGGGGGCAAGAGTGAAGGAGGTGGAGGATTCAGCTGCAACTCTTCGTCAGGACACTGAGGTCCTCAAAGTATAGGTTGGCAAACTACAGGCCACTAACAAAATCCTAGAAGCTAGACTTGAAGACTACGAGGGCAGATCTAGGCATAATAATGTCCGCATTCTGGGAGTCCCTGAACAAGAAGAGCCAGCCACAGATCTATTTGTGGAGGACCTTATCTTTAAGCACCTCCAACCCCGCGGCCTCCAAGTATTTTTCAGTAGAAAGGGGCCAACAAGTGCCGGGCGGACGGCCTCATCTGGGTGCTCTACCGCAACCCATCTTCGCCCGCCTCTTCAATTTCTGTAACCGTGACGTTGTGCTTCAGACAGCCCGTAGCGCTCCGCCGGTGGCCTTTGACAATGCAACTATAACTTTTTTCCCCCCGACTACGCATTGAAAGTACAGAGGCAAAGACATAGCTTTCTGGAAGTAAAAAAGGCCTTGAGATTTCAAGGAGTGAAGTACTCTATGCTCTTTCCGGCAAGGTTGTGAATTGAATCCGAGGGTAAGGCATGGTTCTTCTCAACACCGGTGAAAGCCTGGAAGTGGCTTAAGGGATGGGGAACAGTTGGGGGCTCCAGTCCTAGGGCACGGCAGGGGAGACAGAGGAGGCGATCAGAGTTGTCTGGTGGACAGTACACAAGGAGTGACAAACAGGTGAAGGAGGTTACACTATGACAAGAGAGTTGATTGGCCAAATTGATCCCGTAGATGTAGAGGAGATATTCCTCTTTGATGGAAGTGACAAACAGCAGCGTCACAGTACTGTGGCCTGGTGATGGGATGCTCTGAATGCCCAGGTGACTGGGTGGGGGATCTGTAAGCTACACTGGTTGCCGCAAATTCCTTTTGCTCTGAAGTGGATACTGATTTAGGGGTACGAGACTTGTTCGATTCTCTAGACTGCATTATTATCCTTACTGGTATAATGGTGACAGTGTTCTTTCAATATGAGAGTAGGTTAGTAGGGAGGGCCACAGCCTCCTGAGCTCTCTATGTTGGGTTGGTGCGACAGGCGCTCTGCAGAGTTTGGGGTACGGGCAGTTCTAGGTCTGTCATGCAGGGATCTAGACATATAGAAAAGTGGCAAAGTTGGCGACTATCAACCAATGGGTCCATCAGCCCATGGACAAACCAGTCTACCGTATGGACAGTCTTGTTCTCCACCCGGGGGGATATTTGCGAGCACTCTACACAAATCCAAGGCGTCTTAGCCTGGAGGGACCAACTGCACTTACAGTCCGACTTTGGTACACAACACTTAACAAACTGGGGTGGGGAATAGGATCACCCAAGCAACACCCTTATGGGACTCCGAACTATTTGGTACGAGACCTGGCTTTGACAAATGGGACCTAATAGGACTCTACAGGGTGGAGGATCTTTGGTCTGGTATGGAGATGCCCCATTCGCGGACTTACAGAAGACTTATAACCTAGCTCAAGCGGAGACCTTCCAAAACCTACAAATCCACCATGCTCTCCAGGCAGCTATTCCCCAAGGAGAGGATCTCCCAGAGACGTCACCACTAGATAATAGATTGTTGGAGGAACACATTACCCGCAGGGCGATCTCCCTCACATATGAAAAACTCATTAACAATTCCCCTGATACATATCTGCGCCTACTGCACTGCTGGGAAGCGGACCTCGTGGACATACATGAGGACTGCCCAGAGACCTTGGCTTCGCCCAGGGAGGTGGCCATTAGTACACATTTTAGATTGGTGCAGCTTAAAATACTTCACAGGGCTTAGCGGTCTTATAATACGATGGTGAAAATGGGCAAGAGGTCAAAATCGCTGTGTCACAGACACTGCTGTCAGGAGGCTACATTTTTTCATATTGTCTGGGAATGCCCGAGGATTCAGACCTATTGGAACTCTGTGGTAACGGGCATGAATGAGGTCTGTGGCGGTGACCTGACACTCTCAGCTAAATGCTGTCTTCTCAATGTATGGGAGGCCACTGACCTGGTGCGTGTGGACCAAACCTGGGTGATTTGGGGATGATGATCGCTAAGCGCAACATAGCTCATCTATGGGGGGCTGAGTCCACGCCAATTCTCAGGGACTGGAAGAGAAACATGGACTGGTGTATGGTGGCAGAGAAGGTGGCCTATGAGAGATGGGGTTGTCCCCGGAAGTGGGAGAGGGTCTGGGGCAAATGGAATGTTTACAGGGAAAGTCCATGTGCCACCCCCACTGTTCTGTCACTAGCGTCCCCAGTTCACGAGGGGGAGGTACCGATTGGGCCCCGGTTGGGATGAGTATTGGATAGCTCAACAAGGGAATTAGCCAAAAATGTCACTGCTATGCCTATGATTATTGATCAAGTGTAAAATACTGTGGTGTTGTACTGTATAATAAACCACTTAAACCTAATAAAAAGATGTTAAAAAAGAATGCAGAGACATCATATCCAAAGCAAGAGCAGAAGGCACAAATAAAAAGTACAAGTTAAAATGGAAAAGATTCTGTTCATGGTGTCAGCAGAATGACTTACACCCTTTTGAAGATTCTCCTGAACAGATTTTGAATTATCTCCTCTTGCTTGCCAAGGCAGACCTTGTTCATGCATTTGTCAAAGTTCACCTTGTGGTTATCTCGAGGTACAGATACTCTACACAGATTATCTCTCTGTTCAACAAAAGTCACAAAGCAATTCATGAAGGGGCTATTCAGAGCTTTCCCACCTTGCGAGCTCCTCTCCCGGAATGGCAGCTCAAGCTGGTCCTGTCGCAAATAATGAAACATCCTTTTGAACCCATTCACAAGGCTGACCTAAAGTTTCTCATGTGCAAAGTTGCTCAATTACTCGCTCTCCCATCTATGAGAAGTGTTAGCGAGATACAGGCCTTCATGGCAAGAGCCTTTTCTACGTTTCACAGAAGAGTTCGTACTTCTCAGAACAAACCCAAAATTAATTCCAAAGGTTCCTTCTCAATTTCATCTCAATGAGCATATCATACTTCAAACATTTTTCTCCAATCCAGCTACACAGGCTGAAAGGGCTCTTCAGTGTCTCAAGTTTTACCTCCACCGAACCAAGCATGTTCGCAAAACGGATCAGCTACTAGTCTCTTATTGACAAGGTCGTCAACGGACTGCAGTAATGAAAGCAACACTAGCACCAAAGCAGGCAAACCCCTAAGAAGAAAGTTAAAGCGCATTCTACAAGAGAAGTATCCACTTTAGCTGCTCTGTTTGCAGGATAAGATATGCCGTGCTGCGACGTGGAAGAGCACCCGCACATTTATGCAGCACTACTGCCCAGAATTGGCACAGCGCAGTGACGCAGTTGTAGGCCAGGCGGTGTAACGCCATCTATTCCAATAAGGTGAGCATCTTAAAATAGAGGTGTTTTCAAGCTGCTATTTATATTGCTATTTGATTGTGCTATTAACATTTATTTAGCTAAAAGTTATATATCTGAATGCTTACAAACTCAATATAGGTCTATGATACATGTATATATATATATCATAGACCTATATTGACTACTATAAAGGTGTATTGCTTTGTCACCCACTATCCTCTAAGGGAACTTCAATTAGGTATATTACTTCTTGCTATTCTGATTCAAGCATGTGAGTCTATGAAAGATCCAATACTGGATAAGAAAATAAGTTACTTACCTGTAACTGCAGTTATCCAGTGATGGTATCTTTCCTAGATTCACATGCAACCCACCCTCCTCCCTTTAGAGGCTCGCCTTAGGACTAGGGATGTTATTCCCACTTCTGCTTGAAAATCTGAGGGACGCAGCCTCTCTTGGGAGTGTTCTAGAGGGTGTTAGCACCTGATTAGTCATAGTTCAAGTCAGGTCCTTTTTTAAAAAGCACATAGATAGGCTATTAAACTGATGGCCTGGTGCCATTATAGCCTATGATAGTTATACATACTGCTTTACTATGGTACCGTGGGACTCCCACTTCGACGACGGGGAATGATTTAAGCATGTGAATCTATGAAAGATACCAATACTGGATAACTGCAGTTAAAGGTAAGTAAATGATTTTCTTTTACTGCAAACTGGTGCACCAGGTACCCAAAAGGTTCTAGCAGCTGGATGCTGGACCTGGATATTGTTTGGTCTCTCCCCCTTCACCCAGGTCCCTAGGCAGTAGACCTCTTTCTCTCACACCTTAACTGCCAGCTCCTCACCTTCATGAGCTAGCACCCAGAAGCTTGGGCAACGGACACCTTCCTGCTGGATTGGTCCCAATTTTGTTCTTATGTCTTCCCTCTCTTTGTCCTTCTAGGCCTGTTCACAAGGTGCTTCCTATGTAACATGATAGTGATCTCATCCCATTGGCCCTCTCATGCCCGATTTCCCCAACTTCCAGAGCTTGTAATGGACCCTCCTCGTCTCCTTCAGTTACCTGCTCCTGGAACCAGAGGGCTAACCCAAAAACCCATCTGCTGAGCCACCTCTACTTGCTTGTGTGGAAAATCTCTGGGGATCTTAAAAATGGCGAAACCTATCTGAAGTCACTGCAGACCTGGTCGACGAGTTCTGGACTCAAGGCACTTGCCGAGCTGGAGCTTCTGCCTCAAAGGCCTGGCTTTGTTGGTGCCTGGGAAGGACCTGGATCCCCTTACTCTCATCTCCAATGAATCTGTCCAACTTCCTTTCATCTCTATTTTCCAACGGTCTTTCCCACAGGACTATTAATGTTTATCACTTGGTCACTGTAGCCCAACTACCTTTTTATAATTCGTTCTCTTTGGGTAAAATCCTTTTGGTCTGCAGTCTCATGAAGGGCATCTGCCTTAAGAGACCTACTCAAAAAATTCCGGCCCTAGAACCCCTCGCCCAATAAGCACTCAAAGACTCGTCTCCTCTCCTCTCCGTTTTTACCTGTCTTTTTATTGTATTTGATTGGGGTTTTCAGAGAGTTACCTCTGTATGCACTTTTCGTACTCACTTTGCTATCAGTTCCTCCCAGCTCCGCTTTTGTGTCTTTGTAATATGCTTCGTTTATTCTCGTTCCTTTACTCTCCATGCTTGCTCTGACTCATATCTCTCACCCTATTATTTGCTTGGACTGTTTATGATTATGTATGTCAGGCCGGCATAGAGTTTTTCTCCCCTTGTACCTCTGACCACCCTGCTGTCTGATTTATAGGTCTCCTCTTTTTCACTCATCTTTAAAGCACTCCGATACCCTCATGGGTCTTGTTCGTGCTATATAAAACTTTTAAAAATAAATAAATAAACCCAACTACTCATCTGCTCTGGATTTCTCTGTCATCCTCTCCTTCCTGACATCTAGGTTTCCCAACTCCTCTCTATCCTTATAAGATCGCTGGCTTCCTTGCTCTGCCTGAACTCCTGCAAGAGGGTCTCTGATGTTAGAGCCCTTTCTCTATCAGGCCTACATTTTTCCCAGACAGTGCAATATTTTACATCTAGGCTTGCATCAAAACAGCTTCTCGCTCTGTTCTCTACTCTTACTTTCCAGGTGGCTTCCTACCTTCAGGAACCATCTCTTGGACTGAGAGTTTTGGATCTTCAAACCAACTTCTTTCCTTCAAGTTCCCTCACAACCCAGTCTCCTGGCCCACAGTAACCAGCTGGGCCAGGCTAAGCATGATGGCTATGAACAGCAACACTTCTTTCCTTGGAGCTCACTCCATCTGTGGTGTACTGGCTCCAAAGCCTCTTTTGCTGACACCAGGCTTGAGGACATCTTTAATGTTGCAGATCAGTCTCATGCGGCCACCTTCAGGACCTTCTACCTTAGGCCGCCTGAACACGTAGCTTTCCAAGTCCTCACCAGGCTTTAAACCTGGATATTGTCTGGCTCCATGTCTTGCTATAAAATGGGTAATTTCCAGATTCAGAGAAGAGGCTATCTGAGAATTTATTAAAGATAATGAGGCGTGTATATTATCTATCCCTCCCTCGAGCTCAGATCTTTGTTCAGCCTTTAATGCATTTGGTTTCTTTTATGTAGATCTTCTGCTGCTCGCATTACTGCCTTGCTCGCTTCTGGCATGGTTTTTGCCTACTCTTACTTTTTTAGCTTCATCTTGAGCCTAGCACGTGCACTAGCCGGACTGTCTAATCTCCTTTGTCGGTGCACTGCATCGCACTCTATCTGACTCAGTTGGACTCTCTTCTTGTTCCTTCACATTCCAATTGATCCTTTGGTGTCATCACTCAATAACATTCTTGGCTTTGTCACAAAGTAAGAGAGGGTGTTGTCTTCTGCTCGGCCTCCTAAATGCTGTCAGTGACATCATTGATCTTTGTTGTGTCATCTCTCATTGCTGCTGCCTGGCAGTCAGAATTATAGAGTTATGCATAATATACATGCCTCATTGTCTTTAATTAAATCTCAGATTTCATCTTCGATGAAATGAGGAAAACATCTATTATACAGCAGATCAAGGCAATATCCAAAGCCTATTACTACACATTTTGGATTCTGCACCATAGTTTGCCATTCTTCCTCAGAACCCAAACGTGAATTTATGATAGGTGATTTAATTGTATCAAAAAATAACTTACTGCAATTGGCTATATTTTGGCCTTCTTGAATTTTCAATACTTATTTGCAAAAACTGCAAAATGCAGTGGCCTGTCTGGCCACCGAAAGAGGCTCTAGAGTGCACATCACCCCAGTCTTGACAAGACTTCATTGGCTAGTAATGTCAATATACTTCATTTAGGATCTTGTGGCTTGTGCATCGTATTTAAGGACAATTCAGGGGTAGTTCCCACATTTATGATAGATATGTTCTGCCACTATATCCCTGGTGGTACTTTGAGATTTGTCTAAGTCAACTATCTGCGTCTTCGAAAGGTTTCAGAGAACCTGTTATGGCTGCTGAGCCTTCTCTGTACAGGACGCTTAGCTGTGGAGCAAACACCTGGTAGATCTATTTGCACATGGCAACCATTGCCATTTTATGAGCAAACTGAAGACATGGCCTGTGCGGCCTTCCCCAGGCTGGATGACGCCACTGCCCTGCTCATTGCGGTACATCTGACGGACTCCCTCGCCTGCTCTGACAGGGGTGGCACCGGCCTGGCTTCTGCTGTGCGGTGGGGGCTGGGGACACCCACTAGGAGGGGTGGGGGGTCACCACCTACGGAAGCGGCCGGGCTAGGTCGCGGTGCGGTGTGTGGGTGTCGGGCCCTCCCCCGGTCGCCGCTCCCGGCCGATCTGTGGTGTGCTCCTGCGCTTGGGGCTGTGGTCCGGTGACCTACTGGCACACCACCTATTCTGGACCTCCATCCTAAATTGTCTCCCGCCCCCAGTTTGGTTCACGATGGCTAAAGACAAGCCTACTGGTGCCACGTCCAAGCAGTCCACCATGGACAAATACACTGGGTCTGCTGCCCAGTTGCCGGGCCCAGAGACAGCTGTGACGCCTATCCCTGACAATGCTGCACTCTTGGCTGCTATTACACAATCTAGAGACGCACTGGAAGCCAAGATTGACGCTGTGGGGTCCGATGTCATGCTCCTTCGCCAGGACCTCCGCAATGCGGTCCAATGAATTACCGAAACAGAAACGCGGATCTCCGCGACGGAAGACGCTGTGACCACCCTTCAAAAGAAGGTATCTAACTTGGAGTCGTTGACGCGCGGCCTGGCGGCTAGAGTGGAAGACGCGGAAGGCCGAGCTCGACGGAACAACCTCCGTTTCGTAGGCTTTCCGGAGGGCTGTGAGACCAATAATGCCGCAGCCTTTTTAACCAAATGGCTTACGGAGTGGCTCCCGGCTGACTCCCTCCCCTCTTGTTTTATCTTTGAACGGGCGCATCGAGTTCCTAGATGTTCGTGGAGCGGTGCACCACCAGGCCGCCTTTCCTGATAACAAAAGACTGACCAGTTCCTTTATAAGAAGAATTTCTTTATTTCAATGACTTTAAACAATGTAGGCTCCAGCCAACGCGTTTCGTTCAATAGAGATTGAACTTCATCAGGGCGGATTCTTGGAATGGCGCACCGCACGATACGGAAATACTGCGAGGAAACGTGGGTGGAAGTAGATATCAGTTTGTACTAGGCGATGCGTCCTATCTCGGCCTCCCTGATAAGGGCCTGGTATATGTACCTGGAGATTTTATGCGCCTGCTTGGTGCTGAAAATGCTGGCTCTGCCTCCCAGCAGCAGGAAATCCTGGGGTTTGTAGTCCTAGCCCAAACAGGAAAGTGACATGTCAGGAAAGGCGGCCTGGTGGTGCACCGCTCCACGAACATCCAGTATCTCATCTGCATTGCAGTCTGCACCCACCAGCGGCAGGTGCACCGACAGCGGCAGGTGCAGGAGTTGCATGTGCACACCTTTACTAAATCTTCATTCCAACTCTTACAAAAGGAACTTAGCGGTGAGGTGCGGCTGCTTGGGTCCGCCGTTGGTCTGGGCTTGTTTTTTTTTGGGCGCATCGAGTTCTGCAGCAGAAGCCACCCCCGGGGGCGCGTCCCAGTCCTCTGATCGCCCGCTTCCTCAACTACAGAGACCGGGATAAGATTGTCCAACAGGCTCGGCTCAAGGGAGTCCTTACATATGCCTCTCAGCCCATCATGATCTTCCCGGACTACACTAAACTGGTTCAACAGCGCCGGCAGTCATTCACCGAGGCCAAGGCCCGTCTACGTGGCCTGAAGATTCAATACTCCTTGCTATCCCTGCCCGCCTACGTGTCTCATACAAATCACAGACCTACTTCTTCGATTCACCAGAAGAGGTCTTCAACTGGACAGATGAATCAATTCAACGCAAGGTCAACGCCCCTCCTGGAGTAGACTCAGACGCCTCATCGGTGGGTTCCGGCCGAGACCTGCCCAGACTCAACGGGAAGCAACAGCGCAGTCGCGCTCGAGACGGAGATCTCAGCCCCGCAATAGCTCTCGTAGACGCGTGATGGATGGTCGGCAATCCCAGTCACCTTCATGAAAAGGAAATGTTTTCGGACTATACTTATGACATATCTCCCTTGATGGCAACTCAAATGTGGGCTACCTAGTTCTTGTACATTTGGGCGAGACTGTTGGTGCTCTAATGTACGTATCATGTTCTATTGGGATCCATTGGCTGGGAGCTGATCCTACCCCCTGTTGGGGGCGGGAAGCTCGCTATGCCGCGACAGATGCTTCATCGTTATTGGGGGGAAAGAGGGGGGGGGGGTTTGGGGTTTTGGGGAAATGTATGTTTTTTGTTAATGTCACATTGCTTTACATTTTTCTTTGGCTCTGCGCGCATTACAATACCCATTTGCTAGCCCATTGCATGACATACACCCGACATAACGGACGCTCAGGCGGTTGACCATTATTAGTTGGAATGTCCGTGGCTTACTAGGCAAGGTCAAGAGAGGGGCAGTACTCCGCCAGGCTAGGCGATACGATGCTGACATCTTGATGCTGCAGGAAACACACATGCTGGGTAATAAGATGCTCTGCCTGGCACGCTTTGGGTTCGCTCAGACTTACCACTCTGGATTCCCTAGGGGCTCTCGGGGAGTGGCGATATTAATCCATTGCAGACTGCCATTTGTCCATGAACGGACTTGGTCCGATTCTCAGGGCAGATACATAGCGGTATCTGGCACGCTCTATGGTGAACGTATCACTCTGGTTTGTGTGTACGCCCCCCCTCCTCTATCGTCGTCCTTGGTGGAACGGATGGCTTCCCTCTGGGCTGAATTTCCACAGGGTCTACTGTTGGCTGGGGGCGACTAGAACAATGTTATGTGCCCCTCCATAGACAGATGGCGCAGCACAGGGCAACAGACTGGCGCGCGCGAGTCAAAACTCCATGCGCTGACTCTGGGATTGGGATGGGTAGATACCTGGCGAAAATTGCACCCTACTGTGAATGCATACACATATTTCTCAACTACACACAATTCCTTTTCTCGCCTTGACTATATATTCATATCTGCTCTTCACACCCATAAACTTCAGACAGCGGAGATCTTGCCCAGAGGCCTGTCTGATCATTCTCCACTCGCACTGGTGGTGCGCCTAGGGCCAGATCGCTCCCCGCCCCGCTGGCGCCTCTCGACATGGCTGTTACAGGATGATCCCTATCCCCAACAGATGTCTACAGCCCTCACTGATTACTTTACACTTAATGTCGGCACGGTGGACTCCCCAGGGACCCTTTGGGAGGCCATGAAACCGACACTGCGGGGGTGGACATTGCTTTCTGCACCGCGCGGCGTAGACAGCGACGTGAGCTATTGGTCCATACTGAAGCGCAAATTCTAGACTTAGAACGCAGGAGCAGGGAAGCTGATGGCGCGGCAGCTTGCCGCCAGCTCCCCGTAGTCCAACGGCTATATGCCAGTGACCTCCTAGACGAAGCCAAACTGTATTGGCTCGCTACGCGCAGCCGCATCTATCAGTGGCGCGACAAATCTAGCGCCCTTTTGCATCGTCTGTGCCAACAGACGCTTCGACCGGTGACCCTTCCCAAAATCCGTGGACCGACGGATGAGGTGCTCATAGACCCTGCCCGCATCGCGACCAGCTTTGCCGCGTATTACACGGACCTCTAAGCCCCACGGGAGACCCTCCTAGCGGCCACCATCGACCGCTTTTTGGCCGATCTGCCCCCGCAGTCCTTGCCAGATTCAGTGCGTGACGACCTGGATGCCCCGATCACCGCAGAGGAGGTCCAAAGTGCCCTTGTTGATATGCGCTCGGGTAAAGCACCGGGCCCCAACAGCTTTCCGAGCGAGTTCTACAAGAAATACTCATCCCAACTCTCGGTGCACTATTTGGCGGATCTTCATGCTGCTGTGGAGGACGGCCGCCTCCCGGCTGACTGGCGCCACGCCGAGATAGTGGTCTTCCCTAAGCCGGGCAGGCCCCCAGAGCTGCACGCCTCATATAGACCGATTTCTCTACTCAATATCAAGGCCAAACTCCTGGGCAAAATCATTGCTAACCGCATAGTCCCGTACATCACCACATTGGTCCATCATGATCAAGCAGGCTTTATGCCCGACCGTGCCACCCGACACAATATTCGTCGCGCGCACAATGTGATTGCCTCTGTCGACCGGCTGCATGAACCTGCTGCACTCCTTCTCGCCGATATGGATAAGGCTTTTGACTCCCTTAGCTGGACCTATCTGTTCGCACTCTTGGACCACCTGAACATTGGCCCTAGACTCCTTAGATACATTCGCCTTCTGTACACCGACATCACTGCCTCGGTACGGATCGCCGACGCAATCTCGCGGCCATTCTACATCAGAAGAGGCACTAGGCAGGGATGCCCTCTTTCTCCCTACCTGTTCGCACTCGCTATGGAACAACTCGCGGCATGGGTGCGAATCGACATATGGTTTCAAGTGGTCGCGTGAGGTATCCGATCGCATATCGCTATATCCCCTCCCCGTTCTTTTTTACACGCCCGAATAGATCTAGCCCGCGCCTGCTTCGAATAATGGAAATTTTTGGCCAAAACTCTGGTCTTTATATGAATGCTCGCAAGTCCTACTTGTGGCCTCTGTGTGGGAGTGACCAACTTGGGACTTGGGTACAACAGGTGACGGTGGTCCCAGATGACTTTAAATACCTTGGGGTGTTCCTGTCCTCGGCTCAACCCGGCTCCTGGACTAAAAATCTGGCCCCTCTGTTGCCTCGGATTAAACAGCAGGTGAGCTCCTGGTCGCATTTGCCCCTGACGTTATTCAGCAGGTCGACCATTTTTAAAATGGTTTCGTTGCCCTATCTACTCTACCAACTCCAAAATCATCCCTACCCAATACCACATGCCTGGTTTCGGCAATTGAACTCGGTTCTGAGTAATTTCCTCTGGGGGGGGGGCTCCTCCGTGCGGGTCGCCTTATGAACGTACTTTCAGTCCACATACTGTGGGGGCCTCGCGACCCCGGATATTCAGTCGTATCATGCAGCGTCACATCTCCTCATTCTCAACGATTGGTGGTATGGCGATCGAGGCGACCCTGCTTATGAGCTCGAGCATTGGCTAATGGACTCTAAATCGCTACACATGATTCTGCATTCTAACATGACACTCAAATCACTGCCGCCTGCAACCCGGCGCATCTTTGTAATCTGGCGGCAGGCTTTGCGCAGGATCGGGTGGTGGGGCAGGCTTACTAAGGAGACCCCCCTCTGGTGTAATGGCCTCCTACCGCAACTACTCGAACTTTCCGGGTTTGCGGGCTGGGACGCTATCAGCATCTCAACGGTTGGGGATATTCTCCAAGGTCTGACCCTTAAATCCTTCCAACAACTACAATCTGACTTCCAAATGTCCTGATCCCAATTTTACAAATATCTTCAATTTCGCCTAGCGTTCTCTCCTTATCTTACGCGACAGGACACCATCCCCGATTTCAACCCCATTGAAGCCAAAGTGTTTATGGGTGCGATGGGTGCACACAAAATCACAGCGCTATACCGCACTTTGATCACTAATAGCTACAATACACTACACAAAACCAGGGAGGCCTGGCAGGAAGACTTGGGTCCGCTCGACGAGGATGACTGGATGGAGGCTCTCGAATCCCCGCGTGGTGCGGCCATTGCGGCGCGCCTACGATTTATACAATTCAAATACCTCCACAGGGTTTACTATACTCGCTACAGGCTTTGGTGTGCTGGTATGATTGAATCTCCCCTGTGCCTGCGCTGCGGACTGGTGGAGGGTACCTTCCTCCACACGATATGGGACTGCACCACCCTATCGCGGTTTTGGCGTGGGGTGCTGACCTGCCTCTCTGAGGTCTTGGGGTGGGATGTTCCACGGTGTCCGCGCCTAATTGTGCTCCACATTACTGATGGGATCAGAGGTAATAGGTACAAAAGACACCTGCTATTTCTGGGGCTTACCTTAGCTAAGCGCAATATTGCCATGGCTTGGAAGGCGACCTCCCCACCCTCTGTTGGGGCATGGAAGAGAGGCCTTGATTTCTCCATGGGGCTGGAACTTCCGATCTTAAAGGCACATGGATGCCCCCAGAAACATCCCAAAATATGGAAGCAATGGGCCGATTATCGGGGTATATGTCTTGAACCTCTCCCCCCGGCCTCCTGTGCCGATGACCTGCCTTGACAATCAACAGCTGGGTACGCACACCCCGATTCATTGCTCATATACTGATATGTCGCGATCGGAGTCATTATCACATATTACGTGTATGTACACTGTGACACTGTTGTTCTTGGTTTATGATATTTCTTTTTGTTTGACTCAGTCCTATGTATCTTTTATCCTTCAACAAACTTATTGTAAAATGTTGACATCTTTATCAATGCCATCCCATGTATATGATGTATTGCCCTGGCCTCTCCTGGGCTCATATTGCCTGTCAACAATAAAATTTGTTGTGGGAAAAAAAAAACTGAAGACATGGCGATTGCACATGGAAGTGACAGCCTCTGTTTTTTTTTTTTAAAACAGAATTTTATTGATTTTCTGGAAACAATACAAGCAACATCATGGACATCAGAATATTACAGTTGGGGAGGCAATATGCACTTCAATCATGACCATCAATATTCCTGTGATCCTCCCAGTGAGCTACGATGGAAGAGTCTCGCCAGGGCCCCAAGAAGCACCCTATTAAATCCCCATCAGCCCCCCATGGAAGCCCAACTCACATCTTCGTTCACTACCCTGCCTGTTGCAGTCCGAAGGGCAGAGTCAGACAAAACCCTCTAACTTCCCAGTCCGCCCCCTAACCCTTACCCACCCCAACAATACCTCCCTCCCCTCCCGCCCCCCAAGCATGCCGCTAGCCACTAATATACTCAAGGGGCCCACCAGACCCCCTGCACCACCCATCAAAATCCTTGCCTTGCTTGTCTTCACCCAGGGTAGACCGCAAACACCGGGGAGGACCTGTGCAAGACCCTCAGCTACCTCATCATGCCTCTCCCATCGCAAGCGTCAGCCACTTCAGGTAACCTGTACACCCTCCCGCTCAGCAAGGGGACCCTCCTCGCCTCCAGGGGGTGCTTAGTCAGCTCCACAAGTGCCACCCACGCCCGAGCCATATCCAATGTTTTCTCGTTCTCGTTACGCCTAGCCATACCCATCCTGTAATTCCCTTCACTCTCCGCCCACTTCACAAGTTCCCTTCGCCAGCGCACAAGAGCGGGTCCCTGCCTTGCCTTCCAATGTGTAGTAAGTTCTCGTTTTGCCAGGACTAACCCCAGATCAATGAACCTGCTGGTGACTTTGGTTTTAGCAGTATGCGGAAACTCATGTAGCAAGCAAACCCTTGGTGTCAGAGCTATCTCCCTCTCCGTCACAGTCGCCAAGGTAGTTGTCACCCCCGCCAGTAGTCCCCCAAATGCGGGCAGTCCCAAAACATGTGAAGAAACCTCGCCCCTCTAGCGCACACCGAGGGCAAGCTGCCGACGTCCCAAAATAGTCATTGATTCTACCAGGCGTTAAGTATGCCCTATGTAAGACATAGAATTGAATTAGCTGAAAGCGAGCGTTCCGAGTGCTCTTCCACGCCCTCTCTACCACCGCCCCCCAAGATTTTTCCTCAATGGGTTCCCCCAAGTCCGCCTCCCATTTGAGTCGCAACGCCTCCAGGGGCTGGCGCAAGTCCTGGGTGATTCGCCGATAGAGACAAGTTACCGCTTTAGAGGTTCCCGCTGCCAGCACTACATACTGGCAGGGGAGGAAAGTGTCCGGTTCTATTAACCCTTTCCGCCAGTGCCTCCGGACAGCCGCCGACAGGGCCGCATGAAACAGGAAGTCCCCCGGGGAAGATCATGGCGCTCCATGAGATTATTAAAAGGTAGGAGGTTGCCGTCTTCGTAGAGGTCCCCCAATGTGATAACTCCTGCCTCCTCCCAGGATTGCAGCTTACTCCAGTCACCCCCGTGCGGCAGCACCTCACACATACGCAGCGGGATCTCTGGTGCATACGGGATCCTGATGTGCATCCTCCTAGCCATGCGCGCCCAGCACCGCTGTACCACTCGCAAATCTGCCGGCACTGCTTCACCTCTCAATGGTATCCGCAGAAGGACACAAGACAATAGCCGCCAACTCGGACCCGACTCCCCAGGTCTTCCGGGTGCCTGATATGGCCCGCCACCCATTTCGTGAACCATTGGAGCTGTGCAGCATAGTAATAGGCCTCAAAGTCTGGCAACGCGAAGCCCCCCTCTGCCCTAGGTCGTTGCATGGTACTTAGGGCAACCCTCCTTCTCCCAGCCCCCACAGGAACCCTGTGATTAATGAGTTAAGCTGCGCAAAGAACTTACCCGGGATCCAGACAGGGAGCGTCCCGAAGCAATAGAGGAACCTCGGCAGCGTGACCATCTTCACTAAAGCCACCCTTCCCGCGACGGATAGTGGAAGAGTCCCCCAAAAGTCGAAACAAGTCTTAGCGCTACGCAACGCTCGTCCCACATTGCCCTCCAGCAGGTCATCATGATCGTGATAAATCCGTGTCCCCAGGTAAGTCAAACAGCGGGATTCCCATGGGACGCCTCCCGCACTCTGTCGGTCCGGCCTGTCCGCCGCGGTGGGGAACAGACATGATTTGGACCAATTCACGCGGAGCCCCGCTATTCTCCCCAAGGTCTCTAACAATTCTTTCGCTCCTTGAAGCGCATCCCCAGAGTTCGGCAGAAACAGGAGGAGATCATCCGCATACAAGGCTATATGTTGCACCTGTCCCTCCACCAGCAACCCAGGGTAAAACCTCCCCATCCTGGCATGAGCAGCCATGGGCTCCATCGCCAGGGCAAATAGCAGAGGGGACAACGGGCATCCCTGTCTCGTCCCCCGTGCAACCCCACAAGCAGCAGAGATTAAGCCCCCTGTCTTGACTCTAGCCGTGGAAGCACTGTACAGCAGCGTTGTCCACCGTATGAAACCCTCCCCAGGCCAAACTCCCGCAGCACATTGAAAAGGTAAGGCCACTCCAAGCTATCAAAGGCCTTCTCAATATCGACCGCAAAAATGCAAGCTTCTTCTGTATCATATGTATCAGACCCCAAGATATGCACAAGTCTGCGAACATTCATTGCAGTATTCCGGGTGGGAATAAACCCGGCCTGATCCTTGTGAACCAGCGCCGCCATATGGGGCATCAAACGACCCGCCAGTACCCGGCTTAAGATCTTATAATCTAGGTTTAGCATCGCAAGGGGTCTGTACGAGGAGCGGTCCCAAGCGGGTTTGTTCGGCTTGAGGAGAGGGACTATGATGGCTTCGCGCGTAGAGGCAGGGAGGACACCCTCCTGGCGTGCTCTATTGTACAGCGTCACCAGATAGGGAACCAGAACCTCAGCATAGGCCGCATAGAATTCCACTGGCAGCCCATCTGTGCCCGGCGTTTTATTCCTGGCCATGCGCTTTATAGCACAACGGACTTCACCCGCCTCGATGTCCCTACCCAGGGCTGCAACCTCCCCAGGGTCAACTTTAGGGAGGTCTGCCCCCAGCAGAAACCCCTCATCTCCAGGAAGTCCGGGGCCCACCCTGCTCCGGTACAGCTCAGTATAGTACTGCAAAAATTGTTCATTAATACCCCGCTGGGTATAGAACACCTCATCTCCCTGGCCTCTCAAGTCTAAAATTACTGTCCCTCTGCGCGCCGGGTTGGCCAGCCATGCTAGCAATGCCCCAGATTTGTCACGTTCCGCATGTGCCCTGTCTGTATTAGCCTTATAATCGAAGCAGCGCAATCGCTCGAGCTGGACCGCTAGCTCCTCTCGGGCCGCAAGCAACTCATCATGCCTGTCCGGACACTCCGGGCGCTCCTGTTCCAACCCGCGCAGTTGCTGTTCCGCCTTTGACACATCCTGCAGCAGTACTCTTCGAACTCCCACCACTTCTCCTATACAGCGCCCCCTAACCACAGATTTAAAAGCATCCCATTCCACCATTGGAGAAGATGCTGGATTGACATTATCCCTAAAATAGCCTTCAATGGCCGAGCCCAGCGCAGCCCTAAACACCGGGTCTTCCAACGTGTCTGGCCTGAGCCGCCATGTGGGAATAGCAGGACGATCTCGTAACCAATGTAAGACCACCAGCAGAGGGTTATGATCAGATGACGTTCTAGCCAAATATTCACTATGCACCATCCCCCATGTACGTCCGGAGAGCAAAGGACCGAATCCAACCTAACATGCAGATCATGCAGTGCCGAGAAGTACGAGTAGTCCCTGTCAGTCGGGTGATGCGCCCTCCATGTATCGGTTAGTCCCCACTGTTGTTGCCAAGCCCGTCGCATCGCAGCCAGCCTGTGCACCAGGGCGTCTACAAGGGGGGATGGGAGCGGTCCAACGCGACGTCCGCGATACAGTTAAAGTCACCCCCAGGAGCACAGATCCCACCAACATTGGTGCGAGCTTCCGGGAAAGATGCGCAAAAATGAGGCTTGATCAGCATTAGGGGCATATATACTCCCTAGGACAATGTCTCTACCGTCTAAGCGCCCCGTCACGACGACATATCTACCCTCAGGGTCAATCAACTGCCCAGTGCTTTGGAACGGGACTCCAGCTCTTATCCAGATAAGTGCACCCCGCGCAAACGCCGAGTATGTTGTGCAGAACACCTGCCCTCGCCATCTGCGTTGCAAAGCTAACCCCTCTTGCTTAGTTAAATGCGTCTCCTGAAGAAGCGCAATATGCACTCCTCTCCGTCTAAGATAGGCATGGATCTTATGGCGACGTGTCATAGTATGCATCCCCCTAATATTCCAGGATAAACACCTGATACCTACGGCGGTGTGACAGCCTCTGTTCACCTTTTCTTTTGTCAATTTAGCGCTGTTAAGCCACTTGGCATCCAAGCCCTTTACAAACGAATAAAATAAAAAGTAAAAATAGGCAATAAGGAAGTGTTGTATTTCAAAAACGTTTCAGAAGCACAAATATATGAATAAACGTTTGTTGGGTGATGAAACAGGCAGTCGAAAGCAGGATTCTTTTGGTGATCTAGTGGGGTGATTGATTTCATAGATATGTAGGATCTTTTCCCCAGTACGCCTTATGAAGGGAGCAGAATAATATAAATAGTTACATCCACAGGGAGACAGAGAAGCGATATCAGTCAAGACTTTACATGGTCACGGCTCATCAGATTCAGACACAATCTAGTACCTTAATTATGAAGCCTCCCAAGGTTTTTAGGGAGGTTGGAGTAAACACTGTTACAGTAATATAGTCAAATCATCACTAACGTTCTTGCCAACTCCACCCAATGGTTGTTTCTGACGAATGAGAGGATGCAGAGGATCAATGACAGCTGACGGTAGATGCCCTTGATCAATATATTGTCCTGAGACACAAAGGAAAGCTCTGCATTAGATAGAACCATCTAGTCCTCAACTACACATTTGAACTCTATGCACACTGCTCTCTCCGCAGTCTGACATATCCCTCAACCTGAGTGCCCAAGGAGGGTGAACTTAGGTGTTTGTGGCAGGCACTGCCACCAAAATCAATGGAGGGCAACAATTGTCTGGAGTGTAAGGAAGATTTGGAAAGCATCCG
This sequence comes from Calotriton arnoldi, assembly GCA_963921515.1. NCBI lineage: Eukaryota > Metazoa > Chordata > Amphibia > Caudata > Salamandridae > Calotriton > Calotriton arnoldi. The sequence continues at coordinate 373,521 of CAWUFW010001721.1, read as the reverse complement.
ACAGGTCGTGGGGAAGTATTTGACATATGAGAGCAGAATGATTCCAACACAGGTGATACGAGCTATATCTACAGACTGTAAGCGCTATTGCTGTTGATTCCATCACAAGCTTTTACAGCCCCAGAATGTGCACACAATGTACTTGGCCCTATGCAAACAGAAATTCATAGAAAGGGTGCCCAGACTCTGAAAGAACTGTGGGATCATATAAATAGCAGAAATACACTATACAAATGCTAATAGGTTAACGGCATCAGCTCTTCATTTTCCACAAACATCAGTGGCTCTGGATTTTGGACACAAACACACCACCACCTCTGTCCTCTTTAAACTTGCACACCATGGGTTCTGCCCCTTCACGCATCCTTTCAGCCCTAAGACCTCTGCACCTAAAGACATATAAATACAAACACCCTGAGGTCTGCACCTTCACACATATGTACAATGACCTCTCTCCTCTTCGCAAAGACCAATATAGAAAAGTGGTCCAGCCTCAAAAAGTGCAGAAGGTTGTACAAATGGCACAAATGCACTTTAGAAATGCTGATAACATAGCACTGTCTGCTCTTAATTCACAAAATATAAAAAAAACATCAGGGTCTCTGAAGCCTCCACACGTACACACGATCGTCTTTGTATTCTTCATACATACACACCATGGCTCCTGCTCCCATGCCCTCTGCACCTTCATACACAGAAACACCAGGTGCTCTCCCTCTTCACACATACATACCATGGACTCTGTCCCTTCACGCATGTACACCCCACAGGCTTGACCCAGTCCACATGTTTAAAACATGGAATCTCTGCCTTCTCCACACATTGATACTGTTTATTATCATTACACATTATGGGCTCTGCCCATTAACATACATACATCCTGTGCTCTGCCCACACACCACATAGGTCAAGGATTTGCCTGCTTCTCACTTGCACAAAGTGGGTTCTACCTCTCATGGACAAACAACATGAACTCTGCCCTTCACACATATGCAACATGGGCTCTGCATCCTCCACACAGATATTACTGGCTCTGCCCACTCTTCACATAAAAATCAATAGGCTGGTACCCTCCATATGCATGCCAATGACTCTGCCCTCTTCACACAAGCACACCATGAGTACCGTTTCCACACATAAACCAATGGCTTTGCCCTGCCAAACATACACCTCATGTACTCTTCTTCTTCCTCCATTCATATGTGCCATGGGCTATGGCCCTTTATGCCATCTGCTATACCCCCTGCATAGATATACAACTGTAGCAGTGGCCTTTCACAAATAACCTATACGCCATGCCCCTTCCACCCATGCACACCATGAGATTTGTCCCTTGGCTCCTGAACACCATGTATTTCATTCCTCATCCTCCCTACCCACCATCGGCTCCTTTACATGATGCTTTCGATAAATAGTCATCATAGGTGAAGTCAATTTTCTTTAACTTGTCTCTGCAAACAAATTAGAGTTCTTTTCTTTGTTCTTAAGTGGGAAATGTTGGGGCTCAACTACCAAATCATTTCACCATATCCAGCAATTCAGTTCCACAGACGGAAGGCAGAGTCAGGAGTGTACAAATCAGTAAATGTTTGTATTTGGTCCATCGCCTGTTTTTTGTCATCAACCCACTCTGCTCCCACCCTTTTCCTTTGAAGTGCAGATGGATCTTCCTGCTTCATGTACGGAAACTCCAGCTCTAGATCTCTTTGCAGAAAGTTCCTGGAACAATATGTAAAGAACATAGTTAATATGTACAAAACCAATAAGCTTCTAATCAACAGCCTGCATTGTTTAATCTCCATCATGCAGATGACCCAGCCCCTGGTGGGTAACAGAACACCAGAAGGCCTTACCTGAACATAAAGTTTAACATTTCCCGGGCTGATCCCATTTGCACATTAATTATTCATCTTGATTCTCCTAATGGATCCATTCTCATTCTAGTTCATCCCCCTCACATGCATCCACGGCTATGAATTAACACTACATCTAGCCACAGATGTGTGATGCCAGTGGTACAATAGACACCCCTCATCCTAAAGTCACCCACCCTTAATGCCTGCCTTGATAATCGACCCTATCTTATCATGTCCCTAATTGGGATTTCATTGAGTGTACAACAAGGGGTTGCCACCGTCCAAATTGTTGTTACTAAGCAATGTTAGAGGAAAAGTAGTGCCAACAAACTGGCCCTGATTGATGAAAAGGTTGATAGATGCTCTGCTACACTGTGGGCAGTCCAGGGGAGGACAATGTGTGAGCCATTTACAAAGAAGCATACCATGTTTATATTATATCTAGTTGTAGAAAAGTCAGAAGTGTGTTCCAAAACCACTCAAAAGCCAGACCATTTCTCCTAGATAAATAACTGGTAAAGGTCATCTGAATTTATCTTTAGTAATCCAGGATTATGGTGCCACAGTCTGAGCCATGGATAGACAGACATCTACTGACTCAAAGAAGGCGATGTTCTATCTAGTTCCAGGTTAGGATTGGACATTAGTTGCAGTTTGTTATTTTTTCTGTGTTCTATGCTTAACTGTCATTACACATACTTCCAAGTGGTGTTATGTACGTCCATTATGGCCCCATTCCTATGTTTGGTATAGCCTAAAAAGGGAATGTTTATTTTTTGTTTTTAAATAGTATAGACCTCACCCACAGGGGCTTTGGAGAAATTAATAATCCCTTTACGAGACAAGGAAAGGATGATAATCATGGCTTTGTTTCTGTAATGTCCCACTGCCCAACAATATATACTTGCCCCCCTCAACCGATACACTCCTTATTAAAGTCAATAGGTAGTATAAAGGCACCAGCACACTGTCCCACTCTGCACCACACCTGAACTGTGAGCAGTGTATAAGTGAAAGGTGGAATGACTAATTGAAGCCACTGCTCTGCCTTTCGCTGCTTTCACTGCAGGTGGAGACCAGGAATCTTTTGGAACCCCTCCTATTGGAGCCCCATAGCTCCCTTACAAGCGACACCCTCCAGTGGCACACTGAGTCTGTGCCACCTCATAAGTGCCTTTGAGCACACACCTGTAATAAGACAAGTACAATGGCAAAGGTTTCCTCATTTGCATGCGGCCAAGCCTACATGAAATTCAGGCCATGACGCCTTTGGGATCACACTGGCGCAAATGTTGATTCAGGCCAATCCATATTAAAGAAAGAGCTGCACAAGCATCTGCGGCTCCTTCTGTAACATCAAAATGACCCTAGCGTGCAAAAAGTGGACATAAACTCCTGTTGCACTTCCAGGGTACTATCTATAATACTTTCCAATGCCAGCAACTGCTCTTAACCAAACACTTTGATTCATATTGCTGCTACAAAAGCAAAGCAGCTCAAATTCCAAAGTATTCTTAGTCCAAGACATGACAGTACATCCAGTTGCTTAACAAGTTACCCTGGCTATGCTGCCAATAAGGTTTTCTTCACTCATTCTCAATCATTACTCTTAGCCACAATCAAGCCATTACCTTCACTACAACCTTTTGATTCTCAGCACTGGCCAAGCCAGACAGCTCAGCCCCATCTGTTCTACACCTCGTCTTAATTATGTAGTGTAGGAGGGGAGGCTGGCTTAGTATATGGTGCACACTTATTTAAGTGATGCACCTTGCACTAATCCAGACAATGCTTATGGTGATTTTAGTGGTCTTTAATAACATTTGAAAGCTCTCCAAGTGGTAGCTGCGGAGAGCAGCCTTCCGGCTTATCTTGAAGGAGTGTAAAGCAGCTAGTTTTACTAACTTTAATCAGTGGTGTAGGTTAAATGAAAAAAAAACACACAGTGTTTATGAAAATAGAGCTTATTTATTACACACACTATCACTAACAAATTGGTATATCTCCTACCCGGAGATATCAACACAATACACAAGAATACTTTGCAAACAATCAGGTAAGTAGCACAAAATATAGTGGTCTCCAGGGGAAGAGCAAACCATTTACTAATAAAGTAGAATGCGAACTGCAAAGGAGAATGGGACTTGGACCAGAAGACCCAGAGGAGCCGGGACACAAGGAACCACCCAAGGTAAGTACCCAGGAACCCCACGGAGGCTGTGTGCAGAGTGGAAACACAGCCGCGTGTCCAATGGAAGTCAATGAAGAAGTTTGTGTTGCAGTTTTAAAGAATAAGTACCCTTCCCGGAGGACCCTGAAGAGTCCCCTTGGAAGACAGAAGGTTGGAGAGCCACCCCACCCGTGGATGCCCCAGGAAACAGGTTACCTGCACCAGGGAAGCCGGGTGCATAGGGGTGAAGTGATGTCAGGACCTGCCGTAGACAACAATGGGAGACTTAGAAGAAGATGCCTCTGGAGAAGACTGCGAAGGAGTCTGGTGGAATCCAAGGGTGGATTCTGAAAGTGAAGAACCTGCAAGCAGAGGGGACAGAGTGTATGCCACTCAGAGGTGACCAGGAGGCACGGAAGCACAATGCCCACCGATGTCCTGAAGAGAAGACGGTGACCTTGTCGCTGCAGCTGTGAGAACCAGGCCATGCTGAGGAAGACCAGGAGCTGTTCACGAGCTGTCCCACGTCAGATGCCGGTGTCTAGATGGTAAGTGTTTGGCGGGAGCACCAACAAGCTTTGGTAGTCGCAACTGGTGTGGAAGACGAAAAGGAACAAACGTTGGCACCAGCAAGGTACAAGGGACTCACCAAGAACTGGAGAGTCAGAGCAGGCCCCGAGCAAGCAGAGGAGCTCATTGAAGCAAAAGAAGACCCTCAGGAGGACCCACAGGCCAAAGGCACAGGAGTCGCAAGAGGATCTCAGGCAGCTCACCAAAGATGGAGGCCCACACTGCAGAGGATACAGTGAGGACGCTGATCTTCGGAAGATGAGGTGCTGGAGGATGGAACTTCTTGTAGCCCGAAATCTCTGGAGTGCAGAGCCAACAAGCCTTGGCAACGGCAAGTCGACGCGGTGCACAGGGGTTCGGTCCCAGTGGTTCTGACGAGGGATACTGCCCTCAAAATCGCAGAGAGGACAGGTCAGGCCTCGAGGGAGTTGCAGAACCACCACCTGTATTGCTGGGCCTCGGGAAGTCCATAGGACGACAGGAGCAGCAGACCGGTCAGCTTCGTTGCGGTGCCTGCAGATGCAGGGGAGTAACTCCTTCATTCCAAGGGAGATTTCTTCGGGTGTCCTTGATGCCCACAGGCCTGTTGAAGAACCTGGATGAAGCACAAACATAGACGATGCAGAAGACTTGAAGAACAGCGAGACCAGGAGCAGCAGGAGTCTTCCTTGGTGCAGTCTCGGTTCCAGTTGGAGTCCAACGAAGTCCAAGTGTCCAGACGATTGAAGAGTCACGTAGTTTTAGGATTGAGTCTTGTCGCACGATGAATGTGAGGAATCACCCACAGGGGAGCCCTTAAGTACCCTAAGGAAAGAGTTGGAACGACTCGGCGGTCCCTCCCAGAGGAGGGGCTGGACAGAGGGGAGGATACTCCCATGTCCTTTGTCCTGTTTCACCCCAGAGCGGGAACCAAGGGTTCCTGAACTGATTCAAACTGGAGAATGCAAGCAGGGCACCAAATGTGCTCTTCATAGCAGTCTTTTGGCGCTGGCAAGCGCCCCCACCCCAGCCCAATACACTAAGTCCTGTCTGGGAGGTGGTCACACTTCGCTGTGACAGGAAAGCTATCTTTCTACCTTCCCACGCTCGAGCTTGGCTCAGCAGCAGGAGGGCAGAATAGTGTCTGTGGTCGGCAGCAGCACTAGCTTGCTTGCAGACCCTGAAAGGCTGTTACTGGGAGTACAGGGGGGTCGACTAAGGAGCACCCCAGTACATGGGATCCTACTTCCAACACTGGAATCGGAGATAGGGTATGATTCCAACATGTTTGATACCAAATATGACTGGGTTCGGTGTAGCCACTATATAGTTAGATATCTCGTAATGCCCACTATATGTCTAAAAATGGCTGACCACACTTACAAAGCCTGGAGAATAGACTCCGGGGTTTGTAGGGGTGTCGTGCTCATGCAGGGGCATCCTCACACTTCTAACCAAGCACCCTGCCCTCAGGACTGAAGAGCCTACCATAGGGGTGACTTATAGGTTTTAAGTGCAGTGACCTCAGATATAAGGAAACTTATATCTGTCATGAGAGGTGCAAGCACCAATTCACACAGGCTGCAATGGTAGGGCGGTAGTCACAGTTTAAGTGGGCTCCCATGGGTGGCATAATACATGCTGCAGCCCATGGGAGACAGCTGGTGTACCTATGCCCTGGGTATCTTAGTACCATATACTAGGGATTTATAAGGGTACACCAGTAGCCAATTGTGGAGGTACCAAAGTATTTACCATAACCAATTTAGGGGAGAAAGCACAGTTGCTGGGGTCCTGATTAGCAGGATCCCAGCAGACTAGATCAAACACACACTGAAACCAGGCAAAACGTGGGGGTAACCATGCTAGAAGGATCCTACCTTCCTACATGCAGTGCCTCTGATTTTATATTCGAACCCTTTCATGCGGACATATCCAAGGTCCACCCATTCCTAACTGATCAGTCAGTAGCCATGGCCATGTCACTGTTTCCAACCCCTTCAACATTTACCGTGCCCATGCCACTGAATTTGATTCCAACCTTTTGCAAACTATTTATCTTTAACACTGGTTAGTAATTCAACGAACCACTACTAATCCAACATTGGATCTTTTATATATTCACATGCTTGAATCATTCCCCATCGTCAGGCTGGGAATCCCCTGTACATTAAAATAGCAGTATACAATGTAACATATATAACAAACAGTATATAGTGTAAAATGGCCATAGGCCTGAAACAACATAGTATGTTTAGTAACTCATCCACCTCACTTGAAAGAACCCAAACTTCAGCCAATGAGGCGGGAGCGTAAGCACTCCTACCCCTTCTAGAGGCCACCATAGCTCAGATTTCTACAGCGCGTCCTGTGTGAGGGAGTCCCCTATCAAACCTATGCTCTAACCTTTCAGTGAACCTGAAATTGTTTCCAGGCCCATCTTCAGCACTACAGCATTCTTAGGGAAGACTGTTTCAATTTCTGGACCAGGGAGCAAATACTGGGATGTACAATGAGGGGGTGGGTTAGGGCGGGTGTGTTAATGCTTCACAGGTGCGGGGAGTACCGGCTCCGGTGCATGGGAGCACGCTGTGGTGTCTCGGTGGTATTAACAGCAGCCGATGCACTGAGTTTGGGGGCTCTCATAAGGAAAGTGGGTCTCGCCCCTGGTGGGGGGGGGGGTTCACACAGCGAGGCGCGCCGTGTGGGCCTTGTGACTGTGAGGGTGTAGCATCATTATCAATTGTTTGCCGGAAACGCATGAGCAGCATGGCCCATTCGGGGGAGTTGGGGCTCTGGCGCACCCGGCGCGCTTCCTCGTTTCGGAGCGTGTCTTCCTCTGCAGCGCCCCATTTGTGCACTGCTCCTATCCAGGCCGCCAGAGGAGGGCCTGCAGGCACGCGCCAATGTAGTATGATACCTCACTTGGCTAAAAGGAGGGCCACGGCTGCGGAGCGTATCTGGATCTTGTGTTGCTTCCTACGTTTGAATACGCCTAGCGAACAGGCTTCCCAGGAACAGATGTCCGGGAGTCCTGTAACCACTCGCAGTGTAGCATGAATAGTGTGCCAGTAATGCTGCACAGTTGGGCAAGCCCAGAACGTGTAAAAACACTGCATTAGGGACGTGACAGCGCGGGCAAGAGACTTGTGACTCCGGGAAGTGGTAGTGGAGCTGTGCCGACGTCAGATAGGCCTGGAGTAGGATGAAGAACTGTATATTTTTGAAGCGGAAGTTCCGGGAAACCATCTTTGGGAATTCTAGAGCTAGCTCCCATTCTTTATCATGGAGTGGCCTCCCCGTATTCCTCCTCCCATTTTTGGCATAGCGGGACGTACGTCAATTCTCGGATGGCCTTACATAGCCAGGTGATTAGGTGCCGGCCGGGGCCCATAGTTCACACAGCGTGAATCACTGGGTTGGTCGCTGGCCCGCCTCCAGGTAGGTCCTAGAGGTGCTGGCAAGCGTGTATGAGCTGCCAATGAAAGAGAAACTGCTCTCGAGGGGGTCCACTCTCCTCGGCTAGCTGGTCAAAGGGGAGAAGTGGGCCCTCAGAAAAAAAGAGCCTTCACCTCAAGGAGCGAGTGGTTGGTCCAGGTTTGTAATTCTCGGGCAGTGTAGTATCCCCTGCCATGGGGCAGGCCAACCAACGGCAGCAATGGGGTATAGAGCGGGGTCCCCCAGGAAAGGAGGGGCCCTTGCTACAGTCACTTGTATGGAGTGGGTCGAGACGGGCTGGGCTCCTGGCAAAAGCAGACGGCAAATTGCCGGCAAAGGCCCAGACTCTGAGCAAGCCTCCTCGAGATAACGCCCCACTGTCCAGCGCCGCCAAAATATATGCCTGGAATGAAGGGGCCCCAAGACCATCCTGGTCTACCGGCACCTGCAGCTTGGCTAGGGCGACTCGCCGGCGTCCATTCCCCCATATAAGAGAGCAAAGCAAGGTGTCCAGTTCTCTGAAGAAGGAGTGGGGAGGGATAACCAGTAGGTTTGCGAAATAGTATAGAAGGCGGGGCAAGATGATCTTCTCCAGGGCGATTTTTCCTATAGGAGCTAGAGGAAGAGTCCTCCAAAAAACAGCCTGGGAGGGTATATCCGCCAATGCCCTGCGGTGGTTGCCCTCGTACAGGTCACAGGGGGCATGATACAGAAGCCCAGGTAGTGAGGCGCCTGTGCGAGCCAGGCGAGGTGAGAGTCGCCAATGCACACCTCCCGTGGGGGAGGTCGAGGCTGAGAGGGTAAACGGCAGACTTCGTTCAGTTGACCCGCAGTCCAGCCACAGCAGCAAAGTCCGACAGCGTGGCCCAAAGAGGTTTGAGATCGGCCAAGAAGTCCCGTATGTAGAGGAGCAGGTCATCTGCGTAAAGGGACACGCTGTAGGTCTTGCCCACTAGACTGATACCCTAGCCCCCCTCCCCCTTCGGAGGCGCACAGATAAGGGCTCCATGGCCAGGGCAAATAGTAGGGGGGAGAGCGGACATCCCTGGCGCGTTCCTAGAGTCACTGGGAAGGGAGCCCAGATGTAGCGGACCAAACTAATCCAGGGGGTGGGGTTCGAGTACAATAGCTTTGTGTAGGCTAGAAATTTGGGTCCCACTCCCATGCGGCGGAACACGGTGAATAGATAAGGCCAGGACAGGGTGTTGAACTCCCTTTCCAAGTCAAGGACAAGGCAGGCGGCACGGGGAAAAGACCCCCCCGCCCGATCCTGGACATGGAAAAGACAGCAGATGTTTTGGGAGGTGCTTCTGCCGGGGACAAAGCCGTTCTGGTCTGAGTGCATGAGCTCTGGGAGGACTTAGGCATAGTGGCCAGCTAATATTTTGCTTAGGATTTTGTAATCTTTCACTAGTATAGCAATTGACCTAAAGGAAGTTAACAGGGTTGGACCCTGTCTGGCTTTGGGATCGAGACTAAAAGGGACTCGCGAAGAGAATGGGGAAGCTCACCTTCTCCCATGGCCGCCTTGTACATTTCCGCCAGCCGAGGCACCAGGAGAGCCGAAAACTTGCTGTAGTATTTTAGGGGCAAGCCATCCAGATCCAGGGTTTAATTACGAGCCAGATCCAGGATCGCCTGCTTTACATCACCTGGTGTGACCTCCCGGTCTCGGGAAGTCCTCGCGACAGGGGGAAATCTGAGGCATGGCAAGGTCAGCTGGGAACTGGTCTATTATTTCCGATTGATCATTCAGTGGATCTCTGTATACAATGGCATAATAGTCGTAGAAGGCTTGTAGAATGCCAGTTTGAGTGCGGACCTTGTCGCCGGAGGGAGCGACCACCTCAGTGATGGGAAGGGGGTCTGAGTCCTGGCGGATAAGCCATGCCAAGTTTGCGCCAGGTCTATCGCCCTCTTGGTGCACCCTGGCGGCGTGAGCCTTAAAATTATAACGTCTCAGGTCTTCGAGAAGAGCCGAGTAGGTGGTCTTCGCCTCCGCCAGCTGGGCCGTGGATGTCAGGGTGGTGTTCACAGCCTTGCTAAGAGCGGCCAGATTGTGCTCAGCCACCTACAAGTCCCTCTCAAGCATTCTGTGGACTCCTGGTATCTGTTGGAAGCAGGCACCCCTAGTCACCACTTTAAAGGTGTCCCAGTCCAGTGTTGTGGAATTTTTGTGATTTTCAGAAAAATAGCAGCCGATGTTGGTTTCCTGGTCCTGACGAAACACCCGATCCTCGAGATAATCACGTGGAAGTCTCCAAGAGGAAGTGGGGGGCGAGGGAGGCCTCCCCTTAAGGGTCATAAGGTGCGCGTAATGATCAGAAAGAACCCGGTCTAGGTAATCTGCACGCTGGATCTGAGGGACAACCGTAGGAGAGCCTAGAAAGCGGTCAAGGCACACGTAGAGGTTATGCGGGACAGAATGAAAAGAATATAGCTTAGGTGTGGGATGCCGAGATCTCCAAGTGTCTGCAAGCGACCAGTGGTGCACCCAGGCATGTAAGTGTTCTGTCTGCGCATAAGGCAGGGAGCGAAGAAGGGGAGGGGGGGTGGGACCCATCTAGGGAAAGGTCAAGTACACAATTATAGTCCCCCACCCCCAGTATTCATGGTGTCGCTGTAAAGTGGGCCAACATGCTGGAAAGGGAATCCCAGAAATTTCCCTGATCGGTGTTGGGTGCGTAAATACTACCTAGGAACATGGGCTGGCTGTCCAGGTGCCCCTCATGGAGTGTGTACCGACCCTCCATATCGACCACCCTATGAGTCTCCTGAAAAGGGACGCCAGGTTGAAGCCATACCATAGCCCCTCGCACAAAAGCTGAGTAAGTAGTGGCACAAAAGATACCCGCCATCGCTTGCGCAAATGGTCCCGCTCTCCGGCAGTGAGGAACGTCTCTTGTAAAAAAAATACCTGCAGCTGCTGACGGTTGATGTAAGAGTATACCGCGTAGCGCTTGCAAGCAGTGTGTATGCCTCGAGTGTTAAGAGTGAGGAGACAGGTGTCAGCAGGAGGAGTCATTGCGAGGTAATAGGAGTGCGAGGGAGGTGTGCCGGATGGCCTGTTCCCAGTGAGGATACGCCTGTTCCCAGAGCTTGGTGCCACCTGCCCACCTTAGTGTTGGAAATGGAAGGCGGAGAGAGGAAAGAGGGATGGGTAGTCACCAACTGTCACCATGACTGACAAAGAGAAGAGATCTCTTTTTAAAAGCGGCTTGTCTTGTGTCAGCAAGACAATTTACACTGATAACCCACATTTATTGTATTTATTGTCTTACTAAGACTCTTAAGGACAGAGAAAGGAGGTTGGCATTATTGCTTATGGAAAAAGAGAATATTCCTTCTTCTATAGAAGATGCCCCCTCTTCAGGGTTTGATTACACGAGAAGTGCTCCCCAAGCGCTTACATGAAGGCAGCTTACAAAAGGAGACTTTTACAATGTCCTGAGCTTGATCTATTTGGTACAGCGCTTGTAGCCACCTCCTCTGCTGACAAACCAGAGTCTAAGCACTACAGAGACTCACCTGTGACAAAGAAGAAATCTTCGCAGGGAATCTTGTTGAAGTTGAGACCGTTGACGTCTAAGTCTTTGACTTCATCGACACCACTGTCAACGATGACACCGCTGCCAACACGGTCAACGTCGAGCATTCAGTCGATGAAGGCACCCTCAACATCGAGCATACTGTCGACGGCGAAGACCATACCGTCGACAACGATCATTTTGTCTATGGCAAAGACCATTCCATCGATGACGACCATTCAGCGGACGGTGACCCTACCAATGATAATGATGATGCTACTGTCGATGGCCATACCGTCAACGTTCATGACCATACCATCAACGGCATCACTGTTGGAATCCACGCAGTCAATGAAAAACATAGGAGAAGATGTTTCTTCACCTTTAAGAGTGATGGATTTGTTATTTGGATTTATTACAGGCTCGAATCACCCCTGAAGGGGTATCTCGGCACAAGATGGGTCTTGAGTGCTTTCCTAAAATGGAAGTGATTTTGACTAGTAATTAATTGCAGTGGCAGTTTATTCCAATGATGGGGGGCGAGAAAGGAGAACGATCTGCAACCTGACCTGGCCTTACTGAACCTGAGGACCTTGAGCAACGCCTTGTCGCATGATCTTAAGAGTCTGGAAGGGGTATAGGGGGTTACAGATTGGATGGTGAGCTTACCCCATTATATCTCTTTAAAACACTGTACCCTTACATGAGGGTTGGCTTAATTTTTTTTTTTTTATCACAAAGTATGTAGTTTACGTTCAATTATAAGCCACCATGTGCCGCACGTTCAATTTGGTTGCAAGGGTTCCACACCTTGTGTGCGTAAGCCACCATGTGCCGCACGTTCAATTTTGGTTGCAAGGGTTCTACACCTTGTGTGCGTAAGCCACCATGTGCCACACGTTCGTTTTTGATGTAGTGGGTGTTTTCACTATTTTTCATGGGGGTTTTCGTCCCTTAGGTCCCTTATTTTGGGGCAGGAAGTTGGGTTCCAGTCCTTTTTTTCCACACTACTGGTCTCCTTACATTGGGAGTATACACGTTGTCCCTTGTTTGAGAGGGGGCAGGAATTTGGGTTATAGTCCCTTTTTCCACATTTCACATTTTAACTTTGTCTTTCTCCCTACTTGGGAGTGTACACGTTTTTTTTCTTTCTCCTCACATGGGGAGCATACATATTACGTTTGTATTTCTTTCCTTTATTAGAGGAGGGGGATGGGTATTATGTATCTATCTTTCCTCCTTGTGTAGTCCTTATCCCTCTTGTGATGTGGTGTTTGCTGTTCATCCCTGGGTTACGGGCTATCGACTCATGTTGTACTTTGATGTATGTAGTTTTTTAGTTTGGTTTCATTATTCTTCTGTTTTATAGGAAAGAGATAATGTAGTATTCTTATGTTGTGTTATTATATACTATGTTATCTTGTTCCTAGCTGCTCAGCCAGTGTGAATGTTCTGTGTGGAATGTTGTTGTGTGGGCCATGAGTGGAATGCTTGAGTGACTGGGTATGAGTGGTGACAGTTGGTGGAAGGGCTGAGCAGCTAGCAGGCTGCTCCTGGTGGGGCTGCTGATGAGGACTTATAGGCTGCTGTACAGGATCTAAGCTACATGTTTATCTACTTGAATAAACCAACTTAAATGACATCATACCAGTGTGGACTACGTTACTACAGTATGCCTACTTCAAAGGCCAAAAGAGGTATAAGTATTGGACCTGTAACCTTAGACTTTTAGAACACTTCAGATCAAGAGTTGACTCTGCCAAGAAGAAGAGCTGTCAGGAGAAGTACTGCCCCTTTGCTGTGTTTGCTTTTCTGGGTTGGCCTGCAGTTGCTGCTTCTCTCTTGGAGAGGACTTTTGCTTTACTATCCTGCTTGAGAAGATTCTCCAAGGGCTTGTGAGTGCTTGCCTCCTGTTAAGAAGTCTCGAGGCCATCAAAGACTTCACCTGCAGCCCCTGAACTCCGCTGCTGGGAGTTCTGACCTGCCAAGTGGTACCAATTCCAGTTCTGGGCCCTTAGAGGTGGCTTTGCTGCAGAAAGAAGAGGAAAATCCACGCTGCGACCTTCTGCGCTTGTTTTTCCAGCAGCAAGCTTGCTGTGCAGTCGGAAAACCAACGCATTAGCTCGCTGCCAGCCAAAGAACTGACGCAGCGCCCGTTTGCGGGCTTCAAGATCTCCGCAGCCTGAGTCCAGAGCACAGTGCCTCGGACGTCTGAGACACCCCCTCCACCTCCGACGCAGGCAAAAAAACCATTGCATCGCCACGCTGCAGCCGAAGGATCGACGCAGCACCTGTTCGCAGCTGGGAGAATCGACACAGCGCCTGGTTCACCGCTGCTGCATCGACTCCAGTGCGTCCCGATTTTCCACGCATCGTACCTGTGCACCAAGTCAACATCGACGCTGGGCTTCAGGAAGGAACCAAGGCTGTGTGTACGGAGAAACGCCACATCACCTCCCCGCCCAGTAGGAAACAAATGCATCACCTCCCCACGTAGTAGAGAACCGATGCATCACCTCCTCTCACCGTAAGGAACCGACGCATCACCTCCGCATCACCCCCGCTGCACAGCAGTAAGGAACTGACGCATCCCCTCCCCTGCAAGTAAGGAACCGAAGACTCACCTTCCCTGTGTGCAAGGAACCGACGCATCACCTTCCCTGCGAGTAAGGAACCGGCGCAACGCTTCCTTTTCCAGTGCCTCACCTCCCTTGCGCCTGTTTTTGTCTTTAATTTTGACGCATCCCAGGTACTTTGAGCTAAAATTGACGCATCAATAGTTTTAGATGGAAGGAACTGTTTTAAATCTGTAAAAGTAATATTTTGATTTGTGCATGGTGGATTTTTGTCATTTTGATTTTGTTTGGTTGAGATAAAAATTGGTTATTTTTCTAAACTGATGTGGTGTCCATTTGTAGTGTTTTCACTGTGTTACCATGTGTTTATGTACAACTGCTTTACACATTCCCTCTGAGATAAGCCTGACTGCTCGTGCCAAGCTACCAAGAGGGAGAGCAGGGGTTATCTTAGCAGTGTAATCCCCTTACCCTGACTAGAAGGAAGGGTCCCTACTTGGATAGGGTGCAAGCCACTGCCAACTAGAGACCCGCATTTCTAACATTCTACATAGCCCAGCACGGAGGAACATGTTCCAGGATCCTTTCAGAAGAAGCTCAGCTGGTGTGGAACTGGGCCATTTCTCACAGGATAGACATTGCTGTGGAACATCGGTCAGGCTGCCAGAATGATCAGGCGGATGTGCTCAGCCAGCAAAAGACGGATTGTCACAGGTGTGAAATAGGACAAAACCAAGTGGATTACATTTTCAATCAGTGGGGTCACCCCACAATCGATCTGTTAGCCACTCCAACAACAAGACATAACCGTGCTTTGCAGCAGGTTTTAGTATCAAGGGACGATAGGCAATGCTTTTTCGATCAGTTGGTCCAAGATATTTACCTAGGTCTTTTCACCTTATCCCCAGGGTGTTGAAGAAGGTGATGATAGAACATTGCACTCTGAACCTCATTGCTCCGGTGTGGCCTCCCCAGTACTAGTACAGCAAGCTACTGCAGCTGGCAGTATGTCCAGCCATTTCTTTGAGGATGCATCCCAGGATGTTGTCTAGACATCATGGAGAGATTCTCCACCACAATCCTACGCCGCTGAATTTTGATAGCATGGTACCAGACCACCTAGAATATGTGTAAACAGATTCTAACGCAGGTTTGTGCTCCAGCAATCAATAAGACTTACAACGCTAAATGGAAATGTTTATGTGTCTAATGCAGGAATAATGGCCATTATCCGCTTCAAATAAAGCCTTCTCAGATCCTGCCATATTGGTTAAGCTTGGCCAAAAATGGTCTAAAATATTACTCAGTTAGGGTCCATTTGACTGCAATATCGAGATTCAGTAGGACTGACAGTTCGATATCTGCTTTGTTTTCCCAAAGAATCATTAAATAGTTCAGGAAAGGGCTTTTAGAGTATTTTCACCTCTTCGACATCCTCCGGTTCCATGGGAACTTAATACAGTCCTAAGTCAGCTGATGTTACCGCCTTTTGAGCCTATACATACAGCGTATTTAAAATGTGTTTCATGGAAGACTGCACTACTCTTGCTCTGACATCCGCTAGGAAAGTGGGAGAGATTCAGGCTTTCACCATCAGAGAACCTTATTTTCCAGTTCATTAAGGACAAAGTGATACTCAGAACCAATCCTAAACTCATTCCTAAGGTGACTACTGACTTCCATTTAGGACTAAACCTTCGATCCTTCTTTTCAAATTCATCTTCACCAGCAGAAAGTTCATTGCACTCTCTAGACTTGCGCAGATGTCTCAAGTTCTGTTTAGACACAACCAAGGACATACGCACATCAGACCAGTTATTTGTATCTTTTGCACAACCAAGCCCTGTCCAAACAGGGGATAACACTTTGGCTCTCAGTCTGTACTGCTTTCTGTCTTGGCAAAGCCAATGGTCCTCTCCAGGGAAGAGTGAGGGCACATTCCACCAGCACATGGCTTCAACTGCAGCACTCTATGATGGGGTACCTTTGAGAGACATCTGCCATGCAGCAACCTGGAGGAGCAGGCATACGTTCATGAAGTATTACCGACTAGATGTGAATGCAGAAGCTGACGCAGCAGCGGGAAAAGCAGTCCTGAGAATCCTCTTTCACTAAAGGTGAGCCTGCTCCCTGCTTTGTTGTATTTCATGATACGAACTGCTTGCTATTCTGATTCAAGCATGTGAATATATAAAAGATGTAATGTTGGAGAAGAAATTAGTTACTTATCTGCAACTCCAGTTCACCAACATTGGTACCTTTTATATGTTCACATGCAACCCTCTCTCCTCCCCAGTCAGAGGCTCATTGTATTTTATTCTCACACTTGTGCTTTGAAATCTGAGCTATGGTGGCTGATAGGGGGAGAAGGAGTGCCTAAGTTTCCACCTAATTGGCTGAAGTTTGGATTCTTTCAAATGAGGTGGATGTGTTACTACTGTACTGTTTTAGACTATGGCCATTCTACATTATATACTGTTAAGTAATTTACACTGTATACTGCTATTTTAGTGTACCAGGGATTCCCAGCCTGACAACAGGAAATGATTTAAGCATGTGAATAAATAAAAGCCTGTGCATATATAAAAGATATCAGTGTTGGAGAACTGGGAGTTACAGGTAAGTAACTAATTTCTTCATCAAGGCCATGTGACTGGCTCCATCCTCTACTGGTCAGTCATGAATTCTGAGCTTGCTAATGATCCCAATTTATAGTCTTGAGTAACCTCTCACAATTTATTTACAACCATGCCATTGTCTTGACCTTCAACACATTAATCCAAAAATATCAGCCACATCAATTATTCCTCACCTTCCCAAAACATTGGTTGCTGAGACGTCAATGAAACAAAGCTCCGCCAATTCTCAGTTTTTTAATGAACCGCACACATACCTAAATCCTTAATTATAAGGCCTGATTTATATGTTGGCGGAGAGGGAACTCCGTCGCAACAGTGAAAGAGTTCCCTCCCTCCCTGCCAATATAAAGATCCTCCTGCTCAATTAAAGGTAGGGGGAATAATAGGTTTGACGACGGCAGACACTAATCCATCTCCATCATGGTCAAACCCCTCCGACGGTCAGACAGAGTAAAAGCCGTCAGAGGTTTGGCTATATGTATGCCCACCAAATTTAGATAGGCTGACATACAGCTGATTTTCAGTGCCCGTCACCGTCAGGAAAAACCTGGCATTAGGGGGCACTGAAAAGTGCTCAATGCCCCCTCGCCATTGGAGTTAAATCCCATGGAAAGGGTAATTGTTTTTTTTTTTCTCAACAAGAAAATCCCAGAGCCGCCCATCAGACTTACAATGCATTTCCAAGAAACTGCTGTGATGGCGGTTCCTGAAAATGCAAGAGCTGTCCACAGGATATATATCAGCCCCGTAGCCCTCGAAAGGCCATTGTATGCCTGCCATTAGCAAAATCGCCAAGGCAGCTGTGCATTTTTTGAGTGTAAAGGATGGTTGGGAGTCCAGAGAAGTTTGTGCAACATCTTTGGACTATTTTAGTTTGAAAAAACAATCATAGGAACAGGAAGAATTAAAGTGTAAGAGTAACTGTTGATAAGGTGTTTTTTTGCCTCAAGGTATATTTGTTTCTGGTTCATTTAATACTGTCATGGCGCTGATTACATTTTGCAACAGTGGGCAGAAGAATGTACGTCAGGCCATCTGGATAATTGGGCAATCCTTCTGAGAAGCATTGCCTATTATTTCTACAACTGCTGGTGGAAGGTAGTATTGCACGCTCACTGCTTTGCCAATCATCTACTTTTTAGGTTTATTGTAGGCCTTATTAGATGTGGGTAGTAACATGATGTCTGCCAAAAAAGAGCAGATGCCCATACACCTGATTTTGGGTGGCTCCTCTTTGTGGCATGTGTAGCTGTAGATACGCATGCACTGCCTACTCTTGTCATCTAGTGTAGGGCTCGGACACGTAGAACTTGATTATCTTCAAAGAAGTCTGTCGAGTCACGAGGTATAGTGACTCCTCCTATGACTTGTAATGTGCAGGGCATCAGCTCCATTGTTAGATTGTTTTCTTCTGCCGTCAGGTTCGGACGTGCATCACTAAAGTTTCAGGTTGACGGCCCGTGGTGCTCGTCGGTGATTTTTGGTTCTTCCACCTCCACTGACAAAAGACAACCTTTTTTTTTGATTGGTTCACCTCCGTCATGGTACCGTTGGTTCTGCCCGACGCCCCGTCTCGGAGTCTCACCCCTTCAAGGAATTCTCATCAGCCTTCGTCCTCGAGGATGCACAGACAGCGATAGAAAGGACTCGCTTTCAGTACTGTTCACCGTGTCACTTGAAGTGCCCGTGGACAGATCATCACCAGCTCTGCAACCTCTGCTTGTCGCCGGAGCAAGACTAGACCTGCTAATCCACCGACACCACCTTCCGGTCCATAAAGTCCCTCAGGTATCGGTGCGATTGCCAACATGCACAACGCACGATGGAGCATCGACAAGATCATGACACCCCAGACATCTTCAGCGAGGACGTCGAACAGGAACCAGAGGCCAGCCCTTCCGCTGACCAGCCACTTCTCTCCAGCCAGAGAGCCGAGTTCTCCCTCAGGCTCTGAGACCAAAGACCAGCAACCCTTGCCGGGCCAATGTCAGAAGACGTCGACCGTGAGTATGGTTCCACAACCTGGTTCACATCGACCCCGCCCGCAGGCCAAACACCGTCCCTCTGGGAGTCGGATGTCAAACCCACAACTAAGCCAGCAGTCTTCCAGTCTGCTACAACCGCCCAGCCATGGCTGACACCATCACAAGTCAACTTGGACTCCACTCCTGGTGCCAAAACAGCTGCACAAGACCTAGGCTTCCTTGGCACCAACAGCACCCTATAAGCATCAGGTCCTTCAATGCAGTCGCAAAAAGCCTCTACGGAGCTGCAACAACACTCCACATCGAAACCTCTCTCAAAGCCAAAACATACTTTGGCATCTAGTCGACCAAGAAAACCTGCTTCCTCTGTAGAGTCTGAGGAGCCTGACCAACCTATTCTGCAGTGCCAGACTTTTTATTTAAATGGGCAAGATTTCTCCAAACCCACAGCCAAAGGCTCAGGAGACTCTCTCACAAAAGTAAGCTTACCTTTGAAGAGCAGCTCGCTCTAGAGCCCTTACCACCTCCAAAGTAGAGGAAACACCAAGACAGGGGCACCAGTCCTCTACCCTCTCGCCCCCTGTTCCTCCTCTTCCTCATCAACTATCATCTCCTCCTCTTCCACCCCCTCCACCACATAGACAACCTCTGCCACCTTCCCCAGAGGGTTCCCCACTTTTATACTATTGGGGATGGGGGTGTGGTGGTAGTGCTTCAGATCCGCAGGACCCTTATGAGATTTTATACAACCCTGAGCCCAGGGACGATCCCTGGGACTATTATAACATTCTCCCCCAGGGGACAATGACCTTCATTTATACCCCGCGAAGCCATCCCCTCTTGATGACACCACCTTTTGTCATGAGTTATTCACGGGGTTACCACCTTCCAAAAGGTAGACCTTCACACAATCCTTGAGGAGGATGACTCCCGAATTGAAGCGCTTTCTAACACCCCATGTTCCATCCAGTGTCAAGGTCATGTTCCGATTGCAGAAGTGCCGTCACCCACGCGCTCATAACCAGCAGACTGGACTACGGCAACGCCCTATACGCCGGAATCAACAGAACTCTTCTACACAAACTCCAAACCATCCAGAACACCGCAGCCAGACTCGTCCTCGGGACACCACGTCACGAGCACATGACCCAACACCTACGAGACCTCCACTGGCTCCCCGTCGAGAAGAGGGTCACCTTCAAACTCCTCATCCACACCTACAAATCCCTCAACAACATCGGACCCAAATACCTCAACGAAAGAGTCTCCTTCCACGTACCCAAGAGGAACCTCCGCTCTGCCGAGCTCGCCCTGGCAGAGGTCCCCCGCATCCGCAGAAACAGAGCAGGCGGGAGAGGTTTCTCCTACATAGCAGCCAAGACCTGGAACGAGCTCCCTGTGAACATCAGACGCTCCCCGACCCTGCACAAGGGCAGGAAGGACCTCAAGACCTGGCTCTTCGACTGATCCGGAGCTGCCCCCCCCCCCCCAGCACCATGAGACCCTCACGGGTGATTAGCGCGCTTTATAAACCCCTGATTGATTGATTGATTGATTGATGTTCAAAACTGCTCATGACATCTTCAAAGATGCTGTGAAGGCCAGGGTGGTTACTCCTAGGGAGAATAAAAAGTATAAACCCTCTCCCTCTGACCCAGCTTAAATACAGGGCCAACTCTTACTTGAAACACTGGTAGAGTACACTGCATGTAGACAAGCTAATGCCCAAGGTACTTGTAATGCCCTGCTGCTAGACAGGGTGACTAAAATGATCAATGCGGCAGACGAAAGAGTGGCTACACAATCCTTCACCCATTGGTGCATCGCTAACTTGGTCAGCTTACTCTCCAGATATGACAGGGCCCAGTAGGATGAGATGGGAGACCTCATCCACCACCGCCTCCCGGATCAGTAAAAACATCGTTATACTGATTAGTTAGTTTCAGAGGGCCAGACTATCTCTACTCACACCATTAAGTGTTCTCTGCACGCTGCTGACACCGCCGCCAGAAGCATCACTGGAGCATCCTCATTTGGCATCATGTGGGGCTTTATGCCAGAGGTCAGTCCAGCAGCATCTCATCAACCTGCCCTTTGATGGGGAACACGTCTTTGGGCTACAGGTTTAAGAAGATGGTGAAGAAAATCAAGAAATACACAGACATGGCTAAGGCAATGGGGGCTCTTCAGACCCCATCGCCACAGGGGTCGTTTCACAAAACCCAGTTTCGTGGTGGTGCCAAAGCAACCTCTCCAGAGGCTTCCACCTCCTATCAGAGGCAGCAGTAACATTAGCAACCCTCCCGGGCGTACTTCAGGAGAGCCTACAGAGGTAATAACTCCAAAGGCAGGGGCAGAGAAAGGTGCAGCAAGGGGAGCCACAACCAGCAAGCAGTGACACTCTCTCTCTTCCCCTGACCACACAACACCTGTCAGGGAACAATTGCAGGGGCTCCTTGCATGCTAGCAAAGGATAACCTCACATCAGTGGGTCCTTTCCATTGTAGTGCAGGATTACTGGCCGATACTCGATGATCCACCACCAAACATTGCCACACAAACACTCCCTTTCCACAGAACACCAGTGCCTCCTACAAGAGGAAGTAAAAGTGCTCATACTCAAAGGGGCCATAGAGCCTGTGACGCCACATCAATGCGGCAAAGGGGTGTACTCCCTGTCCCCAAGAAAGACTGATCCCTCAGGCCCATCCTCGACCTCAGGCCCCTCAACAAGTACATCGTCTGGGAGCACTTCCACATGGTCACACTCCAGAAGTCATTCCTCTGCTGCAGCAAGCCGATTACATGAACACTCTCGACCTGAAGGATGCTTATTTCCACATTCCAATCGACTTGCTCACCGTCACTACCTCAGTTTCGTAGTAAGCTGACAGCATTTCCAGTTCAAAGTTCTGCTCTTCAAGGTACAGCCGTTCGAGTCTTTACAACATGCCTTGACATGGTAGCCACTCATCTACGTAAGATCTGCGTAAGCAGGCAGCAGTGTTTGTCCCACAGCTACATCACCTTAGATCTTTTACATGATCTAGGTTATCATCATCAATGTGGTCAAGTCCTACTTCCAACCCCTTGACAATACAGTCCTTACTAGGAGCTGTTTTCAATTCTGGCACCGGGAAAGCTTATCCCAGCCCTGCACAGGTTCAAGCCTTCCAGCTTCTGCTGCCCCTTTTTCAGCCAGATCTCCAGATAATGGTCAGTACAGAAATATGCCTCCTTGGCATGATGGCTTCCTTCATCGCCATTGTTCCCCACGCACGATTACATATGTGTTGACTTCAGGAGTGCATTGTGGCACAATGGATACAAGTGGAGGGTCTCTGGGAAGATCTAGTGTTGATCTGGGCCAGCACCCATCGCTCTCTGCACTGGTGGAACAGCAACGACGTGTTGCAAGGCAGGCCCTTTCTAGACCCAGTTCCCCAAGTGACCATTACCATGGATGCCTCTCTCACAGGCTGGGGTGTGCATCTTCAGCTTACGACAACTCAGGGCATGTGGATATACCTTCAACAGGGCTGTTCACCAACTACCTAGAGTTACTAACAGTCTAGTTAGCTCTCAAGACTTTCTTCTGCCAGGTACATTACAAGGTGGTCCTGGTCAGAACAGACATGACTGCCATGTACTACCTTCGGAAAAAAGGAGGTATACACTCTCCCCAGCTTTCTGTGTTAGTACAGATCATTTGGCGTTGGACGATTCACCACAGAGCAAATCTGGAGAGGACAACGATTTTGCAGACCTGCTCAGCAGGACGCAGCAACACGGCCACAAGTGGGAACTCCATCCACAAGTCCTACTCCCGTAGGTGGTTCCCCCACAACCGCTGAAAATGCGAAATGCCCAAGCTTCACCTCCAAGTTTCAGGGCCCACCGTCCATGGGCAATGCATTATGGATTGTTAATATTGGGTGGGCCCTTTGTCTGTATATTTTAGCATTCGCTAAACCATCTTGTAATCTGGACGCCATTTTGTATGATAATCGAAACTGCTGCTTGGTTATTTTCGAGAAACGGTCCTTGGTAAGTTTTGTTTCCAAAGGTTGAGTTTTTTCTTTCTATAATTGCAAGTGTCCTCGTTAGTGCATGCCTTTCTTGTTAGATGGAGCCTTTCTCCCACGTGTCTGGTAGGGAGGATAGGCCAGACGACCTTGGGCAGTAGATAGCCTGTGCCCGGCTGCAGAATCGAAACCTATGCTCTGTACCCCCATTGTATTACGACACCTGCTAGTGTTTTTCCATAGTAGGCGGGCCTTTGTGGACTTTGCAACGTACATAATGTAATTGTATGCTTACGGGGTTCAGTCCCTCGACAGCCACCCCAGGAGGCTGGTCAGACTGGGCTCCGCTGCAGTGTAATTTCAATAAATATCTGGTTTGTATTCTCTACTGTCTGACCGACTCTTCATTTGTAGGAAGGCAGAGAAGGTGGTCGTGAGTGACCCGAGTGGCCCTTTTCGGGTCACTTCCTTCAGTATGAACAGGTCAGGGATATTTGCCTACGCTTTGCCTCCTCTTCCACTACTTCCATATGTGGTCGGAGCCTACAGCAAACATTTCTCACCCTCATCCTGGTGGCTCCCACGTGGGCCACACAATTTTGGTGTACTACCCTCCTTAGTTGTCTGTGGTCCCTTATGAGAGTCTGCCCAACCAGCCAGACCTTCTCACTCAACATCAGGGTACACTCAGGCACCCGAACCCCAGGCAGCTCAATCTTGCGATTTCGCTCCTGAGGTCCTAGAGCTTGAATACCTCAATTACCTTCGGAATGTATATCCATTTTCATAGAGGCTCGCCATCCCACTATGCAAGCCTGCTATGAGGCAAAGTGGAAGAGGTTTCTTCATTACTGCCTATCCATTAACTCCAACAGTGCAAAACATTGTTTGCTACCTGCTTCATTTACAATGTTCAGGTCTCACTTACACATCCATTTGTTTACATTTGGCTGCCATTGCAACTTACGACAAGACAGGGAATACGCTTCACTATTCAGAGACCCCGTCATTGAAGCCTTTATGGAAGGACTTAAAAGGGTTAACCCACCCAAGGTACCCCTGGCCTCTGTCTGGAGTCTCAATGTAGTTCTAACTGGACTCATGGGCCCCCTGTTGATCCCCTACAATCATGCTGTCTCCAATTTCTATCTTGGAAAGTTGTGATTCTAGTTGCAATCACTCCTCTGAGGTGTATAAGTGAGCTCCAAGCTCTTCCTCTGGAAGAACCTTTCTTCTAGGTTCACAGTGACAAAATAATAGTCCTCAGGACTAACCCAAAGTTTCTGCGCAAGGTGGTCTCTCCTTTCCACATCAACCAGACAATTGAGCTCCCAATGTTCTTCCAATACCCGGACTCAGCAGCAGAGAGGGACCCTTCACACACTAGATGTTAAAAATACCTCATGTACTACATTGATAGGACAAAATCATTTCATAAGACACAACTGTTTGTTCATTACACTAAACCACACAAAGGCAGTACCATTTCAAAAGCAGGTGTAGCTCGGTGACGAGTCAAATGCATTCAAACGTGCTATGCCAAGGACAAAAGACATCTCCCTGCTCCACCCAGGTTGCATTCTACACACACGAAGGCAGCCTCCATGACCTTTCTGGGTAATACCCCAATAACTGACATTTGTAAGGCAGCTACTTGGTCCACCCCATACACATTCAACAAACACTACTGTGTGGATGTTCTAGCACAGCAACAAGCTCAAGTTGGCCAGGCTGTGCTACTTATGGAGGAACTGCTTTACAGCCTGTGCACAGCGTGCTTATCTACAGCTACATTTGCCAAGAACGGAAAAGTTTACAGAAGATGTAAGCATCTGTTTGTGGCATGTAGAGCTGCAGATTCACATATACCCACCCCCTCCTGGAAGCCTTCAGATGTTTTTCCTTTCATTTCTTTTTTCATATGCATGCCCATCTTCTTTCACTTCTGTGCTCCATTTCCATCCTCACCTGCGCAGTGGGAAAACAATCGAACAATGGCGCCAATGCCCAAGTGCATTAAAAATCATAGGAGGAGTCACCATACCTTGTGACTTGAAAGACTTCTTCGAATATAAAATAGCTGCACACGTCCGAGCCCAAAGCTAGATAGCAGGTGTATGCAGAGCATCTGAATCTACAGCACTATATTCCATGAACAAATGTGTACAGGATAAGTGACATTTTCCTTCTGTGCCGGCTTCTCAGATTTTGCAAAAGCAGGTCTCTTTCTTAATACTGGAGTATGTTGCCCACTCCTTCAGTGCAGATAGCCAGGATTTCTCCCTGTATTCCAGTTCTTTCCTTGTGCTTGATAAAGTCAAAAGGTCAACTTCTGACCTGTCTTACAGAAGCAGTGTACATTCAGAAACAATGGCAGCTGGACTTAAGCCAACTGGCCACTGAAATTCAATCTTTGCAAACTCTTAGGAGGATTAATTTGTACCCTATTCATATCACTATAGGTTTTATTGGCTGCATAGAAACTAGCTTTCCAGAAAATGTGAAACCACATTGGTTTCCTTTGAGATAACAATAATATCATACCATCCACTGGCCATATGTATGAGGCCAGGAAGCCTCTAGCCAATCAGGATGGGGGTATGAGCAGGTCACCAATCTCCTTTGTAAAGGTGTTCTGCAGTGTCATTTGACTTAGCCACATCCCCTGGTTCATGTGTACCTTTTTCCAGGCCGCAGACTGATCTGCTGTAGATGGCTTTATTCATGGAAAATGCTTCCTAGAAAAGTATGTGAACTGAAAACCAGACACACAACAAGCATTTGCAATGCAATAGGTCTCGCATTTGCGAGAGTTTGAACTATTGGCATTGTAAATGGCAATGCCTTCTATTTATGTGTTCTGAAAACCTGCAAGCAGTGCGTGAACACCACATGCAGGTTTTGAAAACATAAATAAAAGGCATTGCCATTTACAATACTTAGCGTGCTTATCCACGATTTTTTTGCATGCAGCAAGAATTGCCTTAGAAAGAAGAGGAAATATGATATCAGAGTGCATACTGGGTATAGTTAAAACTATTAAACAGAAAGTGGGAGCATATAGGACTGGGACAAACTGAACCACCATGAATCATAGAATCAAAAATGCGAACTATCCTGGGCTATGCGGACGGAGGGAGAAGTTAAAAGGGAAGCCACAGGGAGTAGGAGCACAAAGTTTACCGAATCCAGAGCAGATGGTGTCACCTTTGGACTCTGTCTCTGTTCCGCTTGATCTTTTTAATTGAGACTCCAGCCAACACCGCAGTATAACAGACAGACGAACATTAGCCATAATAAACGTTCAGTCATGTTCAATGCAATGCAATAGGTCTCGCATTTGCAAGAGTTTTTTGCTATTGGCATTGTAAATGACAATGCCTTATATATAGATGTTTTGAAAACCTGCAAGCAGTGCATAATCACACACTTTATACTTATAGTCGTTGCTTATGAGAAGCAATGCTGGCAGTAACTGCCCCTCTTTTACTGCCACCTTGTTTCTCGTAAGCAACAACTATATCGGTCAAAAGCACGTTTACTTCACAAAAGCCATAGCCGTTGGCATTGCCAGTGCTTTCTCGAAATGTTGCAAAATAAAAAAATTACATTAAGTTGCTGCTGTATCCAAAAAAGTATGTGTTGTTTAAGGATATGGGAACAGCAGCAACGGCTCAGTGGCAGGTACAAGGGGACGGAGGCGAGTTTTTCAAACAAACTGGTCCAGTTAGATGCACACCCCCCTGAAAGCGAGCATGTGACGTAAGCACACACACACACACACACACACAAGAAAATGAAAAGCAACAAGCTCCAAAAATACATTTCGGAATAATAAATCGGATACATGGTGCAGGATCTGTGGCAGTCTGTTGACAAAACAGCAGAATGCAGGGGTGCGAACGCCATCCACGGGGTGACTGTCTTCCATCACCCGACACTTCCTGTCTCTTTACCTCACTTTCGCTTTCTTTTCATCCCTGCTTTCTCCCTGTCACTGTTCTTCTCTCACTACATCCTCCATTCTCCCCTTTCCGCCTCCCTACCTCAGGTGTTGGCTCAACCTCTTGTGTTTCTGGTCAAATAACTTAATCTCTGCATGCTCAAAAAATATACTCTTGTGTAATGTAACAGGTTCTCATGTAAAGCGCTCCAGTACCTTCCGGGTGAGTTCATAGCTGCCAAGGTTTCAGATTGCCATGTGTGACATTTTCATAATTTCAGTGAAATTATGAGTGACATTTCAGCGACTATGAGTGACACTTTCTCGCGAGCAAAAATCATGCAATGTGTAGTCAGTCCTACATACCTGCACGTGTTTGATAATAGTTTCTCAAAGGCTGTGCGTTTGTGATAGATATCACTGTACTTTTTACACTGTCTAATGCGCACAAAGCCTGCATTTAACAACACACAGTTCTCATTTTCGAAAGTGCTCGGGGGTCCAGTTCTTGTGTCACTGTCAGGGATTTTGAATTTGGTATTTTTGTTTTGCTCAGTGTATTAGTATTCAGACTTCACTGCACGACTGCCGACCTGCCATTCACTCTCATTATCTTATATCATTACCCGTGGCGCGGCGCGACAAAAGGTGGTTTTACCTAACCCGGCCGCGGCCCGCCGACGACATACAGTCACACACACGACTCACAGTCTCACACACACTGCCTGGCAGCTGAGCGACGACGTGATGACCACCACACCAGACTGTGAGCAGGCTGACTGTCACTGTGCCTCTCAGTCTGGAAATTAAAGTCAAGACACACAGTCTCCAGTCGACGAGCGTAGAACTAGTACTTAAGTACTTACTCAGAGTTGTGAGTTGTTTGTTCTGCGTGCGCCTCGGCCTCCTGCCTCTCGTCGGCCGCCGGCGCCCGCCACCGCACGACATGATGCCTGTGCTGCAGCACTGGTGTGCAGCGCCACTACTGTCCCCGCACACACGCTGCCGCGCAGCTGCGCGCCCGATGAATTATGCAGCCACCACAGGAGTCTCCAATGCGGCGCTGCTATCATAGTGATCTGGATGAGTGACACTCTGCGAGGAGTCGCGAGTCAGAGAGAGTCGAGACTCGTCCACCGCCCCAGGCAGCTCCGCTCCGCTCGGCTTCTCACTCCGGCCGCGGCGGGAGCCTCACTTCCTGCTTCCTTGTTCCGGCCTGAGGTAATCATGGGGGCGCCAGAGGCGAGCCAGTAATAACGCACAACTTCACTAGGGCAGCGCCCCCCACACAGATCAGAGCCGCACCACCACAGCCGCAACGCGCGCTAGAAGCTCTGCACCCTGGTTTATTAGCCAACTTTCAGCGCATCAGGCAGAGTGCGCAAATGCGTGACAAATGCATTTCAGTGCGGTGATGCGGAACACCACACTGAAATGCGTTAGCGTCACGCCTGGTGCGTGACACTTGGCAGGACTGTGAGTTCCGGACATATAAAACTGCAAAATAAATAAAGCGGGACAATTCTAGATAGCACGCTGCTCGAGTGTTTTTTTTTTTTTATTACCAGTACTTTATTTTAACCACTCGAGATGGTAAAGCCCCTTGCAAAGAATCGCATATTTTTATAATCAAATGCGAATGTCGGTATTGGAACCTGCGACCACTGTTCGAATTTCTCCACCTTTCATATTTATCTGCGGCCATGGGCAAAATAAAGCGCGTGTCTCCGTGAGGAAATTATTTTGGAAATACAACAGCGTGTGACATTGGAATATATATATGTGAACTCGCAGGCAAAAAGTGGCCCGCCCAGTAATGATTTCGCTTCGCGGAGGGCAGTCGTTGATTGGGGGTGTTGTTTTACCGGCAGGTGCGCACGAGATCGCAGCCGCATCCGGAGGAGGAGTTTATACTTCACAATGTGCAGGGGTGACCCTTCGCTTTTCACCAGCAGCTTCCTGTGTCTGCAAGCGACAGGTGTCACCAAATCCTAGTGTGCAGTGGGTAAATTGTTGAGTTTGGAAGGAACCTGAGCATACGAGCACTTCTAATCCCGGCGCCGGCACTTCAAGCAGACGCCTTGTGGTTTTGGGCAGATCAGTGTGCCTCAGATTGTCTTAGGTGTTATGTGAATAATATGCCGGTTGTTTTGCCTATATTACATGTTTGTAAAACATACTCTTTATTGGAATTCATCACCTGCTCCACGGTGCTCGACGCACAACGCCCTACCGAGGATCCTTCCAATACAAAACTTTCTGCAAGGAGATGACGACTCGTGTAGGCGAAGCAACGTGTATCAAACACAAAATATATATATATAAAAGCACATTATAAAGCGCTGCATTTTCTAGATTTAATCAACAGCCATGCTGCGCTTATTAAAAAAAAAACTCATCATGCAGAGATGAAAAACATAACCTTTGCCATTTTACGTGCCCGCCAGCCAGAGGCGCAACTAGTGTGAAAATTCGGGGGGAGGGGGGCTAATAAAAATTGCCCCTGGTACAGCAGTGCGGACAGCGCTGGAAGGTGGCGGCCGGGCTGAGGGTGGAGATTAGGGACCGGGACCTTCAGGAGGAGGCCTGCGGGTCTGTGACACGCAAAGGGCGGCCGGACATTGAGCAGGCGCTGGGAGCTGTGCACAGCATTTCCGAGGCCGGCACCCCCGTAATGTCCTCTGTGCAGCTAAAAGACACACTAAAAAAAATTACAGTTAGGGGAGCGCTAAAAGGAATCCTGGAGCTGTTTGCTGCTGGTGCCGCAGCGAGGACAGCGCTGGAACTTGGCGGCCGGGCTGTGGGTGAACAGCAGTGACCGGGACCTTCAGGAGGAGGACGGAAGATGGCGGCCGGGCTGAGGGTGAACAGCAGTGACCGGGACCTTCAGGAGGAGGACGGAAGATGGCGGCCGGGCTGAGGGTGAACAGCAGTGACAGGGACCTTCAGGAGGAGGACGGAAGATGGCGGCTATCGAGCAGCCCAACATTAAACATGTTATAACATCAACAAAATAATTGAAATAAAAAAAAGTTGGAAAAACAAACAGCAATACACTGGATCGTAAGCTACAAAACAACGCCATTACTGCTGAGACTGCCGCAATGTTTAACAAACTGTAACTTCGATAATGCGTGCGTGTCTGGCCACCGATGTGGGAAGCAGTGGCGCTGCTGAGCAGTGTGCGGCTGAAACAAAATAGTGCTCACCGCCTACATATCGAGGACCATGTAACGCCGCAAGCAAACAATCCAGTCCAGATGGGCTGGCTGAGAAGGAGACAGGGCGGTAACAAAAAAGCCTCGTTTTCAATCGGAGGCCAGCGTTTACCATAAATGATGACGCCAGTTAATGGGAATGATGGGCGGGGCTTCAAGTCCCCTTCTGAAATCTGCTACAATAAGCCTCGCAGAGCGAGGAGCGCATGCGCGCTCCAGCGTTAGGTCTGCGAGACCTAAAAACGGTCTTAAATGGCTGCAGCAGAGCAGGAGACAGACAGGAGGTTAGAGATTGCAGCATGTGGGTACATGCAGGAATGGAGAGACATCATACATCTGACTACAACAAACCCTATGAAGCACTTCATCATCTTGGCAATAGGTATACACATGGTGACCCCTGAAACTGGGGTAACACAACTCTCATGATTCCAAACATTACTTCACACACATCTCTTAGAGAGACAGTGGGTAACAAGGGTTGGCAGGTCATAATATTACACAGATTTTAACAGGATGAACCTACCTTAGCCCCCATCTGCCAAAGCATTATTTCACACACCCACCTCTTACAGGCCTTGGCAACGGAGGGAGGCCAAGTCATGAAAGACCACATACAATTTACCAGGGATATCCAGTCTCCCTACTCTGGGATGCAGGAAAGAAGCGATTTACTCCACAACTATATATCATATGCACTAATCGCTACTGGTGCCTTGGCCTAGTAATCGGGATTGCAGTCACCCATGATGAAAGCAGTTGCTCTTTTTTGTGGACCCCTACAGACCAGCAGAGTATAGAAATCCATTTGAGAGCAACAAAGAACATCACACAGAGGTAGAATGTTGAAATAAGGATGAGGATAGCACACATTTTCAAACCTAAAAAGTGGTTCAAGATAAACATTATTTGTGTATAGTTTATATTATATTTCTCTTGGCCTAATTATTCTACTTGCAGGACATACAACACACATTCTACAAAGACATTACCATTAAGAAAAGACTTATTGACTAGATAATCGACCATGAACGCAATAAGGCTTTATTGTGATGAAAAGGAGAATATGTTTTTCATTTAGTAAACATCTCTAGATTTTCTGATTCTGATATTGACCTTTGAAAAGAAAAAAGGCTGTTTATCCAGTGTTGGCTACGAGGCAGGGTCATGCTGAAGAGTCCAACTACAAGAGGAGTTTTAGGAATGTTTAACGTCTCTGTGGGTTATATCCCCTAAAGACACACATATATAAATCATTACCCACTAACAGACAATTAGAAGACTCCAGAACATCACGAAAGACGGATACCTGTTGTATTGACCGCGGAGTCCGAGCTAGCATGGCCGATGCCCGGTGGAGTTGTTTAGGCAGCTATAGAGGAGATTGGCTCTGGTTTCACCCCCTCGGCCGTCACCTACCCAGCCGGACATTAGACATAGTTTTTCCTCGTCTCTCCGCTGTGTTTCCTTCCCTCCCCCGCCTCCTCCCTCCGTGATCCTATGGCTGCCTCCCCCTTCCTGCCCTGCGTGAAGCCAGTTACCTTATGGTTTTTGCATTGGATTTTTGTATATCCCGCCATTTTGAGATAATTGTTATCGGCTCCTGTGACCTGGGCCTTCCTTCTTGGCGGTTCTTTGTTCTACTGACTGACCTTTTTCCTCTAGTCGACCCCCCCCTTAGGTCTCCAACACCCTCCCTTCGTATTCTTTCACCGATATACAGGATGTTTTTGGATTATTTGTCCCCAGCCCATTTGTTTGTTCTTTCACTTTGACAGTTTTGTTCCCCTGAAGTACTTTCCCCCTTGCCGGTCTGCCTGACTTGATATGCATTCCTTACCCCTTTTTACCATTCTCTCTCTACCTTCCAAGCCCCATTGGACGTGTGTCTTGACTATGCTAGGCGCTAATAACTCATGCTATTGTTTAATCACTGTTTTTTCTCCTATGTTATACTTGGCTCCTGTAACTGATGTACTTTTTTTGTAACTTGTAACTCGCTGATCCTCATGTAAAGCGCTCTGATACCTCCGGGTCTAGCCAGCGCTATCTAAAACTCTGCAAATAAATAAATAAATACCTTCTGGCTGTTGCTCCTGTGAAGCATCTACCTTTTGATCTTATCTCACTCTATGGTCTCCTTTGACTGTATAGAGCCCTTGTGCCTTTCTTAAATTCACTGACATTGTTTGATCAGGTGATT
Organism: Calotriton arnoldi; assembly: GCA_963921515.1. Lineage (NCBI taxonomy): Eukaryota > Metazoa > Chordata > Amphibia > Caudata > Salamandridae > Calotriton > Calotriton arnoldi. The sequence continues at coordinate 341,392 of CAWUFW010001721.1, read as the reverse complement.
GAGACAGTTGAGACATATTAAAATATTACCTCCTGAGCCTCCATGAGATTCTGGAGTCTCCTAAGTATCATGTCGAAGGGTCACAAGGGGTTAGTGATGGAGACATCCGGTATACCAATGTTAAAAGACAAACATTCGGGTAATCAATCAAAACAATGATATCATCATTAGGAATGATTAGGAGCTCAATGTCAAGGACTGATTCATTGGCAAAATGTAACACTGGCAAAGTAGCTCTGCCAGAGGACTAACTACATCAACAAGCATTTGCAATGCAATAGGTCTCGCATTTGCGAGAGTTTGAGCTATTTTTATTGTAAATGACATTGCCTTTTATTTATGTTTTGGTTTTTGAAACATAAATAAAAGCCATTGTCATTTACAATGCCAATAGGTCAAACTCGCGTAAATGCGAGACCTATTGCATTGCAAATGCTTGTTGTTACCGAAAGCCCTTTCCACAGCGCATACTGGCTTCTTTAACGTTACTCACAAAAACAAACAAGTACAGGTAAAGCACGAGATGGCTTTGTGTAACCAAAGCACAATGCTCCAGCACTGGAATTATAATCAACATAGTGGCAGAACTTAAATCCCAATGGCAGGAGTCAGGAGGCTTCACAAGGAACATATTAACCTGTAATAATGTGCTAGAATCTGTTGGAGGAATATGGTTAAAGACCAGTGTGCACACTGATGAGAGGCATGTGAGTCCAGGACAGTGTCTCCTATGAATGAGCAGTGCGGACCCTGAGTAACAGTCTCTTAATCATGCAGTTTTGCCATCTGCACTAGTCCTGTTATCATCTGCGCTATTCTTATTGTTGTCATCGGCACTAGTCTCGTCATCGGCACTAGTCTCGTTGTCATCGGCACTAGTCTCATTGTTATCATCAGCACTATTTTCGTTGTTGTCATTAGTGTTGTCATCAGCACTAGTCTCATTGTTGTCATCAGCGCTATTCTCACTGTTCTCGTTAGCACTAGTGCCACTGTTATCATCAGAGCTATAGTCATTGTTATCATCAGTGCTATTCTCATTGTTGTCATGAACACTAGTCCCATTGTTATCATCAGAGCTATTTTCATTGTTATCATCACCACTAGTCCTGTTGTTATCATCAGGGCTATTCTCATTGTTGTCATGGGCACTAGTCCCATGGTTATCAGTGCTATTCTCATTGCTGTCATGAGCAATAGTCCCATTGTTATCATCAGTGCTATTCTCATTGTTGGCATCGGCACTAGTCCCATTGTTATCATCAGTGCTATTCTCATTGTTGGCATCGGCACTAGTCCCATTGTTATCATCAGTGCTATTCTCATTGTTGGCATCGGCACTAGTCCCATTGTTATCATCAGTGCTATTCTCATTGTTGGCATCGGCACTAGTCCCATTGTTATTATCAGTGCTATTCTCATTGTTGTCAGGAGCACTAGTCCCATTGGTATCATCAGCGCTATTCTCATTGTTGTCATGGGCACTAGTCCCATTGTTATCATCAGTGCTATTCTCATTGTTGGCATCGGCACTAATCCCATTGCTATCATCAGTGCTATTCTCATTGTTGGCATCGGCACTAGTCCCATTGTTATCATCAGTGCTATTCTCATTGTTGTCAGGAGCACTAGTCCCATTGGTATCATCAGCGCTATTCTCATTGTTGTCATGGGCACTAGTCCCATGGTTATCAGTGCTATTCTCATTGTTGTCATCGGCACTAATCCCATTGCTATCATCAGTGCTATTCTCATTGTTGGCATCGGCACTAGTCCCATTGGTATCATCAGCGCTATTCTCATTGTTGTCATGGGCACTAGTCCCATGGTTATCAGTGCTATTCTCATTGTTGTCATCGGCACTAGTCCCATTGTTATCATCAGTGCTATTCTCATTGTTGGCATCGGCACTAGTCCCATTGTTATCATCAGTGCTATTCTCATTGTTGGCATCGGCACTAGTCCCACTGGTATCATCAGTGCTATTCTCATTGTTGTCATGGGCACTAGTCCCATTGGTTATCAGTGCTATTCTCATTGTTGGCATCGGCACTAGTCCCATTGGTATCATCAGTGCTATTCTCATTGTTGGCATCGGCACTAGTCCCATTGGTATCATCAGCGCTATTCTCATTGTTGGCATCGGCACTAGTCCCATTGGTATCATCAGTGCTATTCTCATTGTTGGCATCGGCACTAGTCCCATTGGTATCATCAGCGCTATTCTCATTGTTGTCATGGGCACTAGTCCCATGGTTATCAGTGCTATTCTCATTGTTGGCATCGGCACTAGTCCCATTGTTATCATCAGTGCTATTCTCATTGTAGGCATCGGCACTAGTCCCATTGTTATCATCAGTGCTATTCTCATTGTTGTCATGAGCACTAGTCCTATGGTTATCAGTGCTATTCTCATTGCGGTCATGAGCACTAGTCCCATTGTTATCATCAGTGCTATTCTCATTGTTGGCATCGGCACTAGTCCCATTGTTATCATCAGTGCTATTCTCATTGTTGGCATCGGCACTAGTCCCATTGTTATCATCAGTGCTATTCTCATTGTTATCATCAGTGCTATTCTCATTGTTGGCATCGGCACTAGTTCCATTGTTATCATCAGTGCTATTCTCATTGTTCGCATCGGCACTAGTCCCATTGTTATCATCAGTGCTATTCTCATTGTTGGCATCGGCACTAGTCCCATTGTTATCATCAGTGCTATCCTCATTGTTGTCAGGAGCACTAGTCCCATTGGTATCATCAGCGCTATTCTCATTGTTGTCATGGGCAATAGTCCCATGGTTATCAGTGCTATTCTCATTGTTGTCATGGGCACTAGTCCCATTGTTATCATCAGTGCTATTCTCATTGTTGTCATGGGCACTAGTCTCATTGTTATCATCAGTGCTATTCTCATTATTGGCATCGGCACTAGTCCCATTGGTATCATCAGCGCTATTCTCATTGTTGGCATCGGCACTAGTCCCATTGTTATCATCAGTGCTATTCTCATTGTTGTCAGGAGCACTAGTCCCATTGTTATCATCAGTGCTATTCTCATTGTTGTCAGGAGCACTAGTCCCATTGTTATCATCAGTGCTATTCTCATTGTTGTCAGGAGCACTAGTCCCATTGTTATCATCAGCGCTATTCTCATTGTTGTCATGGGCACTAGTCCCATGGTTATCAGTGCTATTCTCATTGTTGTCATGGGCACTAGTCCCATTGTTATCATCAGTGCTATTCTCATTGTTGGCATCGGCACTAGTCCCATTGTTATCATCAGTGCTATTCTCATTGTTGTCATGGGCACTAGTTCCATTGTTATCATCAGTGCTATTCTCATTGTTTGCGTCGGCACTAGTCCCATTGTTCTCATCAGTGCTATTCTCATTGTTTGCGTCGGCACTAGTCCCATTGTTATCATCAGTGCTATTCTCATTGTTGGCATCGGCACTAGTCCCATTGGTATCATCATCGCTATTCTCATTGTTGTCATGGGCACTAGTCCCATTGGTATCATCAGCGCTATTCTCATTGTTGTCATGGGCACTAGTCCCATGGTTATCAGTGCTATTCTCATTGTTGTCATGGGCACTAGTCCCATTGTTATCATCAGTGCTATTCTCATTGTTGGCATCGGCACTAGTCCCATTGTTATCATCAGTGCTATTCTCATTGTTGTCATGGGCACTAGTTCCATTGTTATCATCAGTGCTATTCTCATTGTTGGCATCGGCACTAGTCCCATTGTTATCATCAGTGCTATTCTCATTGTTGTCATGGGCACTAGTTCCATTGTTATCATCAGTGCTATTCTCATTGTTTGCGTCGGCACTAGTCCCATTGTTCTCATCAGTGCTATTCTCATTGTTTGCGTCGGCACTAGTCCCATTGTTATCATCAGTGCTATTCTCATTGTTGGCATCGGCACTAGTCCCATTGGTATCATCATCGCTATTCTCATTGTTGTCATGGGCACTAGTCCCATTGGTATCATCAGCGCTATTCTCATTGTTGTCATGGGCACTAGTCCCATGGTTATCAGTGCTATTCTCATTGTTGGCATCGGCACTAGTCCCATTGGTATCATCAGTGCTATTCTCATTGTTGGCATCGGCACTAGTCCCATTGGTATCAGCGCTATTCTCATTGTTATCATGGGCACTAGTCCCATTGGTATCATCAGTGCTATTCTCATTGTTGGCATCGGCACTAGTCCCATGGTTATCAGTGCTATTCTCATTGTTGGCATCGGCACTAGTCCCATTGGTATCATCAGTGCTATTCTCATTGTTGGCATCGGCACTAGTCCCATTGGTATCATCAGCGCTATTCTCATTGTTGTCATGAGCACTAGTCCCATTGGTATCATCAGTGCTATTCTCATTGTTGGCATCGGCACTAGTCCCATTGGTATCATCAGTGCTATTCTCATTGTTGGCATCGGCACTAGTCCCATTGGTATCATCAGCGCTATTCTCATTGTTGTCATGGGCACTAGTCCCATGGTTATCAGTGCTATTCTCATTGTTGGCATCGGCACTGTTCCTCAGTGAAAAATCTAAGAAAGTTTCAAAAGAGCAACCTGTGCCCGACAGGCACTTCAAACTTAGCAGTCTGGCAGGAAGTACATCGAAGAGCAGAGCCCTCCACCGCTGCAAGTAGCTGAACTGAATGCCCAAAGGAACATTTTGCGTGCGTGGTGTACATTTATCTGGAGTTCGCCACCAAACCTGTTACACTGTAATCAAACATTCCTCCGTACATCCACGCCAAAGACAGTCAGCAGAAAACACGGGAGTTCTGCCTCACAGAAGTCCGAGGAGCGGCCTAAAGATGGGGCAGACATTTTTATACTGTGTGAACATAGTGAACATAGTGCAATGCATAATACTTCAATACTTCAACACTTTTAAAAGCAGCTGCGAAACTTATTTCAGATACTATCTGGAAAAAAACAGTGGTGCGCGCGCACCACAGAGGAGCGGGGCGAGGAGCGCGGCAGCGAGGCGAACGCGCGCTGCTGCGCGTGCTAGACACGGACGGGAATGGGCGTTGCAAAGGCGGGACATGCGCCCGCCTTTGCCCAATCGCGGGCTTTTTTTTTTTTACAAAAAAACACGCGAAAGCCAATGCTTGCCGGTAAAAGCCTGATCACAGGCACAAGCGTGTGGTCAGCTTTCAGAACCCCATACAAGAGGTCTCGCGCTGCGCGAGCAGTGCTACGCACTGCAACGCTAGGCGCGAGACCTAAAAAGGGAGTGGACTACAATAACTATCAAAGTTGAATTTACAAGAGACGATCAGAGTCAGTCACAGACTCCAAGAGATGCTGAAGGTGGGGAAGTGCCATGTCCTATTACAGCTTCAAAAGAGAGGAGCTTCTTGATATCTACCTATAGTAGAAAGACTTTTCTTGGATAATGTTTAGTGCCCAGTCTCATTCCTCCCCACCCTATTTCCCATGCCCTCTCACTCATTCCTCCCTATCCACCCTGCCCAGTCTCACTTCTTCGCCTTTGGCATCCCGACTCCTTTCACCCCATTATTCCAGCGCAGTCTTAATCATTCTTTCACATTTCTCAAGTGCAGTCTCATGTCTTCTCCTATTTTCCATGCCCACAGTTTCATCACGGTTTCTCCCCAGAATGACTTACCCAGAATGTTGTATTTACACAAGGGGCAGGTGTAATGCAGTAGAAGCCATGGATCGACACAATCCCGATGAAACCGGTGTAGACATGGCAGTACTCGCAAACACTGCGCAAGGGATGAAAAAATAGACTCAAATATACTGCAACAAGAGGTGAAACTACAGTACAGCACAATGCCATAGACAGTCCACAGGAACAGTGGAGGAAAGTTAAAGATAAACGCTGGTACTGTGTAATTGGCCTGTAAATTAAGGTTGTGCATTCTGTAACCTGTTTGTAAAGCACTACATCTGAATACAAAAGACTGTGTACAAACCTCAACCTGTATGTAAATTTTAGGAGATCTAAAAATGATTTTTATATAAAGTATAGCATCTCCAACATGTGACAAGAGGACTGGTCTATAAGTCTGAGGAGAATTCCACCTACATATGTGGAGGTGATTAATAAGGAGAATAAGGAAAATGCTACTTACTCAGTATGCATCTGTTCTTGGCATGTAGAGCTGTAGAGTCACATGCTGTGCATAGATCGCCATCTAGTGTTGGGTCCGGATGTTTACACTTTGTTTTTCTTCAAAGAAGTCTTTCCAGTCCCGAGATAGGCGACTCCTCCTTTTGGTGATAGAGCGCATGGGCATCGACTCCATCTTCAGATTTTTTTCCAGCAGAGGGTGAGAATGGAGTAGTAGTAAAGAATAGAGATGTCCATGCGTATGTATGTATAGTAAAAGAGAGAACTACAGCAGCTACAGGTACCCGGGGAGGTGGGTGGGCACATGTGACTCTACAGCTCTACATGCCAAGAACAGATGCATACTGGGTAAGTAGCATTTTCCGTTCGAGGCATGTGAGCTGTAGATCACATGTTGTGCATAGACTATACAGCAGTATCCCCCAAAAGCGGTGGCTATCCTGTAGCTGTTGGAGTGGTCTGAAACAGTGTTTTAAGTACTGCTTGGCCCACATTAGCTTATTGTCTTGCTAACACATCTACACAATAGTGCTTTGTGAATGTGTGCGGTGTAGGCCATGTTGCAGCTTTGCAAATGTCAGCTATGGGAATGTTTCCTAAGAAAGCCATAGTGGCCCCTAGCTTGCGAGTGGAATGTGCTCTAGGGGGTACAGTTAAAGTCCTCTTTGCTTTTGCGTAGCAAATTTGAATACATTTAACAATCCACCTTGCAATACCTGATTTAGAGATAGGATTGCCCTTGTGAGGTGGTGCAAAAGCAACAAAGAGTTGTTTGGTCTTACGAAATGATTTTGTTCTTTCAATGTAATACAAGAGTGCTCTTCTGACATCTAAGGTGTGTAGAGCTCGTTCTGCAACAGAATCAGGTTGAGGGAAGAATACAGGTAATTCTACCGACTGATTTATGTGAAATGCAGATACTACCTTAGGTAAAAATTTGGGATTGCTACGAAGAAATACTTTATCTTTGTGTTGTTGGAAAAAAGGTTCTTCTATGGTTAGTGCCTGTAGTTCACCCACTCTCCTCAATGAAGTGATCGCAATGAGGAAAGCTGTTTTCCAAGAGAGGAACTGCGGTTCACATTTGTGCATGGGTTCAAAGGGCGGGCCCATTAATCTTGTGAGGACTATGTTAAGATTCCACACTGGGGCAGGTAGGAGTCTTGGTGGCATGACTCGTTTTAGTCCTTCCATAAAAGCTTTAATTACAGGCACTCTAAATAGCGATAAATGTTGTTTATTCTGAAGATATACAGCTATTGCAGCAAGATGCAGTCTGATGGAAGTATAAGCCAATGCTGACTGCTGCAAGTGTAATAGATAACAGATAATGTTTTGTATAGAAGCATCAAGAGGGTTGATATGATTGTTATTGCAATAAATAACAAAATGCATCAATTTAGCTGCGTAACAGGCTCTTGTGGTAGGTTTTCTAGCCTCTCTAATGATGTTCATACAGTCTGGTGGAAGATTCAGATAACCAAACTCTAGGACTTCAGGAGCCAGATCGCGAGGTTCAGTTGTTTGGGATCTGGGTGCTTGATTTCTCCATGGCTCTGTGTGAGGAGACTGGAGGTTAAATGCAATTTTTGATGTGGGACCAGAGAGAGCTCCAACAGGGTTGGGAATCAAGGTTGACGTGCCCACGTAGGAGCTACTAGGATTAGTGTGAGAGATGTTTGTCTGAGCTTCCGAACCACTGATGGAATGAGTGGGAGAGGCGGAAAAGCATAGGCAAATATCCCTGACCAGTTCATCCATATTGCATTGCCCTTGGATAACAGGTGTTGGTACCTGGAGGCGAAGCTTTGGCATTTTGCGTTTTGGTGTGTGGCAAACAGATCTATCTGAGGGACTCCCCAAGCTTGGAAGTATGGGAGGAGAACTTGAGGGTGAAGTTCCCATTCGTGTATTTGGTGCCTCTGCCTGCTGAGGAGGTCTGCAATCTGGTTGATCACTCCTGGGAGGTGTTCCGCTAGGAGATAGATTTTGTGGTGAATAGCCCACCTCCAGATGTCTTGTGCTAAGTGGGACAGTTGGAGAGAGTGTGTCCCCCCCTGTTTCTGTATGCAATACATAGCTGTCATGTTGTCGGTACGAACCAAGACAGTTTTGCCTGCTAGATGGGTTTGAAAAGCCTTGAGAGCTAGAAATATTGCCATCAGCTCTAAATGGTTGATGTGGAGCACCTTTTGCTGTTGGCTCCACAGGCCTTGTACAGTGTGTTGCTGAAGATGAGCTCCCCATCCAGTTAGGGATGCGTCCGCTGTTAGTACTATCTGTGGAACCGGGTCTATAAAGGGCTGTCCTTTTGATAAAGTTTGTGTGTTCCACCACTGCAGAGAGCGATGAGTACGGCCGCTTACCAACACTAGATCGGTTAATAGACCGTATGACTGGTTCCACTGACTGGCTAAGCATTCTTAAAGCGGACGCATGTGCAGCCTGGCATGGGGAAGATCATGATGCAAGATGCCATCATCCCCAGCAGTTGCATATAAACCTGAGCTGGAAGTGATTGATTGGGCTGAAACTGGAGAACTAAAGCCTGAATGTTGCAAATTCTGGCTATGTTGGGAAACGCGAGAGCCTTTTGAGTATCTAAAGTGGCTCCTAGATAGTTCTGAGTATTGGTTGGCTGAAGATGTGATTTTGGTACATTGATTGTGAACCCTAGTTGATGCAGTAACTGAATAGTTATGGAAGTATGCTTGAGACATTGTTGGTACGTGTTGGCTTTGATGAGCCAGTCGTCTAAGTATGGGAAGACATGGATGCTTTGTCTTCTTAGATGAGCAGCTACTACTGCCAGACACTTTGTGAAGACTCTGGGGGCAGTGGTGACTCTGAATGGGAGTACCTTGAACTGGTAATGTTGACCCGCTAACACAAACCTGAGAAATTTGCGATGAGCAGGGTGTATTGGAATATGAAAGTAGGCGTCCTTTAAGTCTAGAGTAGACAGAAAGTCGCCCTTTTGCAGAAGAGGTAGTACTTGTTGAAGTGTTACCATGTGGAAATGGTCTGACTGTATGTAAAAATTTAGTTCCCTGAGATCTAATATTGGTCTGAGAGAACCGTCCTTTTTGGGTATTAGGAAGAAAAAGGAGTACATGCCCGACCCTTGGTGTTGTAGCGGTACTGGTTCTATAGCTCCTTTTAGAAGTAGAGACTGTACCTCTTGTTGGAGGAGGTGTAGGTGGTCCTGTGAAAGTTTGTGTGCTTTTGGAGGAATGTTTGGAGGAGTGTTGATGAACTCCAGGCAGTAACCAGAACGGATAATCTGCAGAACCCACTTGTCTGTTGTTATTGACTGCCATGTTGGTAAGAAATGTGACAGTCTTCCCCCGACAGGTGTTAAATGGTCGGGAGGAAGTATAGGTAAGTCACTGTTTTGTATTGGAGGGGGAGGTACGTGTGTTTGACCCTCTACCTCTGCCTTTGCCGTTGTTTTCTCTGTAACCCCCTCTGAAGTAATTTTTAGAGCCAGAGGGTTGGTTATTGCCCTTGTAGGAGGATGTAGTCTCGGAGGAAGTATTTTTGGACCCTGCTCGATAGAATGAGCGCTGAAAGGAACCACAGCCTTGTGTTGACTGAAGGGCTCCCATGGATTTGGCCACTTCAGTGTCTTTCTTCATCTTTTCCAGTGAAGAATCTACCACTGGGCCAAAGAGGTGTTCCTTATCAAAGGGTGTATTTAGTATGGAAGTTTGGACCTCAGGTTGGAACCCAGATATGCGAAGCCAGGCGTGCCTTCTTAACAGGACACTGGTGTTTACCGCTCTGGCAGCTGTGTCAGCAGCATCTAGGGAGCACCCGATTTGATTATTTGAGCTAAGTTGTCCCTCTCTTACTAGGTCTTGAGCTTTAGCTCTATGTTCTTGTGGTAGAAATTGGAGTAATTGTTCTATTTCATCCCAGTGTGCACGGTCGTATCTAGCTAACAATGCTTGTGTGTTAGATATGCGCCAGAAGTTTGCTGCCTGAGAGGCCACCCTTTTCCCAGAAGCATCACGAAGCTTAAGATTCTTTATCTGGGGGTGGAGCATCTCCTGCAGTTTGGGAGTTGGCCCTTTTGCGTGCGTTGGACACCACCAATGAGTCCAATGGTAATTGTCCCTTTATGTAGACTGGGTCGGATGGTGCCGACTTATATTTTTTATCTACCCTAGGGGTAAGGATACGTGCCCTGACCGGATCATTAAAGATATCGTCTACATGCCTAATCATCCCTTTGAGCATGGGTAACGTGTGTGATGATTTTTGTGTACTGCTAAGGGTTTCAAAGAGAAAATCCTCTTCGAGAGACTCTTTGTGGAGCTGCAACCCATGGTAATTAGCTGCCCTACCCAGCAATTCAATGTAGCCTACACTGTCGTCCGGTGGAGAGGGCTTTGTGGGGTATAAGTCAGGGCCATTGCCTGTGGGCGAGTTAGTGTTGTAGTCGTCCCATGGGTCTGTAGGTATAGGCTGAATATCATTATCATCGTCATCCCCATTGCCATCCCCATCATCCTTATTGTCAGGTGTATGTTGTGAATGTTCAGGTGAAGTTGGCACAGGTAGAAACTGAGGAGAAGGGGGTGATGGAAGAGTAGGCGGAAGAGCAGGTGGGGAAGGGTTAGTTCCAACAGTTCTCTTCTTCAAGGGAATGTGATATTCCTCTTCTGCATCAGTCCTTCTTTTTAGAGTCACTTTTGTGGTAATATGTCCAGTCTGAGGATTAATAAACAACACCTTCTGTTTTGGGTCCGGTTTATCGAGTGGATCGTCGAAACAGTACTTTTTGGTGACTTCGGTGCATCAGTCTGTTTCGGCACCGAAGGTTTCGATGCCGACATTTTCGGAGTTGGTGTCTTCGGATCCGAAGTATGTTTCGGTGCCGAGTAATGTGGTTCGGAGCCGGACTTTGGCTTCGATCTGGAAGGTTTCGGCTCGGTGCCCGATTTAGAGTGGGGCTTTTCGGAGCCGGAAGGCTTTTTTGCAGGCTTCGGTGCCGAGCCCGAAGGCGGGGCGTCAGAAGCGTGGTCGCGGGGCCGACCGGGGCCCGAGGGCGCGGGTTGGTCCGGAGCCTTCTTTTTCTGTTGAGATGGATGTCGGGGTGAGGGAGATTCTGTACTTACAGTACATTGTCCATGTGGGATGTCTTCATCCTGGTCGGAGCCGTACTCGGAAATGGAGATCGGTTCCTGTTCCCCGATAGCGTCGCAGGCTTCTTCATCCGATTCTGGTCCAAAGAGGTCCGGAATAGAGCTTGTGTGTTGACTCTGCATGTTGCGACGTCGAGCCTGACGGTCGCGAAGCGTCTTCTTGGAGCGGAAAGCCTGGCACGCGTCGCAGTCCTGTTCTCTGTGCTCAGGAGACAAGCACAGGTTACACACTCTGTGTGAGTCGGTGCGCGGGTACTTCGTGTGGCACCGAGGGCAGAATTTGAAGGGAGTTCGTTCCATCGACTGCGAGCCGAACCAACGCGGGTAGGGCAGACGGCCTACCACGAGCTCTCCGATCGAAAGAGGTTTTTTTATAATTAATCACGACACGCGAAGAATGGTATACGCGATCGGAAACAATACCGTTGAGGGTGAGTGTCTTGCGCACCAAGGGAAACCGAAGGAACGGCGTCGAACCGCAGCACAGCGACTAACATCCGAACCCGATGGCGGAAAAAAACAGTCTGAAGATGGGGTCGATGCCCATGCGCTCTTTCACCAAAAGGAAGAGTCACATATCTCTTGACTGGAAAGACTTCTTCGAAGAAAAACAAAGTGTAACCATCCGGACCCAACACTAGATGGCGATCTATGCACAGCATGTGATCTGCAGCTCACATGCCTCGAACATGTTATTTCGGCACACTACTTTTATTTTCCTAGAATTATTGTTAATACTCAACAGTTAGAGGCCCACATGGAGGAGAAATTACTGAATATGCTCAAATCTAACCTTTGCGGCTATAACCCTGAACGGGCAATACTCAGTTTACTCATACAATAGCACATCTCTGCTTATGATTGCTTCCTCGTCACTAGTATTTTTCTTTTTGTAGAACTTTTCATCGCCCCATTCTGTACCTCAATGTAGCAGAGCCCTTGTTGTTAGCAATGGGCAGGGAAGATTAGACAACCTGCTATCAGTCCCACTGGAATAATATTTCTTTGTAAAATTAGTGCCCTGGGCCATGGGGTTTCTGAGCCAACCCCTTATGTAGATAGTGCTATGAAGGGAGCAGGAAAGGGTGAAGGACTGAGGGAAAACTTAAGGCAACACTAGATGAACGGCAAAGGGAGTAGAAGTCCCATGCACACTGCTGTCCTCTTCCCCACCCAGACAGTTAGCCTTGAGGCTAAGGCACAGGACATCAAAGAGGATATATATATTTATCATATACTGTGTCCCATTTTAAACTTTGAAATTCAAGTTGGAGCTTTAGCCTCTGCAACATACTTTCTTCAACCCACAGCAAAGGAAAGATGTGCTCCCCTTTCCCTAATAGTTTGTTCATCGAGATTCCTCAAATCTGGCTGGACCGTCCATTTCCCCCCCCAACATACACACTCTGTAAAGAATCATCTTTATTTTGTTTTCACTTTTGTAGACTTTCAGCTGTGTTCATGTCTTTCACTGGAACAGACAAACAATGTACCTAGTAGTCCATGACATACCCTATGGTCCCACGTACATTAAACAATCTCCCTGCAACTCTGCCTCCTGAGTAGCCACCTCACCTTCAGACAATGCAAAACACAGCAGTCATATTGCAAATAGATATGAACAAAGCCAGCCAAAGATAGCGCCACTGTCTGAAGATTGGCAAAGTAATGACCTTCAAGCCGAAGATCTCATCAATAAATCCACTCGAAGAGCTGGTGACTGACAAGTCGTATTTCAAGAAGAATCCTATGCACCTATGCCCAGAACATTATGCTTGTCCCGAGAGTTACTATTCTTTCAAAGGGAGGAGATAATTTGCTGTCCATGACCCCCATCACACCCCCAGGGCAGTCTATCCCTACGCACCCTTGGAAAAATCCTAAATGGGTATAAGCACTAAAGCCAGCACCACTAAATAACAGCACCTTTATGTGACTTGGTTTGCATAGTGCAACATATAAACAACCATAACACAACCTTACTTGTGCTTTATTAATGATTAAGGTTCAGGTGACAGAATGCTTTATAAATTGGCGAGTAAAGCAACGAGGATGATTTGCAGTTGATTAGAGTGGGAATTAGTAAGTGGACCTTTCAGGAGAGATGTTATTTTAGGTGGCATTTATAAAATGCACAACAACCCATACTTTTATGGGTTATACTAGTTTACTGAGAACTAGAACACTGGAATGTTGAGCGCTGCATTGAAAAAAATGGAGTGATCCGGGCTTCTAATGGCCGGTAGAAGCGCAGAGCATCAACATTCCAATGTTTTTTTTGTTTTGTTTTTTTAAAATCTGTTTATTAGGTTTTTGAAACAATAACAATAAAGCATGAGACAGTAGGTAAAGCATGACATTGCAGATCTACACATTTATGGAAAGAGACAGATTACATATCTTAAAGCACATAACATCTGTACACTCATAGATGACCAGGCCATGGGTTCCGTTGTACAATGTTGAGATCTATTCTCTGCCATAGATTATGTCTCAAATAGGTGTATGGGGGTTCAGGCAGGTGGGCGAGTCCTACTGGATAGGATGCGTTGTCTCCTTTATCTAGAGTCCTGTTAAGTCTGAGTCATTATGCTGCACAGTTCTGCCTGTTGTATCTTGATCCTCCGCCTCCGCTCTCAGGTAATTCATCAGTGGTTCCCATATGTCTCTGGGGCGGGAGGAAGTTGGGAGAAGTTCAGCATACGTGGCGAGTTGGTCCCTACAGTATATTATGTCGGTCCTCCATTCTTTGAATTTTGGGGCTCGTCCTCTACCCCATCTGCATGCCAACCGGCGTTTAGCGAGTAATAGTCCTAGTGAGACAAATTTCCTGCATGTCCTAGGTATGTCTGCTGTGTAGCCTAGCAACGCTATCAAGGGGGACTTGGGGACGGTTAGGCCAGTCATTTTGGAGAGTGTCTCAAGTACCTCCTCCCAGTATTTGCCTACAGTCGGGCAGTGCCATGCAAGGTGGATGAAGTCTGCCCCCTCCCTCCTGCAGCGCCAGCAGCGGTCGTCCTCCCTGAGATTAAGCTTGTGCAGCTTGACTGGGGTATAATAAGTTCTGTTCAAGAATTTAAAGTGAGTGATGCGTAGTCTGCTGCTCGCAGTGATGGCCTCCGTTTGCAGGCAGCAGTATGTCCATTGTTCGTCTGTCAGTGGCTCCTCGAGATCTGTATCCCACTCCCCTCGAGTCCTGTGTGTGCCCTGCGGTCTCTCACCTGGTGCCGCCCGATATATTCTGGATATGGCATGAGCGGGCCCAGCTAATTTCAATATAGTGTGAAGGGTTTCACATACCGGTGGTTCAATCGGGAACCCAGGGACGTTTGCCCGTATTTCGTGTTTTAAGCGTATGTAAAGGAACATCTCGAGCGGTGTGACCCTGTCCCCGGATAACAGCTCCTGTTGAGTTTTGAATTGCCCCTCCCGGTAGAGGTCTCCCCACGTCTTAAGGGCATGCTTCTGGAGCATGTCTCGACACGCCCCCCTCCTGTGTAACTGGTGCGCTAGGCAAGTGGGGAGTACAGCTCTGGTTTTCCCACTATATTGGATAGCCTCTTCCACGCATAATTCGTGCAGCTCACAGTGTGTAATTTGACTCCCTCCCCTGGGACTTTTGTGCCTAAAAAGGACTGAGGGGGTGTAGGCCTCATGTATCCCTGTTCGATGGCTAAGTGCGGCATAAATGGTGGGGGATTTAGCCAATAGGCGGCACAGTGCGCCTGTGCGCTAAGATAGTACAGTTCCATATCAGGCGCTTCGAACCCGCCGCTAGAGAATGGTTGTGTCAAGACCTTCCAGCTCAATCTGGGCTGCTTACCTCCCCATGCTAGTTTAATAAGCAGGGATCAGATTGTATTAAAGAAATGTCGGCCTGGGTAATATGGTATGTTTACAAATAGATAGAGGAGCTTAGGTAGAATGTTCATTTTCATTAATGCCACTCTCCCAGCTATTGATAGCGGCAGTTTTATCCATCTGTCTATCCATGACCGGATAGTTTCTATTGTTGTGCCATAGTTGGCACGAAGCGTTGCATCTTTGTCTCTAGTAATGACCACCCCTAGATATTTGACTTCCTGCTCGCACCAGCTTAGCGGGTAGTCTGGAGTAAAGCGCACAGTGTTTGGGGTGAGGGGGAAGATTTGGTCCAATTCAGTTTAATGCCAGATAAGTCACCAAAACGTATAAATTCTCGAAGAATCGGATTTAGGCTAGTGCTTGGGTTTTGGAGGTAGAGGGTGATGTCATCTGCATAGAGCTATATCAATATCTGGCGGGAAGGGTATGGTATGGTATGGTATGGCGTGTTCCCTGTGGAGCTGTCTAATTTGAGGCCAGTGGTTCAATGGATAGGGCAAACAACAAGGGGGATAATGGGCACCCTTGTCTCGTGCCCCTAGTAATCTCGATCGGGTCAGAGTGTAGTCCATTGATTTGCACTATAGCTTCTGGCTTAGTGTAGAGCAGTCTTATCCACCCCAGAAATGGGCGGGGGAGGCCCATTCTGCTCAGGATCGAGAACATATAGCCCCATTCAAGGGAATCAAACGCTTTCGTAGCGTCCAGGAAGATTCC
The DNA here is from genome assembly GCA_963921515.1 of Calotriton arnoldi. Taxonomy (NCBI): domain Eukaryota; kingdom Metazoa; phylum Chordata; class Amphibia; order Caudata; family Salamandridae; genus Calotriton; species Calotriton arnoldi. Next base: position 325,530 of record CAWUFW010001721.1, on the reverse strand, counting down.
CGCAGCCGAGTCGTCGGGGTCTATGTCGTGCAATAGTGCAAATGTGGTTCTGAGGTTGTGTGATGTGGCTCTTCCAGGGACAAACCCAGCTTGATCTGGAAGAACCAGCCCTTCCATCAACAATGAAAGTCTGTTGTCTATAACTTTGGCGAGGAGTTTAGTGTCGCAATTAATAAGCGACAGCGGTCTGTAGGAGTCGCAATTGGTTGCCTCTTTACCAGGCTTGAGGAGCGAGATTATTCTAGCCTGGCGCATCGATGGAGGAAGAATGCCCTTTTCCAAAGCCTCTTCAAAAACCTGCTTTAGTATTGGAACCAACAGGTCGATGTAGACCTTGTAAAAGTCGACCGGGAGCCCGTCCGGCCCGGGCACCCTGCCTGATCGTAGCCCCATTATGGCTTCACGAATTTCGTCTTCCTCAAAGGCTGCTGACAGGAATTCTCGTCTAGAGTCATTTATCCAGCCCAGTGCAGTGTCCTCAAAGTAAGAGGCCACGTCAATGGTATCGCTTTCGCATGAGCGGTGGAGCGCCGAGTAGTGCTGAGAGAACAGTTCTAATATCTCTTTGGTGTCAATATGCCTCGTGCCCTTTTCGTCAACTATCTCCAGCATTTGATTTGCGAATCTGGGGACTCTGGTCGCTTCTGCTAATGCCTTCCCTGGTCGTTCTCCCTCCCCAAATGCCCGTGCCACATAGTACTTCGAGCGGAATTTAGCTTCTCGCTCTGCCTCTTCATTGTATTCTAGGAGTAACTCCTTCAGTTTCACAGTGTGGCGAGGGTCGTTATCATGTGCAATAGTTTGTTCTGTCTGTTTGATATCTTTTTCCAGCTTATGGAGGGTGCCTCTAATAGATTTCAGAATTCCCCCGCTTTTTGCTATGCACATCTCCCTCATTGTGACCTTAACCCCTTCGCTGCTAGGCCTTTTCCCCCCCTGTGCTAAGCCTTTTTTTGGCTATTTGGGGTAGTTTGCGCTTAGGCCCCTGTAACTTTTTGACCACATAAGGTATCCACGCTAAATTTGCGTCCATTTTTTCCAACATCATGGGGATTCTAAAGGTACCCAGGGTTTGTGGATTCCCCTGGAGGGGACCCAGAAATTAGCCAAAATACAGCGAAATTTTGGAAAAATGGGAAAAAAGGGCTACAGATGAAAGCGTCTGGTTTTTTCCCTGCAAATGGTATCAAAAAAGGGGTTGTGGTGCTGAAATCACCATCTTCCCAGCTTTCAGGGACAAGCAGACTTTTGTCAGAAATCCAAAATTATTTACACAGTTTTGGCATTTTTCTGGGACATAGCCTATTTTTGCTATTTTTTGTGCTTTCAACCTCCTTCCAGTTAATGGTAGAAATGGGCATGAAAGCAATAATGGATCCTGGAAAGCTATACATTGTAGAAAAGTAGACAAAATTCTGAATTCAGCAAGGGGTCATTTGTGTAGATCCTTCAAGGTTTTTATATACAAACTAACAGTTAAATATAGGAAAAATTGAAAATTTGTTGAAAAAAACAGCCATTTGTGTCAACGTTTTCACCTGCAACTTCTTCTAATTATGACAGCTGTTTGAAAGCAATATACCGTTACATCCGCTGTACCTTTCTGGTTGTGGGGATATATAGGACTTGTAGGTTCACCAAGAACCCGATGAACCCAGAGCCAATAACTGAGCAGCGTCTTGCAATGGTTTTTTATTATGTACCGGGTATATAGCAATTATTTTGGGAAAATGTATACATGGAAAAATCGGTATGAAGGACAACCATGTATTTCTAAAATGGGAACAAAATATAGAGTTTAGAAACAGTAGATATTTGCACATTTCCGAAATTGGGAGTACCCATACTAGCATGAGAATTATAGGTCATTTTTCAAAATGACTTCTTTTTACACATTGTCTTTCATTTGGAAGGCAGAAATGCATCGAAAGTCAATAGGTAATAACAGTTGCTCTACAATTCTGTGTTACCCTAAGTCTCCCGATAAAAATGGTACCTCACTTGTGTGGGTAGGCCTAGTGCCCGCGACAGGAAACGGCCCAAAACGCAACGTGGACACATCACATTTTCACAGTGAAAACAGACCCTTTTTTTGCAAATTGCCTAGCTGTAGTTTTTGAACCCTAGCTCTGCCTGCCGGCACCTAGGGACACCTAGCAAACCTATACATTTTTGAAAACTAGACACCCAGGGGAATCCAGGATGGGGTGACTTGACTGGCTCTCACCAGGTTCTGTTACCCAGAATCCCTTGCAAACCTCAAAAGTTGTCCAAAAAAACGCATTTTCCTCACATTTCTGTGGTGGAAAGTTCTGGAATCTGCGTGGATCCACAAAATTCCACCCACCCCGCGTTCCCCAAAGTCTTCCGAGAAAAATGGTACCGCACTTGTGTGGGTAGGCCTAGTGCCCGCGACAGGAAACGGCCCAAAACGCAACGTGGACACACCACATTTTCACAGTGAAAACGGACCCTTTTTTTGCAAAGTACCTACCTGTAGTTTTTTAACCCTAGCTCTGCCGGCACCTAGGGAAACCTAGCAAACCTATACATTTTTTAAAACTAGACGCCCAGGGGAATCCAGGATGGGGTGACTGGACTGGCTCTCACCAGGGTCTGTTACCCAGAATTCCTTGCAAACCTCAAAATATGTAAAAAAAAAAAAAAAAACAATTCCTCACATTTCTGTGGTGGAAAGTTCTGGAATCTGCGTGGATCCACAAAATTCCACCCACCCCGCGTTCCCCAAAGTCTTCTGAGAAAAATGGTACCTCACTTGTGTGGGTAGGCCTAGTGCCCACAACAGGAAACGGCCCAAAGTGCAACGTGGACACACCACATTTTCACAGTGAAAAATTACCCTTTTTTTGCAAAGTGCCTAGCTGTAGTTTTTGAACCCTACCTCTGCCGGCAACTAGGGAAACCTAGCAAACCTATACATTTTTGAAAACTAGACACCCAGGGGAATCCAGGATGGGGTGACTTGACTGGCTCTCAACAGGTTCTGTTACCCAGAATCCCTTGCAAACCTAAAAAACTGTAAAAAGAAACATTTTCCTCAAATTTCTGTGGTGGAAAGTTCTGGAATCTGCGTGGATCCACTAAATTCCACCCACCCCGCGTCCCCCAAAGTCTTCCGAGAAAAATGGTACCTCACTTGTGTGGGTAGGCCTAGTGCCCGCGACAGGAAACGGCCCAAAGTGCAACGTGAACACACCACATTTTCACAGTGAAAAATGACCCTTTTTTTGCAAAGGGCCTAGCTGTAATTTTTTAACTCTAGCTCTGCCGGCACCTAGGGAAACCTAGCAAACCTATACATTTTTGAAAACTACACACCCAGGGGAATCCAGGATGGGGTGACTTGACTGGCTCTCACCAGGTTCTGTTACCCAGAATCCCTTGCAAACCTAAAACATTATTAAAAAAACCACATTTTCCTCACATTTCTGTGGTGGAAAGTTCTGGAATCTGCGTGGATCCACAAAATTCCACCCACCCCGCGTCCCCCAAAGTCTTTCGAGAAAAATGGTACCTTACTTGCGTGGGTGGGTCAAGTACCCGCGACAGGCAAGGGCCCAAAACCTATTGAGGCAACATCAAAATTACCTATCACAAACCAACCTGGTTTTGCAAGGGGGGTCCCATGAGTTTTTGGCCCGGGGCTCGGCGGCCATCTAGGGAAACCTACCAAACCCACACATTTCTGGAAACTAGACACCCAGGGGAGTCCAGCGAGGTATGGCTTGCGTGGGTCCCCCAACATTCTCCTACCCAGAATCCCCTGCAAACCTCAAATTTCGCTGAACAAATCACTTTTTTCTCAAATTTCTGTGTGGGAAAGTTCTGGAATCTGCGTGGATCCACAAATTTCCTCCCACCCAGAGTTCCCCCAGGTCTCCCGATAAAAATGGTACCTCACTCGCATGGGTGGGTCAAGGACCCGCGACAGGCAAGGGCCCAAAACCTATTGAGGCGACATCAAAATTACCTATCACAAACCAACCTGGTTTTGCAAGGGGGTCCCATGAGTTTTTGGCCCGGGGCTCGGCGGCCATCTAGGGAAACCTACCAAACCCACACATTTCTGGAAACTAGACACCCGGGGGAGTCTAGCGAGGTATGGCTTGCGTGGGTCCCCCAACATTCTGCTACCCAGAATCCCCTACAAACCTCAAATTTCGCTGGAAAAAAAAATCACTTTTTTCTCAAATTTCTGTGTGGGAAAGTTTTGGAATCTGCGTGGATCCACAAATTTCCTCCCACCCAGCGCTCCCCCACATCTCCCGATAAAAATGGTACCTCACTTGTGTGGGTAGGCATAGTGGCTGCAACAGGAAATGGCCCAAATCGTACTGTGGAGACTTCAAAATTACCTATAACAAAACTACCTGTTTTTGGGGGGGGGGGGGCCACCTGGGGTTTTGGCCCCGGGCTCGGCGACCATCTAGGGAAACCTACCAAACCCAAACATTTCTGAAAACTAGACACCCGGGGGAGTCCATTGAGGTATGGCTTGCGTGGATCCCCCAACGTTTTCCTACCCAGAATGCCATGCAAACCTCAAATTTAGCTGGAAACAACACATTTTCCACATATTTTTGTGTGGAATCACCGTGTCGGCACAAATGTCCTACCCCACAGTGGTCCCCTGAGTCTCCCGAGTAAAATGATACCTCACTTGTGTGGGTGGGGCAAGGGCCTGTGACTGGGAAGAGCCCAAAACATAGGGAATAAGGGTATAGCACCGAGAATTCTCAGCGCAACATTTGTTTAAAAATACGTTTTTAGCCAATTCTGCATTGGACACCCACACAAGTGAGGTATCATTTTACTCGGGACACTAAGGAGAACGCGGTGGGGTAGGACATTTGTGCCGCCACGGTGATTCCACACAAAAATATGTGGAAAATGTGGTTCTTTCAGCTAAATTTAAGGTTTGCATGGCATTCTGGGTAGGAAAACGTTGTGGGATCCACGCAAGCCATACCTCATTGGACTCCCCGGGTGTCTCGTTTTCAGAAATGTTTGGGTTTGGTACTTTCCCAAGATGGCCGCCGAGCCCGAGGCCAAAACCTCAGGTGCCCCCAGAACCAGATAGTTTTGTTATAGGTAATTTTGAAGTCTCCACAGTACGATTTCGGCCATTTCCTGTTGCAGCCACTATGCCTACCCACACAAGTGAGGTACCATTTTATCGGGAGACCTGGGGAACGCTGTGTGGGAGGAAATTTGTGGATCCACGCAGATTCCAGAATTTTCCCACACAGAAATGTGAGAAAAAAGTGATTTTTTTTCAGCGAAATTTGAGGTTTGCAGGGGATTCTGGGTAGGAGAATGTTGGGGGACCCACGCAAGCCATACCTCGCTGGACTCCCCCGGGTGTCTAGCTTCCAGAAATGTGTGGGTTTGGTAGGTTTCCCTAGATGGCCGGCGAGCCCCGGACCAAAAACTCATGGGACCCCCCTTGCAAAACCAGGTTGGTTTGCGACAGGTAATTCTGATGTCGCCTCAATAGGTTTTGGGCCCTTGCCTGTCGCGAGTCCTTGACCCACCCACGCGAGTGAGGTACCATTTTATCGGGAGACCTGGGGGAACGCTGGGTGGGAGGAAATTTGTGGATCCATGCAGATTCCAGAACTTTCCCACACAGAAATTTGCGAAAAAGTGATTTTTCAGCGAAATTTGAGGTTTGCAGGGGATTCTGGGTAGGAGAATGTTGGGGGACCCACGTAAGCCATACCTCGCTGGACTCCCGGGTGTCTAGTTTCCAGAAATGTGTGGGTTTGGTAGGTTTCCTAGATGGCCGCCGAGCCCGGGCCAAAACTCATGGGACCCCTTGCAAAACCAGGTTGGTTTGTGATGGGTAATTCTGATGTCGCCGCAATAGGTTTTGGGCCCTTGCCTGTCGCGGGTCCTTGACCCACCCACGCGAGTGAGGTACCATTTTTATCAGGAGACCTGGGGGAACGCTGGGTGGGAGGAAATTTGTGGATCCACGCAGATTCTAGAACTTTCCCACAAAGAAATTTGAGAAAAATGTGTTTTTTTGACAATTTTTTATGTTTGCAAGGGATTCTGGGTCAATCAATTAATCAATCAATCACAGAATTTGTAGAGCGCACTACTTACCCGCGAGGGTCTCAAGGCGCTGGGGAGAGGGAAGGGGGGGGGGTATGCTGCTACTGGTCGAACAGCCAGGTCTTGAGTAGCCTCCTGAAGGTCAGCAGGTCTTGGGTCTGTCGTAGGCTTAGTGGAAGGGTGTTCCAGGTCTTGGCGGCGAGGTGTGAGAAGGATCTGCCGCCGGTGGTTGTTCTTCGAATGCGAGGACGGTGGCGAGGAGAGGTCGGCGGAGCGGAGCTGGCGGTTGGGGACGTAGAAGAAGAGTCGTCTGTTGAGGTAGGCTGGGCCAGTTTTGTGGAGTGCCTTGTGTGCGTGGTTGAGGAGTTTGAAGGTGATCCTCATGTCGACGGGGAGCCAGTGCAGGTTCCTCAAGTGGGGGGTGATGTGGCTGTGGCGTGGTACGTCGAGGATCAGTCGTGCGGAGGCGTTTTGTATGCGTTGCAGTCGCTTGATGAGCTTGGCCGGGGCTCCCGCGTGAGGGCGTTCCCATAGACCAGTCTGCTACTGACGAGGGCCTGGGTGACTGTTCTTCTTGTGTCTGTCGGGATCCACCTGTAGATCTTGCGAAGCATGCGGAGGGTGTTGAAGCAGGAGGAGGAGACTGTGTTGACTTGCTTGGCCATGGAGAGCGTTGAGTCGAGGATGACTCCCAGGTTGCGTGCGTGGTCGGTGGGTGCCGGGGCTGCTCCCAGCGTCGTTGGCCACCAGGAGTCGTCCCAGGCTGAGGGGTTGGAGCCGAGGATGAGGACCTCCGTTTTGTCCGTGGGTAACAGAACCTGGTGAGAGCCAGTCAAGTCACCCCATCCTGGATTCCCCGGGGTGTCTAGTTTTCAAAAATGTATAGGTTTACTAGGTTTCCCTAGGTGCCGGCAGAGCTAGGGTTCAAAATTTACAGCTAGGCACTTTGCAAAATAGTGTCAGTTTTCACTGTAAAATGTGGTGTGTCCATGTTGTGTTTTGGGCCGTTTCCTGGCGCGGGCACTAGGCCTACCCACACAAGTGAGGTACCATTTTTCTCAGAAGACTTTGGGGAATGCGGGGTGGGTGGAATATTGTGGATCCACGCAGATTCCAGAACTTGCCACCACAGAAATGTGAGGAAAATGTGTTTTTTTTTTTTACACATTTTGAGGTTTGCAAGGGATTCTGGGTAACAGAACCTGGTGAGAGCCAGTCAAGTCACCCCATCCTGGATTCCCCTGGGTGTCTAGTTTTCAAAAATGTATAGGTTTGCTAGGTTTCCCTAGGTGCCGGCAGAGCTAGGGTTCAAAATCTACAGCTAGGCACTTTGCAAAAAAAGGGTCAGTTTTCACTGTGAAAATGTGGTGTGTCCACGTTGCGTTTTGGGCCGTTTCCTGTCGCGGGCACTAGGCCTACCCACACAAGTGAGGTACCATTTTTCTCAGAAGACTTTGGGGAATGCGTAGTGGGTGGAATTTTGTGGATCCACGCAGATCCTAGAACTTTTCATCACAGAAATGTGAGGAAAATGTGTTTTTTTTAAACTAAGTTTGAGGCTTGCAAAGGATTCTGGGTAACAGAACCTGGTGAGAGGCACACAAGTCACCCCATCCCGGATTCCCCTTGGTGTCTAGTTTAAAAAAATGTACAGGTTTGCTAGGTTTCCCTATGTGCCGGCTGCGCTAGGGCCCAAAATCCACAGGTAGGCACATTGCTAAAAACAAGTCTGTGCCTAGTGGGCTTTCTGCCGCCTTGGTGGGGAATATGGGGGGCGGGGGGGATTGCCCCGATATGCCCCCAAGGGGGGCAGAAAGACTGTGGCTATGTTTTTGGGCGGTGGAGGCATTGGTATGCCCATTCTGGGCAGCCCCCACCCCCACGCATAAAAAAAAGCCAGCGTAATCGCTGGTGCCTAGTGGGCTTTCTGCCCCCCCCCCCCTGGGAGCAGATCAGGGGCCACTGCCCCCATCCGCCCCTCGGGGAGGGGGGGCAGAAAGACTGTGGCATTTTTGGGGGGAGGTGTGGGCATTGGCATGCCCATTCTGGGCTGCCCTGGGGGGCAGATAAGGGGCTATTGCCCCAATATGCCTCCGGGGAGGGGCAGAAAGACTGTGGTAATTGTTTTTGGGGTGGGAGCATTATCATGCCCATTCTGGGCAGCACCCACCTCTACATTAAAAAATAAAATAAAATCCCTGGTGCCTAGTGGGCTTTCTGCCCCCCCCCCGGGGTAGGTCAGGGGCTATTGCCCCCATCTGCCCCTGGGGGGAGCAGAAAGACTGTTGCATTTCGGGGAGGGGTGTGGGGGCATTGCCATACCCATTTTGGGCAGCCCCCACCCCAACGTCAATAAAAAAAAATCCCTGGTTTCTAGTGGGCTTTCTGCCCCCCCCGGGGGGGAAGATTGGGGGCTACTGCCCCCATCTGCCCCCCAGGGGGGCAGAAAGACTTACATTTCTCTGGGGGGGCATTGCCATGCCCTTTTTGGGCAGCCCCCACCCAAACATCAATAAAAAAAATAATCCCTGGTTTCTAGTGGGCTTTCCGCCCCCGGGGGGCAGAAAGACTGACATTTCTCGGGGGGGCATTGCCATGTCCTTTTTGGGCAGCCCCCACCCCAACGTCAATAAAAAAAATAAATCCCTGGTTCCTAGTGGGCTTTCTGCCCCCCAGGGGGGCAGAAAGACTGTTGCGACCAAACTAATATGGGGGGAGCAAAGGCCCTTGCCCAAGGGGCCGCTCCCCCCTCCCTGGTGTTAGTGGGTGGATCCCTGCTTGGGGATCACCCTCCTGGGGTGATTCTCAAGCAGGGATCCACTAGGGAAGGGTACTATTGGAAAGGGGAGATTCTCCCCTTTCCAACGATACCTCTCCCATCTTTTTCGGTGCTCGGGGTGTTGGGATAGCCCCACAAGCACCGAAACTGAGAAACTGAAACTTAGTTTCAGTTTCGATTTCGTTCCAATGACGATAGCGCGCCATGCGCACGATCGTCATTGCAATGAAATTCCAAAATATGCCTGGGGAGGTTGGGAAGCTCTTCCCCACCTCCCCAGGCAAAAAAAAAATGGGAAATCCCTCTGCTGTCTGCAGCAGAGGGATTTCCTGAGCATGTGCTCATGACGGAATGGTTCCGTCATGAGCACACTAGAACTTGTGCTCGTGACGGAACCATTCTGTCATGAGCATAGAAGGGGTTAAAACTTTCCCACACCGTTGCCATCTCTTCCACACTAGCGATGTTCCGTGGGAAATATTCCTCAATCTCCTGGCGAAGTTCTTCGCAGAATGCTGCGTCTAATAGTGTCGTGGGTGGCAACCTCCATGACAGATATGGGGTCGCATGACCAGGTGGGTCTAGCTGTAGCAGTACCGGAGAGTGGTCGGATAAAGTCCTAGCTAGGTGTGACACCCTTTTTAGTCATGTGCTGAGCCCCGATGATAGGAGCCAGAAATCTAGTCTCGACCAGCTAGCATGCACACTAGATACAAACGTGCCCTCTCTTTTTCCTGGGTTATGAAGTCTCCAAGCATCAAATAGTTGATGCTCTGCCATTCTATCAGAAAGGAGCTTGGATGATTGGGGGTGTGAGTGCAGATGTATAGGATGCCGGTCTAGTGTTGGTTCAAGTGTCAGGTTAAAATCGCCGCCCCATATTATAAACCCGGAGCCTATTTCGAGGATACGAGCCCATACATTGACAAAGAATTCGTGATCATCGACATTGGGTGCATAGCAACATACCAGAATAACTGTATGTTCTGCGAGTCTTCCCCACATCATGCTATATCTGCCGGCTAAGTCTTGATATTGCCCTATTGGGCGGTAATCCACCCCTGCCTTGATCAGTATGGCCGTGCCACGAGCATAGGTGGAATAGGAAGAAAAGCAACTGTGCGCTGCCCATCTCCTCCCAAACGTAATGGGTGCTCGCGGGTTGAGGTGGGTTTCCTGTAGAATGGCTACGTGGACCTTGTGCCGATCTAAGTATCCTAGGACTGATCTCCTCTTGTACGGGTCTCCAAGGCCCCGTACATTCCATGTCAGGCATTGAATAGTTGTTCTCGTAACAAGCTCTCTAGTACCCATCACCTCGCCCGTGGTATAAATGTCCCATATATGTGCCTATCGTTAGTATGGCATGCGTAGTCATGTTTGAGAATTGCATAATTGCCACAATGCATCTTCATTATAAGACATTGCATTACAGTCCCATGAAACAGTTCCCAACAAAGCCCTCCCCCCTCCCACACCTGTACCCGAACTACACAGGCGAATGAACTCCCACCCTCCCAGCTACCAACCGGTCTAGGGCAGACCCGCATTTGGAAACAAACAATGTTTAGACATAACAGTAGCTCTATAAGTGGCATTAAGTAAGTGATATTGAAAGCAATGCAGTACAATACAGTCTTTTAAAACATTGCCCAACTAATCCCTTCCCCCACCCACACCTGTAACCTAACCCCCACAGGCGAATGAGGTCCCACCCTCCCCACCACAAACCAGCCTAATACAGACCCTCAGTCTGAAACAAACATTGGTTAGAAATAACAATAGATCTATAAGTATCATAAAGAAGGAAAACAACATTTGGGGATTTCCCACTGGGGATATGCGCCAGAGGGTCTGTCAGCGCCTCTCGCAGTAGCGAGGGAGCCCGGGAGATAGCTATTAGATTGCTATATTTCATAATTGGTTAGAAGAATGGATAAGCAATAAGAAGGTAAAGGGTATAAAAGTCAGTAGTTTTGTGATCAACAGTTCGCCCCATCATGTAGGCCCGCAGTAGTCACTGCCTTACCGGCCCCTGGATCTCTTATCACGGCAAGTGCTGTCGGCGTCATTCTTCTGTAGGGCCCGGGGACGACCGCCCCGATCCCCGCCTCTCAACAAGGGGCGAGGGGAGTGCCGAGCGTTGGTTTTTAGGAAGTCGTGGGCCTGCTGCGGAGTCGTGAAGATATGAGCCTTGCCTCTGTGTTGGATTCGCAGTCTGGCGGGGTACATCATGGAGTATTGAAATCCTGCCTGTTGCAGCTTCTTTTTGACAGGGAGGAACTTTTTCCTCGCCTCCTGCACCTGCAGGGTAAAGTCTGGGTATATTGAGATTTTGTTGCCGTCAAAGCTTAAATCCGATTGTTCCCTGGCCAGTCGTAGTGCTGTGTCCCGGTCTTTGTAGTTCAATAGCCGCGCCAGGATGGGACGAGGTGGTGCTCCCGGAGGCGGCCGTGGGGCTAGGGATCGGTGAGCCCTCTCCACTATCAGGACCCGAGAGAATGCATCAGCGCTAAAGAGGTTGAGCAACGTTTTCTCCACGTAGTCCTCCATGCGCCCTGTGGATGTGGACTCCGCAATTCCAGTGATTCGCAAATTATTCCGCCTAGACCTTGCCTCTAGGTCTTCGTTTTTGGCCGCTATTACTTTCAACAATTTCTCCATTCCTAGGATTTTTTCGCTGCTTTCTTCTGAGGAGTCCTCCACGGCAGAGATTCGTTGTTCCGCTTCTACAATGCGGCCATCATGCTTGTCAAGCTTTTGGGTGATAAAGTCCATCCTCATGTTCATAGCATCCATTTTAGTTTCAATGGACGTGAGGCTTTGACGCATAGTTAGTAGTAGTTCCTTAATGTCTGGGGAGGAGGGTTTAGCAGGTGTTTCCAAGTCTTTTCGGGATGTCGTGTCATCTTGCTCCTCCGTCGCGTTTTTCCGGGCAGAGAAGGGTAGCTTGGACTGCTTGCCCTCTGTGCAGTCCATGTTTTGTTCTGATGGCTAGCACAATCGTGGTGTGTTGCCTCACCGTGAGGTTAAGGGGTGTGGGCTTTTGGCTCTGTGGTACTGTGTAGTGCCTATCGCGGTCCGCTGCAGTGGGCCCCCCCGAATCCTCCGGAGACTGGGAGATCACCACCTCGTGTTCAGCTTGTCCACAGCCAGTCTGTTCCACGTGATAGGGCCTCTTCTATCGTGAGCGGGATGGGCTGTCGCAGCGTGTCTCCCCCTATCACCGCTTGGCACCGCAGCCTCCATAGGCCAAATTCTGCTTGCGCTAGGCCTCAAATCGTGAGAGACAGTCGCCCCTAGGTGAGCAGCATTGTGTAGCGCCTCAGTGATAGGATGGGGGCCTCAAATTGATCGGTCGTGTCGCGGCGCAGTGTCAGCCAGATCAGTGTGCCACCTTAAGGTCTTCAGCAAGGGAGGCTTCCCTTCCTCCGCAACCTCTCGTCGTAGCTGGCCAAGAGACGATCACTGGGAAGGTGGGGGTCAACAATGGCCATTTGGGCCTCACCGCGGAGCGAGCGCACAGCCGGTACAGCGCCCCCCCTCTCAGAGCCCCACAATGGCTGCCCGTTTGGCTCCCAAGCGCCTGCCTCCAGTATTTGCCCCTTATTTACGGTTGTTTTTGGCTTTGTCGTTTGGCTTGTGCTGTTCCTGTTATTATGGTTGCGGTTGGTGGAAGGGAGTTGCGAGTGTACACCAGTTGGCGCCGCGTCTCTCCCCGTGTCAGGCAGGCCCAGACTTTACATCTCCAGGGGGCCACAGGCAGCGGGCCGCCGATAGTCAGGCTGGGCCGCGGCCGAGCCTTGCACAGAATTACAGCGGCGCTGCAGGGGCCGCGCACACGCGCTGACCTCGCTCCCAGATGGCTTATCGCTCAGTCAGCGATCCCGCCCAGCGCCCGCCGCATCCAGTGCTTACCGCAGCCGAACGCCCTGCGGGGATGTCCAGTGCGGTTTATGCCCCCAAGCCGAAGCCGTCTTTCGACCCGTAGGTAAGCGCTGCAGCAGGATCGCGGGAACCCGACCCGGGTCGCGGGCAGGCCCCACTCAGTGCTCCGTCAGCTTCAGGGGGGCTGCCACTTCTCAGCGCCTGTCGCGGCCCCGGCTCCCGATCACCTCTCAACCCGCGCCCGGAGGGCACAGATCTTCCACAGGCAGGGGCCAGTGCGCTCGTTCGCCTCTGTTTGCAATCGCGGGCTATCTTGCGCGATATGATGGTACTCACGTCGCCATTTTGATCAGGCCTCGTCCTCGCGGCCTGGGCGCCGTTTTTTGTCCCGTGATGTTAGCTTCAAATATGCTTGTTGAGGGGTTCAAGAGATGCCAGCAACCTTTATGCACATATCCTGCAGATTTAGGATGAGTTGCTGCCTGTTAGTAGCAGATGCTGACGGATGTTTCTCCCGGGCTAATAGAGCCTCCCTAGGGTGCGGCCATCTTGTTTGCCGGCCCTCTAGCGCCCCCAACATTCCAATGTTTAACAAAGGCCTCACGGAGCCCAAGGGGATTTCAACCCCCTCGGGCTCTGTGAGGCCTTTGTTTTATAAATTAGAACAGTTTGCCCTCTAGGGGAGGAACGTTCTAAAAGCCTTAGAGCCCTCTGTAGCGGGCTCTACCAGCCATTAAAGGCCCACTCCCTTGTTAAAGGCCCTTGCATTCGGCTCGCCCCTTTAATGGCCGGTAGAGCCTGCTACCGCGGGCTCTAAGGCTATATTAGAACATTGGAATGTTCAGAGCTCCATTGAAGACAATGGAGTGGCTCCAGGCTTATAATGGCTGGTATAAGCCAGGAGCTTCAACATTCCAATGTTTGTCTTCAAGTTTCTTCCTTTTTAATTTAGAACATTCTACCCTTAGTGATTGGAATGTTCTAATAGTCTTATAGTCCTTATGCCTCGGCTGGGGCCTATAACTAGGGTCTAGGGCCTTTAACAACCGTTATGTCCCTTGGCAGCAGGCTTTAAGGCTATAGTGTACTCAAATGTCATTTCCACATCTTTCTGTCCCTCTCTCCCTTCCTAGTGTCAGTGTCACTTAGTCCCGTTGGTCAACACCCCCCATTCCGCCGTTTCAAGTCTATCTTCTAGTGGTGATGGTTCCATATCTTGGTGTTAATGTCTGACAGCAACAGTTTCAGTGTTTACCAGTTCTAAGCTCTTGTCCATGTGACTGTGTCTCTCTGTCCCAGCTTGCATGTCAGGAGTTCCTTGTACCAGTATGTGTGGCAGCATTTAGTGCTCAAGTGTCCATTTCTCTGGCTTCAGTGTGTGTCTCGTCTTATTGTCTGTATATCCATGTCACAGTGTTCGTGACTCCCTGTCCTAGGATCTGCTTTTCTCTGCTGCGATGTCCGTGTTTCCTTGTCTTATAGTACACTATCCTCCTCTCCTTTCTCCTCTCTTCCTATGGACATATACAATTTTTGAGTCTAGCCCTTGTATTACATTGTCAGCAATTTAAATTTTGACATTTTCATTCAAGCTAAATAGTAACAGAGTATGTCAACTTGTATTGCGCCAACAGATAAATATAAGTTAATGAATTAAAGTCATAAATTACAAACCTAGGTATAATGTAGTACTCACTTGATGAATTCAGGTTTTGGGTCATAAGTGAATGTTTTTGCTAAAATTATTGCTATTATGACCTTTTCTTTTCCCTCTCCCAGTGTCTCTGTCTGTATCTTTCTGTCCCAGTGTATGTGTGTTTTCCTGACATAGCAGGGATGTCAGTATTTACTATCCTAGTTTCCATGTCTCTTATGTCAGTGTCCATTTAAGTATTTTTCTATTCAACTCAGGGTCAAATGTTGTCTGTACCAGTGTTCCTGTCTTCTGTCCTAGTGCCCATCTCTCCATGTCTCAGGTTATAAAGCTGGGTTTCGGTGTTGCTTTGTGTGTCCATGTCTCTTGTCTCAATCTTTGTTTCTCCATTTCACAGTCCCTGAACATCCCTTTCTTGTCGCACTGTCTTAGTGTCTACGTTTCCGTTTCCCAGGCCCTTTTAGTTTAGAAAGCACTGAATGTGCAGGACATCTTTGACAAAAAGAACAAGTACAAAGTATTTTAACTTACTTCTAATTATGTGTGATCTTGGAAGCACTGGTGGTACAATACTCAATGTCTAATCTGCCTTTAAAACGTTTCTAGGACAGAAAGGAGCTTAAAAGATTGTATGACAGAAGATGCTATTTAGTGTGTAATCTAACTTCAAATTATGTCATTTGAGGGCAAAATCTTTATTGACTGTGCAAACAGTCTGTGAAGGACTTTAGGTTTTGATTTCACAAAGTGTTATATAATCTGTCGGTAAGCACTTTGAGATCTGAGTATGTGCTGTCTGCTGTGCCAATTGTTGCTGCACTGTGAAGTATGAGGACAGGTTTCTATTGCTGGTTTACCTTGTAATGTGTTTTTAGAGATTTTTAAAGACCCCAAGCTCAGCAGACTACTCACCTCGTTCTTGTGAAACTGGTCCAAGCACACAGCACAATTTTCAATGTCAGGAGTGTGTGTCCTGTGACATTTTGGGGGATGATATCTCCGCGTCTTCAGAGCCGAAAGTCGCCTCAGGATGTGCTGTCGGAGGTCCAGCTACAAAGTTATGAGACATCATGAGCTGTTACACTGTTATAAGTGATGGAAACTCTGGTTGAATAGTAGGGACATTCATTGGTGGAGCCATATACTGTGGGGGTAAGTGAACATATGTTAAGAGCACCATTAAACATATACTATTGGAAGGGAAACATATTTTGAACATACATCACTTACTGTTGGGAGGGAGGGTGAGGTAAACACATTTAACTGGCTGCATTGGCGGCACCATCATCTTTTGGAGGTGTAGCGTAAAGTGAATATCTACCCTAGGCTCCTGGAACCTCATAAACTAATGGAGGAGAAGGTCACTTGCTGCAGGATGCATTGTATTCTGCGGGACATCAAGGGTAGTATGAGGGTATACTGAAGACACTGATGTATATGGGTGAGGGGACACAATTGCAGGCATACATCACAGAGTGTATGGGCATCATATGAGTCAATGACTGTATCAGAGGCACAATATGCTGTAGGAGGGGAAGCCACTATTTGCTTCAGAGTGGGAAGGGGGGAGATCCTTGGTTGAAACAGAAAGTAGTGTGAGCATATGTTACTGGCTGCAGGGAGTACCACAAACAGTTGCAGAGGGGTGCATATATAAATTGAAGGGGAATATACTGTGTATACATTACAATGGATTCAAACGGGTGAAATGAAATGAAAATGAAATGAAAAGACGATTTGTAAAGCGCAGTAGCTACCCTGGGGTGCCCAATTGCTAGAGAGGGAACATAGTGTGAACATAGCTACACATACCTACACATGGGGGATGTATAAGGGGGATGGTATACTAGGTTAGAGGGCTGTGGAACTGGCACTGACTCCTTGCTGCACACTCCAGTCATCTATCACTCAGGTCTAAAAAATGTTAAAGCAAATGTCCTAAGAGAATGAATAGTTTCTCTTACAGGTCTATTTATTTGAAATAGTAAGAAATGCAAAAAGAAAAATACTTTTCTATCCTGGTACCTGGAACCTAACTCCAGGCAGATGCACTTTTGATCAGTTGGGCAGGTGTGTTTTTTATGCAGAAGCTCAACTTAAGATGAGCTAATCCAAAATGATAATGATACTGGATGAACTGCTGTGGCCACACCATTGGTGTTATCCATTCACTGTAAAAGAACCTACATAAGAATGTCCTGCAGACCGGATGTCCTCTCCAGAATGGAAGGCATCATTCTACTCCATACTTCCAGTACTGAACATAAATACACCAACAAGGTCCTTCAGATTTCCTGAATGAGAGAAGATGCCCCAATGGAAAAAAGGTCACCCAGGATTGTCTAACATCCAAAGCTAGTTGTCACTACAGTTTAACTTAAGCTTAACTTTAACACTCTAAACAATTCCAGCACACTTTAACAATTTCCTACTCCTAGAGTTGTTCCGTTGGTATTCCAACATTTAAACCTATCTACTGGACCACTTGCCATCTGTGATGGCAAACTCTTCTGTTCCAGGCAATCAATTTACCCTACTGAAGAGCCATCGAAGCTGAATGCTTGACCTGGGTCCCCTTTATCTTGCTACTGATGTGGTCACCCTGTCGACACAATACTTGCAACTCAGAGCTTGGATTTTGTAATTTACTTAATGCTTTTACGTCAATGACTGTGGCAAAGTGATTCTTCAGAAATCAGGAGTATGCCACAGTCGCCTGGCCTAGATCGGGCTGCATGGTCCTGGACCTGGAGAAGGCCTTCGATTCACTCGAGTGGCCCTATCTCTTTGCAGTTCTACACAAATTCGGGTTTGGAGATAACTTTCTCCAACTGATCAGACTGCTTTACACACAATCTACCATCAAGGTCCACACAGGTAACATAACGTCGGAGAGCATAACCGTTAAGAAAGGTACCAGGCAGGGCTGCCCCTTGTCCCCACTGCTTTTCTCGCTAGCGATGGAACCGTTAGCAACACAACTATGTGGCGGGGGAGGGGACTGGGGTATTCAACTGGGCGACGGGTTGCATGTGGTTTCGCTAAACGCGGATGGTCTTTTATTCTATCTCAGTGATGTACATAGTATACCAAGTTTTATAGCAGATACATTAGGGCAGTTTGAGGCGACATCAGATCTGAAGGTGAACGAATAGTTTCTTACCTGTCGGTGTAGTTTTGCAGCTTGAAGACTTTCTGGATTCACTATGCTGTGCATTATTCCGCCATCTCGTGGTTGGGTCCGGATTCGTAGTCTTTTTTTTTTTTTTTGTTGTTGTTGGCCCAGGTGGGCGGCGACGCCCCCACCATTTGGTGTCCTCGGTGACGTCGTCGCGCTTCCTGCGGATGCTCCCACCTTTGGTCGCCATCTTCGGATTCTTTTTTCTTTTCCTCTTATTGTTTTGTCGTCTATGTCTTTCTCTTTTATCCTTTTATTTTTCTTTTGATCCCTCTAAACTCTGTATGTAGTCTAGTTTTACCCTTAACCTCCTATGTTATCTTCCTGGCGGAGGCGGGTGGGATCGCTAGTGAATCCAGAAAGTCTTCAAGCTGCAAAACTACACCGACAGGTAAGAAACTATTCGTTTTGCAGCGTGAATCTTTCTGGATTCACTATGCTGTGCATAGACTTTGTAGCGGTTTTGTTATTGCGGTGGTTGGGTGGAAGATGAGCATTGGTTGCTGAAAATGTGCTGTAAGACCTTTTGTCCTACTTGTGCTTCTTTGTTCATCTGGATATCCACACAGTAGTGTTTGGTGAACGTGTGCATGGAAGACCATGTTGCCGCTTGGCAAATGTCTTGTATAGGTGTGTTCGCTAGGAACGCAACCGTTGCTCCCTTCTTCCTTGTTGAGTGAGCCTGGGCGGCTCCCTCTAATTCTTGTCCTGCCTGCTTGTGGCAGAGTTGTATTGCCTGTGCAATCCATCGTGCTATGGTATTTTTTGTTACTGGTCGTCCCAAGAAACTGCTTGCGAAGGAAACGAAGAGTTGTTTTGTTTTCCTGCATTCCTTTGTCCTTTCTATGTAGTGCATCACTGCCCTTCTGGCGTCCAGCGTGTGTAGCGCCTTTTCTGTGGGCATTGATGGTTTCTGGAAGAAACTTGGTATCTGTATTGTCTGGTTAATATGGAACCGCGACACCACCTTTGGCAGGAAGTGTGGGTCCGTTCTCATGACAATTCTGTCCTTGTGTATTTGCAAGTAGGGCTCTTGTAGTGTAAGAGCCTGCAGTTCACTGACCCTTCGCAGTGACGTGATAGCCACCAAGAATGCCGTCTTTAGTGTGAGCATGTGCAGTGTGATTTTGTGTATGGGCTCAAATGGTGATTTCATCAACTTTGTTAGCACAGTGTTGAGGTTCCAGCTTGGGGCTGGCATCCTTTTTGGGGGGGCTATTCTTTTAGCCCCCTCCAGGAATCTTTTGACCACCTGGGAGGTGAAGAAACTTTTCCCGCTTCTCCCTGGTGTAGGCCACTATGGCTGCTAAGTGAACCCTTAGTGACGAGTAGCTCAGCCCGCTGTGTAGTAGGTGCGTTAAGTATTGTAGTACCGTTGATTCTTTTGTGACCTTTCGTTGCAGTCCCTCTTTAATGCACCATTGCGAGAACCTTTTCCACTTTGCAATGTAGCATTTTCTTGTAGTGGGTCTCCTTGCTTCTCTGAGTACTGCCATGGTGCTTGGTGGTAGCTTGAGGTGTGCGAATTCTAGGTCCTCAGGAGCCATGCTGCTAGGCTGAGGCTCTCTGGTTCTGGGTGGAGCACTTTTCCGTCTTGCATTGTCAGGAGGTCTTTCCTTCTGCTGAACCTGTGTGCTGGTTCCTGCGCCATTTCCATTATTTGTGAGAACCATGATTGTCTGGCCCACTGAGGTGCCACCAGTATGAGTGTCATGCTGCTGCTCCTGCATTTGCTGAGTACCTTGTGTAACAGTGGTATCGGGGGAAAAGCGTATGCAAATTCGTTCGACCAACTTATCCATAGCGCATTCCCTAGGGACCTTTGGTCCGGTTGTCTGGATGCGTAATGTTGGCATTTTGCATTCTGGAGTGTTGCAAACAGGTCTATCCGTGGTGTACCCCACTTTTGGAACAGCCGCTGCACCTCCTGTTGGTTGAGCTCCCATTCGTGGGATGCCGACGTCTGCTTGCTGAGTCGGTCTGCTTCTACATTGTCTATTCCTGGAAGGTGTATCGCCAGTAGGTCTATCCTTAGAGGGATGGCCCATCTCCAAATCTCTTGTGCCAGGCTTGATAGCGGTGCTGACTGTGTTCCACCTTGTTTGTTGATGTAGAACATGGTGGTTGTGTTGTCTGTTTGTATCAGCACTCGCTGGCCGTAAAGCTGCTTCTGAAAGGCTTTTAAGGCTAGGAACACAGTTTTTAGTTCTAGGTAGTTGATGTGTTTCACTGCATCTTGTTGTGACCACAGCCCCCTGACGAGGAGTCTGTCCATGTGCGCGCCCCAGCCCTGCTGTGAGGCGTCTGTTGTGATGGTCACTGTTGGAGTTGGCTGTGTGAATGGCTTCCCCTGTAATATGTTTTCTTCCTTCCACCACGCTATTTCTTGCTGCACTGCGTGTGTGACAACCACTAGATCTTCCCAACTCCCTGTCGCTTGTGACCACTGCTGCTGTATCCATTCTTGGAACGGTCTCATGTGCAGCCTGATATGTGGGACTAGGTGGATGCATGATGCCATCATCCCCATTAGTCTGCTCACCGTCCTCACTGTCAGAGCTTGCCCTTTGCGGTAATGACGTGTTTCCCTCAGGAGCGCTATAGTTCTCTTGTCGCTGGGGAACACCTTGGACTGTGTGCTGTCGATTTGTGCCCCTAAGAATATTTTGATCTGCTGCGGTTTTGTTGACGATTTCTCCCAATGTATTGAGAAACCTAGTCTGGACAGTGTTTGTATGACTTGTTTGATGTGATCCTTGCAGTGCCTGTATGATCCTGCTTTCACAAGCCAGTCGTCGAGGTAGGGATATACATGTATGCCCTTTCTCCGTAGGTGCGCTGCCGCTGCTGCTAGGCATTTTGTGAACACCCTTGGTGCGGACTTGAGCCCGAAGGCTAGCACTGTGAACTGGTAGTGATTGTGGCCTATCACGAATCTTAGTAGACGTTTGTGTTTGTGGTTGACGGGTATGTGCAGATATGCGTCTTTCATGTCTATGGTCGCCATGTAATCCCCTTCTTGGATTTGGGGTATTACTTCCTGAAGTGACGTCATTTTGAATTTTGAGTTTTTACTAACTTGTTCAGGAATCTGAGGTCCAGTATTGGCCTTAGTGTTTCGTCTACCTTTGGCACTAGGAAGTACGTTGAGTAGACTCCCTTGTTCCTTTCGTTGATTGGAACTGGTTCTATTGCTCTTTTTGTAGCAGCTCCTCTGCTTCTAGACGTAGGAGGGCGAGCTCCCTTGCGGGGATTGGCCGGTGTCTTGGTTTTTGCCCGGGGGTGTTTTGGAGTTCTATGCAGTACCCGTGCTGTATGATGTTCAGTATCCACTTGTCCGTGGTAATCTCCCTCCATTGTGTGAGGAAGTTTCCTATTCTGCCCCCCACCGGGGTTGTATGCTCGGTGGTTATTTGTTTGCTGTGTGTGTTTCTTATTTTGTCCTTCTGTTGACTTCTCCTCTCCCTTGGTGTTAATAGGGGAGGGTTTGGTTTGTTTGTGGAGTCACTTTGAGGTGGGCTGCTGACCCCTCTTCGGGACTGTCCCCGTCCGTACCCGCGTCCTCGAAAGGACCGTCCTCTGGGTTGATACTGCCAATTTTGCTGCTGTTGTCCCTGTTGGCTTTGGCCCTGGTTGTTCCCCTGGTATCCTTGTTGGGGAGATTGGTGGGAAGTGGCGGGCGCATTGCCCCCTCTACCATTGGGCCGCCTTGAGGGGTTCCTCTTCTCATCCCCCTGAATTGCAGTGCTCCCATGGACCTCGCAGTTTCATTGTCTTTTTGAGCTGCGTTAACTTCTCGTCCACTGGGGCTCCAAACAGTTTCTGGCCGTTGAATGGCGTGTTCAGGATGTTGCTTTGTACCTCAGGTTTGAAACCTGAGATCCTGAGCCATGCGTGTCTCCTTTCAGTCAGCCCTATCATCATCTGCCTGCTGGAGTTCTCTGCTGCGTCCAAGGCTGATTTTAGGCAAGTGTTTGCGATAGCCTTGCCCTCTTCAACTAGGTGATTTGCCCTTTGTTGGTGTTGTTGTGGTAGGTGTGTTATGAGCTGGCTCATTTCATCCCAATGCTGGTATGCATGCCTGCTGATGAGGGCGTTGGAGTTGGCGATGCGCCAGTGTATGGCTGCGTTCCTCTCCACCTTTCGTCCTGTGAGGTCCATTCGTTTGCTCTCCTTGTCTGGAGGTGGACCTGTGTTAGTGGGCACATTTGCCCTTTTCCTGGCCGTTGCAGTGATAATGGAGTCTGCTGGCACTGACCCTTGTATGTACGCAGGGTCTTTTGAGGAGTGCTTGTACTTCTTTTCGCTCCTTGGTGTAACAGCCTTGCAGACTGCCGGTTCTTTGAAGGCCTCCCTTCCCTGGTCCAGGACGCTAGGGAGCATGGGTAGGAACTGGGACCTGGTTTGTTGAGGAAGTAGGGTTTCCAAAAGGAAACATGCCTTTGCCTTCTCCTCTTGCATTTCGACGCCATACATTGCTGCAGCCCTTTGGACCACCACATTGTAGGCTCCAATGTCGTCTGGCGGCGAAGGCCTCGAGGGATAAGAGTCTACCCCTTCTTCTGGTGATTCTGCGTCGAGGTCTTGCCAGTCTAAGTCTTGTTCTTTCGAGGGCGCCGAGTCCCGGTAAGACTGGAACTCTTCTTCGCCTTCGAAGTAGTAGTCCTCTTCGCCCTGTTCGTCGAGCGGTTCGGGGGTTTTTGGGGGCTCAATGTCTTCGTTGTCGGCCTCCCCGAGTGCTTCGCGTGATGGCTTCGTCGGAATGGCGTATAGCTTCATCTTTTCGTCGAAGTCTTTTTTCCGTTGCAGGATGCTCGCCATCTCCGCTTCGAGCCTTCTCTTCTTTTTCTCCATCTCGTGGACCTTTTCGGCGTCGATGGCTGAAGCGCCCCTCTTCGCGGTCTCGGACGTCGAGGATGACGCCGGGCCTTCCTTTCTGGGCGTCGAGGCTTCCTTTTCGGAGGTTACCTTCGGCGCCCTTGGTTTTTCGGACGCTTTTGCCGATTGGGAGTCCTTCACGAAGGATCCGCTCGGCTGTTTGTCCTTGGTTGCTGTTGCTTTCGTCGAGTGTTTCGGCGGCAACGCTCCCTACGAGGACTTTGCTTCACTTCTGAGAGTGTCGCTCGGGGCTTTGGCTTCACTCTTTCGAGCGTCGCTTGGGTGCTTCGGGGTCGACGTCTCCCTTACCTCCTTCGACGTTTTCTTGTGGACCTCGACGACTGAGCAGTCCTCCGGTCCCTCTGCGATGTTGTCTTCCTCTCCACTCGAGAGGCCCAGGTCTCGAAGCGATGGAGCTGGTCCCTGGCCCTGCATGTTGTGGTTAGCCCTTCTTTGCCTCTCTCTCACCCGGAGGGTTTCGAGGTGAACGCCGAACACGCGTTGCAGTCTTCGCTGATGTGGTCGAGCGGCAAGCAGAGGTTGCAGACTGGGTGCTGGTCCTTCTGGGCGTACTTGTGGTGACAGTTTTGGCAAAACTTAAACGGTGTCTTGTCCATACCCGCGCTCAGGGGCCCCCTGTGAGCGCATTCTTTGTAGGCGTCGAGATTTTGGTCGTGGACCTTCTACCTCGTCGTCCTTCTCGTCGCCTCCGGTACTCGTCTCCTCGTCCGGTGTCTCAGGAAACGATCTTCTGTGGTTTTTTATTGAATTTTCGAGATTCTTCGTCCAACTTTCTGAAACTTCTCGTCGACGATCCAGACCCCACGGCGGAAAAAAGAATCTGAAGATGGCGACCAAAGGTGGGAGCTTCCGCAGGAAGCGCGACGACGTCACCGAGGACACCAAATGGTGGGGGCGTCGCCGCCCACCTGGGCCAACAACAAAAAAACAACAAAAAAAAAAAAAGAAAGAAAAGACTACGAATCCGGACCCAACCACGAGATGGCGGAATAATGCACAGCATAGGGAATCCAGAAAGATTCACGCTGCAAAACTGGGCTAAGTCATGCCTCTACCCCTTCAGAGTTGAGACTCAAAACCCAGAGGTCTTCATAAACAACTCACTTCTCAACTGGCAACCTTCCACCTTCAGGTACCTAGGTATTTTTGTTTACCGCAGTCCTGCCGACATCTGGGGGGAAATCTGATTAGAGCCGTATCCTCCATTAGGACACAAGTAAAATTTTGGAAAGTATTGCCCCTAAATGTGATGGGCAGAATCGCCTTGACCAAAATGTTGATACTGCCTAGGCTCCTGTATTACTTCTCCAACCTCTCAGTCTATGTCCCCACCAAAATGTTTCGTGAACTGGAACAGTTGATTAGGAGTTTTATCTGGAACTCAAGCCATCCCAGAATAGCACTCTGGAAGCTATATGCACCACCCAACAAAGGTGGACTGGCTGTCCCAAACATGGAGCTCTATTATTTAGCAGCGCAGCTCCAATGGGTGGCGAAATGGCTCGCAGGGCTTAACTTAGCGGACACAGCCTTGACACTACCACCATGGTCTCATTCCCAGATTGGTCATCTGTTTCACCCAGTGGCCCGACTCCCCACTGTAGGAAAGTGGGTTTCTGTTGCAGTAACCCCCCCACGTTTTGCCAGACTACTGATGCACTTTTTCTTGGTGTGCCCTGGGTCCCTGTCAATCAGGTTCCCAGGGCCTGTGTTCTTTCCCCAAAACTAACCCAATTGGCATCTCTGGCCACAGGTCAGCCCCTGATAAATGGTACCACAGGTACCCAGGGCACTGTGACTAGGGAAGACCTCCAAGGACTGCAGCACTTATTGTGCCACCCTTAGAGGCCCTGTACCTTTACACACACACACACTGCCATTGCAGGTTGCGTGTTTTGGTGCAGAACAAAGTGAAGAGTCGACATGGCACCCATCCCTGTGTGCCATGCCCACAAACCACTGCCTGGCATACATCAGTCACCCCTCTAGCTGGGTGCCCTATGCCAGTGGTGAGGGTACAGGTGCATGAACCCTGTACCCCTACAGTGCCCAAGCCCATTCCTGGGCACTGTAAGTGCAGTGCTGCCATTAAGAGTATATGGTGCTGGGAGTCTGTCATCAGAACTCCACAACACCATAATGGCTACACTGAAGACTGGGAAGTTTGGTATCAAACTTCTCAGCACATTAAACCCACACTGATGCCAGTATGGGATTTAATGTAAAATGCACAACAGAGGGCATCTTAGAGATGCCCCCTGAAACTCGACCAACTTCTAGTGACCTGACTGAGTGGCTGCTTAGGCTGCCACCAATAGACATGTTTCTGGACCCCTGGGTCGAGAGCCTGCTGCTCTCGGGGGCCTGAAACAATGCACATTCTGGGACGAGGTGCCAAGCCTCCTCCCCAGGATGGGCAGGGTTCACGAAGGAGAAGCTTCAAAGGCATGCCGCCTTTGTGAGCCTCTCCAGACCAATTGCTGCTTTCAGCAACTGGTCCCCACTGGTTCTACCCCCCACTTTGGGCGGGAGAGCCGGCGGGAAAAACAAGTGAGGGAGAGAGGTGTGCCCACCTCTGCCAACTCCACCCCTCAGGTGGGGGAGGCGAGGTGAAGCCCAACTCTGAGTCCCCGCCATCTTGAGGATGGGGGGACCTAGCCAACCAGGGACAGGTTCCTGCCCCCTTCCCACTGGAGGGTGGCACGATAGGGGGCTGTACCCACCCCAAGGAAGGGACCCATTGGTCCCTGCCCTTTACCTACCTGTAACGCCCCTAAATCTAGTATTTAGGGGGCACCCTGAACCTTACTTCCTCAGATCCAGCAACAACAAGAAAAGAAGAGAAGAAGAAGGACGAGAAGCCGTGCAGAGCTAACAAGAGGACGACGCCCACTGACTTGGCCCCAGCCCTACAGGCCTGTCTCCCCTCGAACCTGCTCCTGCGAAATCCCGGTGTGTCCTGCAGCCAGCAACCTCAAAAACCCCGGAGGACCTGCCTGCCTTCACTTCAAAGACTGAATCTCCCGTGAACACCGGACTTGTTCAAACTGCAGCTTCTGGCTCCGGCCGGACACCGCGAATCCAGCCCACTCTGCACCTGCCGAACCCGGCCCGAGCTCGAGTGGAAAAACACCACGAGGAGGTCACCCCGGCGATCCTGACCCGAGATCCGGCGACTCCTGACCTGCCTCAAGCCTCCAATCGACGCCTGCAGCCTCAATCCAGAGGATCTCCTCTACCGCGACCAGAGCGGGTAAGACTTTCCGACGTCCCAAGGCACCCTTGCACCCGACGCCCTACGGCCTTGTGTGCCCAAACCAACGGTGCCTAACCAACCCAAGACATCCCAACTTACCCCTCAAAGTGGTGGTCGCACCCAGAAGATCCTCGTCCCCGAGCCTGCAGTGTCTCTTCGAACCGGAGGCGCTCCATTGAAAACAACAGGGCACCCGACCTCAAAACAGCACCCTGCATCCGGCCGCAATAGTGCCGCTGAGGGTGCACCTTTGGTGCCAATTTGGTTCCCTATTTGCCCGGACCTAAACCCTAGGAGCTTTGCTCCCACAACCCAGTGGCCTGCTTGCCAGCAGCCACCAACCGGAGACCCCTTATCCTCCATAGGATAACATTGGGCCTCAACACTCTGCACCCGGCCGCCCTAGTGCCGCTGAGGGTGAAACAAAAGTGCATCACTGACCCTGGAGGACCCCTGAGTCTAACCCCAGAACCTTAATTCCCACAGTCGTTTACTTACCTGCAAACCGATAACCTGTTTTTCCTCCATAGGATAACATTGACAATTTTTCTTCCAAAAAAAGACTAAGTGTGGAGTTTTGAAAACTAAAGATATTCTTTAAAAATCGTACAAATAACCAAAACGTGTTTTCTCACCTGTTTGCAGGAAATGTCCCAGTGCTGAATCCAGGCATCCAGCACCGAGTTAGAAAAAGTAACGTAAAAGTAACTTACCTGCAATTTACTGACAAAGCCTATTTATTTCAATGTACTGCTCCAAAAAGTTTCTAAGTGTGGAGTTTTGAAATCTGAAAATATTCTTTAAAAATCGCACGAATAACAAAAACGCATTTACTCACCTGTTTTCAGGAAATGTCCCAGTGCTGAATCCAGGCATCCAGCACGGAGTTAGAAAAAGTAACGTAAAAGTAACTTACCTGCAATTTACTGAAAAAGCCTATTCATTCCAATGTACTGTATTTGCTAAGTGTTGCATACTACTGCTCCCCTGTAAATCAAACAAAGTACAATTTCCATTGCATTTTCAAACTGTTCGACATTCAGTAACTTATTACTATAAGGTATTTTATGCTTACCTGTGCCAGGTTTGCTTGGTTCTAAAATAAAACAACAATATATTTTTATACAAAAACAATTGGCCTAGAGTTCAGTTCTTGAGTGTGTGAATTCATTTGCTGACTGAGTGGGTACATCAAATGCTTAACACTGTCCTCTGATACTGCCTTACTGCTCGACCAAGCTACCACAAGTAGAGAGTAAGGTTCTATCTAACTTTAACCTCTGCCTACCTTTGGAGTCACCTGGACCCTATACACACTATACCTCATTTTGGTGTAGTATATATAGAGCCAGTTTCTTACACCCACTCCCTCTCCGACCTACCTGGCCCTGGCCCTTCGATGTCACAAACGCAATCTATACCTCACCAAGAGCAAAACTTCATATGCTCCAGCGCTGCCCCTCTTGGGGACCCCGAGAAACAAAACTGGCACCCCCAATAGTGCGCTCTTACAGTGGCATACAGCCGGGATACACACACTTGGCGATTTGTATGATGATGGTACCCTAATACCTTTGACAGACTGTCTCGTGAGTATGAGTTGCCGACAGGTCAATTCCTATTACATAATTCAATCATCAGATCACTAACGACGGCATGGGGGGACATGAACGCCGAACCTGAAATGCACCTTCTGATCCAGTACGAGCACGTCATGGGTAATGGTAGTCACATTATACATTGGTTGACGGAGGCCTTGCTAGCCCACACTCTTCAACCTTTTACGTCACTGCGCGCGCGGGTGGAAGAGGATAGAGGTACTCCATGGACGGATGGCGAGTGGGTTACGATTCTGGCCACCCCCACGCAGATACCACGAAATGCCAAATTTCGTGTTATCCAGACCTACATCATGCACAAAGCATATTGATCCCCAGACAAACTAAACAGTTATTTTCAACTAACCAATTCTGCCTGCACGCGATGCATGCAGGTGGACGCCAATCTAATACATATGCTGTGGTCCTGCCCTACTCTACAGTTATACTGGCAAGAAGTGACGACGGCGTTGGCGGCTTACACTGATAGACCCAGTTGCACACATGGGAGGAATGCATATTAGCCTTATTTCCTAGACCCAAGAAGCACAAAGTCACTTCCAGATTTGTAGATTTAGGTCTTATTGTAGCTAAATGGCTAATCACTAAGCGATGGAAAAAGAAGCACCCTCCTGCCCTCAACAATTGGAAAAACTCGCTAGTGGTATGGGCACAGGCTGAAAGCACAGCACTGCACAGGGAGGAAATAGCTGGTTGGCGTAAATATCCCATTGCACAATATTGGGACACAATATTGTCGGAGTTAAAACGATCAGACCAAGACTCGGATGGTACTAATTCCCTAAACAGTGACAGGACTAGGTCAACTGTGACCACCTGAATGATCCATGACACAGATACCGCACATAACAACTTGACACTGATATCACATGATTGTGTACTGTTGCAGTACTTGGGAACTGGGATGACTCTAGATTTTTGTTTATTCTATATCCTGCAGTGGTGGGGCCCGGGAGTGAGGGATGGGTGCGCGCATGGAGCAAGCGCCAACAATAGCCCGAAGTGATCCTAGTGTGTTGGTTTGTTGTGATTTGTTTCTTTTCTTTTTTGTTAAATATGCATTGAACTATTGCCTGTAACAAAAGACAGGCAGGCCCAGCCCGGCTGCAGTGGGCAGATCGGTTCATGATTCTGTTGAGACATGGCACATGTTAGGAACAAGTAGTATTTACTGCCGTCGTTGCGGGATACATTGGCCATACTGTAATTGTTTCTAAAGCACTGTGAATATAAACACTTGTCTAATATAGATGAGGTGCTTAAGTTGTCATGTATTGTTATTATGCTTAATGTGTACAGATGCCATGAATCTGATCTCAACATATATTTTCTCCTATGTAACATGTCAACTAATCAATACTAATGTTTAAAAAATGCAAATAAAGAAATTTAAACAAAAAAATGACTGTGGCAAAGTGCCAATTGATGCTTCTTGGCAAACGGGTATGGAGGGCCAGGCTTAGGCCTTTTCAAGATCTGGTATGCCCCCCTCCCTGCACCAATCATTGACATTGCACCAATATTCTCCTGAGACAGCCTGAGCAGGCATTCCAGGACCAGGACCATCTGGAATAGGAATAGCTCTATATGAGTGGCACTATTATTTCAAGTCCTTTTAATCCGGACCCTCCAGTCTCTGACATATTAACACTGACCTAGGCACAGACACTTAAATGTATCCCCCTTTTGCATCATACAGTGGATTACTTCACTACTGAACTTGAAAGTAGGCCTCCTGCACCATATCGTGCTCCACTCTATATAAATGGAACACAGGGCTGAGGGGTCTACAACCGAAACACTAGAGACATCACTGCAATTAAAACAATTTTAAAAACTGAACTACCAACTTCTGCAACAGGAAGTGGAGGCTGCCTCACAGACTCTGTTTTGCCCCACTCAAACAGTTTCAACATGACACCTGGGAACACTATTGGGGTGCTCAACTCAATATACAGTAAGAGGTCCAAGCAGCAGCACCGAGACCAGGATCACCTATCTCCACATGGCTAGCTTTGGAGGCACAGCTGTTAGCAGACCACTCAATGCCCAACCTTAATTTGGAACACTGGTTCCACGTGGATTCCTTGAAGCCATGTTATTTGAAGCACATTACCATGTACCTAGTACTATCTTCTGGTTAGTTCAGGTCCCCCCCACTACTGCCACTCAAACCTCCAGGATCACCCAACTAGCCATGCTGTTGCTTTGAAACCATATGTCCTGAACTGCAGCTGTTATTTTAGTAAGCTTCATCACCCCTTGCACTAAAGGTGACAGCATCACACAGTGGTACACTGAAAGCATGACATATAGCCCTCAAATCTGATTTGCTTTGCAACTCCTTGACTTCCCTTGGAGTAAACAACCCTACAGCCTCTTTAGCAACACACTTCATAAATGTACCCTATGATCCTATGCTATTTGAAGCAACTGATACATTTAAATCTTTTGTCGTTGAACCTCCACCTCAATTGACTTAATCTTCCTCGGCTTGCAGCTTCCACTTTCCCTCTTTTCATCTTCAGGATACAGGTATCACCTGTCATTCACCAAAGCTGTAAAATCTACCTGAAGCCTCCACCCCCTTACCAGACATTCCTTGCCCTAGCTAGGCTGCTGGTCTGAAGTGACTCTTCTTAATTACTCCGTTCCATAAAATCAAAATCACTTTCCAATGTCTGGGAAGTGCTATTAGCAATTTACCAACCCAAGCCCTATGATCAAACACAGCAGCAAACTTGTCAAACCTTTAAAAAACACTGACAAAGCTAATAACCATTCAGCTAAGTCTAACTGAATAAGAATACATATTTTTCACAACCAAATCTTTGCAATCCCAACCCTCCTCCCACATCTAGGATAAAATTCTCATGATCAAAGCTCAACTTCAATCCTTCAGTGGCCATTGTAAGATGAACTTAATCTTACCATGTAAAATTCAGACATGGTCCATCATCTCAGAAACTGATCAAGACACTCTTCTGAACATATAAGGGATCCTTTCCGTGCCGCATACTTGAAAAGAGTTTCTGGTGGTATATGTCTGTGTGTAAACAGTGGTTCTTGAGGCGCTAACTTAAATGTTTTCTTTACCTTTGGAGTAAATACTCTAGATTTAACCAGGTTTTTAAAGTTCTCTGTTGAGCACTTTAACATTGTCTTAGCATGAGCAAGCACAGTGTTGTGCGCTAAGTTGGGAAGAGCATCCCAATGTGGAAATCTTCCTCCTACTCATTCACGGGTACACTTGTGTTCTGCCATCCTGACTATTACCATTGGATAGGCGGATGTGGCACTAGATGGGTAAGCTTTAACAGGGTATGATTCTAAGGACCAGGATCCAGAGAGTTTGTTCTGTAATCATGACAAGTGCAATTACATTGATGTGCAGTTCACAAATTTGAGTTAGATTGTAGGAGACAGGGGAGGGAGCACAGGTCACCATGCAATTCCACGAGTGATAATGTTTGAGTTCTGGCAAAATAATAGCTTGCATTGTTTGTTCCTACTCTGTTAGTTAGTAATGCTGGCACCCAAACTATGCATGCAATAGTACTGTTCCACAGAGTGGATTAACAACAGGACATTTAACATTTAATAAGACTGTGAATGGGCAGAGACATGAGTTAAGGAGCTTTATGATGTGTATATAGGTTTTAGTTTACAGTCTTCTGTCGAGGTTCTTATACATATTTTTAAATGTGTCTGTAAGAAAATGCTTCTTTTTGCATTACCACCCCCAAATGTTTGGATTGATGCAGCTGGTGTTTCAACTCTGAAAGTTCACTCAGACCTGCCAAACAGGGCTCAGGGCCAGTGATCTGACCCTTAAAAGTATTTGTTTAATTGAGTAACCTCCAACTGACATAAGTAAACTTACTTATAAGTCGCTAGTATACGGTATCAGGTGTACCCAGGACTTGTAAGTAAAGACTCCCTCGTGGACTGAAGCACTTATTGTGCCGCTACAAATGTTACAAAGCAAAGCATGACTCCCAACTTTGCCTTTAAAAACCAATGGCAAAGCCCAAACCTTCCTTTTTAATATGTATTTCACCCCGTAAGGCAGGCCTAACAAGCGCTATCGGCAGGGTGCATTGTATTAAGAAGGACGTTTTTTTACATGTCCCGACAGTGAAAACCCTGCATTGTAGTTTTTACTGTGGAAAAGCTAGTAGCACCATTGGTTAATATGGAGTTACACGCTGACAACTAAGCAGTGCTAACTTCCAATTGGTACTACTAAAAATGGTACTTCAAGGTGTCAATTGAACCGGAGTTGCATTAAATCCAAATTGTTTCTCAAGTTGAATTTAATGCAACTATTTTACAGATGGCAACTTAAGAAAGTTGCCACTTTGTTGCTCAAAGTTGTCTAGCAGTCGTTTTCGGTTGCACACAGCCGCTGTCCTTGAGACAGACTGCTGCCCTTCAGGGGAGAGGTGAGAATGACTATCAGAAAGAGAAACAAAGGACCTGCTGAGGGAAAAGGTTTGATCTCCTCTTGGCAGGATGACCAGAGAGGGTGTGAGCCCAAAAGGTGAGCTTTAAAGGGTAAGCGGTCTGTGAAGTGGAATGTTAGCCACACTTAGAAGGGGCTGTTCTTATGTTTTAGAAGACAGGCTGGCATCTTGAACAAAGAGGGCAAAGCCGTTGCCAAACCATTTTTTCAATGGGGAATGTAGCCCCAGTTAGACACACCTCTGGGTTGGGCTAGGGAGCGCCACACACCAAGAGAAGGGTCTCACCCTGTTGGGAGTGGGAAGAATAGTGCACTCTGGGATAGCTAGAAGTCACACGTCACAAGAAGTTGTCTTAAGGCGAGAGAAGACCTGGTAGTCCATTGACTAATTAGAAGCTACCACCCCCATCGCTCGTAGCGGGTATTAAAGGGGCAGCCAGACCTCAGAACACATCTGTACTGGAAAGAAGACTGAAGAAGGTCTGCCCTGCTACTCAATGGACCCAGCAAAGAGAGGCTGCACTAAAGTCTGGACTGCTGAAACTGTCAACTAGCAAAGACAGAACTGTACTTGAGGTGCCAGACTCGTGCAAACATTGCCCATGTGTGCCAGACAGAGGAAGTGGCTCCAAGAGTCAGTTGGTTGACTTCCTGTTACAGCCACAGGGGACATAAAAGCTGAGAAGCTTGCGCCCTTGACAGCCCAGAGCCAAGAAGCCTGACCGCAGCTGGACGCCAAGGTGCAGCCTGGGAGACCAAGTGCTGACCCTCACAAGTTGCTCCAGAGTCTGCTGGGCCGGGAAGAGTCATCAGAGTGCAGTTTGGTTAGCAAGAAAGTTACTACAAGTTAAAGGAAACTACTGGGTTTGCTGTAACTGGAGACCTGTAGACCTGTGGCAACTGGTCTGGTGCTGGACTTCACCCGGACAGTGTGGGAAATTGACCCCCAAGGCCAAGGGCGCCCCCCCCCCCCCCAAGTTCGAGGACCGTGGGGTGGCCACACGAAGACCCACTGCACCTGCTCAGCATCCTTAGCATCTTCAGCATTCTGTATCCCTTGCTTCAATGATGGTTTGACCTAAGGACTTAGAACAGTACTGGAGACTGCTAAAATCGACAGATAACTGTCCCCCTGGACCTGACAGGTCCTTGTGACTGGCTCCCTATCAGAGTTAGCCCATCCAAGAGTGCCTAGATACCTGTTTTCAAATGTCTTGTCGTGGTAACCCTAAATAGTGATCACAGTAGATTACAAAGTTTTATTTCATTGAGTGAAGAGCAGTGATTTATTGCTTCTTTAAAAATTCATATATCCGGAACAGCACAGTGAATTTTTGCCGCTGAGGTGTCTATTTAAAGATACAAATACAACCTATTTTTATGTAATTATTATATGGTGATGTCACACAACCATACCATATAATAATCCACATTTCTTACAATGCCGATCCTCCAGCCTAAGAGATTTTCTTCACAAACTGTAATCAATACTACTATGGTTGATCTGGGCTAGCAGGCAGGCAATAGTTTGGTGGGATGGCCTCGCAAGACCGCTGGAACAGGGCAGTCTGGCTACCGCTTACTTCAATTTGTACAATCTAGCTGAACAGGCACACTATGCGGTGTACTAGTTTCAGCAGCCTAAGTACTGTAAAACACATAATAATCAAAACAGATTACTTGAAGAGGGCTATCTGCAAACAGCTCTGGCTAAACCAAAGGAAATCACTATGAAATACACATGGTCCAAATCAGCTCCAACCCTAGTATGATCTTGCTAAATTGGCTGATCCTTCTCAGATATTCTCCCCTATCTTCCCACTCACTGATAATCGAAGAATCAAGTTTACATTGGAGATGGGATCCAAAAAGAAACTAGCAAAGGTGTAATTACAGGTGCAAGGGGATTTTTTCCACATGGTGCAGTTCCCTACTTTACGTTACTTCAAAGGTAAAAGGGGGTTTGCATTGTGTCTATATTTCAGACTTTTACATGCATATGAGGATCTATGCTCATCCCTTCCAGTTCTGCCACAGGAATATGTGGTATTAACTACAATGATACTGAGAAGGACTGCAGGACACACAGTGTGTTTCATACATACTCTAAATAACCCTGTGGCAAGGAAACTTTGGGGGCAGATGTAGGACAAGAATAAACAGACAAGCACTGGGAGTATTGCTGTAAGCAGGTGAAATGATATCCTTCATTAGCAGACAAACTACAACATCTTAAGTTCCTACTTTGACTACATTATACACCTCTGTAGCTCAGTCAAGGCTAGATCAAGGTGATACTTGTAAGAGATGTGCTATTAAGGAGGTAGATTTTTTTCATCTACATTAAGAGTGCACAGTGATCGAGGAATTTTTCACTCATGTGTCTGAAACACTGATGTGTCTGACATTGAAGAGAAGAGTGGAGATGCCTGGTTTCCCAGATTTTCCCTGTTAAGGGAGAATCGGATTAAAGATCTCAAATATTGTAATGATATGTTTGAAACTTACTCTGTAATGCTCCAACCAGCACCTCATCCGTACAATTTTTGGGACCCATTAAGACATTTTTTGCTCTATAGGAGGGAGGCTGTACTCTCTGTGATAACTTGGAAAAGGAGTCGTCCGTGGTGTGGGCTTGTCTGCATATAACCGACTGATCCCTTAAATAGGATCATGTAGAGCAGCACAGATGACATGGGGTGGCTGCTAGGGGCTTCTCTAGATTGCTTACTATATCGGTTGCTGAAGAACAATGTACCGTGATGACTGTAATGTACTGTGCTACTGTATATTTCATTAGAATGTGCTGTGTATTATTGCATCATGACAACCAGCTGTTGCCAATTCTTTTGTGTCTGTGTTTTCTTAAAAATGATGAAGTCACAAAAACATCTTGAAACTGCCACATCCCTAAGACTAAGAGCCTTAACCTCAGAGAGTTGTTTGATCTTAGCATTAATAAGAGAGCCCAGAAAGCATCAAAAGTCAAATTGGGTCTTTGCCATTTAAGAGTGTTCAGGGTTCTAAGACCTCTCATCTGGGCTTGTATCTGCTTCACTGTGTTGCCCAACGATTTTACAACCAATTTTCACAGGCTGGTTATTCTCAGGTGTGGTCCAATGTGTGGAATGCCACTCCCCCCAACATTTATTGCTACGGACTCTTGAATCTTGCCTTGGCGATGAACGTGTCACTTTTTCTTTCCTTCGTTCCTATGAATATCCAATTTAAAGGTATTTTTTGCAGTGTGACTTGCGGGTTTTACATCAGGAAAATAAAGTAACCTACCTGGAGCAATTGTGTTTGCATGGGCAGTTCCTCAGACTCATGACCAACTTGTCAATGCATCCCATGGCTTTTCAGAATGAGTGTGAGTTGGCATACTCTACATTTAAACTGAAATTGTTCCCTGAGTGCACTCCTTTCTGCAAATCGCATCCCCTGACCTCTGTTTTTCAATGGCACAAGACTCTTTTCTCAAGGAAAGCCCTCTGTGGGAGTTTAAAAAAGATTGCCATTTTCCAAGGAATCATTTAAAGAGTTAGCAATGTCTGGAAGATACTTGTCATGAACAACTGTTGCTAAAGGTAAGTAACTTTATACTCCTATCACTTGTTGCAGAAGGACGCATAGTACGAAGTTCTGTTACTAGCTGTCGCTAGCACTGTATCCTGCTAGATAGTTATTGTCAAATTTCACAGATAACCACTGAGGGCACACTATGTCCTGATGGAGGGATTACATCAGGCAGCAGGGGGCCCATGTGCTGGTAGTAGGATAGTATGAACATCTATTACTGATTGTAGTAGACTGGAAACAATATTTCACTAGTTGCAATAAAGGGGTATGTCAGCTATCACTGACAGCTGGAGATCAGTATTTTGATTAAGGGATGGCATGGTTCTCTGGTACTATCAGTGCTCAAAGACAGTCTTGACAAGAATGAACAATTGAGTCACCAGATGCAGTCTGTAGTGGAAATCCTTGAGAAAAGAGGATAAGAAGAACATGCTACATTCAACGGTGGCTGTGTTCAATGGCTACAATAGACAGGGATGCATTTGTGGCGAGAGCTATAGAGAGACACTGACCTCTGGATCAGGGTTTGACAGCTGAAGTCTGGAACGTCGCTGGACATGGACGATGACTCCTGTGCACACGATCAGAGAGACCAGCAAGATTGTGTTCCACAACTGCTGCAGGTACTTCTGCAAAGAAAGGATCAAGAAGAGTTAGAACTTCAATACAACAAAGGCCGCTTGTACACTTGTACAGTGAAAAGTACCCCCAAGGAGGATGCAAGGGAAAAGGCCTCAAAGGAGCAGTGGTGGGAAAAGAACTCAAGAGAAGGGGGGGGCGGGGGGGTACAATACGAAGAGAGGGACCAAACTGTTACAAAAAAGAAAAGAGAAACTGAAGTAAGCAAGAAACTCCATGTAGACAGATAAAGAGAATAAATGATATTCTAAAATGGAAGAGCAGAGAGAACCAAGAGAAGGATATACATCTCTACAACAAGGAAAGTTGATGAGAGACCACATTTCACAAGAAGTAAGAAACAAGACTCCCAATCGGGAACAGGAAAAAAATGCCAGGCAGGCCCAAACGGTAATAGAAAAGAGATAAAAAATGAAGAAAGGAAATGAGAAGCTGAGAATGCACAGAATCAGCAGTGACCAGCTCTAACAAATGACAGCATATTTTTTACAAGATGTGTACCAGTGATGACTAGTATATTTAAAACCCCTACTGACTTGGAGCTCAATCGTTCTTTTGTAATTTCTTTCATGTAGTGTTCCTTCATTTTAAGTTATTTGCTATTATCTGGTTGGGCTTTTCAAACATGCAAAATGCTTGCAACTAACAGAACCCCCGGCTGCCATTCCATGGCAACAGCCACAAACCTACGCAGCCTGCCTTCCTTTTTAATGACACCCAGAGTGCGAACTAGTAACTGCTCTACGTATGGAGTAGATTAGTATTTTATTACGTAATGTTGTGTGTATATCAGCCCACATCAGTTTCCCCTGTTCTGTGTGATTTAAAGCCACATACATTTGATTTCCGACTTTAAGTAAGGAAATATATTCTAGTCATGCAGGAAGACTGGCTCGGAGTCATACCACTAGGATCAGCTTTACAAAAAACTTATAAACACAATGTTTTTGTAATAGCTTACATGTCATGTCTTGGAGGTTCCTTCATCCTTAAAGGCTCTACCACAGGATAGAAATGCCTGAATTCGTGACGGTTTATGGAACAGTTTCCAGCAAGTCTGAAAGATTCTGATGGATGAAAGAGGGAAATTCTTAAGGAAATAAACTCAGATAGAACACCGAGAGTGGGGGCTTGTGACCAAATGGAGGGAGTAGCGACTAAATAGCCTTAATGGGCGTGGGGCTACTGAGGAAGTGAGAAAGACAGAAGTATTTATATTTCTCTCAGAGGAGAGGGGATGGCAGGGGGAGAAACATACACAGATATACCAGAGGAGAAGGCTAAAGAACCTAGGGAACGTCAGGAGTCAGGGTGCGAGAGATATGATGTAGCTGAGCAGTGGTATACAACATTGGCCCACAATAGCCGGAGACACTGCAGCTTTTCAGCTTCATGACAGGCTACATAAATTATTATGTTGTGGATTTTTTTTTTTTATTGATTTTAGTGCATAGTTACAACTCGGTATACACAAGCCAATAGTCAATTCAATGAACTCAGAAAAATAATTTCGCATTACTTCCCTCCCATACCCCCCCCTCACCCTCCCTCCCAGGCAGATCCTTAACAGATTTCCAAAACACTTTGCTTATTGCAAAAAAAATCAACGTATGCATGGTGGGTGGTGACAGTGATAAAAACTCTCCTACACAGTCCACATCTATGGCCAGCCAACTCGAACACACCTTTAGTAACGTCCCAGAGGGAGACAGCGCCTGCCATGCTTGCCAACTGGTCCCTCTCCCAGGGGCATCCATCATTCATGCCAGGTCAGGGTGGGACATCAAATATATTGTAAGGGGAGCCCAAAAGTCCTTGGGGCGGGAAGACTCAGGTAGTTCTTCGCCATATATCCGAAGCTGATCCCTACAGTATAGTAAGTCCTTAAGCCATTTCTTAACAGTGGGTACTACCTTGGCTCCCCAGCATTGCGCTACTGCCCTTTTTGCAAAAAGAGTCGAGAGTGCCACTAGGCGCCTGTTACATGGTTTGAGAGGTTTGACGTGGCCCAGCAAGCACATCTCAGGGGTACAGCACACAGGTTCTGACACAACCGCCGTAAGCATGGTCGTCACTGCAGTCCAAAACGCAAGCACACCCGGACACATCCAAGCCACATGAAGAAAATCCGCATCCGGGGCTCCACATCTCACACAGTTAGCAGCCTCTCTCAGACCATATTTATGCAGTTGTAGGGGAGTGTAATATACCTGATGTAGGAATTTAAAATGAATAATTCGGAGGTTGCAATTAGCTGTGAGACGTCCCGTGAGCTGACAACACTCCCTCCAGGTCTCAGGTGTAATAGGGGTGCCCAACATCGTTCCCCACCGTACACACGAGGGGGAGTCTTCTTGCTCCCGTTCCCGCAGCGAGGCGTTATACAGCCTAGTAATGAGACCCCTTCGGGACGCACCTGAGAGCATCACCTGCAGCGCCCGCAGAGTGGTTGGTTCGGTTGGATAATTTGGATATGCCGCACGGACAGCTTGCCGGACCCGGACATAGGTAAAATTAAACATAAAAGGTCGATTTACGCCACCCTGCGCCGCCCGTAAGTCTTTGAATTGACCGCCCTCATACAAGTCGCCCAGTGTGGTGATGCCCGCAGCCGTGAGCTCCTTCCTGGCCATCGACTCTCGTGCCGCAGAAATATCGGGATGTGAGACTAATGGTACGGATGAAGCGTATAGGTAAAAAAGTTGAGCCCGGAGTGCAAGCATTCGCCACGCCCACGCCGTGCACTGCGTGGGGTTGATCTCATTTCATGGGCCTCCTGTTCCCCCCGAAAGCGCAACTGCCTGTACTGGAAGAGGAAAAACAGCATCTGATTCAATCGCCACGTGGGGCTGAAAGCGCTGTGGGAAATGCCAGTAATGTGCGAATTGCGCCTGCGCACATAGAGAATAAAGACGAAAGTCTGGGGCCTTGAAACCACCGCGGTCAAATGGCAGCACCAGCAATTCCCATCGACACCGGGGTTTCTTACCACCCCACACAAATGTTAAGAGCGCAGACTGTAACGTGCGGAACAGTGCCATATTCAGTTTGATAGGGATGTTAACGAAAAAATACAACAGCTTGGGTAAAAAGACCATCTTCACAACGGCAATTCTATCGGCTAATGAGAGAGGTAAGTGTGCCCACCGCACGGCTTGTTCAGATATACGTGAAACCGTGCGACCATAGTTCTCGGAGACAACGACAGTTGGGTCCCTGTGCACCCAAACTCCAAGATATTTGACCGGGTCCGATGTCCAGGCCAATGGGAAGTCCACCTCGACCTCAGCCGTTCGCGCAGTTAACGGAAACACTACGGATTTGGACCAGTTAATCCCCAGGCCCGAGAATCTTTCAAATTTTACGTATTCTCGCAGCAGCGCAGATAGGTACGTAGCAGGTTCGCGAACATACAGCAGCATGTCATCTGCGTAAAGTGAGACAATTAAGGGGCGCAGCCTGAACCTCAGAGCCGCCGCAGCATGTTTCTGACGCAGCATACAGGCGAGGGGCTCCAGCGCCAAAGAGAAAAGCATAGGGGACAGAGGGCATCCCTGCCTTGTACCCCGTTCAATGCAAAACAATGAGGACACCCATCCATTAACCCGAACGCGAGCCACCGGTCCGCTGTAAAGCACCCTAATCCACTGCAGAAAAAAAGGCGGGAAACCCATGCGGCCCAGCACGGCAAACATAAATGGCCACTGCAAAGAGTCGAAGGCCTTAGCCGCGTCGAGTAATACAGCCACCGCCTGGAAATCAGGTTCAAAGTAGTGTAGCGTGGCGAAGAGCGTACGCAAGTTGTGTGTCGTAGAGCGCTCCGTGACGAAGCCGGACTGATCAGGCAACACCAGTAGAGGAACCAACGGCTGCAGCCTGGTGGCGATCATTTTGGCGAGAATCTTTGCGTCGATATTGATGATGGACAAAGGTCGGTAGGAGCCGCATTGATTTGGGGGCTTATCTGGTTTCAATAGGGTGACAAGGAGGGCCTCCCGGAGGGAATGCGGCAGTGTCCCACTATCATAAGCCTCTGCATATACAGCCAGGAGCCGAGGGGCCAGGTCCGCTGCATAGGTTTTGTAAAATTCGCCAGGTAGCCCGTCAGGTCCTGCGGCTTTACAGGTTGGTAACGACGTGATAGCTTCCCTGACATCTTCCACTCCGAATGGTTGTACGAGGTGTTCTCGATGTGCTGGAGATAACCATCCTAACGCTATTTCGTCGAGATAGGCATCTATCTCCACCGCCGATGGAGACTCTCTTGTGGCATAGAGACTTGTATAGAATTGCAAAACCGTATCGCAGAGGTCCACAGTTGAATGACGGGCGATCCCATTTTCATCCAACAGCTCCGCAATGTCAACTTGACGGCGTGGTTCCGAAAGTTTTTGTGCGAGCGGCCCGGTCTGCCCCCCTCCCCGTAGTAGCGCGCTATCCGCCGTCTGGAGCAATGTGATAGCTCCTGATCCACCGCATCATTGTGTTCCAAGATAAGCTCCCTCATGGCCGCAAGTTTAGCTGAGGATGGGTCAGACTCGAATTCTCGCTCCCGCTGAGATATATCAGATGTCAATCTCCGTATTCTACGGCGAATATCTCGCAGGATACCAGACTGCGCTCCAATACAGGTTCCCCTTATGGTAACCTTAAACGCTTCCCAGAGCGTGCCCGCGCTGTCTACCGATCCTTCATTTTCCAGAAAATAATTCCTGATTGCCTCAGCCACGGTCTGGTGGAAAACCGGGTCTTTGAGCTCTGAAGGTTGAAGCCTCCACGCAAAGGGCGGTCTCTGGTAGGTCGGGATCTGCAGCTCCAAAAGTACAGGGGAATGGTCCGACAGAGTACGTGCCTCATGCGACACTACTGTAGTCCAATTACAGACCTGCGCCGAGACTAGCCAAAAATCAATGCGGGACCAGGAACCATGGGCCACCGAAGCGAAAGTGCTCTCCCGGGCCTCTGGATTCCGTGAGCGCCAGATATCAATTAGTTGACCAGTATCCATCAGGCCTAGCAGCATATCTGTCGCAAGTTTAGGCCGCAACATACCACTACTTACCCTATCCATGGCTGCATCCAAACACAAATTAAAATCTCCCCCCCACACTATCGCCGCTGGAGGGAACTTCGATATTCTCCGCCACACATCAGAATAAAAGGAGGGGTCATCTACATTCGGACCATAGACATTAACTATCAACACACTTTCACCCCCCAAGCATCCATGCACCATCGCCACTCGTCCGCTGTCATCCGTCTCCGACTTAACCACAGTGAAAGGCACACCTCTCTTTACCAGGATGAGCACGCCCCTAGAATAACTGGAGAAGGACGAGGCAACCTTTACGCACGACCAGCGTGCGCCTATCTTACCAGCCGACTCCCGGGTTAAATGTGTCTCCTGTAGTAAGGCAACATGGACACCCACCCGATCTAAATAGGCAATTACAGATCTAATCTTTTTAGGTGTGTTCAAGCCTCGAACATTCCAAGTCAGGAATTTAAATGGAGAAGTCATTGCAGCCGGCCGGCCATAGTGGGACATTAGAAACATAAGAATGGACAATCTTCTTCAAGGATAACCACGAATCCGTGCCTACCCACACAGTGATAGTTTGATCAATAAACCCCCACGTTCTGCCTGCCCAGTCCAGGACCCTTCCTCCCCCACCCACTTTAGCTTCCCCAACACGCCAAAGCCATCCCATAGCTCAACCCTTCCCCCTCCCCTATCCCAATAAACAAAACGCAACTTTGGGGTATACCCATTTACGGGGGGCACTGAGTGCTACTAACCTCCCACAAAACAGGAGGTGGCCGAGTAGGTCTACTAATTGCCAATACAGGGGAATCGCCCATATTTACAGTCACAGATGTGTATTAGTGCCATGACCCCGACACCAGCGCCCACCCCACACGGACAAACAACCAGCAGGTCCCCACCGGCTACGGCCAAGCAGCGCCAATCCCCAAAAATATAGGAAGAATTATAAGGCAGCAGCTCAGGGGAGGGAAGTCAGTTAAGGACAATAACCCAGCCAGCTCCGAGGTCCAGTAACACATGTTGTGTAGCGTCCACATGTTCCAATAGAGTTAAGCGCCCCTCGTCTACCAGCCAATATAAAAAACTTAATGTGCATGCCAGTTCAGGTAGGTGTTCCCATCTTTTTATTTCTATTCGTCCTCGGGAGCTGTACCAGACTCTCGTCGCTGTCGCTTCAGATGTTTAGCGTGTTCCATCGCGGCCTTAGGAGAAGCAAAGATCTTGGAGTCAACGTCCCCGCCAATGCGAAGACGAGCTGGATACAGCATGGCGTATGGGACCCCATTGGCCTGTAGGAGCTTTTTTACGGAGC
Source organism: Calotriton arnoldi (assembly GCA_963921515.1). Classification (NCBI taxonomy): domain Eukaryota; kingdom Metazoa; phylum Chordata; class Amphibia; order Caudata; family Salamandridae; genus Calotriton; species Calotriton arnoldi. The sequence continues at coordinate 283,134 of CAWUFW010001721.1, read as the reverse complement.
CAAATTCACGGCGGGCAGCCTGCACTGCCACCGTAAAATCGGGAAAAAAGGAGAGCGCGTTGCCCTGATGTACTATCGGACCCTTCTCCCTGGCGAGCCGTAAAATTGTGTCTCGGTCTCTGTAATTTAGGATCCTGGCAATTATAGGGCGGGGAGGAGCCCCCGGGGCCGGACGGGCAGCTAGCGAGCGGTGGGCTCGCTCCACAATGAACATTCTGGAGAGATGTTCAGGCCCGAAGATCTCCGATACCAGGCCTTCGATATACGTCTCCATTTTCCCCACATTTGTGGACTCCGGTAGGCCTGTGATGCGGATGTTGCTGCGCCTCGATCTCGCCTCTAACTCCTCATTCTTGGCTTGAATCACGGCCAGTATTTTTTCCATATTCAACGTTTTTCTGCGACAGTGCTCAAACCATCCTCGGTGTCAGACACCCTCTGCTCCACCTCCCCCATGCGTGCATTCTGTTTCTCCAGCTGGGAGGACACATGATCAAGGCGGTTGTTGACCGAGGCCATCGTGCCTTCTATGGCCTGTAGAGAGCGCTGCATGGCTAGCAGCGTGCTTTCTAGTGTGGTAGGGCCGTCCGCTTGCGCATCCGCCTCCGAGTCAGAGGCCGCCTTTTGCGCAGTTTTCGCGGGCTTGCGCAGGTCGAATGTCAAGCGCGGCTGGGACTTGTCCGTCTTCCCCATTTTACACCTGCACTCCCCTCACGGAGGGGATCAGTGCCTATGCAGCCCCAGTAGCCGCTTCAGCCCAGTGCGCCGATCGCAGTTCAGTTGTATCTCCCAATGGTGTGCCCAGTATATGCGCCTCCTGGCACCCAGAGCGAGTAGGCAGCACCACCACAGAGCGCAGACACCACGGCGGGAGGGGGGTGGAAAGGTTGCAGCGTCACCCACTGGGCATCAATATGGGACCCCTCCAGTGCAGACCCACCAAGTGCGCCAAGGGGGTAGTAGCGATGTTGCCCCAAGATCACACCTCAAGCCGGGGGAGTACTCGCCACAGACTCTCATGTATGCCAGCATCCAGCGTATTCGAACACCCGGGGCAGCAGGCAGGCAGCGATCTCCTCCGTGGCCCCTCCGTAGCCGCAACAGCCAAAATCCCCTATGCCCCGCACCAGCCACAGTTCGCAGGCCGCAGCCCAGGCCCGGGCCCGCACCCACCTACGCAGCTGTAGCCCAGGCCCAGCCGTGCACCCCACTCACCGCAACCGGCGCCGATGGGCGTCCGGGTCCACAGGTAGTCGCAGCCGATGTCAGTGCTGCCGATTGCGTCCCCGCAGCTGCAGGCCCAGCAGTCAAGTAGCGTTCCGCCGCTCCACTGCGCAGTTCCCTCACCGGGCCCTCGGCCTCACCGGGGGGGGCCGCCGCTGCCGCAGAGTCCAGCGCACAGCGTCGCTACGGACAGTAGGCAGTTGCAGGACAGTAACACAGCATGCCGGCCCAGGGAGGCCTACGCCCGAGTAGCGGTCGCCATTTTCTTAGTGGCAGCCTCCGCACTGTCAATCGCCGCCAGCGTGTCCCCACTGACGTCGCCGGCCCAGCAATCCTGCCCTATGGTGCCGCTTCGGTTCCGGGAGGCACTCCAGTGGTTTGCGGGTACTTTTACCCCGTATGGCAGCAGATAATGGTCGGATATCGGCTCGGCCGGGCAGAGCCTCACACCAGTGCGGCCATTTTGCCGTGCGCCCTCTAGCGCCCCCATTATGTTGTGGATTACTGACACATGCCTCTAGGGTATAGAAATGAACCATGTGAATGGCCAGAGGGCCTATCTCTGAAGAAAAGAGTACCCCCAAAAAATATTTTAGCTGGAACGAAACCCCAGTATGAGGAGAGAGGCTAATGAAGAAGAGAAAAAGAGGTTTGCTGCCAATGGGCTCAAGGGGAGAAGAAAGAGGAGAGACTCCCAGGGGCAGAGATACTGACTTTAAGGATAGAGAAATAAAATCTTTTACAGAGGAGGCAGTGACTTCAAGAGAAAAGAATTTCTACTGCAAGGAAGAGAAGAAATACTCTAAGTCGTTATCCATACAAAAGCAAGAGAGGAACAAAGGCTGAAGGGACTAATGTAGTCCTAAGACAGGAGACTGGAAGGTGGAACCAAAAGAAAAATTCTAGAGGAGGAAACCAACTATGAAGGAGCTGTGAATAATGGACCTGAGATAGAATCTCCTGGTTTGAGTTCCAAATCGGGGAGAAGATCCTCAGATCAAAAGACTGTGTGATGTTTTGAGTTCAGGGTGAGGGAAACAACTGAGGAGAATCAGACATTGAGGAAGCAGTAGAAAGGGAAATGGCTTCAAAGGGGGATAGAAAGACTCAAGAGAAGAGAGTGAGTCCTTAGAGAGGAGTGAGGGATGTAATATGAAGGGGACTCCCTGAGAAGGCAAAAACTAAAAAAAGAAAACTAGAGGGAATCTACACACCTTTGTGCATGGACATAATCCTTTATTTCTTGTAAAGTACACACCTGTACCTGTGAGCTGGTCTCTCCTGTGCATATCACCCCCTGCCATTCTCCGTACAGGCCGCCCCGGGAGCGCCCACATGTGGACCATAGAGTGAGTGTCAACCCCTGCAAGCACATTTCAAATGTCAATATCAATACAAGTAGGAAACACATCTTACATAGCATTACAGTGTTCATGCAACACCACCCTTTTTAGGTCGAGCCTGCACTGTTGGTATGGCGACATATTGTGGTTAAAAAAAACTGAAAAGGGGCTTTTAGCCCGCCCACACTCACCATTTGTTGACCGTATAATCACTCTCCTTTACTGCCTTCTAATTCGGCAGACCTCGCTATATGTCACTTCCTGTGGCTTGTGTGGAGCACCGGTCAAGTACAGATTAGTTAAACTTAATAAGTGTCCCTCCGCTACTCACACGATTGAGGTACCATGTCAACAGTTCTTTGGCATTTGCATTTAGCACAAACTCGAATGAAAATGTTCTTTATTAATATTTATTGTTTTTACATGGCGCTTTAAAATGCGCTTAAAAAACCAGCAAAAATCATCAAAAAAGCATTTATACGCTCAGATTGAGCGCACACTCAGCAGTCCCCCTGGGGCACAGGCAGGCATCCACTTCGGTGCTGCCTCATAAAAAGCATTGTGAATATTCCACTATTACGCGGGGAGTATTACTGTACAGCGCCCAGTTTAGAAGTTTGAGACACTTTTTAGCACAGCTATTACATTCATATTGAACTACTTTTAATTCCTGCTTTTGGTTACTGAATTTCAGTTTATGCGTTTTTAGTTTCAACAGCCTTTTTTATTTATATATAAATGAGTCCGCATTAAATCACTGATTGTGGCCAAGATTGATCCCAACTGCAAATGGTGACATATTACAAGCTCGTGGGAATATTTTTGTATATAGTTGACTTGTTCCTTTCATGATATCAAAATGGCTACAAGCTTTTCATCATTTGTTACCTTGTTTATGGCGTTCCAGTCCCCTTTCTATGTGTCTTACAATAAGAGGATATAAAGCATACCAATATGGTGACCGGCATAAACAGTCAAACCATGATCATTTTTTTCTGGTGAGTTTTTTTTTTTAAACTCGGCAGTCCCCGCTACCGCATTTTTGTGTGCCTTTAATTTCCAAATAGCAAACTTTAACCTTGTTGGTTTAACTGACATTCCTCTATGTAAACCACCTTCAAGTGATGTATTTCTACCCAGCACACTCCCCTTTAGCCGCAAGACACCTAAACTTTGTTTCTTTAATGGAGCACTTTAGCAACAAATCAGTTCGCCTTATTGCAGTTTGCCAGTTAGCATTCTTCATTTTCCCGAAAACAAGGAGAGTTTAAGCAGCTGTGCTTTTTACATTCAAATTCATGTAATTCAGAATGTTTGGCTGCTAAATAAATCTTCTCACAGAGATGCTCTTCTTTCAATGTCGGCACCATTCAGTGTGAGCACTTACTTTCAGTCAGCATATCACTATGTGGCAGACAGTGTCATAAATCACAGTGACTCTGAATGAGGTGACACTTGCCTGCCCAGCCAATATTATAGCTATTTAGTTGTGAAAGTCTTTGCCCGTCATCCTGCTGGAATCATAGAAATTTAACGCTTCTGCTGAGATAACACCTAATGTAGGAGTCGGCACATCTGCAGGTGAGTGATTAATTTTGCAGGTATTAGACACTGACTGGGGGTAGCGCCTCCAAGTTGACAGGCCCGATATCTCTATTGCCAAAGCATGATGCCTTCATAAAAGTACTTAAAAAGAATGCTTTCTCTTCACTCTAATCCTCTAAGAGAAAAGCGTAGGTACCATGGACATCAATCAGTGGATGCGAATGTCACATGTGCATTGCCCTATCACATTCTTGGCCTGTTTTAAAGGCAGGTGTTACTTTATTGGGGTGTTCCACCTCTGCGCACTCATCTTCAGCATAAGCATTCCCTACTGGTGCATTGCCCTGTCTCATTTGGAATCTTACACATTGATTTGTCTGACGTAATAGTTCAATATATTTAATATCACTCTAATTTAAAAGTAGAGTAAATCTTCACCCGTTCATAGAAGCATGTAAAACATATTATGTCCGCATTTGTGTAGTGCTCAGCTGCCACTAGCGTGGGATGGAATCACCCAAATTGGAGTTGATACAGATGTGTCTGTATGTTTGTAGTATGTCCTATATGGGAAGAGCATGTAACCAGTTGTGGTTGTTTGGAGTGTTTTATTATGGAGAAGGTTGCTGCATGCATGCACTAATCATCAATTATTTTTCACAACATAGTCTAAACCTTGCATTATGTTTTTATATATAGTTTTATATAGCGCAAATATGACCCAGGCGGTTATCAGAGCGCTTTACAAATGATCAAGGACAAAAAAGAGGGAGACAAGTGGGTCAGTAACAGCAGCAGTAGTATGCAAGATACCGGTGTATACAAGAGGACCAATATATCGCAACACCACAAAGAGGATATAAATGACCATATAAGAGCAAAAACAAATAGGGATGTTGAAAACAATCATACGATCAGGTGCGAAACACACTGTAGCAGCGCCACTCTAGGCATTAAGCATTCTTTTGTATAATGCACATTAGTAAATGCATAAAGATAGAACAGGTACTTTTTCAAGAGAACCATAGGACATATGTTCCCTGGTATCATATTCTTAATTGACTTTCAATTAAATCATAAATAGGTGTGAGGAATTAAGTACGCTCTGAGGTACTAAACCAGCGTAGTGAATGTAAAAAGGGACAGTTAGGAGATATGGTAGTACCACTTTCAGACTTTTCTGTTGATTTAATAAAATATATCAAACTTTGCAGTGTTGGATTTTAAATTGTAAACAAAAATGTTTCTGTATTGTAGGGATGCTCCTATTGTCATGTATAAATACTTGTGACAGGGCCTTATCTTAACAGGAGGAACATCACCTCCACTTGCAACTTTTCCACATTACATCAAGCTTTTCCTTGCCCTTTATACAGGACCCACTCCTACCACAACTGAAGGAGAAGGGAGCCCAGGACCTCTCTGCAACACAGTTTGCACTGGTGCACAACAGCCCACTGTGCCTCATGGTAGCTTTCTTCATATCTGGAGAAGCCGCAGGCAAAACATCTGGTCTGGGCCTTGCACCCAGCCTTCTAAGAGTGTAGTAAACATTACACATTTTACAGGGCATGATTCATTTAGGCCCTGGCTACCCCATCTAATCCCACGGTAGTCACCAATAACTAGAATACAGTGAAATGTAAACAGAATCTTACCAGGACCCAGCTTCCAGGCAGGTTTCATTAGTTGCAGGGAGCTTGTTTGTGTGTGACTAGGGCTAGTGGCGGCCAAGGGTAAAGGAGTCTGGTAATTTCTGCCTAAAGAACTGTCCAGTGGAAAGAACGTTTTACATTTTCTCATGTTTTAAGTACTGATGATTCTTTTAAGGGGATGTATGCCTCGTGTTTTTTACAGTATTACTGTGTTCTTTTTTGTATTAGAACAATAGCATCGTTTTTATGTAACCATTGGTATTTACATTGTTCTTGCTTTATAGTGCTCTATAAAATTTGGAGTACGCTTTCCTCATCAGTTGTGGATCTTGTAGAGCAGCATTCATCAGGGCGCTGATGCATTTGCCTATATAACCAGCATGTTCAAGCGGAAATGGTGTAGTCATTATTCCTATATCTTCCAAGCCTCTCTCTTGCTCCCTCCGTGTGCTGGCCACCAAGTGTCTTTTTGGTTAAATAAAAAAAAGAAAATTGCTAAAACGCTTTCAGCCACACGATGGTGCCTGCCAACTGAGTCTGAAGCAAGTTGGCAGGCTGGTCTACTTCTCCAAAACAGTCCATAAATCCACTACACACCACACAATTCCACAACTAACCATTCCAATCCAACCCACAACACTCCACTACACACCACATACATACACCACACAACACATAGGTAAAATATATTGTCATTTACAGCACCAATAGCTCTAAATAAAGCAAATGCGAGACCGATTGCATTGCAAATGCTTGTTTACAGTGCCTTTGTAACACCAGGAAGTGATATTGTATGTGCGACTACAGCATCAGTTAGTATCCAATCGAGCAACATCAGCTTTTCAGGTTTTCATACCAAGCAGGCACTCATCTTACTATCCATGCAACATCAGCACCTCAAAGTATCTGTGCAACAACATCTAAGAGAACCCTTGCAACACCAGCAGCATGCCTGCATGCACATATACACAAACACCCCTACATTTTGTGGCTACTGAACAGTGATACCTGGACACTCAGAGTGACAGTGCCCTTGCTGTTTAGGCCTCACCCATCCAACTCATGGAACACGACCTGTGTGATAAGTGTGTCCTAATAACACCAGTCACTCACATCAAGAGGTAATTTTACTGCTATAACAGAGGGGCATACAGAATTGCTATGTCCAATTGTCTTTTAGAATGCACTTATCTTATCCATTTGCTCTCAGCATATTAGTTTGAGACAACTTTCCACTGACTCAGTGTGCAACTCTTCTTAGGCCCCAATTATAAGGTGCTATTTATTGCACCTGGTAAATAACGATACCCTAGGGTTAGTTATCGGGTGCAATAAATAGCACCTATTAAGAGTTACTGGGGAATAACATGCAGATTGTGGTGTTAAACACACCAAAATCTGCATGGTATGCTAAATACCATACAAATTTCCCACAGTAAATTTCGGCAGGCTTGACTTGCCGAAATTTTACGAAGGTTGGGTTATTTAACGCATCCGATAATTATCAGATGTGTTAAATAAAACCAAACTCATTATTCCGTCCCATGCGTAAAGAGGGGTTTTCACACGGGACGGAATTAACCGCCCAACTTGTAATCAGGGTCTAAGTATCTGTAACAATTGTTGTTGTAATCCCAATTTTCGAACCCTTATCTCTATACTTTGATGAACTCAAAGTTTTCCACATGTACTCTGACAAAACATGGTGGTGGAACGAATGTGGGCCAGTTGCTCATGCCTCTACAACTTTAAAGCTCAAATCATGGTACTCGTAATGTGGCAACTGAACCCAGTTCCCGAATGTGGCCAAACAAAATAGGCAAGAAGCTGGTGCACAACTGTCAGGCCATACACACGCCATGTTCACTGATGATTTGTAATTTCAGCCCAATCTGGAAACTCAGGATAAAAGCAGGGTTTTTGTCTTATTATCAAGATCCTTCCAACGCTTGAATCTCAACATCAGATTTATATAATTTTGGATAGTCTCTTGACTGCACTACTCCAATGCTCTTCTCACAGAATGTTTTGTTCTGTAAATTGTTCTGCAGACAAAACCGTCATTGACCACTTTGAAAATCTCACAGTGTTTGTAAAGTAATTCTGATACTTATCCATTTTCCATTAAAAAGACATGGAAACATTATTGAAGTGGATATCTTGCATCCGACAGCGGATACCTTGCATCTTGTTTAATATGACTACTTTTGACCATAGTTCTCCAGCTTTAAACTTACTACCTTTTGTAAGAGAGAAAACTTCAAGATATAGTGTGCCATTCAATGAGCTTAGTAAGTAATGAGTAAATTGTATGTAAAACACAGTGATCTGATAGAGACTTCTAGCCACAGACTCCTTCCCTTAGAATATTCTGCAGACCTCAGACTGAGTCTGGAAAATCTTAAAAAGTACACCAGGGCGCCAGTAGGTTGCATCGAGCAGCTCCACATCAGCGTCATAGGAGTCATCCACACCAGATGTGACGTGAACGGTGCCTTTATCAGGAACTGTCTTGACTGCTGCACCATGAAAGCCAAGAAATGTGAAGCTCCTGAAGGACTGACATTGAAAGCCTTTGCATCGCTCCACCTCCCAGTCATGTGGAAGGTCCCGGGCCCACTCTCAAAGTTGTTCCCGTCAGTCGTCGTTGGGCTTCAAACCGTAATGGGGTAAGTCCCACAAGCATAAGAAGTCAAAGAAGTTGAAGCGCTCTTAGAGTTCAGTGTCATCGGATGAGGTGCAGGAACGATGCCACAAGTCAAGGCCCTGCTCCCGCACTCCACCCACGGAGGCTGAGCCTGGGCCCGCTCTGTGTCTCCCCGAGTTTCCTGGAGCCAAAGCAACCCCCGCCAAACTCAAGAGGTTTTATGAGGCTATACACCTCTTTTTTGGGTGTGTGGATGCCTCTGGAGTGCCTTTGCCCTGCAGGTACGCTCTCGGTGCCAGTCAGGCCTTCTGGATCTGGTTTCTGGACCGATCCCAGTCGCGAATCCACAACCTTCGCCAGGGTTCGGTTCAAATGTGCCATTCCCGGTGCTGCCAATGCCTGTCAGCACCATCGAGTCCATTGTCATTCCTGACTGACACTGAGCTGGAGCAACACTGTGCGATGCCAACACAGCCGCTGACCGGACCCCAAAGACTGTTCTGAGTCAGAGACAGTGCCTGTCTTCCTTGACAGGCCCTGTGGGGATTTTGGCTGTGGTGGTTCTGAGGACCCCTATGGCTAACCTCTCCCCCATGACGACCCTTTGGCTCAGTCAGAGGACCACAACTGGTATGAGGAGCTGCAGGATGCAAGTGGTCTGGACAACTCGCCAGATACTGGCTTGGTCTTTCCTCCTAGTGTGGCTATGGAGTAAGGGGCCTCTTTTGCTATGGTAGTAAGGAGGGAAGCTGAGGTCCTCTGCCTCCAGCTGCCCTCCATGGAAGTCAAGACCAATGTCTTGATGGAGGAGCTTCAACCAGGGGTATCCCACACAGAACTCCCTTTAATGAAGCGGTCTCTGATGTCCTGCTTGAGCCTGGGCCAAGCCCTGCATGGGCATTCTCGTGCAAAGGATGATTGCACGTTGCCACTTCCCCACTCCTAGGGACCCAGCTTTCCTAATCCAGCACCCCACCTCTGAGAGTCTGATGGTGCAGGCCTCAATGTCCATAGTGAATCCCGGCACATTCCCTACCACTCCACCAGACATGGAATCCAAGAGGCTGGGTACCTTCGGGAAGAGGATTTTCTCTTCCACCAACCTTGTGCTGTGGTCTCTTGGGCAGATATAGTCACACTGTGTGTGACCCGGTTGCGCAAGTACTGCCTCTGGTTTTGGAGGAGCCCCGATCCATACGGAACCAGGCTATTGCCGATGGCAGGGACGCAGCAAAAGCCGACATCAGATGCGGCAGGACACAACAGACTCACTGAGCAAGGCCATTGCTTCATTGGTGGCACTCTGCCGCCACGCCTGGCTGCAGTCATCTGGCTTTTCGGGGGATGTCCAGGCATCCCTTATGGACATGCCCTTTGATGCCAGTCGCATTTTTGGTGACAAAGCCGACTCAGCGCTTGAGCGCTTCATGGACAGTAGGGTCACTCCCTGATCACTGGAGCGTGCTATTGCCCAGGCTAGCCTCACTTTTCTTTTTGCTCCTATAGTATAGGCTACCAGTCACGTCCTTCCCAGGAGAGCCACCATGGCCAACAGTCTTTACCGCCTTTTCGTGGCTACGGACGCAGCTCCCACAAGTCCTGTGAGAACTAAGGTCAGAGATCCGCACAGTCTGCCACCCTCCCGGCAGCCTCCAAACTCCTTAAATATGCCCTTGCAACATCACAGGCACTCTGTTGGAGGCAGGATCAGGTATTACTTTCCACAATGGCAAGCCATAACTTTGTACAAGTGGGTGCTCCAAACTGTTCGGTGGGGTTATGTCCTTCTATTCTTGGAAACCCCCACCCCAGGCACAGTCCTTGGATCAGCTGATGGAGGATCAGATGACGGAGTATCAACTCTTCTTGTTGCAGCAGGAAGTGCAGGCTCTTTTGGCCAAAGGAGCCATCAAGAAGGTGCCCGTATCAGAAGTAGGTTGTGGTTGCTATTCTTACTACTTTCTGGTGCCAAAGAAAGACTGAGGCCTCCACCCTATTATAGATCTGCGACCTCTCAATGCCTTCCTGAAGAAGGTGAAATTCAAGATGCTAACACTTGCTCAGGTCCTGTCTGTGTTGGACCCCAGAGACTGGATGGTAGCGTTAGATCTCCAGGACGCCTATTTTCATATCTCCATCCTTCAGGCCCACTGGCATTACCTGGGGTTCACGGTGAGCCAGGAGCATTTTCAATATGCTGTGCCCCCCTTTGGTCTCAACAGTGGACCCAGGGTGTTCACGAAAGTGATGGAGGTGGTTGCAGCACATCTGCGGAGGTTGAGGATACCAGTCTTTCCCTACCTCAACAAGTGGCTGCTGAAGGCGTGCTCGCCACAGGCAGTTGTGACCCATGTCCAGACTACGGTGGACCTCCTGCATTTGCTGGGGTTCACTATCAACATTCTGAAAGAACACCCGATTCATTCTCAGATGCTAACTTTTATCTGAGGTATTGTGGAAACTGTGCCTTTCCGCACCTACCCTCCAGAGTAGAAAGTCCAGCACATTTGGGTTCTGATCCAGATGTTTCAACCTCGGGCCTGGATTTTGGTGAGGCGGACTCTGAGACTGCTGGGTCTGATGGCCTCCTGCATCCTGCTGGTGAAGCACGCTTGATGGTATATGCAGGCTCTGCAATGGGATCTGAGGTTCCAGCACACGCAATCCCACGGGAACCTCTCCGACCTCATTCAGATTTTGAAGGAGACAGCGAAAGACCTGCAGTGTTGGCTAATGGTCCGCAATTAGGTCAGCAGCAGACCCCCTCTCCCTTCCCCAACCACAGCTGACAGTGGTGAGAGATGCATAGCTTCTGGGCTGGGGCGGCCATCTGGGAGAGGAGATCAGAGGTCTGTGGTCTCTGGCGGAGACTCGGCTCCACATCAATATTCTGCAGCTGAGTGCAATTCGCTTGGCACTGAAAGCTTTCCTGCCCTCCATCAAAGGTCAAGATGTTAATGGACAACACTACCGCCATGTTGTACTGCAAAAAGCATGGTGCAGTGGAGTTGTGGGCCCTTCGCCAGAAAGCTATATGCCTCTGGACATGGCTGAAACATCAGGACATTGTCCTGGTCGTGCAGCACCTGGCGGGATCTCTGAACGTCAGGGCAGACGTGCTTAGCCATCGATGCCTCACCAGCCACAAATGGCGTACTGCACCCGGAGGTGGCTCAAGGTCTCTTTCAGGATTGGGGAGGACCTTGGCTCAGCAATTCTGCGCACTGGAGTTTACAAAGTGTCTCTCTCTGAGACGCATTTCAATTAGACTGGAATATAGGACTCCCCTACATCTTTCCGTAGATGCCTCTCCTTCACAGAGTTCTAAAAAAGACCAGAACAGACTGCACCCTTGTAGTCCTAGTGGCTGAGGATTGGGCAAGGAGAGTATGGTATCCATAAGACCTGAGCATGAGCATTTGTCCTTTGATCAGGCTGCTCTCTTGGGAGGACCTCTAGTCGCAGCAACAGGGCAGAGTTTTGCACCTGAACATGAGCACTCTCCACCTTCATACGTGGAGATTGAGTTGTTACAGTTGAGGGTCTTGGACCACATCTTGGCAGCCAGGCATCCATTAACAAAAACTGTATTGGCCTGCCGTTGGGACAAGTTTGTGGCTTGGTTCACTGACGAACAGCTTTCTGCACATTTGCTAATTCGTGTTCATTACTAAACTAGAGAGAGTGAGCAACCAAATCATTGTTGTAAAGCAGGTACTAATAGAATAATTTTCCTTTTGTGCTCTCTTAGGTATATAATCAGATTGCACTTGGGTACCCATTTAAAACTTAGGTGTCCCTTCTTGGGCTTTGTATGGCTTGACCGTCTGTACAACGTCTTCTTTTCTGTTATTTACTTTGATATCTCAGAGTGCTCGGAGACTGCTTTGTAGCACAAAAGTCACTATAAAAATCCCTCAATCAATTATCATACTAAAGATGAAAGAGAAGTAGCAGAATTACTTAACACTATGAGATTTCCAGAGTGGGCAATGATAGGTTTGTTTACACAACAATTAACAATACGGAGGATAAGGGTTTAAACCGCTTGATCCTATCAAATTGTTTGGCCTTGGAACACGGCAATAAAATTCCATGGATACGATGTGTAAAGGAGTCTTTTCAGGCTATAGGGAGACCAGACATTTTCTTTGCACAACACTTTATGCCCCGGGGATGTTAACATCACAGAAGACTTACACCATAAATTCTCCACTGTGCATCGTGAAAATATTGAGCTCAGTAAACCCACAGTGAGGGCTTATGTAATGTTAAAATCTGTGTTGGGCATGGAGCTATACCTTTTTGCATTATGATAGATTTTTAATCTCACGTTTTAGATTTAATCAATTTTACTATCTTTTAGCATCCCCGACTGGATTTTGTTCTTTAACTCAAAGAGGTCCTTGTGGCTAAGATCTTAGATCTCCACAGGACACTCTTCACTTTGTTTTATTGTGCAAATTGTTCTCATTGCCAAGAAAATGATTTCTCCGGCCCCTGCTAAAGAGCTTGAAGTTTAGGCAGGCCAAAGTGGCACTTTTGGACTTACAGTTGCTACCAAACCCCTATACCCTCTGTGCAGTGATAGGCTTTTTGTGGGCCGCTTACAGATCTAGGCTCTCTACAACTGATTGATCTCTGAATGGCCTGCACTCATGATGTCACTTTTAGCGCAATGGTGCTTTTAGTTTTAGATCCTCAAAGCTTTATTAATCTGTATCGTTTTAAATGCTGGTGATGTTTTAGTTGTTTGTAATGTTTTTATATTATGCTGTGTTTTCTTTTATATTGTATAGCTGTATTATTGTACCATTTATGGGCGCGTTTGCATCCGAATAAAGAAAGAGGGTATAAAAAACAAAACGGAAAGTTCTGGGAGAAGAGCATTCTTAGACTTATTCCACAAACACTGGGAAGAGAATATGCAGGGAGCTTACTGCCAGTAAAAATAGCAAATGTTGTGGAAATAGTAATGAAAAAAATAACAAAAGGAAAGGATGGTAAACTACTGTCATTAATGAGGTTTACAGGATCCATGAATATAACGTTTTAACAGTGGGAGGCTTTTCAAATAAATCAGACTGCTTTTTAGGATTGAGTGATCTTCAAATTGGATCAGTGCAGAGCAATGGATGAGGTATATCTAAATTTCTTCAGAATAACACAGAAACATCCAGTGATTAATTGGTAAACAATAGGTAGAGGGGTCCAAAGTTTTCTCAGGAGCCCACTGTATGTATTGCTGAATGCCAGGTTTGCTGAATACTAAGCCTAGCTTGTCATGATTCCACTCGTTGCTTCTTTTTTCCTACCACCATACACTTCCTGCCTCTTTAGCTCACTTTTGCTGGTTCTTTATTCCATCTCTGCTTTCTACCTTTGTCATGGTTTTCCTATCTTCCCTTTCTCTTTCTCTTGCTTGTAATGGGCTAAAGCCGGATGATGAAAAATAAGTACTGGACCCCAACAATGAGTGCTGGTGCCCATCACCAGCAACCACGTACACAAATACACGGTATTTACACTGAATATACACAAGTACACCGTACACTGCAAACCTGCAAGTGAGCCAAGGAGTTTCAATCTGAGATGTAAAGCAATCAACTTGGTTATTAACTATAAATCACAGAATATAAAAACACCACAGAATACAATGTCCAAAAGGGCAAAAACTGCCACATGTTAGCCTATGCTATGGTTCAAATTTGTTTTATTTTTCAAAAAGAAGAAAATACACATACATTTGCCTACAACCTCTGGCCGGCAAGGATTAATTGGTCATTTCCCCATATCTACATCCTAATATTTCATCTTCTCCCAAAGATCTCTAATCACTTGTTTCACTGCCCTATGCGCAAGAAACATCATTTTCCCCCTTTGAGAATGAAGTGGAAATATTTGTTTATTAACTTGGTCATGGATAATAAAATGGGAATCTAGGGTTAGTGAATTATGAACATTTTGCCTACAACTTTAAGCACAGCAGTGCTGTACATCTGCATCTTGAAGCAGAGCCTCAAGGAGGTATATTGGAGTGCCCTCACTGTGACATCCCTACCAGCATTTACTTAGCTGCATTTGTCCCATTCCCATAATTCCTCCAGAGTGTGGTACCAATATGTGGCTATTTTAACTAGGGTCTCCTTTGCCGCAATAGCTCTTGTGGTATTATATACAGGGCCACTGGAATTATGCAGCCAGGGAGGATCAAATTATGCACTGGGGTTTACTAAATTATGCAGCAAGAAAAAGCAAATTATGCGGCATAATACAGCACATTTTGTGACAATATCAGTACATTATTTTGTTGATTTTATACATTTTAATTCGGTTTGGAAAAAGGCTTCACTTCATTATTACTAGTCTAACACCAAAATACAGCAATATACAACTGAAAAGCGAAAAGTGATCAGTCAACCTTCTGTTGTCACATTTTTAGTAACCTTTGATTTGTTTGAGCTAGAAACAAACATTTTTGGAGTAAAATATGCCAATTATGCAGTAGATGATGGGGGTTATGAGGCAAATGCGGCATTTCCATATTAATGCAAAAAATGCAGCAGCCGCAGAATCGCAGAATTCCAAGGACCATGATTATATGCCCTTGCAAAAAAAAACCCTTCATTCTGAGTTGGATAATATTCTCACTAATTTCTCCTCCCATCTTTTCTGGCTAGACTGGCCAAGAGAGTTTGGCGCCTGTGCTTGGTTTAACAGGACTTTGTACGTCTTAGGGATTAAGTTCTTGTCATTCTCTTTACAAGTGAGCTCTTTTTCTAATACTAACCTTTCCCACACTCCCAATATGGCCCTTGTGTCTGGGAAGAGGTACAGTCCCCACGCCCTATGCTTTTTCGGAAGCCAAAAAATCTATCTGATCTGTGTATTTGCTCTTAGGTGGTCCACAAAGAACAAATGTTTCTCTGTTCCTAGGCGTCCCCACTCTAAGTGTAGCTATCTGCTTTGATAGCATTTCAAAATGGTAAGTAGGCCTAGCCCGCCATCACTGGTAGCTTTTTTCATCATGTTTATGACTAATCTGTGCATTTTCCCTGCCCAGGCAAAGTTATCTGTTTGCCTCTGCAGTTTGTGTATTCTTGAAGGGGATGCTGGGAGTGGAAGTTTCTCAAAGATGTGGTGAATCTTAGGTTTGGTCATTTTTATTGCTGCAGTTCTTCCACACAAAGACAGACCTCTCAGGTGCCAGGAATTTAAGCCTATTAGGGCGGATTGCAGCCTGGAGTTCTAAATGACTTGACAAGTTCATTGTAGGGTGGGAGCTAACAGGATGCCAAGTTAGATAATCACAAAGGTAGTCCATTGAAATGGCAGGGATGGGCATTGAACTGTTTGTCATTGTCATCATAATATTATGAAAATACATTACCAATTTATGTGACATCCAGCCTATTTAAAAAGAAGTGTCAAGGCTGAAGGTCATCATAGTTCGGACTAAGAAAGGTCAGAGCACCTAATTCAGCCCCTTCTTAGCATGCACTCAATCAATCAATCATGTCACTTATAAAGCGCACTACATACCCGCGAGGGTCTCAAGGCGCTGGGGGAAGAGGGGGGTGGTGCTGCTACTGATCGAAGAGCCAGGTCTTGAGGAGTCTTCTGAAGGCCAGTAGGTCTTGGGTCTGTCGGAGGTTGGTGGGGGAGGGTGTTCCAGGTCTTGGCGGCGAGGTGGGAGAAGGATCTGCCGCCGGCGGTCGCTTCTCCGGATGCGGGGGACTGTGGCGAGGGCGAGGCTGGTCGAGCGGAGCTGGCGGGTGGGGGTGTAGAAGCTGAGTCGTCTGTTGAGGTAGGCTGGTCCGGAGTTGTGGAGTGCTTTGTGTGCGTGGGTGAGGAGCTTGAAGGTTATCCTCTTGTTGACAGGGAGCCAGTGCAGGTCTCTCAGGTGGGGTGTGATGTGGCTGCGTCGGGGGATGTCGAGGATAAGACGTGCAGAGGCGTTCTGGATGCGTTGCAGCCGTCTCAGGAGCTTAGCCGTCGTTCCTGCGTAGAGGGCGTTTCCGTAGTCCAGCCTGCTGGTGACGAGGGCCTGGGTGACTGTTTTTCTTGTTTCGGTGGGGATCCACTTGAAGATCCTGCGGAGCATTCGGAGGATGTTGAAGCAGGATGAGGAAACGGCGTTGACCTGCTTAGTCATGGAGAGGGTGGGGTCGAGGATGACCCCTAGGTTGCGTACATGGTCGGTGGGTGGCGGGGCTGTTCCCAGTGATGTTGGCCACCAGGAGTCGTCCCAGGCTGAAGGGTTGGAACCAAGGATGAGGACCTCCGTCTTGTCCGAGTTCAGCTTCAGGCGGCTGGTCCTCATCCATTCGGCGACGGCCTTCATTCCTTCGTGGAGGTGGGCTTTGGCGGTGTGAGGGTCTTTGGTGAGGGAGAGGATCAGCTGGGTGTCGTCGGCGTAGGAGATGATGTTGAGGTTGTGCTGTCGGGCGACGTGGGCGAGGGGTGCCATGTAGATGTTGAACAGCGTTGGGCTGAGGGAGGAGCCTTGGGGTACGCCGCAGATGATCTTGGTGGCCTTGGATCGGAAGGGGCGAGGCGGACGCTTTGTGTTCTGCCGGAAAGGAAGGATGTGGTCCAGTCCAGGGCCTTCTCTTGGATCCCGGCGTCGTGAAGGCGTGTTCGTAGTGTGTGGTGGCAGACCGTGTCGAAGGCGGCTGATAGGTCCAGGAGGATGAGGGCTGCTGTTTCTCCGTTGTCTAGCAGGGTCCTGATGTCATCGGTGGCGGCGATGAGGGCGGTTTCGGTGCTGTGGTTGCTGCGGAAGCCGGACTGGGAAGGGTCCAGGATGTTGTTCTCCTCGAGGTAGCGGGTCAGTTGTTTGTTGACGATTTTCTCGGTGACCCTCGCGGGGAACGGGAGCAGAGAGATGGGTCGGAAGTTCTTGAGGTCCTTGGGGTCTGCCTTGGGTTTCTTGAGTAAGGCGGTGATCTCGGCGTGCTTCCAGCTTTCCGGGAAGGTTGCTGTCTCGAAGGACACTGAGACTAGCAGCGTCACTTTTCTAGTCCTATTGATGTTTTTGATCCGGTGCGCATGCTTTTTGATAATGTAACTGCAATTTCAGCTTGATGTAAAGCTGAACTGATATGGGTCTACTAGTCCTGGCAAAGTCCTTTCAGAAATACCCACAAGAACTACTGAAAACAGTTTATTGTCAGTATTTAACAGGATATGCAAAAAAGCTGCATAGTCGTTTGTCTTTCCCAAGTTTAGGGATGATCAAAATTATCGACTGGAAAATTGATGATTTCATAGTCACCATCTACTCTCTAAAAATGTTGAATAAACAGATGAGCAGGAGACCAGGTTGTGATCAAAAGATTTTGCAAAAAAAAGGGGAGTGAACTCGCTGGGGTCCAGCAATTTGTTTATTTTCAACCTATTTATGGTTCTGATGATTTTGTCAATCAGTATGGACTTTTCCACCTGCTCGGTCATAAGATTTTGTACATGTGCATTTGAGAAGTAATTGTCTCATCAGTAGGCACAACCTCTGACCAAACAGTTCTTCATAGTACTTCCGTACGTCCTCAGTTATGTGTAGGTCACCAGAAAGTAATTAACCTTCCCCGTTCTTAATGGAAGATATCCTTCTTCATGCTTTTTATGCTCTGTTTGCAGGCCAATAATTTACCAGCTTCACAGCCTCCATTATAATATACTTGCCGTACTCGCAACAGCGCATATTCAGCTTTGTTTGTGTCAAGAGCTTTAACTTGAGATCTGGCTGCAGCAATTTTCCCCCATATTTTTAGGGAGCTAGTGCATTTGTGAATTTCTTCCATCTGCAAGTCAGGTTTCTATGTGTTCTCATTTCTCTCGCCTTTCTTTATTGAGCCTCACTGAGGCCGAGAAAAACTTCAGTTGCTACTTCTTGCAATACGCTCTAGAGGATATCGAATTTCACCTCCCCATTACCATTATTTTCCAAATAGGTGTAAATGCATTTCAGTGCCCTGCCCAGCTACTTCTTTTTTACGAAATAGGGAGTCTCGTAGTCCTTAGAATCTCCTACCCGTATGCTTCCCATATGGTACCAGTAAGTCTGATTGATTATCTTTATTCGACTATACAGATATAATCATGAAAGAACAAAAATGATATACAATGCATTAAAAACCAGTATTTAAAAAATAATTCATCAGATAAAAAACAAACCATACAATCTCACTCTTATATGTGTATCAGGCTCCATATGTGCATCTCGGCACAGACACGGTAAGAGGTATGTAAAGTGCACAAGTGCAAAACGTATACAGAAAGTGTATAAAACCAAGGATGGTAATCATCTTCCTACAGCTATTTCGGCATCATTATGTGAAAATGAATTGACAAAAATTCTTGGTGAGGGTATACAATACACTGGTACATAAATAAAGGCTAAAAATCAATGGTCCTATGCCAATGTAAAACATTTTTCAGAAATCCTCCCATGGAATAACATACAAATGGATCAGACAATTTAGAAAGAAAATGAGAAGCAGGTTTATATTGTCAAAAACCATAAGTGTTAAGAACTGGTACCAGATATTTACGTCTAAACAACTGATAAGATTTGCACACAAAAAAAAAGAAAGTGAACCAGAGTTTGGGGGAAGACTTGTCAGATGGGCAAAGCAAAATAGACTTCAAATCAAATATAGGGAAGCAAAGATAGCTTCTAATGGTGCCCAGCGAATTTGGTTGAGCGCCCTTTTCCAGACATTGTTTAGAAGAGATGGGTATGGTTCGATGCTCATGCCAGTTTGGATAGTGGCTAAATCCCTCATGGCTGGCTTAATCAACTCCTTATGCTCTCTGTTGGCAGCTGCCAGCCTCACGTAGCGCTCCTTCACCATGACACTCTCTCCGCTCGTGATAGTTCAGGTCTACTTAGGGCTCCACAGTTTTCTTTATGCAATTCAATCATGGGATCCTGAGCCCGAAATCACGAGCAAGACAATCGGCTATGACTCTATGGTTGAATGAAGCTTTCTGGTTGTTCCATAATGAGATCCAGAGGAGCAGTGGGACAAGTCCCATGTAGTCAGGCACATAGGCCAAGCACAACTCCTCATGCAGGATATAATGAGGACTGCCTGGGCCTAATTCCAACAGGTACTTGCAAAAATAATTCTCCTTCTTCTGTAACCTAGTCAACACTGGTAAACACTTCAACTTGTAGATTTTTAATAGGGGCGGTACTAGTTTGCTGCCAACTTTTAAAGACACATCAAATGAAGCTCCAAGGGTATGATTTAAATGAATGCAACGATTGGAGAGACAAGGCATAAATTTATGAGAGTTGAACGTCACCCCAATGTAAGAAAATTAATTAAAAATTAATGAGACCCCACAATGTAGGGCGTGTAAAAAGTCAACTAAAGACAGTTAGTAAGAATAAGCCATAGTTTGGAACAGTTCACACTGTTGAATGCACTACTCAAATCCATGAATGCATGGAAAAGAGAGCCCTTTTGGTAATTGTATATTTTCCATTCAATATGCTAAGATTTAAGCACTGTTCCTGTGTCCCCAACCCCTCTCTAAAGCTATATTGCACCTTACTAAAGACGCCAAATGTTGGGCAGAGGTCTCTATCCTATGCGGGATAATCCGTCCAAGCCCAGTAGCGATATTGGTCGATAGCAACAAAATTCCTGCCTATTGCCTTTCTTAAATATCGGAACTATGACAGCCAATCAAGTGTTGGTGATAATAGAGGCCCACAGGGCAATATTCTCATCGCAAAGATCCATTTGAACCCCGTCAGGGGGTCTAAATGGGCTGGTTGATATGACGGTACTCACCTCTTCAAGATTAAGCCTAATATCTAGGGGAAATGTGGGAAAGTGGGTCTTCAACCAAATTCACACTCCTAATGTTCTCAAAAGAATAGGTACATTTGAAGTGGTTAGCTCAGCTATCTGCAATATTAGTACCTAAACCATCAATTTTAATGGCCGTTGACCTTCTCCCATTCACAATAGCCCAGAAACCTCTGGTATCCTTTTGTTTACAGGTTCTTATGAGTCTAGCCCAAACTTCCTCCTTAAGAGTGTATTTTCGTTTTTCAGAGTCATTTTGTAATTATGCCTTACTTTAACCATAGCAGCTCCATCCTTAGGGCTGCACTTAAGAGCAAGTCGCAGGTAATGGTTGGCTGACCTACATTACCTGTCAAATGAGTCTGCGACTGGGTAAGTTTGACGTTTTTCACAGGGCCAGTTATGAAAGTCTTGATGGATAGATTTACATTTTCAAAAGCCACAAACAAATTGGGTGCCGGGTAGTCAACAATTAACAAATGATCAGGAGTCAGGCCAAGATTAGCCCTTACAGTGTAATTCAGCAGGGAGATGATATTCACCACCTGCCACCAAAGCCCGAGTCAATTATCCTTAGGGGTTAGATCATTCACACATTTACACTTGGGTGGTTGGAAGCTAACTGGCAGGCACAGTGCTAGTTCATTGGTGTTTTGGTCACTAAACCCACTTTTTGTGGTACCACCCGCATCTACATACTCGGCCATACCCTCGGAGATGAATATATAATCAATAATGGTTCTTTGTCCCCAGCCTACAAAAGCAGTACCTGTATCAGGAGATCACCCATGATTTAAGCCAGGTCATAAAGTTCAAACGCCAGTAGATTGCACAATAATAGTTGGCCTCTCTTGTCTGCCCTCTCGACAATCAAAGTGATATCAGTTGCCAATAAAGAATCACACTGGGTTACATTGTGGCCTATCTGCATTAAAATCATCCCCAATGACCAAATTAAATTCATTTAAGGTACAGCCAGCCCTGTTTCTTAAAATGTTTTTCGCATAAAACGAAACTTTGATTTGGCAACCAAATTCTGCTACAGGATTATAAAAAAGAATAAGTAAAAATTTAAACCTGTTTGGGAGGACTATCCATAACATTTGAATTCCAGGCTGATTACAGGCAATTGGCATTACCTTGAACACCTTAGAAACTTGAACCAGAGTAACCAATCCCCCCAAGGTTCTCCCCCAGCAGAACAAGAGGCGGGTATAACAAAAGTTTTAAACCCGTCCCAAACAATATCCACCAGATGCTGAGTTTCCTGTAACATTACAATATCACAATTTGAGATATAATTAAGCCAATTCGGTTTCAACCACTTTGCGCTTAAACCACCTATGTTCTGGCATATCAGATTGGTTAATGAATCCTTAATTAGCTGCAGCCCTGGGGAAATCTGCCTGTCTGCTATTGCTTCCGGGTTACTGCAAACTGCAATGTCGCTTACTGCTTCTGACGGTGAGAGGCAGTCATTAGGTAGTCAATCTATAGCCTCTATAAATGTGCAGTTGGTTCAAGGTGCCAAGGGGGACGGTGCAGACCGAATGGTCTGTTTACAGGAAGGGTGTCAATAAATGTAGCCCAGTGGCAAGATGTTGATACATTTATGCTGAAGGTTCTATGCAAAATTAACCAACCAGCTAAATTCGGATTCCTGCAGTTAATAACTACACAGTCTCCACTAGAGTGTTTGATTAAGGGCCCAGTCCAGTCAACTCTCCTGATAAGAATAATGCTGTACTACAAAATGCTAAAATCAGAGTTTCTGGCTAACCAGTGGCACACCTTATTTTTGAGATCATCATAAGTTTCCAGCCTGGCTGTAGGCAGACAAGGAACATTTGTCAGAACTGCTACATAGGGGCAACAGTCAGGTGAAAGCTTAAGATGAGGGCAACTGGTGGCATCCTCTGACAGGGGAATCTTCCTGGATTCATTTCAGGGACAGAATTTCTATATTTCGAGACCTTTTGCTGGGGTTTCGCACCCCCGGTAGGGGCAGTTTTTGCACTAGAGTTGATAGGTGAAGTAGCTATTATGGCGAGTGCAGATCCCTGTGCATGTACTTTGCATGATCTACTGTTGCGAGGGCAATATTTTCTGCCATTGTCTCCTCTATGCTGATGTATGTGGGAGTTGTACTTTCTCAATAATCGTAATAGGTTAGCTTTGAGATCACATGCTACAGGCATGCTATTTTCTCCAAAAACAGAAACGAGTATCAATCAGGTCTTTTATCTTTTCAATTATCAAAACCCAATTGATTTCAGCATTGTTTTCTACAGGGCCTAGGCACAGATGAATGACAGAGCGGTTACGTGCACAGACAACTTAATTTTTATTTAAATTCTTATGGGCCGCTACCTGGACACTACAAATGCCCTTGCTCTGTTGGTTCCTCTTAACAGAGGAGCCTCCTACATTGGTATGCGGGGAGTCAAGATCAGTTACATCCAGTGTAGAAGTTACAGCCCTCCTGTTGGAATCACCCTCTGCTGGGGCAATGTGAGTTTTTACTAAGTCAGCTCAGATCGCTAGAGTGAAGTAAGAGAGGGAATGGCTTATAATTTGCCTTGGTCCAGGGACAGCCCCCTTTCAGTTCTCGGCCCAGCATTTTCCATTGCCCCATAAAGAAAATGTGACAAGTGGGCCTTTCAGATAAAAAGTAATCAAGTTAGCAAACAGCAGGAGCAGAGGCCAATACATTCATAAAGGGCCTTTGCATTTCCATTGGTGACCACAGGCCTTCAAGATGGCTTTGACCTTCGAACAAGAGTGGTGGCACAGTCCAGTCTCCTCCAGGCGATGACGAGCCTAGACGGTCTCGCTCTTGGCCCAGTCTTCGCCGGGCACACCGCCCGGATTCGTCCCACGTTGCAGGCTAAGTAACCTCCTCAAGTGCACCCACTCGGTGTCACACACCTCTCCACCAGCTGGATTTTGGGGCCTGAAGTCCTTGCCCCCGTGCAACAGCAGCTGTAAGGATGTCCCTCACTTCGGGCTAAAGAGCCTCCTTAAGTGAGCCCACCCGGCACTCTCCTGGTGTGATCTACCGCTACACCAGCAGGATTATGGGGCCTGAATCCTTGCCTGTAGGAAGCTGGCTCGGTATATACTACATCAAAATGAGGTATAGTGTGCACAGAGTCCAGTGGAACCCCAAAGGTAAGAAGAGGTAAAAGTAGATAGCACCTTACTCTCCATTTGTGGTAGTGTGGGCGAGCAGTAAGGCTTTATCAGAGGGTAGCGTTAAGCATTTGTTGTACACACTCAAGCAAGAAATTATGTCACACATTCCAAGACTGAACTCAGACCAATTTGTTTGCATAAAAATTGTTATTTAGTTATTTTATTTCTAGAACCAAGCCAAGCCTGGTGCAGGTAAGTGAAATATTACTTTGCAAAATCTTATGCAGTGATTTACAGTCGAATGCAGGTTCAAATGCAGTTGGTTGAATTACAGGTAAGTCAACAGTGCGAAATTACTTTTTAGTTACTTTACAGATTACTGTGCACGTTACTTATTGGATTACTTTTTAAGTTACTTTCTAGACAAAAGGTAAGTAATTCACTTTTAGTACATTTACAGTTTTTCAGTGTTTCATACAAACCAACTCCACACTTAGAAGAATTTTGAAGGAAAAGCAGTCAATGCAATCCAATGGAAGGAAATGAAGTTAACGGTTTGCTGGTAAGTACTTATTTGTGGGAGTTGGTATTCTGGGGTTAGAACCAGGGTTCCCCCAGGGTCGAGGATGCACTCTCAGAACACCCTAAGCGGCACTAGGGCGGACGGGTGCAGAGTGCTGAGGCCCAATGTTATCCAATGGGGGATAGGGGGCCTCCGGTTGGTGGCTGCACACGAGCAGGCCACAAGGTTGTGGGAGCAAAGCTCCTGGTGTTAGGCTCAGGGCAAAGGGGGATCCGAGTTAGCACACAAGGTACACCCGCAGCGGCGCAGTGGCGGCTGGGTGCAGGGTGGTGTTTTGGCGTTGGGTGCCCTGTTTTCAATGGGAGTTGCCGGTTTTGGATTTTGGCTGCAGGCTCGGTCCAGGAAGACTTACGGAAGAAACCAACAGCTGGGCAGGTAAGTTGGAGGGCTCGGGAATGTAGGTGCACCTCGGGTTCTCTTCTCCAGGGTGCAAGGCGGCTGGATGCAGGGGTGTCTTTTGAGGTCGGATTTCACCTTACCGGGCCACTGGCGGTTGGGGGGGTCTCCGTGCAGGGGCTGCAGGCGACGTTGGGGAGTCCTGGAGGGGTCAACTCACGGTGGACTCGGACTCTGGAGCGCTGAGGAACCTCGCTGAGACCGGTGAGCCACCCGGATTCGGGCCATAGGCGTCGGGTGCAGTGGTGGTTCCAGGCGTCGGGTTTCTTTGTCCTCAGCAGGCTCAGAGTCTGTCTTGAGAGTTTCTTTTTAACAGAGCTGCTGTTCACAGGAGATCCTGTCTTTGTTGAAGGCAGTCAGTCCTCCCACGGGTTCCGGAGGTTGCTGGCTGCAGGACAAGGTGACTTTTGGCGCAGGATCTCTGGAAACTGCAGACGGGCTGGTAGGGCTGGGGCCAAGCCAGCTCTTCTCTGCAGTCTCCTCTGCTGGGCGTCTTCTTTCGCCCTTCTTCTTCATAGGTTGCGGGAATCTGTCTTCTTGGTTCAGGGCTGCTCCCTAAATACTGTAATTAGGGGTGTTTTAGGGGTCTCGAGGTCAGTAGCCAGTGGGCTACTGACCTTAGGGTGACTACACCCTTGGTGTGCTCACCCCACGTGGGGGAGTGGGCACAATTCCTAATCCTGATTGGAGAGTGCCTGCCATCTGCAAAATGGCGGGCACTGAAGAGTGGGCTTCACCTCGCCTCCCCACCTGAGGGGTGGGGTTGGCAGAGGTGGGCACACCTTCTGGGCTGTGCTAATTTTTCCCACCTGTCTTCCCGCCGAAAAGGAGGAGAGACAGGAAGGGGGCCTGCTCCTGATAGCAGGAGAGGCTGGGGGTCGCGTTACAAAGGCGGCAAGGCCTTTGAAGCTCTCCTGCCACAGATTGCTCTGCCGGGCCTTGTGGAGGTATGAACACCTCCGCCCAGAAAAGGCTTTGTTTCTGGGCTCAGGGAGCGAAGGCTCCCACCCCAGGGGTCCAGAAACTTGTCTGGTGGTGGCAAGCTGGTATTTACCAGTCAGGGAACCCACCAGAGGCTGGTCGTTTTTCATGGGACATCTCTAAGATGCCCTCTGAGTGCATTTTTCATTAAATCCCACACTGGCATCAGTGTGGGTTAAATGTGCTGAGAAGTTTGATACCAAAGCCATTATGGTGCTGTGGAGTTCGTAATGACAAACTCCCAGCACCATATACTCTTAATGGCATTACTGCACTTACAATGTCTAAGAATTGGTCTAGACACTGTAGGGGTACAGGGCTCATGCACCAGTACCCTCACCACTGGTATAGTGCACCCAGCTAGAGGGGTGGCTGACCTATGCCAGGGCAGTGGGTTGTAGGCATGACACCCAGGGATGAGTGCCATGTTGACTCCACTTTGTTCTGCACCAAAACACACAGCCTGCAATGGCAGTGTGTGTGTGTAAAGGTACAGGGCCCCTAAGGGTGGCACAATAAGTGCTGCAGCACTTAGAGGCCTTCCCCGGCCACAGTGCCCTTGGTACCCATGGTACCTTTTACAAGGGACTGACATGTGTCCAGAGAGGTGCCAATTGGGGGTACAAGGTACAGTTTTGGGAAAGAACACAGGCCCTGGGAACCTGATTGGCAGGGACCCAGGGCACATCAAGTCAAAGTGCATCAGTAGTCTGGCAAAAAGTGGAGGGGGGGGGTTACTGCAACAGAAACCCAAGTTCCTACATTGCCCCCATGCAGCAGCAGCTGTAAGAGCATCCCAAGGTGCGGGCTAAACAGCCTCCTTAAGTGCATCTGCTCAGAGCTCTCCTGGTGTGACCTGCCTGGAAGTTTAAATGGTACCTGGTCTGAGAGGGAGATGTGGCCCACCCCCGTGGACATGACCCTCAGTGACATTGTTTTGAAGTCCTGCATACGTACAGTACACTGCAGAGCAATATTTAAATTCTAGATCTGTGGGCTGCTGAAGGCATGAGATATCTTCTAACCCGATCTGGTTTAGCCAAGTTGCGCCATCTGTTGCTGCCGTGCCCATATATCTGAGCCAATCTATCTTTCGTCCCGTCCATAACTAGGTGCAAGTACTCACCATAACTATGTCTCTATGTTCTCTATTCATATCTCTGCGGTTGTGAATTTAATGTGTTTTTCTTGCCCAGTGTTCGGTGAATACAGGGAAGCTACTGTGAAAGTATAGGCCGTGTTTAGGGGGTCAGTGTCAGGGATCTTCCTCTCTTATCTGTTCAACACTGTAAGACTCCTCTTTTATACTCTATGTCTTGAAGGACCATGACTCCTTCTGTTTTGCCTTTACTATATGCAAAGTATTGTTTAGGGAAGCATATGGATTTCAATTAAAACTAGTCCTTTTTCGTCAGGTGTTTTTTTTGGAGTAGATATATGTCTCAAGTCTATTTTAGAGCAAAAAGTGAATTGGTCTTGACTGGCGGCAGAGGCTTTTGGTTCACACAAGTCATTCTTGAACTAGCACTTTGAATACCACAGTGACACCACCCACTCAGCGCCCCTATAATATTACCACTCCTATACAGTGGGCTCAACATTGAATGAGGCATCACACTTGGAACATGGCATTTAACCTAACATTGTTTACTTCTTTATTAATAAAACCACTACTATAGTTCTACTGTATAGTTCCGTGTTTCCTGCCCACCTCTAACGTATCTCTGTAAGAAGTACTTACCAGGTTCTCCAACAGAGCTGCCTTGTATGTTATTTTCGTTGTAGCTCGTAGACCCCTGGAAGTCCCAAAACGGGAATTCTGTTAGATCTCTCTTTAACGTAGATATGTGAATGACATCTGTATATATTCATTCCCTTCCATTCCCCACTCACGTTTGCAAGGCTATTCCACTTTCTTGTTCCCATCAAGCACCCATTTTCTCTTTTATCTCCCAGAAGATCTTGCTACACTCTTGTTCATATCAAGCTCTCACCCTCCCCTGAGATATTGAGATATGCCTCTATGCTCACACCTAGTTAGTGGTCAACCCACATCCATTAGAGTTTAAAGTTTTTCCTTCCCAATGCAGTTCTCATGTTCCCATCTATATTAACAACCTCCTTACTCTTGCTCCATCTCTTCACTCCCTCTGTAATTACCTAATTATCAATGCCTAAACCTGGAAAGAGGCAAAGGGCTATTTGTATACAAATACAAAATTTGACAACAACAAATCCTTATAATGTGCTGGACTGACATTATGACTATGACAGCCTTGGGGGTTGTACCCCGGAGTCAAAAAATTAGTTATCCACCTCAACCCAAAGATGTCAATGCCCAAGATTTCACCATCCTGTATTCTTAATGTTTATCTTGTGGGTTTAGGCACAGCTATGGCCCAAGCTGCAGAGATCGTATGGCTCATGGAACCTGCTGGGTATTATCAGAGTCCGCATGGATTTCTGATGGACATTGTGGTGCTTTACCTTAACCACGACCACCCATCACAACATTATAACCCCATTACACTTACCCAGAGGCCAGGCCACATCCCAAGAAAGGAACCAGATAGGAATAGTCAAATAATGGATGAAATGGAAGGGCAAGACACACACTGGAACTTCTGAATATGGAACGTGAACCTTACCTATCTATCGTGGATCATCCATTTACAATTGGTCCAAGCCATAATAGTCAACTCTCACACCCTACCCATAATAGAGAGGTGGAAGAGAGAGAAGAGCCCAGGGAGGAATTGAGTTGAAAAGAGAGCTACTGAGCCTTTCTGGTCTTGGTCTTGTTGGAAAGCTGACAAATTGAGGCAGCATTCCTTTTGATTCCATTAGCAAGTGGAAAAGATTCAGAGAAAAGAATGAAAAAAAAGGTGCTAAAGGGGGATCGGTCATGGAAGGAGGAGACCAAATTCAGACAGTCATTTCTCTTTCAAAAAGAATCCTTACTGAAGGTGAGCCCCTGGGTTTACTTAAGATACATTTATCAGATGAATGATTTGGCTAACAGGGGTGGAGGGGCTGGGCTGTCAATTTCATGAGTGATATTCTCATGAAGAAACAAAATGATCTCAGAAGCGGAATATTAGGATCCCGTTTGCTGGAAGCTATTTGGAAGTTGATGACAGAATACCAATTGAGCCCCAAACTAGTTTTAAAAGAACAACAAAATAGTTAGCCAGAAGTCAAAAGAACCCTCATGAAATAACGACTTTGATTTGTTAAACTTTCCCAGGCATCAAAAACTCTGAGACGAGGCAGTGGGACTTGACTCTACAGTGCCTATGCCTATACAATTCTTGCAAAGTAAAAGGTACTTCTAATGGGCTATTCTTCCCTCAGAATGTTACAGCAGGATTACTCACAGGACTGAGGTTAGTGCTAAACCACTTCACAGATGCTGGAGCTAATTTCTAAAGATTCCAAGGAATCAACTTTGTGAATGAAACGTTTCATGTAAAAAGGTAACATGATTCCACAGCTAATTATTGAATTATATTTTTCCAGAAGATGGAAGAAGTGATTCCATTGGATTGCACAGATCATGGGGAAAAATGTTTGGGATCTATGTACAAATTTTCTCAGGGAACCAAAACCCAGTGCAACATCTGTGCGGCACCAAGTCAGAATAAAAAAGATCTACTGCTGTGAAGTCTGAGTCATAGGGAGACACACAAAAGCTCTAGTAGAAACCAGCTGTCGTCAAACAGTGTTGAACCAAACCGTACACTGTTCCCTCAAGGAAAAGAAGAAGAGGGAGTAAAATGTAGGTGCCTACACGGAGAGACCATTCCCTATATGATACAAAAAACTGAAACAGGATATGGGTCATAAGAGAAACATGATTTAGTAGCTGGTCTACCTATGCTTCTGGAACCGATAATCTGATGTAATGAACTTCCTGGGTTTCCCAAATTACCAAAATAATTCTGGAAGACTGGTGGAAAGAAGACCACAGTCGACACTACACTAGCAGACAAATGCCTGTCAAAGGGAACAAAGAGTGAAAAAGAGGAAAGGGCATGCAGTTTTTGTAAATATGGAAATAGGGGGCAAGAGGAGGAAGGCATTGACTGGTGTTTAGATCAAGAAGGAGGAAGCTTCAGAAAAGCCCAAGAGTCACTACATTTTGCCTACAACAAGCACAAGAAGAAAAATAAAAAGGACCCATTACACAACAGCAATAGTTCCAAATTAAGAAAGGGCTTGTTTACCACGTCAATCAGCGCCTTTAGAAAACACCACAACTCCATGTGTTGAGTTTCCTAGTTATTAACAACAGCAAATTTTATAATCAACTTGCAGTCACACAGATGGTAGTCAGAGATGTATTCAGGGGTTGAAATTCTGTCAATAATGCCCCATCCAACCCATATCTGTACTACTGGACCGCGCAACTGCTGGTTGCCAATGACTAGATGTTTGCACCACAGCAAGAACCTTCTCTTATGGCGGATAGGAGACTAATGGCCCCCTAAGGATACTTAAGGAGGACCTATAATAAGCGCAGGCCACCTCGTCACCACTCCATGACAGACCTAGCGATAAAAATATGGAAACTAGCTACTAAGAAAATGAGTTGGTAGGGAAGACTAACACTAGAGACCGCACGATGGGACTCAGCCCTGCTAGGGTCCTTACAAGAGTTGGAGTTGAGGCAACATTGGGACATAATTGGGATATTGAAATTCGGAGACACTTAGGGGCCGGAAGGATTGCCCCCCTGCCCTAACTTGCAGACTCCATGTTTACCATCCCACTCTCATTCACATGGACGCTGAACAAGAGCGGGGTGGAACTATTTTGAAGCTTATCATGACTGATTAAGATTGCATGGCAAATGTTGACGCAGAAACACAGACTTTTTTTTTAAGATGGTACATTTTATGAATGATGTACATACTTGGGTTGAGGGGAAAACAAATATGATGGCTTGACGTTCCGGGCTGGCACGAACGTAGGATAAAGATACCAATAACTCATATTTCTGGATACACTACAGACTCATATTCTAACGCAAATACTGGAAGCCTTGAAGAAGTCTCTTGTGAGACGAAACACGTGTCGTTGTATGCTAGTAGATTTGCAGTTGTGAAGTTTATTGTCTAATCGAGATTTTCCACAACTACCAGAAGTGGTGAAAATAAAGGAACCATAAAACTTATGGACTATCTTGCAGGTCATTAGCACACTGTCTTAGTGTGCTTCAGTATCTTGATAGTATTCTATTACAGCTCAAAGGGACATTGCCCATAAGTGGGGAAGCAAAGAAGCACCCACATTATCACACAGGAAGGGGGAATAGACTGGTGTGCACAGGCTGAACACACAATATATAAAGACATGGGCTTTCCATGGAAATTTGAAAAGTTATAGTTATAGGAGTACAGGCACCTCAATTTATCTCACAGGTTGTCAAATTGTCAGCTCAATTTCTGTAATGTAGGAGACATTGACTTCTGAACTGTGTGCTGTATCGGTGTCAAAGTGTTTTGTTCTGTGTTTTGTTCACGTCACAATAAAAAGATTTATAAAAAATAATAATGCCGCATTCATTAGCGCAAGAGCAGAAACTGAATTTGTGAGGCAGAATCAGCAAAAACTGCATCCATTTCTTTATCATGGTAAGGGAATATCATTTTTTTTTCTTGCACCGCAATGATCCTCAATAATAAGCATTCTTTTTAATGATTGTGGGACATGCACAGCACCTGTATCAGCACAAAGGGGAACACTTGCTGCCACACACAATCACAATAGCCCCTGACTAGTTTGTAGATATATAGGTCTCCGTGCCTTCAAGCAGACCTGCTCACCCATGGAATCTGCCAGGAATCGCTGCACCTTGAGGGAGTGTTTTAAAGGTGACTGAAACTATTCTAATTTTAGCATATGCTGAAAGTGCACCTCTCCAGAAATATTTTCACTCTGTTATTTAACACTAGTTATCTACTTGCTACATCATCACCTCACAAAAAGGGCACAAGTAGAAAAATAAAATTAAAAATCACACACAAGCCAAAAAAACTTCTAAAAAGTATTAGATGTCAGTAAAAAGTTACATGGACCAGAAGGGTGAATTTAATTTACAAACACTACTAGAAACGCAGCAATATTGCTGTAAAATAATCTGGAATGACATCAGGCAATAAAAAATGATCCTAACTGTAGCCACAACCAGTGCCCATATGTTGGGGATAGAGTCGAGCAGGGATCCTAGGCTAGACGTCTCAGATATGGGGAATAGATTAACCAAAATGGAGTATCAATCTTAGTCTTTGACACCTGGAATTTCGTCCAAACAAGTGGGCTGAAAAGATTAGAGATCGATTTCTTCTACAATACTACAGTAAGAAACTGCATAAAAACATGTGCCTGAAAGATGAACCAGCACAGTGAAGTCTTGGCAGTGGTGAAGAGAGAAGAGCATAAGATGATTTATGTAGGTAACATTATGAGAAAAACTGATAAGAATGCAAATGTGTAAAGTGGAAGCTGATGTGAGTTCAGTTAATTGAGGAAATTGGACATCTTACTAATAATATCGATTGTCAAAGTGGTCTGCTATAACTGTGGTGTCGAAGGGAAGGACATTTTATGAAATGTTGCAGGACCGCACGGAAAAATAATAGTTAAAAAATTGTTAGGAGAGCAGAAAAATTATCTTACAAATATGTAATAAATCTAACAGAAATCCCACACATCAAGAGACAATAGAAGGGAAAGAGCTTGATTCATGCTAAAGACAGTACAGTATCAAGAAAGGTAAAGGATGAAATGTTTAGAGAGAATGTGAGACTAAAGAAATGAGATATATACCCTTGATAGTGTGGGGGAAACCCATAAGAATGAAGGGCCCACTTTAAAGCCATCATAAAATTCATGAATAAAACTGCTGTGCTTAAAGTTTATGTGTCTGAAAATAGGGACTGCATTTTGTTATTGCTTCACCCAAATTTTTTCAAGATTAAATAAGATCCTAATTCTGAACAGTTCATTTTAGTAAATTAACCTTTGGAAGAATACTGGAAATCTGAATAGGGTTTGCTTCAGTCTTCAACAGGGATCTTGGCTGTGTCAATAATTATGTACACAAGATTAAATTAGCAACTGATTTTAAGCTTGTAAAGAATCTGCACTTAAGGGTTAGGGACTGAAGTATACAAAAAAGTGATGGATGAAATGCTTGAAATAATCTCAGCCACTGGTAATTATATGGACTGCATCCCTGTCCATCGTTATTTTGCACAACTATGTCACCTCAGTTTGGACCCGGCCATATGCTAATCAGTCTGGATCCTGCTCCAGTAGGAACAGTCCAGCCCAACTGCTAGTACAGGTCTTCCGTGAACTGGAATACAAGCAAATAAAGACCAGTTTCGTCCTTATAAGGGCTCATCAGTCGGGTATAGCTTGGTTCCAGTGGCACAGTCTGCACGCGACCCAAGTCTGGGCTACCAGTCTCACTAAGGGCGTCACACTGAAGTACAGAAAAAAGTAATGGATAGAATGCTTGAATTAATCTCAGCCACTAGTGATTACTCGGTGATGCTTGCCAGTCTATAGTTATTTTGCACATCATGCCACCACAGTTTGGACCCGGCCATGGGCCAATCAGTCTTGAACCTGCACCAATAGGAACAGTCAAACCTGAACTGCCAGGCCAGGTCCTCCTGTCATGGAATTAGTGCTTGGTAAATGAAAGTTAGGAGCAAGCCTTTTTGGTTAGTAAGGGAAGAATTAGCAGTAATAAGAGTTGTTCATAGATCTACACTGGTTCCACTGGCAAAACTCAGGCCCAAATTGTTAGCTTTGTCTCACACAGGGCATCTAGGAGTTGTGGAAACTAAGGGAAGACTAAAGGGGAATAATGATTGTCAGGTCTTATGGTGATGCAGAAAGGTTAATGAAAGACTATACAACGTTTTTTTACAAGTGTGTGGACCTGATCATGTCCGCATCCTTTTGAGGTGCATTTGCCAGCCTCAAGTTGCAGGCATTCCTCCAAAAATAAGTAATATTATGATAATGAAAGAACTAACTGGTACTGTGCAAGGTTAAAACAAAATATGTGTACTGTATTTTCACCTGCTACATCCTTCTATCTCCCACCATTTATATCCTCAGCCCTATTTAGCCCCTCCTACCACCCTTGTACTCTCTCCATTCACTACTTTCCTCGTCTTTCCTTCCATGCTATCGAAGTGTATTTATTACATGAGATGCTAGTGGAGGGAGCTCAATTGTTGAACTTTAAAATGTTCAGGGGTGCAATCCGGATACTTGTGACCAGGACACCAAGCCATTAAAGAACAGTATTAACACGTCAGTGATTTCTGGATTAAACATGACAGTTCTGAAGGTCAGGACAATGTTGACAGTAGAATGTGTAATGAAACGTCTTTCAAGGGAACAAGAGTGGGAAAGCTACGCAGATTGTCAATGTCTGTATTATTGGTTTAATACCCCATAGTTATTGAGCAATTAGGCCACTTTTCCATAATGAACACTACTTTGGTTTGAATTAATTATATATACACTCTGAACTCAATTGCCTAATGCTTAAATGTCTCATTGAGTTGTTAGGTTGTTGGAAACCCATACAGCAGTTGATGCTCAAGAGGATTACAGCCCAGTTGCCTGACTTCTTAAAGCTATACAAAGCTGCAAAAGTAAACTAACTGAATGTCTCAGCAGATGATCACAGTTTACCGTCTTTTCTCCTTTCTTTCTCGCTGCATGTCTATCTTTTATTCATCCTCCACTCACATTTACCCTCACACCCTTCTCGTCTCCCGCTTTCCTTCTTGTCTCCTTCGATTTCCCAACTCATTATTGCTTCCCTCCTATTCCTACTTTTTTGCTCTTTATCTGATATTCACCCTTTGATCTGTGTCCTGTTGTGTCAGATCCAGAACTTACCTCAAGAGCGCACTCAGGAGCTTTGTTACATTTTCTGAAGCCTGGATCACAATCACTGGCTTTGAGAGAACCTGAGACACATCCAGCTGCAGAGTAAGGGAGTGGAAAAAAGTATTTTCAGAGAACTCACTAGCATTGCTTCAGTCTCACATATTTAATCAGAGGCAACCTGGCTCTCAATGAACCATATATACCTAAACAATTTTTCATATTACACTTATCAGTTCCTGCTATACCCCTTTCCATCACTTTAGTCCCCAAACCTATGATCAGTTCAGTGCCCCTAAACTCCCTTTACCAACTTACAATTAAGAGCTTTTTCCTTCCTGGCTCCTCCATTGTATAGCCTCTTCCTCAGCCAAAGATCTGCCACCTCCCTTAGCACTTTCAAAAGAGCCATCTAACACTACTTCCTTGAAATTGAGACGGATATCAACTACCCCACAAGGCCAAAGCCTACTGTAAACTCTCCCCACATTGTAATTAACAATACTTGCTGCGGTTGCTGTAAATGTCTTTTACTGGTTCTATCGCCACACTAACTCTTAGATACCATTTTTCTGCTACCACTCCGATGTACTGTTTGATGTGAACACTGTATTATATTTGTCTGATATGCTCAGCAAATCAGCAAAAGCAAAGATGTCAGTAAGAATACTAAATTCCAGTACATGCATCAGGGTACACGTCTCAGAACTGGCTAATCATCTTCATCTCAAATTCTTCAATGGCAAACCTGTGGACACATTTTACTTGGCTTCAGTGTTAAACAAGACTTGGCTGCCTACTCACTTCATCAACCTCACAGCAATATTATACACATTTTTTTCAATCTTCTTTCTGGACT
This sequence comes from Calotriton arnoldi, assembly GCA_963921515.1. Classification (NCBI taxonomy): domain Eukaryota; kingdom Metazoa; phylum Chordata; class Amphibia; order Caudata; family Salamandridae; genus Calotriton; species Calotriton arnoldi. Next base: position 248,019 of record CAWUFW010001721.1, on the reverse strand, counting down.
TGTAACCAGGGTTAATTTACTCATACTGGGCAAGCAAGATACAGAGAAAGGAGTTGAAGCTTACAAGCAAGCAGCAGTGACTTGTGGCCTACCTCACGGACTGTGCTCTGGTTCAGCGCGAGGAGCAGCAGCGCCGATGCCCCCAGCACCAAGGCTCTCTTCATCTGTAGGGAGTGAGACACAGATGTAGACAAAGACAGCATCACCTAGAGTGTCCTAAGCATGATGGAGTCACTCAGTCCATAGGTCACTAAACTGCAGAGGTATAGCTCTGGCTGCAACCCAATCTTCTACACACCTTACCGGCTGTTTGTGCTGTTTTATTAAGGGAGTCTATAGACACGTAATATGGTTCCTGCTCTGAAGTGTTAGCTCTTGAGTTGCCTTCTGTTGTTAACTCAAAAACGATGATTTTGGAGTATTGCCTACAAATTTAAATATATTACTATTTCATTATTCTCAGTAGAGAACAAACATTTCCTTTAATCATCTATGTACCACAGACCTCCTCTCAAGCACTTTAGTACCCCGTAATTGAGACAAAAACAAAAAGTGATAGGGGACTCTTTTTTTAAGAGGGATATCAACTTTTCATATACACTTACTGTAAAAAACAGTTCATACTTATAGTAATGCCATCAACTAAAAGTAGTGCCACACAAATACCAATTGCTCTCATAAAGAGTTTACTATCTCAGATGCATTGTGTCCTGGATGGGTCCAGGTATTGATGCAGCTAGCATGGATTGACAGTAATGGAATTTGTGGGGGACTATTACCAAATACCCTAATAGTATGGCTTGTAAGGGAACAGAAACCTACTATTCTCTATAAGGTGCAGTAGTCAAGTAATAATCTGCATGAAAATTCTTTGCTTGCTGACTGGAAAATCTAGTAAGGAACCAAGCTCTGACCCTATAGGATGGCAACCACAGGACCTGTGCCCACAGTGTGGTAAACCTCTGGTTCTGTGCCAATGGGTGGTAGTTGTTGGGCATTTTACGGAATGAATGGTAGATCTAGGGCTGCATACCACACCCATTGATCAAAAGAATTAGGGTTTGGTGCCCACTAAACTGAGGGCAGAGGCATCCTTTCCCACTACGTGGTTCAAGCAGGGTTCTGTGCTTGGAGGTTGAGACACGTGGGATCTATGCTTGCCGGCTGGTAAAGTGATTATTGTTCCCTTTGCAATGCCAGGGGCTCAGTTCCTGCTGGGGCCTGTACTCAATGACCAGTATTGACAGGATAATTATCATTAGTTGGTAAGGTTCTGTGTGGAACTATTGGTAAATGCTCATTGGCTAGGACTCACAAATGTCTGTACTTGTTCTATAGTGGCAAATGTCGTCGGTGATTGGAGTATAGAATTACTGAAGTACGTTTTATAATGTCCTCAGCTTGTTGATTACATACCTTATTCATTACGCTGGCAGTGAAAGATTCCTCCATTTTATTAGTTATTTTGATCTCGCCTTGCTCTTCTCCAACAGGCACCACACCAATCCAGCTTTCTTCATCTGCCACCGGCAGATCACTATCTCCCACCTGCATGAAGTGAATCCAATGGGAGATGGTTGGGTGAGGAGATGAGATGAGATAGGGAAATTCATTCGTGCACAATGATTAATCTTCGATTTTAAGGGATGCAGTAAAGGAGTGTGGTATAACCCCTAGGCCTCACAACCAATCTCAGCACATTTTTGCCAGAAACCATCATGGCCCTGTAAAATACCAAGGTCACACAATGTCCTCTCTCTCTTCCCCAGTGGAGGAGATAGACCCTTCACACTGGGAAAATTCAGACAAGTCAGGAAACAAATAGCAGAACACACTTAATTAAAGTAATGTTTTGTGACTTCCTATTACAGTACTACAGTTATTGGCATTTTTCTGCAGCCTTGCAATCAAAATGCAATTTCGAACCAGGCACCAGTCAGAAAAGTGAAATTCAAGAAACAGAAGAACTTAACATTGAGATGAGGATTGTGAACATCTTAGTAAGACCTTGTCTAGACTGGTAACAGAAATGGGCCTCTGTGAGGTATAAGCTAGAGAAACAACCTAGGTGCATAATTAGTGAGCCAACAGATACAACATTTATATTCACAGTATTTTACACACATACTGTATACGCAGTCCTGCTTGCAATGCTTGTTGGAGGAAGTGACAACTTGAAACTGTGCAACTGTCTGGTGTCAGGTTTGCACTTAAATGATCTATTGAACTTGAAGAGGTCAAAAAGGCAATACAGTGGTCAGCTTAAGAAATCCCTATACCTATACACTATTTTTACAAGAAAGATGTGGAGCTGTTGGTCCTCTGACTCTCACACATTAACAGTGGCAATGAATTATCCCACTCAATGAGAGCAGCCCAATAACTCTGCCAGGCACAGATCTTGATAAATATGGCACAGACAAGCCCTACAGCTACAGAAAATCCTGGACTAGATTTTAGCTTTCAGTGCGCCTCCGAGTTTCCTGCTAGACCCTGAATGGCTTTAACTAGAGACAGAGAAGTCAACTATATCCAAAATTGGTTTCAACTTTATTGTTATTACAATTTTGGATTACAGCCCATTTGCCTGACTCTTCCAGATTCATGTTTGATGGTTCTGACGTATGAGGTATATCCTTTACTTTTACACTGATGATTCAGCTGTGGTACAATACACCTGAATGTGAGAGGTACGACTAGGAAAAATATTCTTTAACCTTTCACATTGCAGCTTTTAAGGGGTGTGGGAGCCTCCTTCAGATGAAGGGGTGCTAGATTTATTGTAAAATCCCCAAATATGGGCTCATTGTCAGGAAGGACTGGTGGCAAAGTGTCACTTCATCTAGGGTGACAAAATCCTTGTCAATGACCCCGACACTGAAAGCCTCTATTGTATCTTAGAAATTCACTTTACAATCTCCAACACACAGCACGAATTGTCCACATCACTCCTAGTCAGTACCCTGGAGAATAATCATAATCCGATATATATAGAAAACAGATACATACAGATAACTTCATCTCTTTGTTCAGTTCCAAAGTAATGAAGTTAGTACCTTATTGCTACTTATTTTTCTAAGACCTTGTAACAACTCAAGGCTTGATCACAAGTCAGGGTATCCTAGGATCGGGTACCACTCCACCTGATCTTGATATGTCCAGTGTTTCTGCACCTGTATTTACCAGGTGATGGGCTACCGGGGCCTATTCCACAGGCAGGAAAAGCCAGCCAGTAGAACTGAGCGCAGGTTGGACCGTGGCTGCTGACACCAGCACACCCAGCCCTCACTGACCCCCTCCTACTGAATGAGGGAAGCATGGAAGGGTGTCTTTGCCTGGCAATAGCCTACCCTGCTGCAGATCTTTCCTACCCTCCACCCCCTCCTGATCTGCGTTGATCCCTCACTCTCATTTCCACCTGGAAAAGGTCTCGTTAGTCAACACAAAATGAAGAGCTGCATGGATTTATATCTGATAAAACCAAGTCAGGGTCTTACTCCCAATTCTAGGGAAAATAACAGTTAACTGGATGGTGCAGGGGAGGGTTTACCAACCAGATTCAGTATTTCTGCCCTCCTTGCACTGCCTAACTGGTAATTCAGGCCCTCAGAAGTGTTGTCACATCTCTTAGATAGACCTTAGTCATCAGTAGGCTCTCAAATCCTTCGTTCACAATATAAGGATGGAGGACTCTGTTTTCTGTATTCTGAATGTTGTTTAATGGCTCCCCAGCTGCAACTCAATTTGTCCACATTAAAAGTAAGCATCAGCAGCCCCAAGGAATTTCAAAATGAGTCTTGAACGTAGGTTTAGAGTCAGTTTAAATGTATCCATTTAACATGCAATACCTTGCAATTACTGAAGTCCCAGAAATAAATATCTGTACAGTTATGGCATGTGTATTTGGTAACTAGCAAGCTGAGGTGTGTCTTAGGCACTAGCCCCGGCTCACTGTTTCAGCAATGCTGAAAAAACTGAGACTCTCTTATTCGGCAATACTTTGTCCAGAAACATGGCAGACATTCTGACCCGAAAATGCCCTCCCCTCCAGGCCCTCAGAGAGGCACTGTCAAGAACTTAGGGGTCAAATTTGATGATAGCCTGTATTTTAGGCCACAAATTAAGTCAGTGGTTGGCACTTGCTTTGGTGTAACGCATTCCCTGAAAAGGTTTTTACCCCATCTGTCCTTCACTGCAAAAAATAATGGTTATCCAGGCCCTGATAACCGTTGGGCTATGGTAATGCCCTCTATTTTGGTTTGCTGGAGTACCTGCTGGAGAAGTTTCAAGTGGTCCAAAATGCGGCGGCTCATTTTCATTTGAATTTGCCTGTTACTGCGTATATGTCCCCTCAGCTGCATGCTTTTCACTGGCTTCCTATCAGGAAAAGAATCCTGTTCAAGACACTAGTGCTAGCTCACGAAGCACTGTATCAGACCGGTGCAGTCTACCTCAGATCAAGGTCCAGTTTCCATGTTCCATCAAGAAACCTGTGGTCTGCCAATAAACGACTAGCAGTGACACCCAGAATTCGGTGTGCTAGAGTGGAAGGTAGATCACTGGCCCATTTTGGACCTACAACTTTGGAACAAGCTCCCTCTTGAGCTCTGTGCTGTAAGCAACGTTACAGTGTTTAAAAAAACGTTGAAAACTTGGCTTTTTGGGCAGGATTATAACGACTGGACCTATTTCACTTCTGACCTGCGCAGAGCGCCGAGATACTCGTTGGAGTAGCTGCACGCATTACAAGTCCCATTCATCATCATCCTCACTGATTTAAATTTTAAGGGCATGCTTCCCAGTGCAGATGCTCGAGTGTATTGAGCTGTGGGTTGCATGGTGGATGTGCTTTTGTGAGTGGAGAGATGTGTCTGTAGGAGTGCTGGATGAGGGGTCTGCCAGAGTAAGCACAGCTGTGAGATGTGTGCCCGTGTTAGTGCAGTGTTAGCTGTGTTTGAGTGCAGGGTTTCTTCTGTATGAGTGTTATATATGGGGTGTGAAAAGTGAGTGGTCTGCCTGTGTGAGTGCAGATTGAATGGTGAGCCCCTCTAAAGGCAAGCCGAGTGAGTGCAGGGTGAAGCATCCATGTGAATGCAGGTTGAGCGGGATGGTATGTCTTGCGGGTGTAGTGTGCAGCACCTTAAAGCCAGCCCTCCAGGGATTGCCAATGCTTGTAAGGGTTATGTTCATAATAGTTGTTGTATTTGCTCTTCACCATTTTCCTCATTATCCCAGAGAGGGCTATGTGCTGTGGGCTGTCCTTTAGTATTCTAACCTCACAGTTTTTCTTTCCCTTTATCCCTGGAAAGGTGTCCACGCAAGATGGAATTCAAGTTTGGCTGAAGGTTCTGTGTAATGGCAGTTGGAGAGACGCCCTGGCAAAATGTTGTTGGAGATGTGCAGCTGAAACACAATAAATTGTTTGTTGAAACATGGATCTATCATCAGAGCATAATATTAGGCCTCACAACTTATTGTTCTTAATCACTGGATGCACCGGCCAATTGATGACCCTGCATATCGGATGGATAGACATAATATGCTTCCTGGAACTTATTTAAGGGCATTGTATGGAGGGTCGAAACTAGAGCCCAAATTCACCCCAACCTCCACGACAGTCTCCGTCTGGCATCTCGCGAATTCAGCGTTGGGCTGGAGGGGCAAAATTACGCAGGCGACTCCATTATTTGACTCCCATCGCCGGAGTGTACTCAGGCGGCAAACTGGGTTTGATAAATAGGATTTGATTGGTTTGTCCAGGGTGGGCGACTTGTGGGTTAAGGGTGGTATGGTATCTTTCAGTGATTTGCAGCGGCAATACCAACTACATGATGGAGAAACCTTCCGTTATCTTCAGGTGCGAAGTGTACTGACCAAGGTGCTTCCTAGAGGTGAGGAACTGCTGGTGTCTTCCCCTTTGGAAGACAGGCTATTGGACGACTATCTCCCCAAGAAAGTCATATCTCTCACATATCGTAAAATCCTCAACAATTCACCTGACCCCCTTGACAAAGTCCGTACAAAATGGTGTTCTGATGTGGGTGAGATTTCCAACGAGGAATGGAGGGAGGCCCTGGCGTCGCCCCGTGAGGTTGCAATTCGCTCCCGGTTTAAATTGATCCAACTTAAACTATTACATAGGACCCATTACACAAGCTCCGTGTTGGTCAAAATGGGTCTTCTGGACTCTCCATTATGTCCCCGTGGCCACGTAGGTACGTATTTGCACCAATGGTGGGACTGTCCGATTCTCCAAGGCTATTGGGGGGAAGTCGTCTCTGCTTTATCTCAGACTTGCGGGAAAGTGGTGGAGGCTACCCCGAGGTTGTGTCTCTTGAATATTTGGGACGCCACTGATCTGTCTAGACCTGAGCGGCTGTGGGTCACTTTGGGATGTATGGTGGCCAAGCACAACATCGCCAGAACCTGGAAGGGAGGGGTGGATTTGAAATGTGCTGATTGGGAGTCCGATATGGACTGGTGCATGCAGGCTGAGAGAGTGGTGTATGAAAGTAGAGGTTGCCCGGGTAAATGGATGAAAATATGGGCCCCCTGGAACAAGAACAGAGGCTGGCTGTGCGCTCCTTTTGCTGTCACTTCTCCATTTGCTGTCGATAATGAATCATTGTAATTGTGTATCGTCGGGATTATTTGCAAATATGACTCCTTCATTTAGGCTCCATTCTGATATGCTTTTTGTAATGTCCACAATTATTTTAGCCGACCACTTTTCATTTAATTTATTTTGTGTATTTTAATGATGGTTTGTTTTGTATTTGGTTGATTTGTGTGATGTTATTTTGTTCGTTTTTTCAATAAACAGAATTTTTTTTTAAAAACATGGATCTATGACCTATTATTGGTAGGCCACAACAATGGTGATGAGGATGGGATACAATAGGAAACATTTATTTTGCTAGAATGGGAGATAATCTTCTAAGGTGGTGCCATCAGAGGGACATGGGCATAATCCTCAACCCTAGAACCCCTGAGCATGTTAAGCTGTAGTTAATCAGGGTGAATATATAAGTAATTGGGAAGAGTTTCCTGGTGTTTTTAAAGAGAAGACTTGAGCCTTATGAAGGAATATCAACGTAAAATCATACTTAAAAATGGTACCAAACATGGGTTTGCAAGGTCCACAGAGTTCCTAATTTAATTCTGGAGCCAATCTAAGACGAATTAAATAGGTTACTAGATAAAGGAGCAACTGAGGAAATTGAGTCATCGGAATAGTTTGCCCCTGTGGTCCTGGTGCCCAAAAATGAGGGCAAATGTATAAGGAAGTGTGTGGACCTTTGCAATCTGTACAAATGTATATGGGTGGACCGAATATATCAGAGACTTTTAAAAACGTACAGTGTTATGAACTTATCCTCGCCCTATCATCAGGTTCAATTGCAGGACATTTAACCTCTTTAGAACACCTCTTGGGGCCTACAGATTTATAAGGGTGCCTTTTGGTTTGACCTTTATTGCCAATTATTTTCAGAGGGTTATGAAGATGGCGTTGGAGGGCACTCACTCGTATTGGTGTTCCAAAACGATATTTTAATCTTTGGAAAGGACAGAGCAGTTAATGATGATATTCTGAGGCGGTCTTAGGGAGGATTTTGTAATGTGGTTTAACTGTTAAGAGGGAAAAGTGATGGTTCAGGGTCACATCCGTAACATGTCTTGGACACACAATTTCCGATGAGAGTATTAGACCCTAAATAGAAATGGCAGAAATCATAAATCACAGCTCCTGTTCCAGTTGATAAATAACAGATGAGATCTTTTCAGCGACTAGCGGAGTACTACCCAAAGTTTGTATCTAACAAACAACTGGTGTAGTACAACCCATAAGGATACTTTCGAAAAGAGGGATACCCTTTCTTTGGACAGGTGATTATGCTATTGCTTTCTGTGCTACTAAGGAAGAGATTCGAAAAATATCCACCTTGAGACATTCTGATGTGCGTAAAAAGACAATCTTAACTACTGATGCAAGTCTGAAGGGCGTGAGTGCAGCCTTGACTCAAATTATTGTCCCCCTCAGCATCAGACAAACCCCCACACTGCAAGCATTCAGGAAAAGCCTCAAGACCTAGCTCTTCGGATGAGACGGAGCTGCTCAAACCCCCTCCCCCCCCTGTGCCTTGAGACCCTCACGGGTGAGTAGTGCGCTTCACAAATCCCTGATTGACTGATTGATGGTGAAGGGAGAGCAATTGTCTTCACTTACTGATCCCTCAAAGAATCGTCCATGGAGCGAGAAGAGCGGACATGTGCTTTAGCAATACGCCACTTCAAGATTTTCCAGTGGGGGACTTCGTTTCACAGTCAGATCAGATTACCGTCCTTTGATCCAGATTTTCACAGGCAAAATGTGACGAGTGAGTCACTCATACAATAAGAAGATGGAGTGATGAATTGGAAGAATTTATTTTTCAGGTGGAATACCTACCAGGCTTTAAAACAATGTTGTGGTTTACTTATTTCACTTACCCATTGGATGAAATTATTGTTTTAGTTCTGAGGATTCCTTCGGTGTGAGTTGGGTAAAACAAAATGCTTTTGAGAAGGTGGAGTAGGAAGCAGAAAAGAAAGAGAAATTTTGCATCATCAAAGAAATGATTTGGCCGGACTGTAAGAAACTAAGCTAACATGTCAAACTGTTCTGGCATGTGGGAAATGAGTTGTGATTGTGTGAAGAGGAGTTCATGGGCGCCGCAAGGCGGATTCCCCCTGAAGGTGTCAGGAAAAAGGAACTTAACTTGGCTTATGAGAGACATCTTGGGAGGAACCTCAATAAGGAAAGAGTGAGGGAGTAGGTTGGGAAGTTTGGGGGGGGGGGAAGGGAGAGCATAGAGGCATCATTCAACGGAACTCCTTGGTAGGAATTGGGTAGCCAATCCATAAGGGTAATAGCGCAGACTAATGAGACCACAGATAGAGGTCGTCGCTAAGGCAAGGAGTTAAGATACGGGCTATGACCACTATTTGGAACTGAGTATACTATGTCATAACTGAAAATGCCAATAAAGTTTGTTTAAAAAAAAAAAAAGGGAAGAGTGAGGGAGAAGTACTGATGGTGTGATGTTTATCGGCAAATGGAGGCTGTTGCAAGAGATTGAGTGCTTTGTGCTGCTAACGAAAAGTCTTGTACCACCCACTCAGCTACTTTACGGCCAGTAGCGATCCAAAATGAACCTTGTGAAACATTTTGTCTGGATATTAAGTGACTGTTAGAAATGGGGGTCTCTAGTTGGCAGAGCTAGGTACCTTTGTCCAAATAGGGACCCTTGCTTCTAGTCAGGGTAAGGGGGATACACACTTTAGATAACCCCTGCTCACCCCCTTGGAAGCTTGGCACGAGCAGACAGGCTTATCCCAAAGGCAATGTGTAAAGTATTTGTACCAACACTCTCAGTAACACAGTGAAAACACCACAAATGGACACCACACCAGTTTAGAAAAATAAAATATCTTTATCTAAACAAGACCAAAACGACAAAAATCCAACATACAGATATTCAGAAATATGACTTTCAAAAGGATATTGCAAAAATAAGCTTGTAGAAATCAAATAGCGCCAATCGGGGCTATTGCGACGTCGTGATAGCAAGAAATCCAAAGTACGGCGCCGACTGCGATGATCGCGGCATCTGGCGCGGAGTCACACAGACCCCCAAACAAACAGTACCTTGGAAACGAAGTCGGTGACGATGCACGGCATCGAAGATGGCCGATGTCGGCTCCGTTGACGATGCAACGTCGGCAAGTTCGTAGAGTCGCCCTCTGCGGTTATCGGCGCCGCGATAACAGGATGTAGGTGCTGGCAATGACGGAGTCGATGCGAGCGCTGGCGTCGGACACGGCCGATCACTGCCGGTGTCGGCGGGCGTCGTAGGGCATTGGAGCTGCGGAGCAGGCCGGGCGATGCGTCGTTCACTTCACGAGCGGCTCCCCGGGGCTCGGTGCAGGTCGCGACGTCACAGCAGCGTCGTTGACGGCGTCGGAAACAGGTTTCCTTGCTTCTCTTGGGTTTCTTCCAGCTCCCAACAGCAGAAACAACCTCCAGAGGTCCAAAACTGGCACAGGCACCTCAAGGCAGGTTAGAACTCACACAGCAGAGTTCAGGGGAGCTGGGGGTGAAGTCTTTGTGTCCCTGAGACTTCTGAACAGGAGGCCAGCTCACTTCAGGCCCTTGGAGATCTTCTTCAAGCAGGGGACACAGCACACAGCAAAGTCCTTCTCCTTTCCTTGGCAGAAACAGCAACTGCAGGCCAACCCCAGACACACAGCAAGGGCAGTACTTCTCCTCAGTTTCTCCAGCTCTTCTCCTTGGCAAATGTTCCTCTTGAATTCCAGGAATGATCTAAAGTTCAGGGGTTTTGGGTCTAATACTTATACCCCAAAATGTCTTTGTTTCCTTTGTGCAGGGGGCTCTGAGCCCAGTTCAAACCAGTTCTGCCCTCACTGGTGCAACATGACCACAGGAGGTGGAGACAGGCCCTATTCAGGTGCAGGGTAAATCTCCTCCCACCACTCTATATGCAGCCAGGGTCTATTCAGCTCAGGGCTGGGTCATCCAGGAAGGGCCAGGCACACCTCAACCCCCCCCCCCCCCAGAGGCTGTCTAGAGGGAATGCACATCCTCTGTCTCTGTCACACTGAAACCAGACAGACAGTCAATCCACAAACAGGCAGAGGCACACAGAAAGGTTGAACAAGAAAATAGCCACTTTCTAAAAGTGCTATTTTCAAACACATAATTTAAAAACCATCTTTACTAAAAGATGTGTTATTAAATTCTGAGTTCAGGGATACCAGACTCCAATTTTCCATCTTACTCCTATGGGAAGATATGCTTGTAAAATGTCACAAAGCATTTCCCATTCTGTCCTATGGGCAAGATAGCCTTTCAATAGTGAAAAACGAAATTGGCAGTATTTCACTATCAGGACATGTTACACACACCAGTACATGTCCTACCTTTCACATACACTGCACCCTGCCCAGGGGGGTACCTTGGGCCTACCATAGAGGTGTCCTATTTTCAAGGAAAGGGAAGGGTAGGGCCTGGCGAGTGGGTGCACTTGCCAGGTCGACATGGCAGTTAACAAACTGCGCACAGGCACTGCGGTGGCAGGCCTGAGACCTCTTTTCAGGGCTACTCATGTGGGTGACACAATCAGTGCTGGAAGCCCACTAGTAGCATTTGATTTACCAGCCCTGGCACACTCAGTGCACTCTACTAGGGACCTACTGGTAAAACAAAAATGCCAATCCGGGAGAACCAATCACAATATCAATTTACACACAGAGCATATGCACTTTAGCACTGATCAGCAGTGGTAAAGTGCCCAGAGTCCCATAGCCAACAACAACAGGTCAGGGAAAAAAATAGGAGAGAGAAGCAAAAAGTTTGGGGATAACCCTACAAAAAGGGCCATTTCCAACAGGGACTGTATGATTTGCTGTGTCCTGAAGAAAGATATGCCCTGCTCTTGATAGACTATAATTCCAAGTAGGTCTCAACCAGGTGGGTGAATGCAGTGAAGATAAGAATAGTTCTGGAGTTTTTGAAGGATGAATTGGTGTGCAAAGAAGTTCCCAAGAATCTCATCACAGATAATGGTGCTCAATTTGAGTCTCATGAAATAGAGAGCTTCCTGAAGAGTTTGGCCACTATTCACTAGAGACTGTATGCACCTAAAGCCAATGACCTTGCAGAGCAGATGAATACGGTTGGGAAATCATGTGTTCAGAGAGCAACTAATCTCAATATTCCCTTTAAATGGGTTGTGTGTGAAACTTGGTGGGCCATCTCACTTCTCCTAATAATGTGACCACGAGATCACAATTTGAATGTCTGAGTGGTGTTGCAGGGATTCTGCACATATACAGAACTACGCTCAAGAAACCAGGACCTCAGTGTATAGTGGTGTACCAACAACCCACCTTAGTGCCCGGAACCCCTATCCGACTAGCTATAGTGTCTCATTCGTTCTCCGTACTACAGCGAAGCTACCAATGATTAGACATCCTAGAACATGTAACTCAGACTCTCTCAGTATTCGCGGGAGCAAAAACACTCTTTCATCAAATCTCTTGTACTTGTCCACAACATGAGTAATCAGAGACACTGTATAGTTTAAAATGTTTATTTTAACTAACGTGCTCTATAGTGCAGTACACGAGCCAATACTAACAGCAAAATGCATAAACTCAATATAGTGAGCATTGTTACAATTCCATAAAATATGAACGGGGATATCATTTTATAAACCTAGTGGAAAAAAGGCCTAATGTGCCTTACCACCCTCCCCGTGCTAGAAACTAGTTGATTATAATTATAGAAGACCTCTGGGCTTTATCAGGGGGACCCCATACCTCCAGGTTTAGATGCAAAAGTTTACATCTCCGGACAAACACAGCTCTTCTCTTCGGAAGGTTTTCTCCAAGTGCCTTAACATGCATGCAATGCAATATTAAAGGGACCCGATTTTCAGTAGTGCAGCTGTGCTCGTATTATGTCTAACATGCGTGGGACTGACCAAAGCAGATTAACAGAGTACATTGTTTTTCGACCTTGAACATGCTGTGCAGACAAAAGACCCCAGAGTTCAGCAAGAAACGTGAAAGGTAGACGGTTCCCATGTGAGCGAGCACAAGCAGAGGAGTTGCGCAAACAAAATCATGTAGAAACGTGTGCAAAAGCGGCAACATGGCAGTCAAGTTTATACTAACTTATGCTAACTTAATAATGTACGCTGTGAATCCCTATCCTCACTACAGTGGCAGAGTAGCCTGTTCTAAACTCAATTCTGCCTGGCTGAGGACCCACAAGAGTAAACTGGACACCAATGGGGGAACAGAGAGACATAGTTGCAATTTGATTCAACAGAAATACATGGATAGCTATGACAGGAAGAATTCTGCTCCGTGCAAAACATCAAGGGTTCATGATGTTTTGGGTGAAGAAGCATGGATTGAAAAAAGAAGGAAAGATCCCATTATATGGGTCCTTTCTCTATTGTAGAAGTCAAAAGAAATGGTGTGGTGTTGACACTGGTGATACATAGCGCAAGTCTAGATTAGTAAGGTGTGAGAATGAATGCCCAGATTCTTCTTTACGCTGGGGTGGGAATAGTTCTTCACGTTTGGATGACAAGGGTGTCAAGACCTATTCTGGAGCCCGAATGTACAACTGGGAGGATCATATGTCTAGATCTCGAGACTCTACTGATTATAATTAGGGCTCCCGGTTTTATGGTATTTATTTTTTTGACATTTCCGTCTGTATTTATCCATATTTATTTTTTGGTCATTTTATCTGTATTTATCCACATTTATTTTTGTCGCAAGCAAAAGAAGACGCTGCAACCAGTATTTGTCCACATTTATTTAAATAGGCACTGCACACTTGCACTCAGTTGTAATAGGTTTAGATATATTTATATATACATCAAATTAAGTAAACACAATATATTCATCTGAAAACTTTGCCAAAATAATTTAAAGAGAACATAGGCCTAAACAGACCTTGAGTAACTTGCATGAGGAAACCTTTACTGTGGGGCTGTACATATAACTTGCTAAAACGCAAGGTGAGTGTTCATATTTTTGAGGGGAGGAGGGTGCAAAATGCTTTGTGTCAGCATCGGAAACATTCTTCCCCCGGAGCCAACACAAAGTATAATGGAACTGGGCCCGAAGGTATTGGAGAGCTTTACCCGAGCGTCAGTACAATTTTACCTGTTCATATGCATTGTTTACAGGCATGTGGAAATGAAGTGATATGCTCAGAATCACGATTGTTTTCCAATGCAGCGTCCAGGATTACCTACAGAAACCATTTAAATTTATTAACTGGCCCAAAGTGTTTCCCCTTGCAACAGTGGGGCTGCGAAAATGTGTACACAATAAAGCAATGCACTCCTCCCCCTCCCCCTTCTCCTCTGGAGTGAACCTGAAGACAAGGGGCCGCTGAAAGCGCGGACCCAAGTAAAGCAATGCACATTCCATAGGGGAAGGCACCCGGAGGCAGGAGCAACAGTCTTCAACACTGCCCGAGCTCACCTTAATAAAGCGAAGCACTCTCAGACAATGAGACGCTTCACACACCCAGAAGCAGGCGCGCAACACAGCCCCCCCTCAATCCCCCCCATCACTGTCTTTTCCTCACCCTGGCCACCAGTGCCAGATGTTCACACTGCCCATCCAAGTTCTTCCCATTACCCAACTGTGCCACATTCTAACACTGTTCACCAGTGTAACTTTACTATTCTGAACCCCACAGCCTCTTTCTCACAATGTTCATTGTGGCAGCTTCTTAAACTGCCCATCACTTGCAACTACACACTTTGCCCCCACTGCACGTTCTTCATACTGCCCACTTGGGGAGATCCTCACATGCCCCCAATTGCCAGTCCCTCATGCTATCAGTGGCAGTATCTCACACTGCCCGACAGGGTCGGTTCGTCACATTGTTTACGTATGCCAGTAGCTGACACTGCCCATCAGACTCCATGCCCATTTAGTCCTAGGACTCTTTGCTGTGACTAGAAGCTGTAAGACCATGTTTGTGCCAGCTGTGCATGAGTGAAGTGGGGGAACGCAAGGAGAAGTGGGGTGTACGGCTGACAGTGGATTCGGTGGGTGAGTGTAGAGTACGCGCAAGGGTGGAGGCGGGGAGTACACGTGAGGTTGAATTGTAAAGTTGAGAAAAGAGATTGTGTGAAAAGGTGAGAGTGTTGGGGGATGCAGATTGGAGTAAATGAGAGGGTGGAGCACGTAGGGGAGTGGAGAGTACGCAGTGGAGAGTACGCGGCGGGAGAGTGGGACCTCATCGCCCCAGCCTTCTCCGGGTTGCCCTGGCAGGCCTTCCAGGCTCGGCCCCTCTCCAAACCCTGCAGCATCAGGTACAAGGCGGCTCCACCCAGCCTGGCCGACAAGATGAAAGCCTCCGGAAGTCGGGGGCCTCCAGGGGCCCAAACCTGCTCCAAATGACTAAGAGACAAGCATCCCCCATCTGTGCGCCAGGATGTCGAAACGGCCCCTCTCCAGAGAGGCTCTTCCGACCCCTAAAGCGGCCAGATAGGAGCCGAGGGGGAGCCGCATCACTGAGTACCTAATGCGCCATTGACACGGGTTCTCGGCCCCTCACCCCTCCCCGCGGCTCAGAGTCCACAGCATGTACTGGCCTAGCAAAGGTAACATACAGTACTGAGCAGGGTACGGGTGAGGCACTGTAGCGAGCCAGGGGGAGGCTCTGAATTCTGCTGGCTGTGCCCTCTTCACCGCCTCTGCTGGAACCAGCGCCTCCTATGTACTCTCTACCCTTCTCATTACACCGTCTCTCGTCTCTCCCCGGTACTCTCTCCCAGTGTCTTTACCCTCGGCCGTTACCCGCCCTCACTTCTCTTTCCGTACCCTTTAACCTTGGTCTCTTTCACTGCCGTCATCAGGTCTCTGGTCCATATCATCTTTCTTTACTGTCCGATCTTACCTGTCCTATGCAGGCGCGCAACGCCCAATGGGCTCAACGGGCTTCATCCCCCCCCGTCGTGTGTGTCAGCCCGGGCTGAGACAGGTTCCCGGGCACACACACAGACAGTTTTTGAGCTGCCAGCCGCACCAGAGTACTTCACAGGTCTTTAAAAGACCAATCACTTGTTAAGGAGGCTTTGTTGTTTTTTTCACCCCTTCGGCTGGAAGAATTAGCCCCCTCACCCCCCCCCGAAATTTTTATCAGATCCACCCCCCCTGAAATTTGGCTCTAGTTGCGCCTCTGCCCAGAACTGATACGGGGGGAGAGCATGCCGGATGGGGATGACTACCCCAGGCTCCCCCCAGGGGTCCTGATAAATGACCTGTGAAGGGAGAGTGCCAAATGCAGCGCTAAGAGTCCGCCCTCTTAGTAGGGCGCCTTTCATGTGCAGAGAGCAGCCTGCATTCCTCTATGCATCAGATCAGGCAACCCTGAGCTGAAGCACTTTGTCTGATTTGTCAGTATTTTTCCGTTTATATTTATAAATACAGACGAAGGACAAAAAGTTTTCCGTCTGCATTTATAAGTAAAAATCCGTTTAAACGGAAAACCGGGAGCCTTAATTATAATTCCCAACAGACTTTGTTCTGTGTGAGCTGCCGTTTGTGGAAGAAATCTATCTGGTTTAAGAACTTAATGGTACTTTGAGCTCACACGCTGGGTGCTATTGGAACGGATTAGTATGTCACTTCCTGTTTTTTTATTTATTCCTCCATTTCCCCTTTTTAGGTTGAGCATCAGCGCGCATGCGCTGTCTGCAAGACCTGTTGTATTCAGTGAATGTAACTTAGCTACCGCCTGCTGCTGCCTGCTGCTTACCATTGGCGCAGTCCAGTGCCCTTCTTCTTTGCTGGCTCCTAACTGGTACACAAAGCCGGACGTCCCTTCCATTTTTCTGCAGAAGAGCACCGACCAAGTACAGCCTGGTTACGCTTGCAGTAGCTTTCTACCAGCGTGCTTTTCCGCCTGTTGCTGCTTCTTTTATTTCTTAGTTTACGAGTAGTTTTCACGAGCGCTGCTCATGCTCGCTGCCGCATGCGCCTCCCAGACTGCAATGCTAATCTCCCCCCTTGTTTTTACAATGGACACACGTTTTTTGTACCCTGGGTTTCGTTTTTCATGGCTTGAAAAGGTAATGTTTAGGTTTATATTTTTTTTAGGTGGTGTTTCAATAATTATGGGGCTGGATTTCGTTCTGAATGAAATTTTATGCATACTTCAAAAGGCATTCCTACTCCGATGGAGCGCGCACACAGCAGTCCCCCTGGAGTACAATCAGGCACAGGCTTCAGTGTTTCCCAATCATTGCGTACTTAGTAGTCCCCCCTGGGCCCAAGCAGGTATTCACTTCTGTGTTGCCTTTGTGAGAAACTCTCTTTCGAGCTGCACACCACCTTCACAACCAAGGCAGAGAAACTCTCTATCTATCGTTGGGGTTACAGAGGCCAACAACAGTTCACGCAGCTGAGCGATCTCTCGAGCTGCACAGCACCTTCACAACATCCCTAAAGTTCCACAGCTCAGACACGTCGAATGCAGTAGAGCTATCCCTCAGGTCACATATATAATGTTTCTTTCAGAGTCAGCAATCCTACCCTTATCTTTTAGAATCCATCTGAGATGTGTTGTCTTTGTCAACCCGTAGAGTTGCTGATCTGGGAAACGGATACTAAATGCGTCAGTAATGTTTCACTATCACAACATTATTGATTCGTCCTTTCTTTGCCGACAGTTGTTGCAGGATTAACACGCCCACAATAATAAATACCTCATCAGAGTAGTATTTGTCAGACATCAGCATGTTGCACCAAAACCACCATTACCAAGACATCCATTTACCAGAAGCACATGGAGTGCGAGCTAAACTTTTAATCTAGGTGCATAAGAATTTAAAAAGCTTCAAAATGACTACTTTTAAACAACATTGCAGTATAACGCAATGCATACAAAATAAGTGGTTGGTTCAAAATCAGTGCTATTTTAATGCTGTCATTCACACCAACGACCTCTGCTAATCTACACAGCCCAGAGAAAATATAAGCAAACAAAAAAAATACTCCATACAAAAAAGTCACAAACGGCCCCAATAGTAGCACTTCATACTGTCCCAAAGGACCAGACTGGAGTGTGTCACAAATATTGGACCCTAGAACCCTATGGCTATTATCTAGGCTAGCTCAGTAGGCCTATGTGCCTACTGCCAAAATACTGTGTGCTGTTTGTGGGCCATAGGTCCGGACCCTTGTGAGGTAAATCAGCCTTTCATCATTCCGAAATTAATAACTTGAACGCACCATTTAGTTTGGAAACGGCGCCATGTGTTGCAAGTACTTGAAAATCTTGTTGCATTATCAGTATACAGCATATATATTTATAGGTGGGTAACTATGAAGAACGGGGGTGTTTCTCACCGAAGATTTTAGGTGTCACTCATAACCCTGCGGTAAAAAGCATTCACTCATTTACAGTTCTCCATCTACAATTGTACGTTGTATATGGGTCCAACGAGGACCACTGTTCAACGTGTAGTACAGGGAGCAGGCGCCAGCTCTGGGGTTGAGAAGTGCTACTGCAGAGCAGTGGAAAGCAAGCATGGTTTCTCAGTCCTGTAACATAATTGCAGAAGTTTGTGAGCCTGTTCGGACAGCTATAGGACCCAAACATAAGAGATCAGTTTATTATAAGCATTTGTTATTTTAAGCTCTGGCATTGATATCAAAGACAATTGATATAAAGTGTAAGTGAACTTCATAGGAAAGGTAAACAGACGTATATCTCCCTACAGTTTTTTAAAAAAATATCTTTTTATTGAAAACCAACATAAAAAAACATACAACAAAGATGGGTGCAGTACGGTGAAATAATTCACATTTCCAGGTAGTCATAATAAGGCAGTGCAATAAAGACAAAACATAGCAAAGGCTCCGGAGTGCAATCACATGTTTCGTAGTTTTCAGTATATTCCACACATTAAATGTCTTCATTGTCAATCAATGTTGAGGGGGGATCACTGAAAGGGGTACATAGCAAACCTCTACTTTCATTCCATGGGCCCCAGATTCTTGTCCATTTATGCGGGCAGCCCTACTTTCGTAAATTACCCTCTCTGCTTGCATTCACCAATCCATATCTGACTCCCAGTCAGTGTAACGTAGTTGAACCCCTCCCTTCCATGTTCTGGCTATATTGCGTTTCGCCACCATACAGCCCAAAGAGACCCATATCCTCTCGGATCGGGACAAGTCTGTGGCTTCCCAAATATTTAACAGACAGAGCCGGGGGGAGACGTCAATAGGTGCTTTACTTATCCGGGGCATAACCGATATAACCTTCTCCCAGTACCTCTGAAGGATCGGGCATTCCCACCATTGGTGAATGTAAGTGCTGGTATGTCCGCAACCCCGGGGGCAAGCCGGGGAGTCTAATATCCCCATTTTGACCAGTACTGAACTAGTATAGTAGGCACGGTGGAGCAGTTTAAGTTGAATAAGTTTAAAACGAGAATGGATTGCTACTTCGCGCGGGGAGGCGAGGGCCTCCCGCCAGTCGTCATTGTCTATTTCTCCTAAGTCGTCTGCCCACTTAGCGCGAGTTTTCTCCAGGGTATCTGGCGTGTTGTTCAGGATATTACGGTAAGTCAATGAGATAGCCTTCTCCTGGAGATAATCGTCCAAGAGCCTATCCTCTAGGGGCGAGGATACCGGCAAGTCCGTCCCTTTAGGGATCGCTCTGCGAAGAGCATTGCAGGCCTGGAGGTATCGAAAGGTCTCCCCCCCCCTTGCAGCTGGTAATCTCTCTGCAGGTCGGTAAATGGAACCACCCCATCCGCTTTCCACATATCCCCGACTTTCGAGAGGCCGATCAAGTCCCATTTATCGAACCCTGGTTGCTTGGACAGCACCCAAGTTGATTAGAGTCAAGCAACGGAGTGACTTGCGTAATTCTATCTTTCCATCCGAGAGCAGCTGTGGCCTTATGCCATAAAGCGACCGTGGTGGAAGTTGGGGTGAATCTGGGCGTGTGCTTCGTGCCACCATAAAGTGCCCTAAGATAATTACCCGGAAGCATGTTATGCCTGTCCATCCTATAGGCGGGGTCTACACTGGGTCGATGCGTCCAGTGGTTCAGGACCACTGTTTGTGAGGCCCAATAGGATTCAATGGCAGGCAGGGCAATGCCGCCATCATACCAGCTTTTTGTAAGCTTGGTAAGGGCAATACGGGAAACACCGTGATTCCAAAGCAGGGCGCGCACCTCAGAGTCAATGGACTGAAAATACTGGGAAGGAACTAAGTGGGGCGTGTTCTGTAGGACAGACAGAAAACGCGGAAGCGCCATCATCTTGTAAAGGGCAGCTTTGCCTAACAGCGTGAGAGGCAGTGTTTTCCAGTGCTGCACATCTGCCCGAAGGCGGCGCAGGGGGGGTAGAAGATTTAGATCATGAAAAACGGAGGAGTCAAGTGTGATGTGTATACCTAAACACTGAAAGCCATCCGTAGCTATTTTGGCTTCACAGTCTACGGGGAGCACTGGGGGGTCTCCGCTCAAAATATAAATCAGGGATTTATCTCAGTTAATAGTGTAACCGGAGTACTTTTGGAAGAGGGTAAAAATATGTAGTACTCTGTGGATAGAGAAACGGGGTTTGGCCAAATAGAGCTAAATATCATCGCGTAGAGGGAAATCTTGTCCCTCCAATCCACCGACCAATTGAGACCCCTTGATGAGGGGATCCCCTCTTATCCAGATAGCCAGCGGTTCCAGAGCCTAAGCAAAAAGCAGTGGCGAAAGGGGGCAGCCCTGCCTCATACCTTTTTCCAATGTGAAAGCTGCCGACCGCCCTCCATTCACCGCAATCCGTGCTAGGGGCTTTGAGTAAAGAAGACGCACCCAGGACAAAAACCGAGTTCCGAACCCATATCTTTCAAGTGTGGCAAACAAAAAGGGCCATTCCATCATGTCGAACGCCATTTTGGCGTCCAGAGACATAATTAAGGAGTCCTCCTGTATGGTGGATGCCCGACCCAGAACTCCGTAGAGGCGACGGAGATTCAGCGCGGTATTTCTGGCGGGCATAAATCCAGATTGGTCCGGATGTATCAGCTTGTGAAGATAAGGCGAGAGGCGAAGAGCCAGGAGTTTCGCTAATATTTTGACCTCTGGGTCCAGGAGGGAAATGGGTCTGTACGAACTGCATTGCTCCGGGGGTTTACCCTTCCTATGAATGACTACTATAGTCGCCAGACGCTGCGTTTCAGGTAACACACCCCGGGTCACGCTCTCTTCGTACATTCGTGCTAGGAATGGGGCAATCGTAGAGGCGTTAATTTTATAGAGTTCAATTGGAAGGCCACTGGGGCCCATTGCCTTACCGGACTGCAAAGCGCCAATCGCCATCAACACTTCTTCGGCTGTCAAGGCGGCATCGAGAGCCTTAACATCCTGAGGGTCCAAGACAGGCACAGGCAAAGTAGTTAGCAGTTCCGCCGCCTCCACTTGGGTGGATGACTGTTTGGTGGTATAAACCCGCCCGAAGTGGTCGGCGAATGCCCTCGCAATCCCAGCTCTATCATGTATTGTCGTCCCTCCTTGATCTGTTATCTGAGACACCCACCTATTGGCCATCTCCCTCTTGTCAAGCCATGCTAGCAATTTACTGGCCTTGTCGCCTATGTCGTAAACACGATATTGAGTAGCCCGATACTGGGCCCTTGCCGAGTCCTCCGCAATGTCCCTATACGCCTTTTGTTTTATAGCTAATTTATGCGCGGTGTCCGGTGCGTTCGAGCCACCAAATCGCCCTCGAGAAGGGCAATCTCTTTCTCCACCTCCTCCAGTTGCTTCCGTTTTTCTTTTTTGTGGCCAGCAATCGCGGCCACCCCATAACCCCGGATCACAGTCTTGTAGGCCTCCCATAGTATTACATCCGATTCCACTGAACCGTCATTCTCGTCAAAGTAATTTTTGGTGGCCTCCGCCAGTTTGTCACTTATCATCGGCACTTTGAGGTACCAAGGATTAAGTACCATTTCATGACGAGTGGGAGGCGGCGCACTGCCATAGCATGCCAGAATCGGGGAATGATCCGAGATGCCCCTGGGAAGGAAGGAGATGTCGCCGAACATGGGGAGCTGGGAGGCTTTACCGAAGAGATAATCTATGCGAGAGAGACTCCTGTGCACCCCCGAGTGGAAAGTATAATGTTTGATCATGGGGTTACAGGTCCTCCATATATCTATCAGGCCCATTGCCCCCAGGAAGTCCACCAGTAGTTTCCCGGGCGGTTCCCCCCGTTTAGGCGGCAAGCGGTCGAGATCCCCATTAAGAGCGGCATTGCAGTCACCCCCACCAGTATGTCTCCCTCGGGCAAATTCAACATATGCGGACCCAGGTCATGCAGCGTGGGGGAGTGAAGTCTAGGGGGCACGTTTAAGGAAGTCACATTAAGAAGCCTACCCTCCCACTGCCCCGAGACCATGACAAACCGACCCATTGGGTCCCACGTGACTTTTTGTATTGGGGAGGGAGTTACGTACCAGAATACCCACCCCTCTGGACCCCTTAGCATAGCCAGCGTGAGCCACTAGCTTGTATCCCCACCTATTGAGCGCGCAGTAGGAAGTTCCCTGTATGTGTGTTTCTTGGAGTAGTACTAGGTCAGGGGCGTGTCGTTTCAGATATTGCAATACTATTCCCCGCTTGATGCGGTCACTCAAACCGTTCACATTCCAGGAGATTAATTTAAGGCGGGCCAAAGGTGGAGTCACATCCTGATTAACACTCATTCACACTGAGGGCGAAGAGCCCTTCCTCACGAAGGACAGCGAATAGGCAACAAGGTCGGTCCATCACACACCCCCCAGTAAATGCTAGCTTTTGAGACAATGCACATGCGTTCTGTAGGAACCCATTAATTACATTACTGACGATCCTGAGCGCATTAAAGGAGGCACCATCCACTTGACTGCACATATAATAACAACAACAAAACCCAAAGAAACACCCCAAAACCCACCCTGCCTCCCTGCAACGTGGACGTAGAACTGCTCACCCCCCAATTTTGCAGAGTGCCTGTGAACCCAAAACAAATATACTAAGTAAAGGGGAACGCTACACAGCCGAACTGCCCAAGAGTATGACCTCCTTTCCCCATAATAGCTATTACGTGAGCACAGGATATATCATGCTAGTAACAGTAAGCCCTACCGAACAAGGAGCCCAAGGAGCCCCCACTGGCAATTTCACCCCCGACAATAGCTAGGAGCGGTGTACCCAGTACCTGAACTTGTTAGAGTGTTCAATACAACACTGAACGCATAAGAAGGATGCAGACCACAAACATTATTTCACACAGTATAGTCACCCCCTGCCCCCATGGGGCCAGTCGATATTCACAGTCACTGTTGGCCAACGTTGGACCCTGCTGATCATAAGCAATGGGACGAGTCACAGCTGCGGGACAAGACCCATCGGCAGTCAATCACCATCACCTCGGTCGACCCTTTCGAAATGGCCATCTTGCCTCTGCTGTCGATTGGGGGAGGAAAGCCTCCTCTCACCAGAGGAGCGCCATCCTTCCAGCCAGTCCCATGCTTCCTCTGGAGTCTGGAAAAACCATGATTTCCCCTCTGCTTGCACCCGCAGCTTAGCCGGGAAGAGCGTGGCATACTTCAGGTTTTGATCACGGAGGGCCCGTTTTACTTCCAGAAAGGATCTACGTTATTGTTGTACCTTGTAGGTGAAGTCGGGAAAGAATGTAACGGTGGAGTTTTCGAATTTGAGCGGTGGGGCCGTCCTTGCCACCTGTAGGATAATATCTCTGTCGCGGAAGTTGAATATCCTGGCCAGGATGGGACGCGGAGGGGCGCCCCAAGGTACTCTGTAAACACGCTCCACCGAAAAGTATTGTGAGAGGGACCGGGCTGTAGGTGGTTTTGAATTAAGTCCTCTACAAAAAGATCTGTGGCTTGTCTCTCAGCCCGCTCGGGAACCCCCAGAATTCGCACGTTATTTTTGCGTGCGCAACCCTCATAATCTTCCAGTTTCGCCTCAAGGTCTGATGTTGGGCCTGGAGTCGCTTAACCATTGTTTCGAGTGTCTTTGTGGAAGATTGAAGCGTTGTGACTGAGTCTTCAGCCGCCTTAACCCTGTCTCCCATGTTGCGGAGGTCGGCGCGAATAAGGGTGACTTCAGTCGTCACGGTATCTATCTTTTGTTCTAACGCCGAGCGGACTCCCTGAATAGCCGCCATGACGTCAACCAGCGTCTGGCCCCTTCATCGGTTTGTTGCGTCGGTGCAGGGTCGTCGTGCCTCTCGTCGGCAGCGTCTGGTTTGGTATGGGCGAATTTTGCTAACTTCATTTGATGGGTCTGTCTGGAACCTTTAGCCGTGGCCATTGCTTCGGGAACAAGAGTAGAATTAAGACCCCAGGTGTTAGGGGTAGCGGGGGTGGAGACGTTAGGGACAGATGTAGCCAGGAGCCAAAAGAGAGTACAGATGAAACGTGCCACGCCCCCAAAGACGAGCGCTGCTCCACTTCAATAGGGGCCCCAAGGACCAAAGTACAACTTCACTGCCCCAGTCCCCCACACTTGCAACACTTCGTTCATGCCCACAGTTCTCTACCTGCACCACCTGTGGGTGATCCTGCAGTGGTCTGGGGCCTGTAGTCAACAGATTGCATCCCCTCCGTCAGCTCCCCTGACTTGCGATGGGTCCAACAGCTGTCGCGGGACGAGAGGGTCCTGGCGGCAACAGTTCACTATTGCGCGCCCTCCGCCATCCTACAGCAATATGGCCTCACCACGGCCTATCAACCACCATGGGGGAGGGGCCCAGTAACGGGCCGCAGTGCCGGTCGTCAGGGCGAGGAATGGCCGTTTTCCTCAGCGTGCACCCACCGCAGAGTGACAAAATCAAAGCGGGGGGGAAGTCCTGCACCGCCCCCACTCACCGCAGCAATGCGGGAACCAAGCCAGAGGCGCCCGGGGCGCTCCGATGACGACTGCGTGTACCAGAGCCCACCCGGCACGTCGCCGCAGCTGTTGGTGATGGAGAATCCACCGGACGCCTGCGGGAAAGGATCGGCTGGGGCACGGCAGGGATCCAGGTATTTGGCAGCCCAGTGAGTGGTTAGGGCATCCACCAGGGCCTACGGGCCCGCTTCTGTACAGCCGGAGTGTCTAAGTTGGGCGCCGGGCAGCGCCGCGGCCGGAACTCCGCCTCCCTCCGGCACACGGCTACGGAGCCGATATCTCGGGCTGTAGCAGTCAGATTTTCTCCGCTGATAGACCGGGTGACTCCTGAGCACTAGGGGCTCCCAGTCGGCACTTTTAGCTGGCTCACCGGATCATTGTAACGTATGTGGGGGAAAGATTACTCAGGTGGCAGTTGGAGCTCTATACAAATGCGGCCATCTTGGGTGTTGGCTAGCCACGCCCCCTCATATCTCCCTACAGTTAAATATTGCAGCCGTCCCCACCCTGTGATGTTTCCTTTTTTCCTATAAAATGTTACCACTGTTTTTTGTTTTTTTACAACTGTGCTAGCACTAAAAACGTCCCACCCTTAGAACTGTACTACACTCTGAGCTTGGAAGGGTTCTATTGATGTCATTTTTTCAATACTCGCATGCTCTTTCTAGGCACACTCATTGTTTCTAAAGTGACTCTATTTAGGGTAGTTTTCTTATAGAACCATGATTTCTCGTGTAAAAAGTCTTCCTTTCTATTGGCTAATATGTCTTTCAGTTACTCCCTTTTCTTATTTCTTACCGCCCACAGAGCAGCGCCTAACTTCTGGTAACTTTCGCCTAGTGTGTTAAAGTGTTTGGTCTTGGAACCATTTTCTTCTGTATTGCTTCTGTTTGTTGAACATAGTCGATTAGTGGCAGCGCCTCATGCCTTCGAACTTGATTTGTCAGTGGCTGTTATCGCTTCATTTTCATCTGGTGAATTCCCTTCAGACCCCCCTGCCTCCGAATAACCAAGGACTGTTGGCTTTTGAGACATTTGAGCGCTTTCCTTCGGCTGACAAACAGAACACTGTGGAATGTGTATGACTTCTGACAGCTCCTCTTTGCCTTGGCTTTTAAGTAGGATTTGGCAGCAGCTTTTTTATGCTTGCTTTCCACCTTGCCTCTAAATAACCGAGGGCTCTTGGCCGATACGTTTTGTTAATTCTTTTTATATAATGGCTTATTTATGTGTCTTGTTAGCCGTTTTTTTTGTGTTTTACATGTATTTTATTTATGTCATAATGTACAGTGTGTGCACATGTAAAATGTATTTTTTCATTATTGGGACGCTTAGGACGTCTTGCCTGTTCAATAACTACTGTGCCGTCGCTTATATATGCGTAACACCCCTGAATATGTATAGCATTCGCCCATCACCCCCCATATCAGAAGCCTCTTGTTCTCCAAACAAAAGCGACTGCTTGCCCCAGACCTGCTGGCTCGTTGCACATGCAAAAGTAATGATAAATGCGCTTAAAACTGAAGCTGCCTTTTAACAGGCTAACAGACTGAACACTGCGTATTAATTATGATTCAATCATTTGCAGGCTCAAAGTATAAGCTGACTTTTGGAAGGTTGTCAGATGGAACTCCACAGATTAATTATAATCCGATTGCAATTTTTTGATTGGTGCTAAAGTACCTTTTTGTTGGTGGGTTTAATGGGTTTTAACAAATACATCGAAATAAGAAAAGTTGTTGTGCAGAGATCTACTTTAAGCAAGAGCAACAAAGGATATTTGTGCTCACACTCGGTAGAGTCACATCATGTCCTCCTTTCTGCCAAACCTCCCCTGGAGATTCAAATTCTTTTACAGCAATATAGTAGTTGATGAATAGGTTTTTATAGATTTTTTTGCCACACAATTCCACCAGTAACAATTCCAATACAACAGATATAATTACACTACACACTACATACATACAGTACATAACACATGGGTAAAAGACATTGTCATTTACAATGCCAATAGCTCTAACTGAAACAATTGCGAGACCTATTGCATTATTTTCAATGCTTATTAGATCTGGCTTCACAACGCAGCTATTGTATGAATAAATGTGATCAACCTAAAAAGAGCTTTCAAGAGTACTACAGAGAGAGTGGCTTTGGGCTTTGCTCAAATGGTAGTTAGTGTGCATGAGTGCAGCATTTGATTTGACACAAGTGATGTGCTTCCGCCAAAAGAGTGCTTGTGTTTCCCACCTGCTAGCTTCTGAGGGGTGTTCCTTCACTCCTGGACAGAACCCACATAATGGGAGACTGATCGCTATTTTAAACTGCTTAATTTGCTTGTTTGGTGGAAGGGACGCTCAACAAGAAAATATCTATTTTGTATTAGGTGAAGAAAAACCTCACACGTTTTCCTACTTTTTTGTGAGGCTTTATCCTGCCGTAAATGTGAAAAAAATAATATTTCAACATTTAAACCTACCACTACAGGTGGTTTAATATGGTGCCTGGTACTCAACTAAATGTAAAAACAAGAATTAGCATACATTACAAAGGAAAATGTGCTCTTTTTTATTTTCTTGTTGCGCATTTGATCTCAATTTCAAATGAACAGTAATTCAAAATCATAACTTCAAAATGGCCACTGGGTTGAACGACGTCAGTGATGTTCCGGATTGTGACAAGTCTCAAGCCGAGCCCGGGTGGAGTTCACCGGTGACTCTTCTTTTGAGAAGAAGGAGTTGGTTTATAAATTCCAACGCCTATTGGCAATGGCCGGAAGAGGAGAGAACGCCCAGCGCATACTGTATGTACAGCTAGAGCCAAAGAAAATTACCTGCCTCTGTTCATGTTTCAAGAGGCTGCAAAGATACTTAAATAGGCCTCGGAACGAAATTGTCTGTATTCATTTGTAATAGGACTAGTCTGCCTTTGTTTACTGTAATTATTAGTCAAGAGTCATTAGCGCATATTTTTAAGTGCGTTTTGGAAATCTGGAAGGATCGTCACGTAAAAGTACCATTCTCTCTCCTAGCCCTCATCTAAAAAAAGTTGGCAAGCGGAAATGAAAATGAGCTCGTGTATTCAACATCTGGGCAAGGGGTAGTATAGCTGTAAGTAAATGCCACCTCGCCGTCACCAACCCATGGCGCTGCAGCCTGGACTTAGGATGGCCCAGGATCTGGCCCTTCAACATTCCGATGCACTGAGTGAGTGACCGCTGTCACAAGGTAAGGGTTGGGGCCCAGTAGAGAAGTAGGGGCTAGCCCAGAACTGAAACAAATCCATCTGTTCTGCAGGCACATCTGGAACAGCAGAATGTGCAGTTGTTTTTAACGACGGAGTGTAGAGAGTTTATTACCAGCGGCATATGTCTATCCGATTACTCATGTATAGGTCTGTGTTCGTCTCTCGTTTCAGAGACGTTTTAAAGCATGGATAAAGTGGGCAATTGCCTAGAGCCCCCACTTAACATAGAGCCCCCTGAGAACATGAACGTTCTCTCTATTTGACTGTCTGTGTATTCTGTTCCTTTTCTAGACCTCTCTAACTGTCTGCCTATCTCTACTAATGACTTTGCCTTGGAGTTGACGTGCACATATAATGAACGCATACATTTACAAATCCGCTTAAATCACAGGTGCAAAACGATTACTTATAGACGTTTCTATATTATCGGCCTGCCAGCTGGTAAAGGCTACAAATGGAGTTAATTGAAACGGAGTTATTTACCATTTGGTCTCCTGTGTTTCTGTTGTTTCGTTTTCAGTGTAAATAACACCAGACTGGTAAAGTATCCTCCACTGTATGTGAATAGTTAAATTGCTGGAACACAGGCAGCATTCCCCCTGACTTATACCATTTGTTCTCTTTCGCTCTGTTTTTCTTTTGTAGTGTAAATAGCAAAAACTGGTGTAGTTTCTTCAATAAGTGTTTAAGTTAAATTAGAAAGACAGAAATTATTCTCACAGAGTCAATGAACTGCAAAAAAGGGTGGTGGATGGTGGTTAGCCACTTAAACTGTAGGCAAGGGAGTCCTGAGACTCTGGGTGGTCTTGTCAGAAGAAACAGGGGGGCTTTTTGTTAATTGGAGGGCTTTGTATAGCAGACCAGATGGCTTTTCTCCTGTTACCTGGGGAGTGAATGTACTCGAGGGCTTGTGGGTGCAGGACGGGACTGGGGGGTGTCTAGTGGGCTACAAAGGGTCCTACATGTAGTAACGTAATTTCTTAATGATCCCAAGGTATGCTTTAGCCGTAAAAAAAGACGCCAATAATTGGTAGAGCTGATGCAGGCTAAAGATCTCCAGGCATGCCAATGTCTGTCCTTGTGCACAGAGCTTCAATGGGCATTCTGGCAAGGAGAAGTGAAACCCATCCGACTTTTCCTGTGCGATTGCGGTTGAATGGTGTGCCACTCTGAGTGCAAGTTGATCACTGTGTTTGTCAGTGGAGGGCAAGGAATGCGTCCATGTGAGAGGTATGTCTTGTGATTGTAGTGTGCAGCACATTAAAGCCAGACCTATTGGCATTGCCATTGATTGTTAGGGTTTTATTTTTTATATTTTCTATTCTTCGTTTTCCTCAGTATCCCATGAAGGGCTAAGTGTTGTGGGTTGTCGTTTTGCTATCTAACCTGAGGGTCATTTTTCTCCCAGTATTGACTCTGAAATCTCTACTACGCCATCAGCGAAAATAAGGTCTCGGTCTGAACTACATTTTAAAAAAAGTTCTGTTTATCAGTTTCGCAACAAAACAGATATGTACATACAATCTGAACTACACTTTTCCCAGTGGTGATTGCGCATTCAGTAGACTCCTAGAGCACTTGGACCATAAAGCGTTTGGGGAACTGTATGGAAGAAAGGGAGCACCAGAATCCATACACGCTAACAAGGTCATGACATACGAATTGCGGAATGCCAGGGCACAGACTCTGTGTTTGCACACAGAGGAGTGCAGCAGGGGCAGTAGTCTCCTATGTCTAGGGGCCCACCTCTTAGGAAGTCAAGTGATAATGAAGGAATAAAAACACTGGCATTCACCTCATCACATACATTAATTAAAAACAGTCGCCACCATCAACACTGATTACCAATCATATCACAAACCGATATTGATGTCACTTACCAATATCAGATTGCCTTGTGCCACCTCCGTGATAGGCGTCTCATCTCTCTGCAGTCGTGTCCTGGGCTCTTGCCCCGAGTTGACGTCCCTGCTCCTCAATGTGCCCAGCAGAGTGCCTGGCAGCATGTAACTGCGTTCCTCAGGAGCGAATAGGTGATCAGACGTGCCAGGCTCTTGAATGAAGACGTCTACCCGGACTGTCGTCTCCCCCTCTATAGCCAGACAGTGGGAAATGAGCTGTCCCAAGAAGAGGCAGATGCGCAGCAGGGGCTCTGTCCTTCCAACTAGGATCATAGTGGCTCTCATACCCCAACTGGATTTCCTTACCAACTTCTTCAGCCAGCCTTCTACGTTTCAGTAGAAATTCCTGACCTCTTGCAATGACCCTCTGACCAGCAATGCAGCAGTCGGACTACTCTATTCCAACCAAGGGAACCACATACCACCCCGTCCCATCAACGAGGCTGCCCGATACTCGCTGTGGCTTGTACTCACGAACTGACCTGCCTGCCACCGTCAGCGGTCAATGCAAGCCATTCGAGATGCCTGGCACTTTTAACAGATTGTGCCCCTCAATGGATGTACCTGCCACCGTATGCAGCTTGTGCCCACGCTACTCTCTACTTTAAGCAGCCTTTGCCTACTAGAAGAGCTCCCCTGTACTCCTTGTGGCCCACGAGAGCTAATAAGCTCATACAGCTTGCATCACCAAACAAGCACCCTGGCAGCTCCTAGAACTTGTGCACCGAAAGATTACCCTGCAGTACAGCATCCTCACACCTGGTGAAGCCTCTGCTGCCAGCTAAGCTTACTCACACCCCATGCAAAACAAAACAGGGTGCTTCGGTGCAGCTTCCGGATGCCCCCAGCTATCTGGGCTCACCAGTAAAGTCCTTCCTTTTCATGAACACTGTGTCCAACTGTAGCTGCCCTGCCCGAGAGCGTCTGAGCTCACTTCCAGCAAATCAGTCTACTTGACATCCCCTGCAGTCTCCGTGAACGGCGGCGGAACAGCCTGACGTGGATCTGCCTGATCAGCCGGCCGGATTTGTTGTTGACATAGATCAGCTGCTGCAGACAACAAATAAAAAGAAAAGATAAAGACACAGAGAAAACACCGAGCAAGAGAACTGCTCTTGCCAGGAGAGCAGGACGTCTATCTGCAGCGCCATCTACTGGTCGTGGTGCAGTATGGCACTTCTCCAGGGAATACTAACGATACTCTTACCAAGTGTTATATTTGTATTTATTTATTTTCTTACTTACTTACCAAATCACAGGACGCAAAGGAAGAGCGATAATGCGCTGTAAAAACCATGGTTTTCATAAAGAGTATAAAGGTTCCAGAAAACACATTGTAATAGTGCTTTAGATGCACATATAGAAATGCAGGTACTCACTATTTAGAGTACCTGTTTCAGTGCTTAATTTGTAGAAAAATAAGTACCAGGCCTACGGTATTTCTCTTGAGGCCACTTTCCCTTACACCATCCACTGCTACTGCCAGTGGTGTCAAATGCCATCTTTCGCCTTCACGAGTGACCATTTGGGCTATTACAGGTCACACAAAGTTGTAAGAATGTCTTGAACGCACTGGTATTATGTTTATTTAAAATTTTGTTACCGCACATTAATTTGATAAACGATCCGCTTATGTGTTTGTGCTCTTCTCTGTTCCCCACCTTATCACAACAGTGAGAACGGAAGGAGACATTTCCAACAGAGGAGCTCCCACTGACTCCGCAGCTAGGAACACGATTGGGTCGCCATGACATAGCCAACAAGCATTTGCAATGCAATCGGTCTCGCCTTTGGGACCTTATATGTATGTAGCTATGCAGCACATTAGCCTGGGTGCTGAGACATCTACTGTTCTTTAACATGGAGGGAAAGTAAGCACCAAACTGCGTGACATGCCAGGTATGGGAAGACATGGAGAGACATATTGCCTTTCAGCTGGAAATTGAATAGTCCAAAGCTCTGTTTTTAATAAAAAATCAGGGCCTTCGGTGGTCATATCACTGAAAATACAAGATTTGAAAAAAAATTATTGTTTACAGGGGGCTTGTGGAAGACAATTTCTATGGACTGGAATCTAGAGAATGCTAAAGTGATTCTGGTATTTTACTGACCTCTGCTGGTCGTTTTCTATCAAGAAAGTTAAATAGAGGCAGTTGCCAGAAAAATAAAAAAAGAGAAAGTCCCTCAGCAGACAGCAATTCTGGTATTTTACTGACCTCCACTGGTCGTTTTCTATCCAGACAGTTAAATAGAGGCAGTTGAACAGAAAAAAAGTCCCTAAGCGGAAGCAGACAAGTCCTAGGGCTGATCTCCAGAGCCCACAAAGTACATACACATATAAGTATATATTAAAGTATATATATGTCACAGCGGTAAAAAACCTATTGTACTTAATATGAACCTGTCAGAACAGGAAGATATCGTACCTAAGTGCTCACATACATAGAGACATATTGTTCAATATAATGCACCAAATGACTTAAGTTCTATGTATATCCGCTGACGAATTATTGTAATGAATATACTACAGGAAATGTAATAAAATCAATAAAATTGTGTTTAAAAAAAAAAAGTATATACTAAAGTATATACAAGAGGTCTCGAATGCTCGACCTAAAAATAGGGACGGTTTTGTTGCCCAGTTAAAGCTGTCCAGTTTGTTACCATTTTTGGTGCTGTTGTTACTGTGCTGGTGCGCCATGTAACCCAGACAGTCTTGTAATGTTAGTGTACTCGATAGTAGAAAACTCCCAGCTTGTCAGGGACCATTGACATGTAGACACTGCAAATATACTCCCCCTGTGAGTAGGGTTACAACCTTTCCCAGAGAAAAATACCGGCCATTTCTTTTCTTCACATTCTAAGATTTTGCAAAGGCCGGACACTGATTCTTAAATAGAACTTTGTATAAAATCATCTGTATTCATATTTAATATTATTTTTCTGTCATTGTTTCCTTTAATTAATAGTCAGAGATCATTAAGGAAGCTGTAGAACACATTTAAAGTGATTGCTTTTTATGTTTACTGTTTCGAGTAGGTACTGAAAAGGGAAAAAATTACAGCTTTAGGTGATTTTCCTAATTTTTGTACCGGCCAGACTATAAAAAAACTGGCCGTGCAAGTAGAAAACCGGCCAGGTGGCAACCCAACCTGTGAGGTACATATCCAGTACCCATATGTTGTGACAACAAATCCACAATGCCTCAAAGGTATGGTGGAAACACCTCCATAGTGGACCTGAAGGAAAAACAACCGCTCAAAACACAACAAAGGAGGGCCAAGGGAGATTTAAAGACCAGCAGGTACTGACTCCCCAATTTGACTCCCCAATTTTTCCATTATACCATACAAATGAACACCTGGGCGGCGCCCGACCCGGGGCCCATGGACCCGGTCGGAGCTCCCGGGCCCGGGAGGACTTCCCGGCCCCGCAGGACCCCATCCCAGGCGTCCTGCCACTCGGCAGGCCAGAGGACGGAGCCCAGGGTGAGGAGGGATCTCTCCCCAGGGCCCCCGTTCGGAGCTTCTGAGCCCAGCCAAGCCTGGGGAGGATCCCCGGGCCCAACGGAACCCCGTCCCGGGCCTTCTGCGGAGCGGCAGGCCCGGAGATGGAGCCCTGGGCTGGGGCGGCCGGCCTGGGAGGGCCCCTGGACCCCGTCAGAGCTCCTGGGCCCGGGAGGACTCCCAGGGCCCGCGGGACCCCATCCCGGGCACCCTGCCATGCCGAAGGCCTGAGGACAGAGCCCAGGGCGGGGAGGGCGCCCTCACCAGGGCCCTCAGGGGCCCCGTTCGGAGCTCCTGAACCCAGCCAAGCCGGGGGAGGCTCCCCGGGCCCGACGGAACCCCGTCCCGGGCCTTCTGCGGAGCGGCAGGCCTGGAGACGGAGCCCTGGGCTGGGGCGGGCGGCCCGGGGCCCGTGGACCCTGTCAGAGCTCCCGGGCCCAGGAGGACTCCCCGGCCCCGCGGGACCCCATCCCGGGCGCCCTGCCACACGGCAGGCCCGAGGACGGAGCCCGGGGCGGGGAGGGCGCCCGCCTCATGGCCCTCAGGGGCCCCGTTCGGAGCTCCTGAGCCCAGCCAAGCCGGGGGAGGCTCCCCTGGGCCCGACGGAACCCCGTCCCGGGCCTTCAGCGGAGCGGCAGGCCCGGAGACAGAGCCCTGGGCGGGGCGGCCGGGTGTCAGGCACGGGGAGGCCGATTCCCCCCTGGGCCCGGCCGGAGGTCCCGGGCCGGCACGCGCAGGGCAGTGCAGGCCTCCCCAGTCCCGGGCACCCTGCCAGGGCCGCCAAAGGCCCCGGCCGGAGCTCCTGCACCCAGCCAAGCTGGGGAAGGCACAACGGGCCCCGGGCCCATGCCGGAGCAGGGTGGGAGCCCCCGGCCGGAGCTCTCGGGCCTGGACGCCCAAGGGAGGACCGGCTGGGGCCCAATGGAGCCAGTCCAGGGCACTTTGCCGTACGCGGCGGGCCGGAGGAGGGATCCCCGGACAGTGAGGAGTTGTTGTCCGGTCATGGCCCATCTGGTCGCCGGTTGAGAACCGCCAGCCCCAAGGGGGGGTTCCGTCATACCCTGTCTCCAGTAATCTGGAGGAAAGCTACCCTTCTTTCTGGTAACCCGTGCGCACCGAGTGACGGAGGGGACCCAGGGCGCGTAGGCGCCTGACCTCCTGGAGCCCTGGCTGGGATTGGGGAGGCGGACGAGCCCTCATCGGGACTTCCAGGGCAGCCCGGCCATCTGGTCGCACCATTGGAAAGCATTGAGCGCGACCTGATGGTCGAGGCCATTGGCGCGACCAGATGGCCAGGCCCGGGAGACGGCCATCTGCCCTCCCGCAGTCTTTGCGGGAGGGCTCCCGCCTGCCCATGGCGGGCTCGGAGACCCCAGCTGGGCCTCAGGCCCGGGGCTGCGAATGGGGGTCCCCGATGGACCTCCGAACCGGGCCCATGGCGGAGCTTAACCCATCCCCGGTCCCCCCTCCCCGCGGGCCCGCCCGGCGGTC
This sequence comes from Calotriton arnoldi, assembly GCA_963921515.1. Classification (NCBI taxonomy): domain Eukaryota; kingdom Metazoa; phylum Chordata; class Amphibia; order Caudata; family Salamandridae; genus Calotriton; species Calotriton arnoldi. Next base: position 213,361 of record CAWUFW010001721.1, on the reverse strand, counting down.
CCGGGCCAGGCCGTGCTGGGGAGGCCTCCACGGGCCCGCGTCGGGCCACCAAGGGCCCCAGCCTGTGCTCCTGAACACAGCCACGCTGGGGAAGGTCCACCCGGACGCCCAAAGGAGGACTGCCCGGGACCGATGGAGCCCGCCCCCGGCACATTGCAGCGCGGCAGGCCGGAGGAGGGAGCCCCATACGGGGGAGGTGTTGCACGGTCCTAGCCCATCTGGTCACCAAGTGACGGAGGCGCCCAACCTCCTGGAGTCCTGGCTGGGATCGGGGAGGCAGACGAGCCCTCATCGGGACTTCCAGGGCAGCCCGGCCATCTGGTCACACCATTGGAAAGTATTGCGCGCGACTAGATGGCCAAGGGGAAAAGCGCGACCAGATGGCCGGGCCCGAAGGACGGCCATCTGCCCGCCCCGAGCCTTAACGGAAGAGCCTCCCCGGGCCCCGATGGAACTCCCTGTCCCCAGCGCCCGGACCCTCGGCTGGCTTGCAGGACGGGGGGGGCTCCTGCACCCCAGGGCCCGCCGGACGGAGCTCAAGCCCGGGGCCCGGTCCCAGCTTCCGAACCCTAGCCAGGCATGGGAGAGCCTCCCCGGGCCCCAATTGACCCCCCCATCCCCAGCGCCCGGCTTGCAGGACGGAGGGCTCCCGCACCCCAGGGTCCGCCGGACATAGCTCAGGCCCCGGTCCTAGCTTCCAAAGCCTAGCCAGGCCAGGGAGAGCCTCCCCGGGCCCCCATGGATCCCCGACCCCAGCGCCCGGACCCTCGGCTGGCTTGCAGGACGGGGGGCTACCGCACCCTGGGGCCCGCCAGACGGAGATCAAGCCCCGGGCCTGGTCCCAGCTTCCGAACCCTAGCCAAGCACGGGAGAGCCTCCCCGGGTTCCGATGGACCCCCATCCCCAGCGCCCGGCTTGCAGGACGGGGGGGCTCCCGCACCCCAGGGCCCTCCGGACGGAGCTCAAGCCCCGGGCCCGGTCCCAGCTTCCGAACCCTAGCCAGGCCGGGGAGAGCCTCCCCGGGCCCCGGTGGACCCCCTTGTCCCCAGCACCCGGACCCTCGGCTGGCTCGCAGGACCAGGGGGCTCCCGCACCCCAGGGCCTGCCCGACGGAGCTCCAGCCCTGGGCCCAGTCCCTGCTTCCGAACCCAGCCAGGCTGGGGAGAGCCTCCCCGGGCCCCGATGGACCCAGGTCCCCAGCACCTGGACCCTCGGCTGACTTGCAGGACTGGGGGGCTCCCGCACCCCAGGGCCTGCCCAACGGAGCTCCAGCCCCGGTCCCTGCTTCCGAACCCAGCCAGGCTGGGGAGAGCCTCCCCGGGCACCGATGGACCCAGGTCCCCAGCACCCGGACCCTCGGCTGGCTTGCAGGACTGGGGGGGCTCCCGCACTCCAGGGCCCGCCGGACGGAGCTCAAGCCTCGGGCCCGGTCCCAGCTTCCGAACCCTAGCCAGGCCGGGGAGAGCCTCCCCTGGGCCCGATGGACCCTCGTCCCCAGCACCCCGACCCTCGGCTGGCTCTCAGGACCGGGGTCTTCCGCACCCCAGGGCCTGCCCGACGGAGCTCAAGCCTCGGGCCCGGTCCCTGCTTCCGAACCCAGCCAGGCAGGAGAGAGCCTCCCAGGGCCCTGGTGGACCCCCTTGTCCCCAGCACCCGGACCCTCGGCTGGCTTGCAGGACCGGGGGGCTCCTACACCCCAGGGCCTGTCTGACGAAGCTCAAGCCTCGGGCCCGGTCCCTGCTTCCGAACCCAGCCAGGCAGGAGAGAGCCTCCCCAGTCCCCGATGGACTCCCGTCCCCAGCACCCGGACCCTCGGCTGGCTTGCAGGACCAGGGGGCTCCCGCACCCCAGGGCCTGCCGGATGGAGCTCAAGCCCCGGGCCCGGTCCCTACTACCGAACCCAGCCAGGCCGGGGAGAGCCTCCCCGGGCCCCGGTGGACCCCCTTGTCCCCAGCACCCGGACCCTCGGCTGGCTTGCAGGACCAGGGGGCTCTCGCACCCCAGGGCCTGCCGGACGGAGCTCAAGCCCCGTGTCCGGTCCCTGCTTCCGAACCCAGCCAGGCAGGGGAGAGCCTCCCCGGGCCCCAATGGACCCCCGTTCCCGTTCCCAGCACCCAGACCCTCGGCAGGATTGCACGACCGGGGGGCTCCCGCACCCCAGGGCCTGCCGGACGGAGCTCAAGTCCCGGGCCCTGCTACCGAACCCAGCCAGGCCGGGGAGAGCCTCCTGGGCCCCGGTAGACCCCCCCTGGGCAGTGCGGGACACCCACAAGTCGCTGCCATCCCAGACCGGGCCCAGGCGTCCCCTGCTCAAGGCTTCTCCGAGCTCTCCAGGGGCTCCTGCTCCAGCTCGGCGCCCCTTTCACGTCAGGCTGGCCTCCTGCCACTTCTTGCCCCGGAGACAGCGGGGAGCTAGGCAGTCCTCCCCGCTCTGCAGCCGCCCTGCCCTGGCTACTGACTGTCACCCCCACCCCCAGACCGTTGGGCTCAGGGTGCTGACTCAGGCGGGTGCCCCTTCCACCTTCCCGGAGCCCGGGGGGGGGCAGGAACCAAGGAGGGTTAAGCCCAGGCCACATCCTCTCCCCGCGGGCCTGCCCGGGGAGCCCTTTTTCCTCGACTATTAAGCCCCCACACAGTGGGGGCTTACAGAACCCTGGGGGAGGACAAAAGTTGGAGGCAGCCTGGCCGGCCGGCCATCTGGTCACCCAGCCCGCAGGGCCATCTGGTTGCCCAGCCCGCAGGGCCATCTGGTCGCGCAGCCAGGCGACCAGATGGCCCGGGGCGACCCAGCGCCCAGATGGCCTGGGACAGCCGGACCCAGTCACCCTTGCAGTCCGACGACGGCGAGGGTGGCTAGGCGCTCCGAGGCCGCTGCTCGGGAGGCTCCTTCCCCGGGGCTGCTTGCCTCCCTGCTCGACCTGAGCGGGAGGGAGCAGTGGGAAGGGGGGGGGGGCCCGGTCCTAGGCCATCTGGTCACCCTGTGGACCCGCAAGGGAAAGTGGCCCCGTCCCCGCACCCCGCTGGGGCAGGGACGAGAGGGGGAGGCCCCTGTGCCGGAGGGCACGTGGTGGAGGTGGCGACAGATGGACCCACCACGGGGTGTGGTGGAGGAGGATGTCCGTGGGCGCCCACGGAAGGAGAGACAAAAGCTTGGCTCAGAGGATGACTTTCAATAGATCGCAGCGAGGTAGCTGCTCTGCTACTTACGAAACCCTGACCCAGAATCAGCTGTAGCTTCTTCAGCCTAGATTCAGAGAGTCCCAAGAACAGGGCCCTTGGAATACCATTCCATATCCATGGAGGTTGCAGTGAATAGCAAAGGGTGCTCGGTGGAACAAAGTGCTTCTCTTAAAACTGCGGTGATGGATATGTTGGCCTAATGTGCAGAATGTTCCCTATACCTAGTTTACATTCCAAAACCCTGTCCTAAAATGACATCATCCAATGAAGCGTCCTTGGCATTTTAGAACTGCCTTCTCTAAGTGCTTGAGAGTTGCAAAATATTTCCTCTTCTACATGTTGCCAGAGTTCAAAAGAGCATATTTGTGTTCCCATAATGTGGTGGGCCACAGGCTCGTGTGCTGGTTTCTTGTCCAGACGTTTTCCTCCCAGGTCAAAGTTGCTGTTTTTTCTTAGACTGTGGGGTCGATTCCGATTCGGGCCGGAAATCTCTCCGACCGAGCCGGACCCGGAGAGATTTCCGACCGAATCGGACCCGTGCAGTCCGACCGAACGAGTCCGATGCATTCGTATGCCACCGGACACGAGTCGGTCGGACTCCCATTGAACTCAATGGGAGCCGGTCGTACAACGCGTACGCGGGCTCCCATTGCCTCAATGGGTGCGAGGCGGACAAGGGCGCCCCTACAGCGAGTACGCCGCGAGCGCTCGCGGCGTACACGCACAGGTAGGGGGACCCATGGGTCCCCCTGTGTGCGCCTCACGCGGGTACGCGTACAGGGGGTCCGACACGGACCCCAAAGTACGGCTCCGACAGCGAGTTCGAGTCGGACGGCGCGGAGTCGGTCGGAGCGGTCGAGGTGCGCATCGTACTTACCCGGCCGGAAAACGTCTCCATTGCGCGGTGCGACTCGTGTCCGACCGAGTCGGTCGGAGCGGTACGATCCGGGTACGAGTCGGTCGGAGCGGTCGGGTCGCCCGGACGAGTCGGTCGGCGAATTCGCATCGTACTCGCTCGGCCGGACCCGCGTACGGTTCGGTCGGGAAACAGGGCTCCGAATCGGATCCGGTAAAGCCGAATCCTATTCGGAGCCCTACCGGCCGAGATCGGAATCGGCCCCTGTGTGTTCCTCTGCCAGGTGAGAGTTGCTGATTTTGCTTACCTCGGAGGGTCCTACCTCTATGTGAGAGTTCTTTATTTTTTCTTGCCCTGGTGTGTTCCTCTCATATGTGTAAGCAGAAGGTGTGTTCCCCCCCCCCCCCCATATAAGTTGTTGGTTTGGCTTGCCCCAGTGTGTTCCTCTTCCAGATTAAAGTCGTTTTTCGTGTCCTAATGTGTTTCTCCCAGATGAAAAATCAGCCTTTTTAACTCCGGTGTTTCGTTCCCCTTGGGAGGATCATGGGATTGGCTTCCTAAAGTGTGACCTTTCCTCATGTGAGATTTATTGCTTTGGCTAGCCCAAATGTGTTTCTTCCACAGGTGAGAGTTGTGAGTGTTCCTTACTCAGGTGTGTTGCTTCCAATTGTAAAAGCAGCCTTTCTTACCTCTGGCTGTATCTCTCCCAGCTGAGAGCAGTTAGTTTGGCTTGCCTAGGTGTTGTTCTCTCCCAGTTGAGAATTGTTGATTTGACTGGCCCGATGTGTTGCTCTCCAGGAGTGATAATCTTTGCTTTTTCTTGCCCAGCTGTGTGACTTCTAGGTGTAAAAAGTACCTTGAGTGATGTAGATGTTGTTTTTCTAGCCCTAGTATATTCTTCCACCCAGTGAAAGTTGTAGTTTTTCCTTACCACTGTGTGTTGTTCCCTCAGGTTAATGTTATTGGTTTGGCTCGCCCGGATCTTTTTCTCTGTCACATGTGAGATGTTGGTTTCTCTTGCACTTCCAGCATGTATTCTCTTTGACACCTTTTCCAGTTTTCCGATTGCCAGGTCAAGGTATTTAACTACTCCACAGATCAACTGTTCTTCTAGGCCCAGCACACAGGCAGTGGTCGCCTCCTCAATTGTGTGTACCCATAGTTTGTAAAAACTAGGGCCTTAGTAATCCACTCCTTGGCCTGATAGGAGGGGGCACACGCACAATATATGAGCAATTATTCGCATTTGTTACTTTAACATTTGCAAGATGTTCTAAATTGTGAGTTCCAGTATGCTCGGAAGTCACTAACGCTAGAAGTTGAAATCTGATTCACACAAATTTTTTGTCTCTTGTTTAAAATTTGTTGTCACATAATTCTGGGCCTTGACCAAATTAAAAATGGGTAACAACAGCTCCCCTATTTCAACCTTGATAGCTCTGCCACATTCTCCACAAATGACACAGTTAGTGTAGACTCTAGCTATTGTCTTGAAGGAGCTATAACTAGCCACTATTCCAATCCTCAGTGAGGCCCAACTCGTCTGTGATTCTAGTAAGGTTCTTAATACCATTTGTATTAGGAATTTTCAGGTTAGAACAAAGTCCTTTCCATAGCACATTCTTAAGCTGCCTGCTGCTGAATGTTTCAGCCGGAAACAGTATTCAATAAAAACGTAAATCAGCCATCCTGGTACAGTTGGTGTGCCCAAATTCCAGTCTTAGTTGACTGACCGGAGTGCACAGGGGTAGCCCAAAAACAAATCTAATGTCGGTAGACAGAATCGACTCTAAGGGGCAGATTTACTAAGATTTTGCATCTGGGTTGCATCACTTTTGTGGCTCGGCCCGATGCAAAATCATTTTTGTTATTTACTAGGCCATGCAAAGCGACTTTGCATGGTTTAGTAAATACAAAGTAACACAAGGCACCGCATAGAGCTGTCTTGCATTGGAAAGGCGTCCCATCTGTGGAACATGAGCATTCCAATGCATCCACCCATGGATTTTGGCGCACTCCCAGATTTACAAAGGCTAACATGGTGAAATATCTTTATTACTCCTCATTGTTTCCACTTTCCAAGTGTGCTGCATTTTCCAGCACACATAGAAAGAGGAAAACACCGTTAAGGATTGTTTTTGTGCAGGAAGGTATCCCTTCCTTTACAAAATCAATTCTGCCTGTAACGCAGACACCCTTGCATCATAGCACAATGGTTGCCTGTGTTGGCGCTAGGCAGCACATAGTGAGCTAGCACTAGAAGACAGCAAAAATGCACCATATCTTAATTCATATGGCGCATATCTGCTATTTCCCTTCCACGCAGCACAGCGCAGTAACTTTGCCTGATGCCCTGTGTTGCATGAAAAATTTGTAAATCTGCCCCTAGATCTTTATATAATTTTGAGCCATATGTGGAAGAGCCTTATAGAATTGCCAGGAAGAACTCTTTTTTACTAAACAAAGGCTTTGTATTGCACACATCACTGAATACCGGGAAGGATCTGAATAGTACCAACACAGAATCCCTGGATGGGATGCATAGCTTTAGATACATTTGGCGCAATTGGTATCATAGATAGCAAGCTCTGCTTAACATACCTTTGTACTGCATTCCATGACACATATTTCCATCTTGCCAAACCCCTTAATATTGGTAAGCCTTGAGGTCTTCGATCCGATCTCAATCAATTGACCAATTGTGTCAGCCTTTTAATTATTCCAAAGGAAATGATTTTGGTTTTAGACACATTAAGCTTTAAGTCATTGTCAATAACATACTTGTGAAGACAGACAAGGAAACATGAAAGATCAATGGGGGTGTGGTCCAGAAGAACCATGCCATCTGCATATTTCAGAGCATGAACATGAACAGAATCCAGTGCCTAGGAAAAAGGCCTTTTTTTAAAATTCTGGAATTAAATCTACTGTATACAGGTTAAATAGAGGCAGGGCCAGTACACAGCCTTGTCAGCCCACAATTGGTAGGAACTTCCTGGATACTCTTGTGCCATCTCCTATCTTTACCTGCACCCATGTAGCCATATATAAAAAGCGATGGCAGCCAGTAGTAGGTCCGGAATGCGGAATTACTTAGTTTACTCCAGAGTGCTGCTCTATGTACTTTATCGAAAGCAACACTGAAGTCTAGGTGGCATGTATAGAGCCTATATCTGCGATAGATTGCCTTTTGTGCCATTAGATTGATTGCCTTCACATTATCCTGTGTTTCAGAGCCCTTCTGAAATCCATTCAGGAACATTAGCAACAGCTCCACCTCTTTTGCTCATTCCTCCAGATAAGAGAGCAGAATGCGTGCAAAGATTTTGGCCTCGTTGTGGAGTAGGGTGAGGGTTCTATACTTTTTCGGGTTGTGTAGGCTTCTCTTCTTATACAGCAGATATAAAATCGAGCCCCTCCAGGAGTCGGGGATTGTGTGTGCTTCCAAAAGGGAATGTTACAGGAGATGGAGAAGGTGGGTCCAAGACTCCTGATTCTATTTAAATATTGAGAAGGGGATGCCATTTGGAATGAAAGGGAAATTTTACCCCTGCTTGCCAACAAGGCCTCGACTATCATTGTTGTAGTAAAAACTAGTGACGCATGATGATCGTTACATATACTAGGATTTCCAGATGTTTGTTGTAATAGAGCTTGTATACAAACTTTACCCAAGTATCTGCATTAATGTTATTGGTATAGACTTTGGTATATTCTTATGATTATACTAATCGCCAGAGGAATGGGGAACAAACAGTAGCTTTTAAAAAAGAGAAGGGAGTACAACAAGGCTGAGTTTTAGCCCCAACTCTCTTCTCTTTGTTTATTAATGATTTGGCAGAATCCTTGAACTTTCAAAATAATGATGCCCCGAAGATTGGCTCTACGAAATATCCTGTGTTGTTATTTGCGGACGACACACTTCTTATCTAAAAGACCCCTAGAGTCCTGCAAGCAATTCTGAATCGATGTTTAGAATTTTGTGTTGACCATGGTCTAGAATTGAACATAAGTAAAACTAAATCCATGGCTTTTAATCTTTATAAATCTACCAAACCAAGTTTTATTGTTAACAATACCTCTCTAGAGCAGGTCTTTGATTTTGCTTACTTGGGGGTGACTTTGTCACACAATCTTAGATGGAAGACCGAAGTAAGAAAACGCACACTGAAACCACATCAAGAGACCGGGCCATTTTAAAAACGGCAAAGAAGCTCAAATCTAGTAGTATAGCTCCTGCACTAGAGGTATATAAGACTAGGGCGAAAAGTGCTGCCCTTTATGGCGCATAGCTTTGGGGCCATGAATTCGTCAACGAGTTAACAGTAGTGAAATTACATTTCTGAAGCTCTTAACGTACCCTCCATACAGCTGCCCAACCCTCCCAGTTATGCAAGATATGGGTTTATATCCCATTTAATTTACTACCCAGGTGCGACCATTACTATTCTGGCACAGACTGTAGTCAATATCAGAGTTGGAGCCCTATAGAGCTCCGCTCAGAGAGATCAGAGGGCCATCTGAGGATCTCATGGTTGCTGTATGTAAAGAAAATATTCCAATCCCTCGCTCTTGAGAATCTCTGGGACTCTCCAGAAGACTCTCATCTGACATCAAGGCGATTAATAAAGGAATAGAGCAGAGAATATTTCTGGGGAGAAACAGTAAAGAACACTAAATCAGGGAGTCTAACAGATCAATTTCTTGACCATAAGATTGTCCCTCTGTACGAACCTTCTCTAGATGTTATCCAGGGCTCACTCCCTAGACAGTTATATTGAAAGTTTGGATATGGGGCCTTGCCCTCGCTGGAATATACAGCTAGATGGGAAAACCCCAAGAACGCCAACACCATTTGTCCTGTCTGTGGTATTGTTTCTGAATCAGTAAGCCACATATTTTTTGTATGGCTAATAAAGTCCCAAGGAGAAAATGGATCACCCCCTTTGCAGATTACTAGATATAAGGTCATTGGGCCCAGCACATAGGATATTAAAAACAGATACACGGGAGGTGTTATTAGTCTAGCGAAATATTTGCACGCAGTATGGATAATCCAGAACCAGCGGACAGAGCCTTAAAAGATGATTTAGGCTTCCAAGGTGACCATTGTATTAGGCATAGGATTCATATAGTGCAATATATGCTAATATGGATGCTGCTATTTGTGTTTTAAATTTTTAAAGCAGTAATTAGATAATAATGTTAATCCATGGAATCCAACACATGAACTTCTTTGTATAATTAGATTGGGATATAATTGACTATTTTAAGTATTTTAAGAGAATGTATATGGATATTTTTTAGCTGCATACCTATAAAATGTTATTTTACTTTTTGTATGTTTTATGGATTTTTAATCCGAAATAAACAATTAATAATAATACTAATCCCCAGACCCTTTTTGAGTCACGCAGAGCTGCCCATTCTTCGGTGTTATGCCATTTTTTCAGCTCAAAAGCGGTTTTGCTGCCCAGGCATTGGTGCTTATATTCCAATGTTAGTGCCTTCAATTCTGACAGGTGCAATTTATTTCTGGTCTTGGCATATCTCCTCCTCTGACGTGTTAATTGATTTTTCAGCTCACCCAGCTCCGTTGTATACCAGGTGTTACCCTGAGTTCGAAGGCCACCTTGATCACTCTGTTGATGGCTTGTAAAGTGATTGATGAGATGGAGAGGATATTAGGCCGCTCGTGGATAATCTCAAGGCCTATTTTCTGGAACACCATGTTGTTGATAAGATTGTTTCCGAAAGAATTGGATCAATTCTCAATGAGCCTTGCTGAATGAGCGTTACATTTTATTTTGTTCAATCTTGATGCCGCCTCCTTCTTTGCAATTGTTTCAATATTAACATTTTGCGGAATCCCTCAAATCATTTTGATCTCCTGTGGATAGTGATCGCTCCCCTTTGTATATATGATCTCAAAAGATCCAATTTGTTGAATAAGAAGGGTGATACCATGGTGTAGTTCTACATGTTTCCTTTCAAAGCCACGAAGTGCGATGCTTTTGCTGGAATGCCTGGAGAAACTTTTCCATTTAGATTGACTACTAGTATTCTGAACAGCCTCTTCCAGAAGCTGTGATTGCTGCAATAGGCGGACTTAAGATTAGATTCCGTGGGAGGTATTCCTGATAAGCTTAGAAACGCCTTCTTGTAGTCCAGTACATCGGTCAAGTTGGCCGTTATCAGAAGGTCGGTATCCGTTAGTCGTGGTAATTGTTGTTCCAGCTGGCTAAATAGGTGGCTTTGGACAGTGCGCTTGCATGAGGTATCCAGCAGAATATAGATTTTGTATACCAATAGAGTTAGGACTCTATAGGTAGAATTGTAATGGAATATATGCCAAAGTGAGTACTAATCAGGATTGCCAGGCCACCGGATGGCCTACCTTTATTTGATAGCTTTATTGCAGGGTTGATCCAAGAAGTATAATTTTGTGTAGTGAACTTCTCCTCCCATGTTTCTTGTAGACAGACAATGTCAAGCTCTTCGATACATTTTTTTTACTTTCAAGATCTGATTTAAATTGCATGTCCCAGCAATGTTTCAAGACAAAATAGATAACTTACAAACAAAAGAACTATAACTGCCAAGGTTGGACCCTTGCTGTAGCTATACTAAGCCAATAGCGGGGGCTAGAATGCCCAGGATCCACATACAGTCTTCGTCTGTGGGAATATCACTGGCGGATGGTATTTCATTTCATGTTTGGTATGGTTTGGATGGTACTGAGACAGTAATGTTGTTCATATTATCCCAGTAGGTTGGCTTCCTGAGTGTATTTCTAAGAATGGATTTTGTTCTTGCTTTATTTATCCCTTGTAGCTTCAGTTTACCTTTTTGGACAAACTTCGTTGTGGGTGTGGATGACATTGTGGAGCCTCAGCTGCTACACTTATACTCCATTTAAAAAGCGTATGCCTCAGGTTAGCAATTTCAATGGATGTACAGGTAATTTTGGTGCATTCGGGTAACATCTACCCAGTTGTGTCCGGCACGGATCTCGGGTGGCAGGGTGGGGGGCGAGGGGGTAAGAGGGTGTAAAAAAAAAAAAATTACACTTACCTCCTCGCAGCTCTCTCCCATGTCCTCTCTCCTCCTTTGGCCGAACAGGAAGCAGCTAGGCTCCCCTGGGCCAATCACAACCCTGCAATGCAGCGTTGTGATTGGCTCCCCTAAGCCAATCATAGCGCTGCAATGCAGGGTTGTGATTGGGCTGAGCGCCGCAGTTCGGTGCTCAGACAGGGACTAGGGGCCTGGACATGTTCTCCACCCAGGCTGTAATGCACTCTGGGTGGAGAACATGCTAAGTGTGCATGACTTTTAGCCGGCCCGAGAAGGCCGGCCAAAGCGTCATGTGCACTTCAGTGTGCCCACCACTCCTCCCCTGCCCTGCTCTGTGAGCAGAGCAGCCGTGCACCCATGCTGCCGCAGCAGGAACAAGTAAAATAATAATGTCAAGTTATTATCAAATTGTTTTTCCTTTCCTTCACTGCTGCAATGCAGTGGGGTGACGCTCCTCCGCCTTATACTTGGGATGAATTCTAATGACTGAATGTCCATTGTTCTTATGTTGGCCAGAGCGGGTACCACTGTAAATGGGTGGATTAGGGTTCCTTAATAAAGTATGTCATGTGAGCCTTCAGTTATGTAGCGAGGAGAAAAAATGTTTACCTGGATGTTTTTTTGACCATGATTACACATCCCATCCTGTTGTGTGTGATGGTCTAGATGATCATGCCTGAGAAATATTCCCATCTTTGTGCTAGGCTGAGCTGTAGTCCCATCTGTTAGAGAAATGGGTTGATTAAAGTTGCCTCTATTGGCTCCTGGGGCTTTTGGTTCCAGTCCCAGCTTGTTATCCCATGACCTTGATCTGAAGTTGGTTATTTTATCATATTTAGTGGGGAGACCATTGTTGGGCTTGGTTGGTCTAGGATACCATTGCGCGTAGCTGATCTCTCTGCATATGGATCGATTTCACCTGCTTCCGTATGCCTGGTATAGGTGTAGTTCTCGTTTGACGTAATTGCGACCATACTCATGTGCTCTACTAAATCTTCCCCAATTAAATCACACTGGGCTCCTTGGGTTACCATTAGTTTTTTCGCTGGGGCTTCATTAATACTTTTTCCATTGACTGCCTCGCCTTTCACCTCTTCCTTCCTAGTGGGTGTATCATGTCCATCATTGGGAGCTGGGGCCTTTGAGGGATCTTGGGGGGCAATGATTTCCTGGACCTGAGCCCTTCATTTGCGATATAGACCACTCAAAAGCCTCTTTTTTCCGCTGCCTGGGTTGACGTTTTAATTAAGGTTAGAACAAAGAAATTTGTAAGATTTGTTTGTCTCAACTAATTTTTTTTGCTTTTTCTTATTTATCTGTACAGATGTTACAGAATCCCTTCAATTGGCTTTGTTTCATCCACAGACGCAGATTGGGCTGAATCAGAACATGCCTTTCTACTTTCTGAGATGCAATTGAATTCCTGGCTTTGGCCTGAGATTCAGCCCACCAACTGCTCGGTGATTGTATAGAAGGCCCCTCAGACCATCGCAAAGAGATATTTTGGTTGTGATCTTTGCTCGGGCCCTGCTGGGGTACAGAAAGGATTGTATGCTCCTGTTTTGGCTCCACAGTGTTTGCCTTTAACTTAGCAAACTTAGTCGGTAACCTTGCCAGCATGTCACATTGGATCTTTTGCTAAGAGGAGATAATTGTGTGAAGTATGCTAGGTAAAGTATTCAAATTGTCAATGCTGTTGTTACAAAACTAATGATTGTCTCCCTGCAGGGTTACATTTTTGAAGGGGATCCAGGCTGGACTAATTTTTGTATTGATCTCTTGCAACTGGATAGCAATTTATAATAAAATGTCTATTTGGATATCCATTTTCGATGATTGGAAATTCAATGTCTCAACTGTAGTGGTCAAGAGAGCTTCAATGGCAGATGTCAATGAGTCATTCGAAGGAGTTGTGGTACATGAGCTGTCATTACGAGAGGAAGGCCTTATTAGTGGGTGAGGCCCTTTCACCGCTCTATAGGACCATATCCTTATGTCCATGGTGGTATATAGTGACTTTTTCTGAATGGCACGCCAGGGAAAGCACTCTGACAGTGCCCGCCTTGCATATGTCGTTTTATTTGCCACTGTCTCTTGGATGCCATTTAAAACTAGAAGGCACTGTGATGCTATTTTTGGTGTTGTCTATATTATCAAACCTTCCAAAGCCTTGGAGCTTGCATGAATCATTCCCAGAGTCATTCCCAACCTGGTGCACACTGATCAAGTCGTTTTTGCTCTACCCCGCTTGCTCCTGTGCTAGGACAAAGTCAAAATTCTCATTTTAATTACTCCCCAATGCTCGATCAGCGTGGAGTCAGGAGGTTTGTTATCCTGGGGTGTGTTAATTTCCACCTGTACCAATAGCTTCTTACCCTTCGCAAGACTTCTGCTTTCTTGCAGATCCATATTATCCAATACTGCACTAACCATACTCTTTATGCCTCCTAGTTTAATGATTGCGCTGGCTGAAGTAGGACCTGGCGGCTACCGACAGGGGGTGTCGCAAACAACATTGCAATTTCCTGCCTACTGCCAGATGACTCAAAGCTTCTGAAGGAGTTTCTGATGGTCAGGGTGCTGGCACTAACAATGGTACTGCAGTCATCTGGGGAGGGCCTTCCTCCAAGTGGACGACTCCACAGACCCAACAGACTCACTTAGTCCCGTTAGCTGAGCCAAACCACCACCACCTGCCAGGGAGATTGCAGAGACATTTGACAGTTGGGGAATGGTGGTGGCCCATAGGAGCGCACCATAGTGTTGTTGCCTGAGGTCGCTGAGTGTGTCAGGTGTATCAGTTTTGTTGAATTTGGGCTACTCGTTTCCTTTGCTTCATTTTTGTTAGAGTGCTACTGGTGAAACACCAAATTGGATAGGTAGTCTTCATGGTCCAGATGGCTCGCTTGTTTGGCTTTGAGATATTGCCTTCCCCTCCATAAGCTTTGTCTTTGTTTTATTGTTGAACAGTATTTAAAAAAACGACAGGTAGAATGTGTTGCTCCACTCTTGCAAGTTAGAGAGAGAGACGGCTCTTCTGGAGCCTAGATTTGGCTCTGGTTTGTCACATCCCAATATAAGCTGTGCCCCAGTCCCTGTCCCCAAGTGTGCAAGTCATGGGAGGATGGCTGAGGACAGCTGAAATCAATGAAGCCCCCCAAAGCAAAACCAGGCTAAATGGCAGGGCAACCTTATCGCAATCAGACCGCAAGCTAGAAGAGTATCACAGCATTACTTATCAGCTTCTAGTCAGCAACTCCGGGCTGACTGCCTTATGAATATACTCGCTGATTTGGCTAAATTGGCTGGATGCTTTAAGTCCAGGTGACCGTAGTTAGGATGCTGGCTGGGGTAGAGGCTGGGAGCTAAGGTGAGAGAACTTTCATAGGCTAGGGGCTGTCAGCAAGAGTGTTAGGAGTCAAGGTATCATGGGTTGCGGCCACACATGGTGAATCAGGGGAGCTCCAGTGATCACAAGCCCCACTAGACGCTCTTCCCCAGGAACTCATACCTTCGTGGCTGCTCAATACAGTCCTCTACTGAAGCACGCCGATGCCAAATGCTCCTACACCCGAGGCAGACCGAGACCTTCGACACTGAGGGGCATATTTATAAGGGGATTGCGCCACTGGAACGTCATTTTACCGACGTTCCAGTAGCACAGAGCCCTGCATATATTTGCATAGTGTCGCTTAGCCACTTTGCGTGGCTTAATGCCGCTTTGTAAATATCGTCCCTTTCACGCAGGTATCTGCATGAAAGGGGAGTGCAACAGGTGTTGCTGTGGGCATTCAACAGGGACACCCATTGCTTCTTGACGCTGCCCCAGATTTACAAGGATGTGTAAATCTGAGGCATCGTCAAAAACTAATGCCATGCAATAGCAGGCATTAGGATGGCGCAACAAGGGAAATACCATTATTTCTCCTTGTTTTTGCTTTTTCTATGTGTACTGCATTCTGCAGCACACATAGAAAGAGCAAAATACCATTAATGATGCTACTTCAATGTGTGCTGCAGAATGTTGGGAGAGGTCAGTCGAACAGCCAGGCTTTAAATCCGTTTCTGAAGTCTTGCAGGGTGGGCGAGGTCCGAAATTGGAGGGGGAGGTCGTTCCAGATCTTTCTGACCATGTAGGAGAATAGCGATTCTCCTAATTTAATGACAAGAGAATCTGAATTTCATTAAAGACACAGAGGCTAACATTATGCATTATTCCTTTAATGTCAACTCCAGGCAGCCACTTAAAAGTCAAACATCATAAAGAAAACTGTTCCAGAACAGAACCTTCAAGGAATATAATTGGCTCATGCACATCACAATCTGCCTCATTGAAATGCGGACGAAACTCTCTTTTCATGTTCAAACAAAGAGAAAACAATTCCAAGGAAAATGGAAGAACATCAGACGACTGAAGCTTCATAGGAGAACGAGGATACAGAAACCTCCAGCAACATCAAAAAATCCCCTAGGAAGAAATTCCAATCCGGAATAGAGCCTTAAAAGATGATTTAGAACTATTGGATGTTATCTGAAAATAAGAGGAGATGTTAATGCTCCACCTCAAAACTTTTTAGCCATAGTCAATCAGCAATTGTAACATGCAATAATAAAGATGGATTTAGATAAAAATAACATAGTATTCATTATAACATTGCTTATTAGTTCATAACTACTACGTCCTTACTATAAAAAAACGTAAAGCATTCCCTCAAAGAATGAAAACACTAATTCCCTCTTTCTCTCTCTTTTTTTTTATGAGCCACCAACACTTCAAAAGAGATGGGAGGGGGGATAATGTTAGCCTCCGTGTCTTTAATGAAATGCAGATTCTCATGTCATTTAATTAGGAGAATCGCTATTTCATTACAAGACCAGAAGCTACCATTAGGCATGTTGGTAGTCCTGCAAAACCACATTGGACATGTGTTTGATTGGTTTACAGTAATGTTTTGCAAAGGTAGTAGAATTAGACCAATCAGCGTCCCTAAGAATGTCCTCTAGTCTGCTACCCTTCCAAAAGGATTGGCTAGCCATAGATGCTCTCATAGAATGAGCTTGAAGTCTCTGGAGGTCAACACCCGCTGATTGCAGCCATAGTCCATTTAACCCATCTCGCAGTTGTAGCAGATGTCACAGCTCAATGGTTTCGCAAAGGAGATTAGAAGTTGCTGTGTACCATCAGGGCGAAGTTCCCTCGTCCTGGAATCATACTCTTTTATTGAATTAACAACACACAATTGCTTGCAAGAGTCATATTTTGGGTAAAATAGTGTCAGACATTGTTTTTGCTCTCCTAACCAATTCAAGGTTTACCCCAAAGGTGTCATAAACTCTGTTACTTACCTCTAAAGCTCTGACATCTGATACCCTGTGACAGGATATTAAACAGAGCAAGGAAGCAAGTTTTATAGAAAGTCTCTTGAGATCCAAATATTTATTTCTTGGCCATGAAGAAAACAATTTCAAGACTAAATTAACACCCCAAAGCGTTTCATTCTTTAGGTCTAGGGGGTCTCCTTAACCTAATACTCTTAAGAACCCTATAGACCATGACCTTTTTTCCAACACTTCTATAATTGACTAGCGCATGTCCAGCCGAAATTGCAATTAATCGTTCTATAGCTAATGCTCTTATCAAACTCTTCCACCGAAAAGTTCACCTCTTCAACAATAGGGGCCTCCACAGGATCCAAGTCTCTCTCCGAGCACTAATGTACCCATGTACACCAAATTCCTTTGTATCTACTGTGGATTCCCAGGGCACAGGACTCCTCAAGGAGTTCCTCAGCTCTTCCCGAAAGGCCTGACATTTCCATAGATCTCCTGATATACTCCAGGCAAAAAGGTTCAAAGTACCTACCAGAATCCACATCTCTTAAAAGGTCTTGCTTGGCAGGAAGAAAGAAGGGAATGTCGCAAGCTAGTTCTAGGGTCTGGAAACCATGCCTGGGAAGGCCAAGAGGGAGTTATTAGTACAAGTGAGCATCCTTCTTGTCTGACTTTCTTTACCACCCTCTGAATCATTGCGAATGGGGGAAAGGTGTAAGCATGAGTTCCCCTCCAAACTTGCAGAAAAGCGTTCACTGCCAGAGCACCTGCGTTTAGCATCCAGCTGAAGTACCTCTTCAGCTGAAATTTCAGTATGCTTGCAAAAATCTAATTTTAAAGGACCCCATACCTGGGACAGACTTCTGAAGTAGCTCTCGTTCAGCTTCCAGTCGCTGTAATCCCTTAAGAACCTCGAGATCCAGTCCGCTGTCACATTTGTATGCCCGGGGAGATACTCTGCTCTCAAGTTGATGCTGTGCTCCAGACAAAACATATAAACTCTCTTGACTAAATCTGAAAGGTCTGAGGATCTTGAACCCCCCAACCAGTTTACATATGCCACGGCAGAAACATTGTTCATATTCAGAAGAACGGCTCTGCCTTGTAAACGTTGTTTGAAGCTCATAAGAGCATAAAGACCTGCAGTCAATTCCAGATAATTTATGTGATGGGACCTTTCCTTGTGAGTCAAGATACCCCCTGTGTCCTGTGTACCTAGACAAGCACCGCAGCTGTGAAGACTGGTTGCTTCCCAGAATGTATTCTGGAGTGAGATGCCAAAGATCGCCCAGCCATACCCAGATAACGCTCTAGTCTTTCTCACTGCTCTACCCTACCTCGCACATTTAAGCAGCTGATGGTGCCGACGTGCAGCAGACGCGTGCCGCTGGCGCGCCAAAGGTGCGCCTAAGGCAAGACTGTCTGCGCCCGTCCGCGCCTGGACGTCGCCAGGAGCCCTGCCCGTTTGGCCCCAGATAACGATTCTAGGCGCTGTTAATTGGCCTCCCAACTTTTTCAGGTACAAAAACGTATCACACCATGCCCATTAGCTTCCACTTTTGATAATCTCGAAAGACCATTTGCCTGTTTGCACTGCCATTTTCACAGCTGTGATGACACGTGTCTCCCCCGAGTCGGGGGGCGGCAATATTAGCTCTGATACACTGGCAGGGGTGAGTGTGTCCCCTCATAGTCAAGTGAGACCCCTCACCACAAACCTGACTCCTTCTTGGAGTGGGTTTTTAGAGAATGTGCGCTCTTTACCTAAACATACTACGGAACTGTGGGATCTGTTGAGCTCCGATTCCCCTGGTTTAGGCTTCCTAACGGAGACCTGGCTTAAACCTGCCTCGCTACCAGATATTGCCCTTGCCCTTCCTGATGAATATCGGATTCTTAGATTAGACAGAGAAGGAAAAGGGGGAGGTGGCATTGCCATAATTTATAAAGATGTGCTGAAAGTCGCAGTCATTGACTTCGCCTCTGATAATGATATGGAAATTTATATATTTAAAATTGACTTGACCCCCCAGGACAGTCTAAAGGGCGCTCTTATATATCGCCCTCCAGGGCCACTTAAAGACTTTAATTTAAAAATGATGGAGAAAATTGCCCCTCATACTATCACCTCCAAACACTTTCTGTTACTAGGGGACTTTAATATTCATAGCGAAGATAGTGAGAATACAGAGGCTGCTAATTTTCTGGCGGATATGGCCTCTCTGGGCCTTGCGAAGATCAATACTGGCCCTACCCATACAGCAGGGCATACCTTGGACATCATACTCACTAACTCCCCTTCATATCTTTTGATCCCCCTTGTCCTGTAATGTGGTCAGATCACTCTTTGATTCCGTTCCAGATTAATAGCTGCGTTAGAAACCAAATTCCTTCGTACTCCCAAAACAGTCTCCGAAGGCAATGGCATAAAGTCACGTTTGACTCATTCAGCAAAAAGTTTGTGCCTTCCATTTTCAATGTACTTATGGACACTGTCAATAAGCTTAGGGTTTTCAATGAGGCCATCTCTTCGGTGATAGATACTCCTGCCCCCCTGAAACGGCAAAAAGTAACACTCATAAAAAATGTGCAGATTGGTATACCCCTGACTTACGCTATGAAAAATCTAAATGCAAACACTTGGAGAAACTTTGGCGCAAAACCCATACGGAAACGGAGAAACTTAACTATAAAAAGCTCTCACTTCCTATCACAAGAATTTAAAAAAGGCACGAAAAGCCAATGTTATATTAAAACTCAATCAGGCAGGTAATTCAACTAAGGAACTCTATAAAATTTTTAACACTTTCACCAGTCCTACAGCCTGTTCTCAGCAGACTCCCCCCTCCCAGGGATTATGCGACAGTATAGCTAATTATCTCGATGATAAAATAAATTTAATTTACAATCAATTTCCTCAGGTCCCTAACTCCTTGGATCTTTCAAATTCGCGACCCTCAACTCTAAGACGTTATGATGAAGGCCTTCAGCATTTTAATGCGATTCAGATATCTCAGGCTGAAGCCATGCTAAGAACAGCAAAATCTGGATCCCCTCTAGATGTTATGCCAGCGCATGTATTTGCCCTTCTAGCTCCTCTCCTGGCCCCCTCCATCTGTGACATCCTTAACACGTTTCTGCGTGAAGGGGTACTCCCACTTGATTGGAAGGCCGCTCAAGTGCTACCAATTAAGAAGAAAGCTCAGTTACCCGCCGAAGTGATTGCCAACTATCGCCCTATTTCGCTTCTGCCGCTAATGAGCAAAATGGTGGAAGGATATGTCAACACTCAGCTGATGGGTTATCTTGAATCTCAAGGTACCCTTGACCCTTCCCAGTCTGGGTTTAGACCCAACCATTCTACAGAAACTACCCTCATTGGTGTCACAGATTATATAAAAATGGCTCTGGATAACAACAAGGCAGTGCTGCTGGTTTTGTTGGATCTGACAGCAGCCTTCGATACGGTCTCTCATCAGAAATTGATTCATCAATTGAGAGAGTCTGGTTTGCAGGGTCAGGCACTTAAATGGCTTACTTGCTTTCTAGATCAGCGCACCCAGACGATCAATCTAGGCCCCTTTCTCTCCCAAACATTGAAGCTTACTAAGGGGGTGCCCCAGGGGTCTTGTTTGAGTCCTACCCTGTTTAATGTCTATATGGCCCCCCTTGCCAAGATTATTAGGGAGTACGGATTTACTCCCTACTCTTATGCTGACGATATGCAACTGCTCCTATCCTTTGATAAGGATATTGAGCTAGTTGAACATCGTTTTGCCAAGGGCATGCTAGCCATATCAGCCTGGATGACTGAAAACTTTCTCCAATTGAATGCGGCCAAGACCGAAATCCTGCTGTTTGGCTCGGCTCAAACAGCCTGGACCCCTAATTGGTGGCCGGCTGTTTTGGGCCCCGCCCGACCCCTTCATCTGTGGCAAAAAATCTAGGGGTCCGCTTGAAATGTCTCGTTGTCTATGAGAGATCAAGTCATGACCACCTTAGGGACCTGCTACCACACCCAGAGTCTTTTGCGCAGTGTTCCAGTGGCTGCCCCTATCTGTCCGAAGAACTTTGCTTCAGGCATTGGTCATTGGTCGTCTTGATTACTGCAATGCTCTGTTAGCATCAGCAAACGAATCTCTTCTGAGTAGACTACAGATAGTCCAGAATGTTGCTGCACGCCTGGCTCTCAAAAAGCCGCCTTGTACCTCCTCAGTGCCGTTACTGAAACAGCTTCACTGGCTGCCTATCCGCCAGAGAATTAAGTTCAAACTTTGCTGCCTCGCCCATAAAGCACTTTATGGTATGAGTCCTAGCTATTTAGCGGACAAATTTAAAGTTTACTGTCCGAGCAGACTGCTTAGATCCGAAGGTAAAGGGCTGCTTGTGGTCCCACACTACAGAAAATTACGAACAGGCGGCAGAACTGTTGCATACCTTGCCCCGAAATATTGGAACACTCTGCCGGAGGTCCTGCGCAAATGCCCCAGTCTTCTTCGATTCAGGAAACTCCTGAAGACTGAACTATTCCGGGATTGATTTGTGCTTGACCTATACCCTCTCTTTCTGGCAGTGAGGCGATACCCCTACGGGGGTGATTCCGGCGCTTTATAAATCCCATGCATACATATAAGGCATCCAGATTCTCCATCCACCAAATCCACTTTAACCTGGCCTCCTGATCTAGGTGAATCCTGCCTCCATACCCCAGGCTGCCTCGAAGAGTCTTCGCCTTCACTCTCTGTAAAGCACAATAGTGTAATTGGCCAGGAAATATAGCCTCAATGGAAGAGGAGAGGAGGCCCAGGCAAGCTCTCTCAAAGTTAAAGAATCACATTTAAATACATACATTATCTCCTTCCAAATCTTGACAATCTTCTTCTGTGGTAAAAGAAGGACCCCCTTCACTGTATCTAAAGTGAAGCCTAAAAACTCAAAAGATCTGGTGGAAGTAAGAATTCTCCCTGTTAATTATGGAACCTAACCTCTCCAGAAGAGTTATCATCGTATTCAAATCTTTCAGAATCTAATTCTGACATTGGGACATAGTTAGAATATCGTCCAGGTATATAATCATGAGTACTCCCCTCTCCCTGAGGTAAGAAGGCACCGCTCTCATCACTTTGGTAAAGCATCAAGGTGCTGAAGAGAGACCAAAGGGGAGTGCTTGGAATTGAAACAGACGAGCTGGCCAAGTGAACTGCAGATAACGTTGCAACTTCTGGGCCATAAGGATGGTGAAATAGTTTTAGTAGCCAATTCTTCTCTAACAACATATCTCTCAGGAGGTATATCCCTTCCATCTTGAAGTGTATTTAAACAAGATACCTGTTTAGGTCCCTCAGATTTATCACAGGTCTCCACCCCTTGTCCTTTTTTTCTACAAGGAAGAGTGTTCTTACGAAAACCCTGCACTCTAAGGGTACTTCCACTATTGCGCCTTTCTGTAGCATAGAATTCACTTTTTCCTCTACCACTTTTTTCTGATCTAAATGTAGAACTAGGTTCCTTGGGAAAACAGTCTGATGGGGAGTCTCTAGAAACTATTTTGAAAACATGAACGGTTTTTAAAACCCATGGGTCTAGAGTAATTGTTTCCCAAACTTGGGAAACAAACCTAAGACGCCCCCCCACTCTTACCGGGAAAGGAGAAAGAAGAGAAATCTTTGTACTCACTCTGGAAACTGATCGAACCTTGGCCACGAGACCTGGATCCTCTCGCACGGTAGGGACATCCACTTTGCGGGTAGATGGAAGATGAAGCACTGAGCTGAAAGCCTCTTCTGAATCCTCTTTGTCTAAATTGAGGCCTCTGGAAGGCCCGGCTGACAGGAAGGCCCCTTCTGCCGGCCCGACCAAAAATGTCACAGTTAAACACCATTCTCATGCTGGATTGAGCCTTGTCAAGGACCGTGAGGTAGCCACATATTTACTCAGAGACTTGATCATATCCTCCCCAAAGAGGAGGCCATTAGGAATGGATTGACTGAGGTTCCTTCTCAGCAAACTCACCCAACTTTGGACTGATCTTGGTTAAAACAACCCTACGTTGCTCTGCATTGATACCAGCATTGGCGTTGCCCAAAAGAACCAATGCCCTTTGAGTCCAACCCCTGAGAATTTTAACATCTACAGGAGTCTCACTGATGTAGGCTTCCTCTGCTACAACTATCAGTCTAGCAAGGGGACCTAACATATCAAGAAGTCGATCCTGACATGCTTTAAGGGACCTCTTCAGACCTTTTCTAGGATCCCTGCCAAGTTTGAAAAGGTAAATGATAAGCTCCGGATCGAGATTAGGAGTTAAACATATTTTTCCGTGGAATACGGGTCTTGAGCATTCAGCTCTAAGAATATTAAGAGCCTCCTTTTCCAGGGGGTTTCGAAGCCATCTCCTGATTAACCTAACCATGTGATCCTGGGGCCACCACTCGGCACTCCTTGGGTGCCTGATATTGTGAGGGGGAAGCATCTCTTGCCCCACAGGGTCCTTCACTATCCCCTTAGAGGTAGATGGAGCCTCATCCTCTGTAAGGAGGTCATCCATATCTACATACCCTTGCTCTAGGTCAAAGATATATTCATCTAGTGGCCCTTTACTCTGAAGTTCTTCTTCCCCAAAGTTGGAATCATGTATGCCAATCTGAGCATCTGAAAAAAGTGAGTCGCTCTAGACACCTTTAGGATCTGTGCCGTGCAGGACACCCAATGTCTTTAGAAGAGGTGTGGCGCCGTGGCCAGGGCGACTGACGCTGGAAGCTGGGGCTCAGGGTTCGATCCCCAGCACCGGCGGCAGGTCAGCCCAGCACCATGTGACTCTGGGCAATAGCTTGCTTAATCTTCCCGACGGCCCCCAGCGCCGGGATGCCTTCGGGTAGCTGTTCGCGCTTTACAAATACTGGATTTACAAAAATACTGGATTTAAGGTACTTTGGCCTCCTGATTTCTTTAAAGTGCTGTGACCTGATTTTGTTGAGGTGCTTAGACCTCCTGGTTTCATTGAGGTGTGTGGACCTCCTGTGATACCTAGAGAAGAAAACTTCTCCATGTAATTTGTCTTTTTTGCTCTCTTACCCCCTTTTACGCCTCATTCAGAGTCTCCCCCCCGACGTCGAACCAAAATCATCCTCTTCATCAGATGCAGGCGGTCTCTTATTACTCATAACCTGCTCCAGGGTTTCACGTACGCAAGAGTGCATCTCTTGCTGTATTAGTCTTTTAATCAGGACCTCTTTAGATTGCATCTGTGAAACTTCAGGGGCCTCAATCTCCTGATCCGACATAACTGAAACAGAACTATTTTTATTTTACTTTATAAGTAAAGGGATAACCTGCCCCTTAATAAATCCAAACTAGGAATTTAAAATTAGCAGGCAACTCCCTGAAAAAGCCTAAGGCTCTCTTAGAAAAACTAAAATAATTTGTTATGAGGTAAATAAACGTAGAAGAGGGCAGTGACCTTTTTAGGAGGGTTCCAAAACTAAAACAATGCAAAATGCTCTGAGGGATGTTGTGTGCAAGACAGCTGATCGCGGAGGCACAGCAACTGTCAACTGCTATCCTGACGTCACAGTTTCTCTCCGTCAATCTGCTGCCTGCTATAAACAAAATAGGGGTTGAGGAGCGCTGAGATGGCCGATCCTTAACAGTTGCCCAGCGCTTTTCTCTAATTTTGTTTTCCCCGATGCATCGTGCGTAGAGAACGCATTGGTTAAAAATTCCCAAAAGGAAGATAGTTAATGCCTAGGCCTGACGCGTCGTAGCAAAGGGACGCATCAGGGACAAGCACTCTCCGAGTGCGTGTGGGGCCAGGACCTGCTCTACAACCACAGAGGGTTGCCGGCATGAACGGGGCCAGCCGCCGGCATAGAAGGCACAGGCTCCTCGCCAGGAACAGACTCCCAGTCGTGGGTCCCGGGCTCACTGTGCCACTAGATTCAAGCTATCCTGGCTGATGAGGGGGTGAAACCCCGAAACCGGTCCTAGGATGCTTGTTTCCAGTCCAGGGAGGACCTGGCTTGGCAGTTCGGGCGGGACTGTTCCCATGAGGCACAGAGTGAAGACTGATTTGCATATGGCCAGGTCTAAACTGGGATGGCATGGTGAGCAAAAGAATGATGGATTTAACCCAGATCTCTTGACTGGGGGTGAATGTTTTGATTTGTTCTGCATTCCGTCCATCAATTGTGTGTCTTTTGCATGCCTAACCACAAGTCACTAATTCTGTTATTTCCAGTGATAGCGCCATAGCCTCCCCCAAGAATAGAAAAATGGGTGTTCTAGCTGCTATCAGTTTACCCTAGGGTACAAGCCAGGGTACAACAACCCAGCTGATTGTCTCTCCCAGCACGCTTAGCCTAAAGAACCTGCAGTGACAACTGGTAATACAGAAGTGGATAAAAACGTAGACTGGGTGGCCCTGGTGAACTGTCCTTGCACCATCAAACTGTCCAACATTGTTGATGCCACGAGGAATAATCCCTGACTCCAGAAGGCATACGCAGCAGCACGTGACATCCAGTGGAAATACTTCTTGAGGGACATGGGCAGCTGTGATAAGGCCATTAACTGAGAGCTGAAAGCACTTTGAGATGTGCGAGACAAATTGTGCACCAGAGAGAAGGGCATCCTTTTGAGAGGGCCCAAGATCGTCATTCAGTTGGTACAAAGACAAGAGACCATCCACTAGCCACATACCGGGCATCAGGGTGCAACCAAACAAAAACACGTCTGTGAGGGAAAGTATGGCTCCCAGCCATTGATACCCATGTGGATCAGACAGTTGCCTGTCGTCAGTGATGCAAGATGAACAGTGCATGCAACAGACCCGCTCCGTGGTCACCGCTATGAACAGCGCCAAGCAATGGTATGATGTCAGTGGAGACTTTAGGTTATTACCGACAGACAAAACATGCTGGTACTAACTGATGCATATCGTGGAAAGAGTGAGGAGTCCCAATTTTAAGCAAATATGCCTACACACAAAGCTTGGTATCCTGCAATGCATGAAGACTAATAATGGCCCGATATTTCACGGAGGTGATTTCAAAGAATACCTACAAATTCTAGGCATCGCCCACTGAAGAATCACACCCGATGGCCCCAGGCGAACGGAGAAGTTGAAAGAACGAGGAAGGCACTGAACAAGGCATCAGGAAAGGCGGGAAATAACATGACGGCATTGAAGAAATAATTGATACGTTCCTAGGTGCACATAGGAGAACACCCCCAAACTACTACTCACCAGCCGACGTCCCGTGTGGACAGGCAGTGGACATGATTCCTCACGCTGAATCATGGTCACCCACTCTACCGGATGTAAATGCCAGCCTCAAGAACACAAAACAATACCCGGATGAGCCGCGCCACGGCCCGACGGGCATGTGAATCCAACAATGCTGTAGGTGACTGGGTGGCACCACCCAGGGGGCCCCACTATACAGCTCGATCCCTCATCCGTTTCTGTCGTCCTCTCCTATCAATCTATCCTTCTTTTTTCTCTCTCCTGATGCCTCAAATTATTTATCTAATTTCTCTAATTTCCATTTCACCTCATTCTCATATTTGCTTACTCAGGGCCTCATTTACGAGGTTTTGGCACAGGGTGGTGCCGCAATGAATCTTGCTGCGCTGACCTGCGTCAAAAGAAAAGGGCAGGAATGTGCGGTATCTTTGAGATACGGCGTATTCCTGTCCTTTTCCCCTGCGCCGGCACACAAATGGCTGCCATGCGCCAATGCAGGCACCCTTCCGCATGGTGCAAGGGTGCCTGCATTGTAGGTGTCCCTTCCTGCACAAAAACAATCATGAGAGGTGTTTTCCTCGTTCTATGTGTGCTGCAGAATGCAGCACACATAGAAAAAGGAAAAAATGAGAAGAAATAAGGATGTTAGAATATGACGCATTCCCAGATTTACAATTTCTCGTAAATCTGGGAATGCATCAGATTCCATGAGTGTTCAGTGGGAACACCCACAATAATACCCATGGAACGCCCCTTTCACGCAGTGTACTGCGTGAAAGGGGAACATATTTACTAAGGCCATGAAAAGCCGCAAAGTGGCTTTGCTTGGCCTTGTAAATATGCTGCTGCACATTGCGCCACCGGAGCGTCAAAAAAGTGACGCTCCTGCTGCACAAAGGTGACGCAGGGGCCTCGTAAATGAGGCAATCAAAATTTTACCATCTATCCTTCTTTTCAGTGACCAATAACGTTGCTCTACCCTCCTGCTTTTTTCATCTCTCCTTCTGTCCTTTCCTGTTCTCACTCTCGGCCCAGCCTCACTTTTATTGTCCAATCTTCACCCTCTTTCCTATGGACTGGCGTATAGATGACCATGGAAAAGAACCAGCAGGTTAATAGATTGGAAAGCCAATGGGGAGGGGAGAGGGTCAGTTACATATTGCGCACAGCCTGCACAAGGTTGACATACAAATAATTCTGCCTCAGCCCGGCCGCACTTTTATGTCCGATTCTGTGGTGGGCCGGGGCCCTGTACCTCCCCTTCCTGCCTCTGCAGTTAACTGAAGGTGCAGAGGGCGGGAACATTCTGAGGTGCTGAGAAATGTGCATATAATTGTATTTATTCTAGTTTGTATGTTGGGTGCTGTCACGTTGCCCCACTCCTCCATTTATAATCATCGACGCATGCTGCTTGCCTGGGCCCCGCATTGTGTCAGTGCTGGGACCAGACATGTTGCTGCTCTGAGTGAGTAGCATTCAGTCTCCAGGCAGACCCCTTAAATTATATGTTGCATAATAAAACTTGAGCGTCGCAAATATGCTAAGTACACATCCAACTGTTGACGCTTGAGTCTCTAATACGTGCACCCAGACAGTCACACAGAAGTCACAATCCATTCCAACACATACCTGCTGCTTTTATTAATGTCTCAGATGTGCATTACTTTGGTCCGGAACAGTCATCTGGGTAGATAGCCCAGTGCCGCAGTGATGCGCCGTCCTGCTGTTCTTACTGTGCAGGAAAGCGGTAGCACGCGCAGTGTCTGGAAGCACTCGAGGACGGTGCAGCTGGGCACCTCGGTACCACCTTACATAATGCCTAACTGTAGGCATGGCGCCGCCCTGCCTGAAGTCAGTACCACGCGACAGGCACGTGCAACTCACCACCGGAGAAGCTTCTTGGAACACACTGGAGAGAGTCCCAGCAAAGCAATACACTTTGTAATTTATTTAATCGTTAAAAACACATCTTTCGAATGAAAAACACACAACGTACGAAACTTCTGGGCAGCCTATTAAGCAACACAGGGAACTCCGATTTAGTGAGGCCAGTCAGTAATATTGATTGGCCCCACTCCTCCTGGCTACCGCCCTGCCCGAAACGTCCCTAGAAGAAAGAGGTCGGGTTCACTCCATGGATGCCAATTCACCAAAATACCAGGGGTAGTGGAAGTGACATCACATGCCCCTTGCCCTTCACTTTGATTCACACACATGCTTACGCATACACCCACTCTTCTATCCCTTCACTATCCTTTCAATCAAAATAACAGACTAACACGTCCGCTTCTCAAATTTCATATTTCACTATACTAATTCACCACTAATCCTTTATGGGTTCCGGAGTAGCGTGCTACTCGCCAAAATAGCGCCTCAACACCCCATCAGGGGTAACAAGCGCTATATAAATGCAAACCTTTTCCCTCTTCTACCCCTCTGCTATTCTCTGAATCCAGATAACTGACTAACCTATCCACTACTCAAATTACTTTCATATTTCACTATACTAATTCAACACTAATCCTTTATGGGTTCCAGAGTAGCGCCCTACTCGTCTAAAAAACACTTCAACACCACATCAGGGGCAACAAGCGCTATATAAATGCAAACATTTTTTCCCTCTTTTATCCGTTCGATATCCTTCTGAATCCAAATAACTGACTAACCTATCTACCACTCAATTTACTTTCATATTTCACTATACTAATTCACCACTAATCCTTTATGGGTTCTGGAGTAGCGTGCTACACGCCAAAAAAGCGCCTCAACACCGCATCAGAGGTAACAAGCGCTATATAAATGCAAATCTTTTTCCCTCTTCTACCCCTCCGCTATCCTTCTGAATACAAATAACTGACTAACCTATCCACCACTTAAATTACTTGCATATTTCACTATACTAATTCAACACTAATCCTTTATGGGTTCCGGAGTAGCATGCTACTCGCCGAAAAAGAGCTTCAACAACCCATCAGGGGTAACAAGCGCTATATAAATGCAAACCTTTTTCACTCTTCTATCCCTCCGCTATCCTTCTCAATCCAAATAACTGACTAACCTATCCACCACTCAAATTACTTTAATTTTTCACTATACTAATTCAACACTAATCCTTTATGGGTTCCGGAGTAGCGTGCTACTCGCCGAAAAAGCGCTTCGACCCCTCGTCAGGGGTAGTAAGCGATATACAAATGCAATTACAATACAATACATACTCACAATCTCTCACATAAACCCACTCTCACCCAGAGGCACATACACAACATGCATCAAAAAAATGTATTTTACTATTCTCAGCTGCCATTGCCATTGCTGCAATTGTGCTCCAATTTTTCACAATCCAGCCAATTGTGTCCCATTTTTTGCACTAATAGTGAATAATCGTATATTATTTACTAAAAAAGGAGAGTGGAGCCCCTAGCAATGTCCATAAAGCTGCAGCTGTGCTCCAGGCACTGATTTTGCCACTTCTGAAGCCAGGGGTCGCAAGGGGCTAGCCAGAGGGTTGCAGCTGCAACCCCTGGCGACCCCTAAAATGAAGTCCATGGCTCACTTGCTACATTTCAGGGCATGTATTATGCTCCATCACTTTCAAAGATTATACCAGACGCCATGCAAGGCTGGATAGTTAAATGCAAATAATTGTATTTGTTTCGAGAGCGCATGTTCACCTGAACTAAAAGCAACAGAATAGGTAGCCTTTTAACAGAAGAGGAAAGTTTTGGGTTCCTGCCAAACTGCTCAAAGTTAGAATGTCAACGGAAATGAGTACGGAATAGGATCTACAGAACAATTGTTTAAAAAGGTCATTTCAGATAAACCAATTCATCGAAGTTGTTTAAGCAGGAGACCAAGGAGAAAAGTAAAAAACATCAATGCAGAGTGATTGATATGATTAGCTCAGAACTTATTGAAGCCACTTCGCACCAAGGGACCATACCCCCTCCACCCCTCCTCACCCCTGTCCTCTCTTCCTCTCTCGCTCCGCTATCTTTCTCTCTTTTGCACACTCGGGCATCTCATTTGCCCACCTACTAGCCTATGTCTGGCTAACTCACCTTATCCACCAGCTGGGGCCATCCACACTGGTCACTATCTCATCATTACCTACAGTAAGCCTGAGGTCTCCCATCTTCCCTTTGTTAAGACCGCCCGAGTCTGCATTTCGCGTACTATAACGCTGTCCTCCTACGAAATTACATGCCGCCCTACCATCTACCTTGTAGTGTGCAAATATCATTCACCATGTATCTGCTCATTGTTTTTCTGTTTTTTCTTTGTTTTTATATATTTCAAAATAAAAACGTTTGAACACAAAAAGAACTTATTGAACCCTGCTTTCTATACCGTTCAATATAACGCTCATAGAAAACACATGCAGAGGTGCAACTGTGGCTCCTTCTGGGCAGAGCATCCTGAATTGGAGACTGCCTCACTTGGATCATCTAGACTAACATCGTACCTGAGTTCCTAATTTTAGGACAGCGCTAAGAGGTATCTTGGGATCTGCTCCTTGTGTTATGTTAGAGACTGAACAAATATAGTGTTGGGATGCACTCCTTGCCATGATTGTTATAATCCAAACTTATCATAAATCATCCATGAATGCGTGCTTTCACCGGTGGGGTGTCATGCCCCATCGACACCCAATTGACAACATCTTTGAGAGAGGCATAGTACTGCCTCAAACCGATCGCACTGCGAAATTGTGCCTCAGTGGCGGAACATCTCTAAAGTCCAATTTATACTCCGTTTTCATTCATGTACTCCATTTTTTCTCCTTGTAATGCTTTCATACACACACGGGTGTTTTGCCATTTCTCTAGTTTTCTACTGCTGAAACTGTGTCCATCCGGACCTCTTGTTGAAGCATGACAGATGCAAAAATTCGTTCAAAGCAGCTTTTATTAGGAGACCCAATGCATTTCGGGCTTTAGGCGCCCTTCGTCAGGGGACACTGTAAATGAACAATAAAACAACTGACCATTAGCCTATAAATCTTTCTTGCATATCTTACATCTATGACTTGCATCATTAATCAGAAACTTCCAAAAATACTTTATTACGTTTCAACCTGTCCTTATTCCCTGCACTAAACGCCTTCAAGAGCAGTGTAAATATCACCCCTCCTTAAAAATGCAGGCTAAGACAGGAGCATCGTTGTGTTAAGCCACGCAGAAGTTAATGATGTGGGAGGAGGCGAAGGCATGTTGAGAGGAAAGAACGAAGGGTTTCAAGTTCAGTGCGTTGAATTTATAGAGTGGGATGGATAGCTGTGTATACATGGGGTTGCGTGTTTAATGAAGGCTGTGGGAGTCAGTAGCAGAAAGGAGGGGTGATATTTACACTGCTCTTGAAGGCGTTTAGTGCAGGGAATAAGGACAGGTTGAAACGTAATAAAGTATTTTTGGAAGTTTCTGATTAATGATGCAAGTCATAGATGTAAGATATGCAAGAAAGATTTATAGGCTAATGGTCAGTTGTTTTATTGTTCATTTACAGTGTCCCCTGACGAAGGGCGCCTAAAGCCCGAAATGCATTGAGTCTCATAATAAAAGCTGCTTTGAACGAATTTTTGCATCTGTCATGCTTCAACAAGAGGTCCGGATGGACACAGTTTCAGCAGTAGAAAACTAGAGAAATGGCAAAACACCCGTGTGTGTATGAAAGCATTACAAGGAGAAAAAATGGAGTACATGAATGAAAACGGAGTATAAATTGGACTTTAGAGATGTTCCGCCACTGAGGCACAATTTCGCAGTGCGATCGGTTTGAGGCAGTACTATGCCTCTCTCAAAGATGATGTTAGAGACTGAGCCATGGGCTCCAGTGCCGTTCCACATCCAGGGAGAACAGCTACCACCTAGGGAAAGTTAAAAAAAGTCAATAACATTATTAACATCTGGTATTAATTTTCCTTTGTGATAAAAAATTAAAGCAACAAATAGAAGCTGAAAACATGTCCAAGGAATGTTAATTCTGTCTAGACTCTAGACTATTCCTAAAAGGCTTTTAGAGCAGAATTGTGTTAAGAAAGTATTCCGGTGTCAGTCCAGGGTCCTCCCATAACTCCTGAACAATCCCAAATGGCTGGCATTTTTCTCTTAGAAAGATAGCAGATTTACCTACAGGCAGTGCTTTAAATGGGGAAAAATAAGTGCAGGTACTCATTAAAATAGATGTGTGGCTAGGGGCGGGCTAAGGGCAAAATATGATTCTAAATAATGACTTCTGTACCAGTTGCAGCACATATTAAAGCACATGAGAAATGTGTTTATGTAGAAAAAAACAGAATAACTCATTACACAAAATAAAAGTCATGATGGCACTTTCAACTGAATGGTCGCTGCGCACCTGATTGACAGTGCAGGGTCTGTCTAGAGACCCTGTCCTGTTAATCACAGCGTGACACAAGCCCTCTCACCCCCCTGCAGTTTGGGAACATTCAAATGGGCGCTGCTGGAATCTTCACCAGCAACTGCAAAAGGCTACTTCAGCCGAGTTAATTACAAGCTCCTCTGAAGCAGAGCGGCCTCTGCCCTGCACTTGAGCAGAAACCTAACCTGAGCCTGCCGTGGATCAGGGTACCGGTACTCTCCCTGGCTACAGAGAAGTGCCGGTACTGACGGCAAAAAAATTCGGAAGTGCCGGTACTCAGTACCTGTGAGTACCGGCCCATTTAAAGCACTGCCTACAGGGTCACTGGGAGTGGATCAGCCTCGGATGACTGGAACAGACATTGGAGTTGTCGAGGTCCACGTGACACGCCGAGCAGCGGTAAGCAAGCAGCAGCAGAGGAGCGGGACTGAGGAGCTTGAGCTTGAGCCGTGCAGATGAGCCGAGGAACGGAGGGGTGGGGGTTGGGTCATCAAGCACGGAGCACCTCAGACTACATTTTGCAGTGAGAAGCAGCGAACTGCATACCGCGAACCGCGGGAAATACCTTCCGGACCCTGAGGGAAGTGGCAAAGGCAACGACAGCGGGTAAGCGAGAGAGCGTGGCCGCCATTAGCAGCGGCAGCTGAGTGTGTGCCCGGTAAGTCCGCGGAAGCGGCCCAACTAGGTTGGGTGCGGCTTGCGGCTCTCCAGTGTGCCCAGCTCTCTGTTCCCCCCCCCTGCTCCCTACTATCCCTGCTATCTGTCCATCTGCCGCCCATCTGTCTCCTGCCCTCCCGTTCTTACTGCTCCACTGGCCTCAATCGGTCCTACTGATCCTGCTCAGCTCTACCCAGGCAAACCATTAGCCAACCATCAGCCACCACCATCAGCCACCACTAGTCAATGCCTCCATAGCCACAGCCGCAGCCGCCGTAGACTTCGCCCTCCGTCTCTTGGCATTCATAGGTCACAATTCAACTCCTCTAACTTCCAGCCAGGGGTGGTCAAGAGGTGGCCAAGAGGTCCCAGGCCGAAACTGGTCACAATAATACCAAGCGCAGCCATAGAGGCAGTCGTCGGTTGTCAGTAGTCAAGAGCCTCTACCGAAGCTGGGCGTGGCTTACGGGCTGTGGGTCTACCTGTGAGCCTTGCTGCACATTTGTCACCAGTTACTAGTCGCCAGTACGCCGCCCGCCCGGTTGGCTGTTAGGAGATCGCCTCAACCCTCAAAGGGAACACTACTACCTGTTTTTTTCGTTGAATATCAACCCACAAAACAACAGATAGGACAGGAAAGGAGCAGCAAGATCATAGAGGCTGCGGGAAAGAGGGCATTGGACAAAAGGGGGTCTCAGCGGTCAAAGAGTCACAGAGTCAAAGAGAGAGACAGGCTCAGGAGACCAAAAAGGCTTCAAGGTCAAAACGACAACAGATCACCCCGAAGAGGGAGCGAATATTAAGCTCCAAGCATTAAGTATCAAGTGTTGTGCCCAGTACATCGTGGGCCTAGTGCTTCGCGGACCGTGTAATCCCGGCCATAAGGTGGTCACAAGGAGGTTAATAAGGAGGACATGAGGTCAGGCAGAGTAAGGAGGACTCCCACAAGACCAAAATCCAAACTAACGAAAGGGAAAGCTAACAGAGAGGGCACGAGCGCCCTTGAACTAGGGTCAACCCGTGACAAAATAAGTGTAAAAAGCAATACAGTCATGGGCGACCGGGACACCAGCACCCCCATACATTTTCCTACCAATGGCACAAGTACCAGTAAAGCCCGAAGTGCGGCGACAATAAATCTTCAACAAATAGCTGACTTGAAGCTGCCGCCGGGATTTCAAGAGCCAAAAGAACTCATAAATATTGAGGGGGCACCTCAAAGGAAAAACCCTTGCACCCTCCAGCCAAAAATTGACACAAAATTTTCCTTCCTGAAAGATCCTGGAACAGCAATTTACTCTAAGAGTGAGAACGTAAAAGGGCTGCAAACTCCACTGCAGCCAGGGAAGTTTGAACTCATTACACAGACCACAATTAAATCTACTGAATCATCGTCTCAATCAAAAGTTAAAATCCACGAAGGGATCGCGCTTACGGAAGGAGACCTGGTTATTACAAAACAGGACACGGACACCCGGACAAACAGGGAGGCCAAAAATCTAACAGGTGTCAGAGTCGGCAGAGATGGCAGCGAGCTAGCCCGGGAGACAGCCACCAATGTACAAGGTAGCCCAAAAAGACATCAAAAATCTGAAAAAATCCCCAAATCAGCAAAACACAAGCACCATAGAAACTTTGGAGCAACCGGAAACTGATGTCCGAGTGGACCCAAAGGACCCCCAAGCCTCCCCCCGGAACCAAGCAAGTGGGCAGAACAAAAGGCACGGGTCCTTCTCTCGCAGCCAAAAAACAGTTCTCCACTCCAGATGCAAACCACACAAGCTGACGCTCTGGCTACTCTGGCAGCTTTCAGCGATCCATTGGACAACATGCCTCCAGAGTGTTGTATGATGCTTCCCTATGAAGACTCCCACTCAACAAACACAGACATGTCCTTCCTGGCTTCACAGGAATGGGAGGAACTTGTTGCCTCATATAATCTAAAACCCGCTTCGAATCATACCCCTGCAGCAACAACAAACACACCGCGGTTAGCAAGAAGCAACCTCAGCGGAGCCTCATACATAGAATCCATATGGGCCACAATGCTAAGCACAATGCAATATTCAGCTACGGCGCTTCAAGACCAATCGCACAAACTGGACCTACAGCTTACGGTCCTTCAAACCGTGGCGGATTTTAGTCAGGGATCGATAAAAAGCTATTAGAACTCAATGGCCTAATAAAGCGTGGGCAAGAAGCGGCCCACGGAAGTCAAACCGCTCAACTAGATTGCACCTGTGCTCCAATAATCGACAAGCTAATAATGTTACCATCAATGTTAGGTGTCCTATTAGATTTAAAAGTCAAATTTTTTTTGCACACTTATTCCAACGACGGCTTACTTAGGACAGAAACAACAATAACCGAAGTGCAAAAAATGGGTTTGTCACCAATCAGCTTACTCCCCTTTCCCGAAGCAGGCAGCAAAGCAACGGCAACAACAACAGTGAGCGCTGCCACTAAAAATCACTCACCTCGGAAAGCCCGTCGCAAACAAAAAAGGAAGGGAAGAAACAGGAAGTCATAGTCTTGGGCCTCTGTGCCAAGAACCAGCCTTAGGCAACTTCAGCAGCACATGACTCCGAAGTTGAGGAAATCGGGCATGACTCCACCTCCATTTTGTCGGATAGGTTTGAGCACCCCATTGTAAGGCCTAATATTACCGCAGTAACGATTACGGGGGCATCTTCAAGATTACCAACACAGAGCATCCAAACAGATGACAATAAACAAGGGCCAATTCAAATAGGAAAGGAGCTGGCTACACCGAAGCAAGAACCAAGTAAGATCATTAAAGCGGAACAAAGTTCAAGGCCGTATTTACAAGATGACCAACCGTTCGAACATAGAGAGCCATCACAACAGCTGTCGAGAGGCACCGTGAACACAAGCTGTACGCCAGGAAATTAAGTCATCAACTGACCCCCTGCAAATCTCCCACACTTACGGAAATCTAGGAGCGGGTAAGAACAATTTTTCTCAACCAAGGCCTCCTCCTCAGGATGTAATCCCTACCGATGAAACAAAGGCGAGAAATACAGAAGAAACGGCCACCATCACATTCATCCCTGAGTACGAATCCCTTAAACAGAGGGAACGTATTACAACTTCTAAATTCCATCATGAGCCTAGAAAATATAAGCTCTGCAGATGTGCTTTCCATAGAATTCCTACCAACTAATAATCGGTTGTGCCCAGAGGCGACCAAAACAAGATGGAACTCTAGCGAGACAGCTAACAAAATTATGAAAGTAGAAAGCAAGTTCAAGCACTGGAGAATAAAGCTGGAAGCTGAATCAAAATCACCCTATCCAACACCTTTCCTAAATGTCCACACCAACATGCCAATCAAAACCACCACTTCTGTATTAAGAGGAGCAAGGAGCAGCACTCCTGGTGCACCAATTACTTGCACAAAGGTCTTTAATCTGAATACAGGCCTTGGGCTACCAATTCCAGCTTTGACATCTGTAATGCAGAATTGGACGCAAATAAAAGAAAATAACAACAGAGCGACTAAATTGACAAGAGATGCACACCTCACTGGTAGCTCCTGTAGAGCAAGGCAAAATTAGTATGTGTATTTGGAATATCAATGGCCTAGCAAGTAAAACGGAAGATCATGAGGTAGTAAATTATTTAAAAACATTTGACATGATACACCTCCAGGAAACCTGGGAAGATAAGGCTTTTGAGCTCCAGGGGTACACTTCTCATTTCGTTCCAGCTATAAAGAGATCTGATTTTGGTCATCGCTCGGGGGGGCTAA
The DNA here is from genome assembly GCA_963921515.1 of Calotriton arnoldi. NCBI lineage: Eukaryota > Metazoa > Chordata > Amphibia > Caudata > Salamandridae > Calotriton > Calotriton arnoldi. Next base: position 176,869 of record CAWUFW010001721.1, on the reverse strand, counting down.
TGATACTAGCCTCAATATCTATAATAGGAAAAATCCTATCCATAGAGGCCAAAATTGCAGCTCCAAGCGCCATTCAGACAGTGATGATAACGCTCAAGTTCAACAAGGCAGCCCAAGAAATTATAATAATCAATACCTATGTGCATCGCAAACAAAAACAAAAAGCGGTAAAAGAGCTGACTAAAGAAATAAAAAGGATTATGGATGAGCAAGACACCGATCACGTTATCCTGGCTGGCGACTTCAACTTGCACCTTTTAGTGTCCAGATTAGATGACGACCTTGCGCAAGACCTTACTGCTGTATGGGGAATACCGAATCAGGGCACAGCAAAAATTAAGAAACCAACAAGATGCTCAAAATACCTGCTTCAGGAACTTGAACATCTAAACCTAAGAGCTCTGAATGGCCGCTTCCCGGGGGATAATCCACCGGCCGCCACATTTCACTCATCAAAAACCTCTTCTCATCTAGATTTTACGTTCCTTACTCTAACTATGTTCAACAATATAGCCACCTTCAGAATAGGCGACAATGAACATAGTGATCACCTACCCCAGGAAGTGACGATAAAAGTGAGCCCAGCCCTCATACTAGAGGCTTGTAAATCCATTGAAATCGAAGGGACCTCAAACCTTAAACGAATAAGGTGTAATCCTAACAACATTGAAGCAATATCAGTCACCGCTAAAACACTACACAACCAAGGAAAAGAATCAGCAGTTGAAACAGTGAAAGCATGGGAAAGCTTCACTACGACCCTTGGTGGGAAACTCACGACCGGGATAGGGACAAAATCAGGACAATCGGTAGACGCCTTAACAAGGCTGACAACCAGCCATGAGTCAAAAATACTAAAACGTACCATAAACCAATCATTAAGGCAGCTTCATAAAACTCCACAGAACTTGGACCTGCAATGTACCCTCCGGAAAGCGAAGGCACTACTAAAAAGAAAGAAATGGGGGAAAATAAGATCAAAGAATGAAGAACTATGGGTCAAGTTACTTCACGATGCCGAAAAAAAGAAACAGTGCCAAGTTTTGGCAAACAATCCAGAGAATAGAGCGACCAAACCATCCTGGAATAAGCTCTAACATAACAGAGGCTGTCTGGGTAGATTACCTCTCCACCTATTTTAATAACAAAGTGCAAAAGGATGTAGAAGTGGACAAGGAAACGGGTAACGTGAGAATGGACAGAGGAGATATTAACAGGGAAAAAGTGACACATAACCCTACTTTGGAAGAGCAACATGGCTCCAACTTCAAACCGCAAAATCATCAGGGGAGAGACCTGGCAGCAGACTTAGAACTATCAGTATCCGTCAAAGAGGAATGCTACGGCCCTACAGTGAATCAGATAAAGAAACAAATAGCCAGGGGCAGAGCTACGGGCGCCTGAGGCCCCAACGGCATTCCTCCGATGCTATATAAATACGATGCCGAATACTGGAGCAAGGCATTACGACCGGTTTTTAAGGACATAAATTCTGTAGCTACAATACCGGAATCCTGGAAAGGATCAATCATTAGTCCAATTTTTAAACAGGGCGATAGGAAAGATCCAAATAATTATCGATTAATCGCTCTCATCGACGTAGATGCAAAGTACTACGCGGGTACAATCCTGGACGAGCTAACATCCTGGGCATCAGAAAATTGTATCATCCCTATAAATCAAACTGGGTTCTGCCGGGGCCAAGGAACCTCAACCAACATCATGGCTCTAGCCTTGCTAATGGATGCAGCTAAGGAGGCAAAAATTCCCTTATTCCTTTGTTTTATTGATTATACAGCCGCTTTTGATCACGTCAACCGAGCCAAACTTTGGCAAAAACTGGAAAGTTGGGGACTACCAAAATCACTCCTGGATCGGCTCAAACTGTTACACACAGATACTAGGATCAGGATTAAATTAGGCGCAGGGACACACATCTCCAAACGAATCGAGACCTCCAAAGGGCAAAAGCAGGGGTGCGTCCTAGCGCCATTTCTTTTTAACCTTTTCCTAGCCGATCTCCCAGGGGAACTGGACAGTTGCACATCTCACGCTCCAAAACTGGGAAACATGTCACTGTCAAATTTGTTATATGCGGACGACCTAGTGCTGATAAGCCGGACTCCCATCGGCCTTCAACATCTTTTAAACACCACAAGTAGCTTCTCACAACGGAACGCCCTACAAATAAATCTTAAGAAAACCAAAATCATGGCAGTAAATTATCATAAAAAGAAAAAAAACAACTGGTATCTAGACGGGCAACGTCTGGATCAGATATCCAGCTACAAATATCTTGGAATACTTCTGGACCACAAAAGTTCTTTTAAACCACAGCTGGAGTCCCTGCGGAGAAAGGGAATAATTACTTACTTAGCGATGAAATCACTGAAGAAAAGGCTGCCCGACCTCACGCTCGATCCCTTACTACAAGTATTGCGTGCTAAACTGCAGCCGACATTAACATACGGGAGCGAGGCTCTTACATGCAAAGACGCGGCAGCCTTGGACACAGTAATAGCCAACTCTTACAGAGCAATTTTCCATCTCCCAAAATATGTTTCACCGGCCCAAATACGGTTGGAATTTGGGCTCAAAAACAATCGGTGGAAAGAAGGGGTGCGTACGTAAAAGGTTGGCATAAAATCCGCAGTGCCGAGGCAGGATCCTTAAATTCCCACCTCTGGATCGAGCTGTTTCGCCATGGAAAATGCCCAGCCAGGGAATATTTGTTTGACTACCTCAAGCAACTGGGACTGTCCGAACTCTGGGGAATACCAACAGATCACCTATCCTTCAAAAAAATTGTGAAAAAGACAACGCACATGACATCTGTCTTAGAAGACAAGGCAACGCTTGCTAAAAAGGCACATGGCTCAGCAACTATGAAAGACTCAAACCGCAATCTTATTTGAGTACAGGAGTCAAAATAAGGACAAAGGAAACATTTTTAAAGCTACGATTGGGGGTCATTCCGATCAACCCCCATCTCCCTCCATGGGAAAGGAGAGGAGGCCCGCAGCCCTGTCACCAATGCGGAAGTGGGAAAGAGGACATCATTCACGTCACCTGTAATTGCCCTAACCTAAAGGACATAAGATGCACCTTGTTACAACCTTTTTTCAGGCATCACGGTATCCGGACCTGTAGGCAGGCAGTAAAGCTGTGCTTCAATCCTGCCGAGGTACAGCTAAACCGCCGGCTAACAAAATCTTTTGAGACTCCAACCAGGAGACTCAAAAATTCGTCGCATGCAGACGCCAGGTCCAAAAATGTAGTAGCAACAGGCACCCCTTGAAGTGAGCTGCAAAAAGCAAGTAGTCGCTCCAGCACTTTAAACGAACGATGGCTATATGCTCAAAATAATGCACTTTATTATGCTGTATTAGGACGGTTGGTCAACTCAGGGAAACTATTGTCAGTCCAGCTTTTCCAGATGCACAAGCACTTTAGATTTATCGACAAGCATAATGCCCAATTGTATAACTGCAAACATGTTTACCGATGGTTTTTTAATCGCCGATTTTATTTGTTTTCTTTTAATTGTGAACAAGAACTTTTTTTATTGCTTTGTGTATGCAAAGATTTTAATTAATCATGCATAATAAAAATTACTTACTTACTTACAGGGTCACTGTCTGGTTGGATTACACCTCTACTTGAGCCCCTGAATTTATGGAGGACTCATTGAAAGCTCAGCCTCGAATCATTACTAAGCATGAACAGAGACAGGCGGTTCTGTTGCCATTCCTTTATTGGGTCGTGGGGTCATGTTAGTGGATGATTTCATCAAGGATTTTCAGGGACAAGAAATGAGAATCTGGGGAAAAGAAACTTCCAAAGCCTGTGGAGGGAACTCAGATATAGTGTGAGGTTCTCCATTAGCTGCATTTTGGATGTACCACTGCAGATTGGCTGGATAGCTGCCAGGGACGTCTGGAGACAAGTAAGTAAGTAGTGAATTTATAAAGCGCACGAATGCCGAGGCGTCTTGGCGCTGAGGAGTGTGACATGTGTTGTTCAGACAAACCATGACGCTTAGTTGGGGGGGAATAGCAAAGTCTTAATCATTTTCCTGAACTGGGGCCTGTTTGGCTGCAACCTGATGGTGGTCGGCAGCCTGTTCCAGAGTCTAGCGGCTAGGTGGGATAGGCTCCTGCCTCCCCACCTTGCTTTCCGAATTTTGGGGACCTGAACCAACCCAGTGTTGGCTGATCTGAGATTCAGTTTGGGGGAGTACCATGAAAATAGTTTCTGCACGGCCAAGGCTCCCCCACCATACAATGCCTTGGCTACCAAGCAAAGTGCCTTAAATTCTACACGTTGTTGTGTCGGAAGCCAGTGGAGTAGCCTGATGCTAGCAGAAATAGACTGATATTTAGGGATGTTGAGTAGTAGTCGCGCTGCGGCATTCTGCACTGACTGCAGTTTGGCCATCTGATATTTGTCAATGCCCAAGAATAATGCGTTGCCGTAGTCCATTTTTGAGAGGATTAACGCACCTATTACTGTTTTCCTAAGATCCAGGGGGATAAAAGGCAGGATCTTACGTAGAATCTTTAATAGAAAGAAACAGGAGGACGTCAGGTGGTTAATCTGTCCTGCAAGTTTAACTGGTTGTCAAAAGTAATTTCCAGATTCCTCGCCTTGATAGACAGAGGAGGGCAGTTGCCTGCCTCAGTTGGCCACCATGCTGGGTTCCATATGGGTGGACCCTTCCCAAACTTAATGACCTCCGTTTTATCAGTGTTGAGTTTGAGGAAGTTTTGGTTCATCCAGCTCATGATATTCTTCAGGCAGTTGTGGAAGCTAACAGCTGTGATTTCAACCCTCTGTGATATGGATATGACTATCTGGGTGTCGTCAGCGTATGAGACTAACGTGAAACCATGCTGTCTGATTAATTTGGGCAGGGGGGTGACATACATATTGAACAAGGTTGGTGATAAGGCTGAACCTTGTGGCACCCCACATCAGAGGTAGAATGTCTCTGATTTGAGATTATCCCAACACACCCTCTGCTCTCTGGCTACTAGGAAGGAGGAGAGTACAAGATTACACATGGTGTGGAAGGAGGGCCTGCTCTTCTAGTCTGCCTGCCAGCCAGACAGGAAGTTACCCGAGCTGCAGCTGTGAGGCCAATGAAAGTCCAGTGGGAGCAGCTCTCCCTGCCAATTGTTGCTGCACCAAAGTTGGATCCCAGGAGGAAGGACTTCTTGTGGAAGCATACTTCAAGATGTAGTGACCCCTTGTCATTTGGTAAGCAGAGATTCCCATATTCTCCGTTTAGTGATGTACGAGTGCATAACGCTTCAGGCGAGTTGGCATAACTACACAACTTGTGTAAAATGCATCTTTAATGGAACAGGTCCAACAATAAACCAATCCCAGGCAACGCATTACATGCTTAACCCATCCCTCTTCACTAATGCAATATTAACTTCCAACAACAACTCACCCTTAAATCACCCTCATAAGCCCTATCCACCTTAAAATATCGCCCGCCCCTTGCCCCCAAAAATCGCCACTGTACACCTTGTATTGTTACTTCCTCCTTATTTGCCCATTTCAACAATTCTCCCTAGCCCCATCAGTCCTTGGCACCAAAACTCAAATTGCAGCTGGTGTCTGTTTGTATACCTCCTTCACCAACACATGAAGTGCTACCGATGTCCATTTACATACTTCCTACACCAATACTCAAATTGACACCGGTGTCCATTATATACCCCACTAAACCAAAAATCGAAGTGCTACTGGTGTCCACTTATGTACCTCCTCCTCCAACACTATAAGTGCTGATTATGGTCATTTTTATACCAAGTACACAAACACTTTTAAGTGCCCTAGGTGCCCATTTTGTACCTCCTACATCAACACTTGATCCAGCGATCAGGGATCGATAATTTTTCTCAATCAAAGGCCCATTTACACTACCCAACTAATCCCTTCACGCTGGGGTTCAGTGTGATGCAAGTTTATTCCTAACTCATTAAAATACTCTTTAGATCCTGCATTTCTCCTTACAAATAAATGTGGCGACAAACCTTTTTTGATGTTGAAAAGTTGATGACAATAATTATGTACTTATCTATGCTACTAAATAATAACAGACTCAGTGTGTAGTTTATGTTATTTATCGTAAAATAATGTGAGAATAAAATGCTCATCAAGTACAGTTACACAAACGCAAATCATAGAATATCACAGAGAGAAAACATTGGCAATGTATAAATTCAAACTCATGTCAAATAAACAATGCATTGAAGGAGTGGATAGGCGAAGAGAGAAAAGTTTCAGAGACAAAATACATTTGCAAATGAATATGCAAATTTAGGAGATTATCTATACTAACCCAAGTAAGAATCAGGGAAATCTACCCTCTGGCCAGTCGGGGCAGCAAGGCCACTCAAGTAGAGTCGAGTGACAAAGATTAGGTCAGGAGTCAGGAAACAGGTAGGCCTCTATCTGGAAACAGCAAACCGACGACAGCGACGATCTCCCACTAGCTAGCACCAGCAGAACCACCTCCTAAACCACACCCACCGGGGACTTTCAATTATACCCTAAAACCTAAATGTCCAACCCACATATGTTTCAATATTAGAACGAGATCCATCTCCCATTGGCTAAGATTGGGGGTGTTCTGTCACACCACTCTCATCATGACCATTTTATTAAACAACTCTTTGTCTTAAACATTAAGCATTACGACAGATTCATCCCAGGAAACAACTTTGAACACCATCATAGTAAATATTTCCTGCAGTTCCTGAATGTTGCAAATCTCTACGCCTCTATTGTTTGCCTCTTCCATCTCTTGAAGGAAACTGTTCACTTCCATTTGTAATCCTATTTTTCTTTTCCGCAACTTGGCAGACATTCAGTGCTCCATGAATGTCACATTTTTCATGCCTTTGCGCTCTCTTCTCATTCGAATCTTTCTTTTGGGACATTTAATAATTTTCAGTCAAATATTAACCCTCAAACTGACATGCAGAAGTGTAGGCCCATGCTTGCTTTTTCTACAGAAAACAAACACAAACATTTATTATTTTAATGAAATGTATTTTCATTGCACACCATCCCAGCATTGCACTAACCCATGCACCCCATGTTAATCCTAGCGAAATATTATTAACGTGCACAAAAGCAGCATTAGTTTATTTTTTTTAATCAAAGCAGTTTGCGGCATAGTTCTATGCATTAATACACGCATTAGTTTTAAGCATTAGTTTACGCATGCGCAAAAGCATTTCCCCTTATTTTAGCGTTCTTTAATAATATTTTTCACAGCACGCTGTTAATAAATGTTACTGAGGGTTCAATCCGAGCATTTTTTTATTTTCTCAAAACCCTGCTCCATCAATCCCCCCTTTGATGGCGTTTTTGAGCCATCATCAAAATACCCATCACATACAAGTTGCCACTTATTTAAAATACTGTACTTCTTTCTCGTTTTATCATTCTTCCATCTAAGTCTTTCATGATCTCATAATAGTTTCCTCTCATATCCTCTAATTCTATCTCTTCTCTCTTTCTCTTTCTAGCTCTACGCTTAAGATCTGATGTCTCTTTCTTTCTACACTTGCATTTGCAACATTTATAAATCATAATAATCATTAATATTACTGCAACTACTAAAGTAACAGATATTAATATTTTTCCTAACAAACTACTCCCTTTGATGGAAAACCAATTTCCCACTGAGAAAAAAGTCTTACCAAGTTTCTCCCATCCACCGTCAACCTCCAGTTCAGTCAAATCTTCATGAAGTTCTGTAATATTTTTAATATACCCCTCAAGATTTTTACTTTTGTCAGGAATATAAGTACAGCTTTGTTGTATTTTCAACATGCTACAGACTCCACCCTCTTTTGCCAATAATATATCAAGGGCAAGTCGATTTTGCAAAACCATTGATCTAATTGCAACCATTTCAGTATCAATCATCAAGAACCCACCAGCAGTATCTGTTGATAAACGATCAACCACTGTGGACAATTTTTTAATTTTATGTGAATTCAGAATAACTCCAACTGAAGGTATCAGTGCTCCAAAAATATCCCCAATTATTTCAGAATAACTCGCTCCTCTCTTATTACGGGTCAGTCCTTGTTTTATTTCATTAACTCTATTATTCTTATCTACGTGGTAAACCTTTGGGAATACTATTCCTAAATAACATCCATACCAACCTGTAGATAACCTATAATAAGCATTCTTACCACATACATAATAAATTTCCAGAAAAACAGGATCAGTTCCTCCTTTCAGTCCCCAATTTCCTATTATCAAGAAAGTATGCTCACATTCACTAGAACCAATGAAGTAACTATTATGTTCAGTCTTTTCTCTAAACACACAAAGCTTTCCTCTATGTTGAAAATCTAGAGTCATGGCAGCGTAAGTCTCACCCTTTTTATAATCACCCTCTCTGAAAGCCCATGGATGTACATGAGACTTTTGCTCAGCAGCTTTCTTTTCAAAATCTCGTCTTCTATCTTCTACCATATTCATAAATTCTATTTCTTCATGTCGTAATTTACAAGTTAAGTTATTTCTATGTGCATCTATTGTATCTATCGGTTTGTTACTAATGAAAAAATCTCCCATGTAGGTTGCATAAACAGGACCATAAACCATTTTTAAATCTCTTCTAATAGGAATTTCGGAAAATATTATATCAAAATTAGAGTAATAATACTCTAATCCTTCCCTCTCATAGAACAGACTGGTTAAGACACTACAAGACATACCATAGGTTAAAGGTAGGTGATGATAAGTCACCCCTCTGAGACAGACGACGGTAATTGCATGCACACATAACAATCTCTCGCATTCATTGTGTTAACATATTCATATAACAATTTAGTAAAGACATTTAACGAAAAATCATTAATTGATTTGGCATGATGATCAACACTATCATCTTCTATCTTTTCTATATTAGTATTTAAATCTTCTTTAGTATTAGAATCAATTCCCACATCATTAGTATTATTTTTGTGATTAGTCACCATTAGAACAGGGACAATAACAACCAGTGTTAACCACATCAACGTTAGTAGTAAAACACTACATAAGCAAGCATTAATACATCTACGTTTAAAACTATGATTTTGATATCCAGTCTCTGTTACCTTTGCCATTTTAGACACTATATAAAAAAATTAAAAATCTAAGAAAAAACCTAAAAAAAAACTTTCAAAATTTTGAAAAAACTTATCCAAAAACCATCTAGAGTAGTGTATCCTTACACTTTATGCCTCTCTTCTTTACCCCCTCTTTTTTTTAATTTTGTTTTTTATATCTTCTTCTTCTTCTTCAATTCTTTGGGAATTTTCAGAATATTCGTCTTTGAAATTGTTGCACCTTCATTTTCACAGTTCTCTTTTAAGGTGGTTTCAGTTTGCTTTGATCACTTTGATCAGTACCAGCTTCTTCTTCTTTCTGATTTGTGTTCTCAATTTCTGCCAACACCACATATGTCCATTCTGGAGCTGTGTATTTCTTACTCAGAATTCTTATTCTTCTTGTTTTTCGTACCAATTCTTCTTCTGAATCACTTTGTCCAGTTTGACTTGATATTTCATTTATTTGCTCTGGCCTTTTCTTTTCTAGAGTGTATTTCAGTCTTTTCACTCCTTTTGGCCACACATCACCTTTTCTTGCTTTCTTAACTTGAACTACTTCTTCACCTTCGTTGTCAAGTTTGCAAGTTCTTTTATTCAGTTCTTTTCTTTGTTGTACTTGCTCTTGATTTTCATCAGTCACTTTCTCTTTTTCTTTCTCAACAGCAGTCTCCTGAGACCCAGTAGCTGGTGCCCACTTTATTCGACTTGTACTTGGTTCTTCCTCTTGTTCAGCCTTTTCAGAATCTGTAACACTAGATTCTATAGCCTCATGTTCTTCAGCTTCAGCTTCTGGTTCTTTTCTTTGCTTTACCAGTTGCTGTTCTTCTTCGTCTTTCAAGTGGACTTGGGACTCTTCTTGTATGACTTGCATGAATCCAGTTTGGCAAGCCATCACACTTTACTGCTGTCGTTGTTACCAATATGATCTGATATGGTCCATTCCACCTGGGTTCTAAACAAGACTTCCTCACGTGTTTCTTGACCAGAACCCACTCTCCTGGACTCAAATCATGTGCTTGATCCGGCTGTATTGTGGTTGCAATTTCTCCAACCTGATGAGACACAGAACGCACCAGATCAGCCAATCCTTTGCAATAATCAAGCACTAGGTCATCAGTAATATTCATCAGTTTGTTTGCTGGTACAATTGCTTGTCTCATGGCTCTCCCCATCAAACTTTCGTGAGGACTCAATCCAGTCTTTTTATCAGGAATGCTTCTAAGACTCATTAATACCAGGGGTAAAGTGTCTGGCCATTTCAGTGTTGTAGACGCACATACTTTTGATAGTCTGGATTTAATAGTGCCATTAATTTGTTCGACCACTCCAGATGCTTCTGGTCGATAGGCACAATGCAGCTTTTGCTCAATTTGTAATGCTGGGCAAATCATCCAAATTATTTCATTATTAAAATTAGTTCCTCTATCTGTTTCTAAAGAGACTGGAAATCCAAATCTTGGAATTATCCCTCTTAAAAGCAATTTAGCAACAATTAGACTGTCATTTCTTCTTGTTGGATAAGCTTCTACCCAGTGAGAAAACAAACAAACAACCACCAACACATATTTCAGTCCATTACAAGGGGCAAGTTCTATAAAGTCTAACTGTAGTCTGGTAAATGGTCCTGCTGCTTTTCCAATTCGACCCCAACTAAAAACTGTCTTTCTACCTGGATTTTGCTGCTGGCACACTATACACCTCTGGCATAGACTCTCTGCAATGACCCTAAACTTTGGGTTGTACCATGGCTGCTTGAAGAGCCTGATCATAGCATCTCTTCCAACATGTGCAATTCCATGGTACATCCTTGCCATCTGAGACAGTAAACTATCTGGCATTACTGGTCTTCCATCAACATACACCCACACTTCATCTTCTGCTCTCTTTTTACAACCTGACTTTATCCAAATTTCTTTTTTTTCCTCATTTGCTTCTTCCTGAAGCTGCCTAATTTCTTCCCATGTTTCCAATGAAGAAAACATCAAGTGGCAATTTGTATGTTTTTTCTCCATCCCTCTGTTGATTGAAATTGAATTTTGTGCACAGAAAAGAGCCACTTGGTCTGCGTTTCTGTTTCCATTTGTCACATAGTCATTTCCTGACTTGTGTGCTGAACATTTTACCACAGCAATCTTTTTTGGCATTTGTAATGCATTCAATAGATCCTTCACATTTTTACTGTTACGGATCAGGGATCCTGAAGAGGTCAGAAATCCTCGTTGCATCCACAACTGACCAAAATCATGCACCACCCCAAAACCATATTGACTATCAGTGAATATGGTTAGTCTCAGATTTTTGCCAATTATACATGCTCTAGTTAAAGCAATCAGTTCAGAAATTTGAGCAGAATTTATCCCCTTTAGACAGGATGCTTCAAGAACCATAGACACTGTACATACTGCATTCGCAGCACTCAATGCACCTTTTTCATCTCTCAGACAAGATCCATCCACGAACATCACACTATCTGACTCTTCTAGTGGAGTATCCTTTATATCAGGTCTTGGTTTTGTGCACAATTCTGTCACATCCAAACAATCATGATCTGCTTCATCTTTCACTTCTTCACAATTTGAACTTGGCAACAAGGTTGCTGGGTTCAATGTTGTACATCTTGTCACTGTCACATTCTCAGCACCCAAAATCACTCTTTCATACCTAGTCAGCCGACTATACGTCATATGCTTAGTCCGAGTCCTTGTTAATAGGATCTCAACAGAATGTGGCACATATACTTTCACTGGATGTCCCATAACAATTGTTTCGCTCTGCTCTAGACTCACACAAGTAGCAGCCACTGCTTTTAAACAACCTGGTAATGCGGCAGCCACTGAATCCAAAGTAGCAGAAAAATATGCCACTGGACGACGTGCCATTCCATGTTTTTGTGTTAAGACTGAAAGTGCACACCCATCTCTCTCACAACAGAATAATGCAAAATCTTTTGTGTAATCTGGCATTCCCAATGCAGGTGCTAGACAAAGACTATCTCGCAATTCAATAAAAGCTTTCATACACTCTTCATCCAATTCAATCGGATCAACCACATCTTTATGAGTCCACCTCTGTAAAGGTTTTGCAATCAGTGAAAACCCACTGATCCATTGTCTACAGTATCCAACCATTCCCAAAAACATTCAAACTTCTTTTTGAGTCTTAGGAGGACCCATTTGCAAAATCACATTTATTCGGTCTTGTGTTACTTTTCTAACTCCTTTCTCAATTTTATGTCCCAAATACTGAACCTCTTTTTGACAAAACTGTAATTCTGCTGGTGACACTTTATGCCCACCTTCTGCCAAATGATTCAGTAAGGCAATTGTATCTGTCACACAGGCTTCTCGTGTTTTTGATACCACAAGTAGGTCATCAATGTACTGCACTAACACAGAGTTTTCTGGCATGATCAATGACTCCACCAAAACAGAGGGGGCCCCTAATGGGAAGGATGAAGGTAGGGAGACATAGGGGAAAATACAAGGCAATCAAACAAAAAGGCAACCCTACCTATTTATTTCAAAATATGCATAACGTCACATATAATTATAACATGACCAGTGCTGATGAATAAGTCCACAAGGGAAGAGGACAAAAATGTACCCGACAGAGCCCACTACATTGCCGATCGACCATCATGTCGCTCGTTTATCGGATTCATTGAGATCCTGAGAATCAGCTCCCCGACGCCTCCATTTCTTTCAGGCCCGTTTCACCTGCTCCGCAAGGGGACCTGCTGCTCATATTCGTTTTGCTCCCTGAATAGGGAATTCAGACTGTCAGAATTCTTCTTATGTTACTGGAGCCCTTTGCCCTCCAAAAGCCTGTCAAAACCACGGTTCCAGGTCCAGGCCCAAGCTGCACCATTGAACTCCCTGACCAGCCCGAGCATTCTCCTACGGTTTCCCCTCGTGGCAATCTAGGATCTGACCATTGAGCTATCCGCTCTTCCGGGAAGAGAGGGGTTGTGCCCGGACCTTTCATTCCGATTTTGAATACGTCATTCTCAGATCGGCACAGCTTATCGTTGCCCTCGACTGTCCACTATACCCACATCGAGGCTAGAGCTATTTCCTAACCAGAATCCACCCACCGCTTGATTTCACCGCTATTTGCGCCCTGAAGAAGGTGTTTGCCCATAGCCGGGCTGTACACCGAAACGCGCGTCTGCGCTTGTTGATCTAACTGCGGTTAGAGTGTTGTTTACAATTTCCCCCCTCCAGAAACATCCTCCAATGCAGCCACCAATTTTGTGATTGTATTATTGTCATTATTTCTTTTATTGTGTATATTTTGAGTTATATTGATTGTATTGATTCACTCTTAGCATCCTGTCCAATGTCACCCAGGATATCATGTGGGGATTTGTTTAAACGTATAGGTTGCCTAACCACTTGAGTGAATGCATGATGTTTTGTTTTTGAATGATAGAGGTGTGATAGAAGGTTTGTTTGCGTGAGTTTGTATGAATGAGCGGTGGGATCTTTCCAATAGTTGCTATTATCATGCCTTTTATTTATTGATTAAATAAATCTATTTTGTGACATTTTTGTCCTCTTCCCTTGTGGACTTATTCATCAGCACTGGTCATGTTATAATTATATGTGACGTTATGCATATTTTGAAATAAATAGGTAAGGTTGCCTTTTTAGGTCGAGCCTCGAGTAGCGCGCAAGCGCTGCTAGAGGCGAAGACTTTTAGTAAGTGACTTTCAGAAGCAGTCCAAACGCTCGTGCGTCGTGGCTGGCCTTTTTGGGATGGGTACGCGCGGCAGACATGTGTTTCCAATTATCGTGCCCAGACGCGGGCGCGATAATTGTAAACACATGCCGGCAAAAGGCCATGACGCACGAGCGTCTGGTCAGCTGAGCAGGCTGCCGCGCTCCCTCCTCCCCCCCTCCGCTCCTCTGTGGTGCGCGCGCACCACTGTTTATTTTTTTTTTACCGCGCGGCCGCCATTTTTTCCATGTTTTGCCACTACGCTTTTCGCCAGATTTCCCGTCTTCTGATAACCTTTCTTTCCTACTGTTGTTTTTTCGCCTTAATTATTTCACTCTTCTTACTATTTCTTCTCTTTTCCCGCCTCCACCCTCACCCTCACCCTTTTTCTTGTTTTTTTTTTTACAGTTTAATATAGCGCTAACCTGACCCGAAGGCACCAGAGCGCTTCACACGCGCACCAGTGGCTCCACAGATGGACACACTCATTTCTTGTTGTTTCTGTCACTGAATCCAGGTGAAGAACACATGAAAAGTAGCCTTGCACACCTCGCGCTGCTGTGCTCGGCAGTCTAGGCATCCTGATCCCGATCGCGGAAATGGCGCTTTGAAGTAAGGTGTCCAGAGCTGGCCACCGTACCTAGCATATGTAAAAGGAGTGGCAACACCATTTGTCCAGTACACTGGAGGTCAAAGGTTATTCTGAATGAGGAGGAGAAAAATCCGGCAAGATAAAATCCGGCCCAGCCAGCAAGCATCTGATTTGTACTGTAATGCGGCATTTGTGCATCTCATGAATACAATAGCAAAAGGAAGAAAACCTCCCAGACAGAGAGAGGAAGGGAAAGCAGCCATTGAGGAGGACCTGTTACAGTGGGTGTGTGCTTATGTTCAGGGCCACTGGAATTATGCGGCAGGGGTGGATCTGTAGCATAATGCGGCACATTTTGTTACAATATTACTTCATTATTTTGTCATTCCTACACCATCGAAATACAGCAGTTACTAACAACAAGCATTGGCATAGGCAATAGGTCTCGCTTTTGGGACATTATAAGTGTTTAGCCATGCAACGGTTGATGTTGTTGCACCAAGGATATTGTGCTGCATAACTAAATACTTATAACGTCCCAAAAGCGAGACCTATTGGCTATGCCAATGCTTGTTGTTTGATTGCCATGATCAATGACTCCAGACAGTTTTTCAAAATCTGATTAAAAATCGAAGGACTCTCTGTATACCCTTGAGGAACTCGGCACCATGCCAAAACACGGTTTCCGAACCGGAAAGCAAAAAGATATTGGCTATCCGGATGCAAAGGTATAGAGAAACAGATCAATTACTGTGTACCATTCTGCATCACAAGGAATTTGATAAAGAATCACTGCTAGATTTGGCACTATTGGACAGCAAGGTACTATGATCTTATTAATTTTTCTCAAATCCTGAACTATTCTATATTTTCCACTTGGTTTCTTAATCCCCATAATAGGTGAGTTACAAGGACTGCTTAGTATTTCTTTTAGAATACCTTGCTCAATCATTTGATCAATTACAGGAATTACTCCTGCTGTTATTTCAGGACTCATCTTGTACTGAGGTGTGTTTGGATATATTGCACCTGGTTTAACTGTAACCTGAATAGGATCCACACCCTTCATCAAACCAATGTCTTTCCCTGTAAAATCCCATACATCAGATCTTACTGCATTTCTCAACTCTGCAGGTAAATCTTCTTCTGTTAGCAATGAATATAAATCATTCACTTCTGTCCCTTGCTTCGCTAACATCATTTTAAAAGCAACATCCTCATCTGGTGTTTGAAAAGCAATACCATCTGGCGTACAATAGATGGTGCAATTCATCTTACAAAGCAAATCCCTACCTAAAAGGTTCACCGGACTTGTATCACATACCACAAACCGATGCATGTCTCTGAATCTTCCAATATGAACTTCTATTGGTCTTGTTATTGGAGTCTTAATATGTTTATTTGAGACTCCCACAACTTGGATAGTTTCTCACGAGAGGGGTAGGTTTGGGATTTCTGCTGCTCTCACAGTAGAGCGGGTAGCACCAGTGTCCACAAGGAATGTAATATCATTACCTTCCACTTTTCCATCAACAAAAGGACCCGATTGATCTACCTCTAGAGATGCGCCAAGCACGCACTCTCTCTCCCCCCCCCCCCTCAGGCACCGTCATTGAGATGAGTCTGAGTCACTCTCTGAATATTGCAATATACTGTGAAACCACTTGTACATTTTGATTCTTACCAACTTGTTCACCTGCGTGAAATCCAGAATTCGCACAGTATCTCTATACTTGAGCATTCACATTATTTGGCATAGGAGCTTGAGGCACCTGTACTTGTTGTGTCTGTGGTGTAACTACCTGCTGCTATTGTTGTTGTTGTTGATTCACAACCACTTCATTCTGCATCTGCGAATTAAAATTTTGATTCATTCCATTATTTTTCAGTAAAGATCTACACACATTCCTCCAATGTCCAAACGTTCCGCACGCATGACAAGGACATTTCTTTTTCAATTCTTCCCTACTCATCTTACCTCTACCTCCATTTGGTACCTGACCATTTTGATTTTGTCCTTTCATCTGGAAATCTGATTGTGAACCATTGTTTCCATCTTTCTGTTCTGCCACTTTCACCTGTGCCCACATCATTTTCTCTTTCAGCTGTTTATGCCTTGACTCAATATCATCACTACAATACTTAGCATATCTCAGAATCTCATCAACTGTTTTACTCTGCCAATAAATCAAATGTTGCTGAATCATGTTACTAATTTCTGGTTTTAATCCAAAAACAAACCTATACACAAAGTGTCCCATATCTTTCTCACCTATACTTTCAAAACCACTATACTGTTTGAACACCTGTAACAACCTTTCATAATAAGCATGTACCGATTCTTTGGGTTCCTGTGTTGTCCTGTCTATTTTAACCCAATCTGTTTCTTTTGGAGAAATTTTACTTTTCAGGAAAGTAATTACTTGATTATATTTTTTCATCACTTCTTCTGAAGGTGCTCCTGTTTTCACATCTCAAGGATATTCTTCTTTTGGCCAGTCAACAGTAATTTTACACTCAGTCCATAAGTCAGCTGGAACTACAATCTCAAACAAACCATCTAAATCTTTTAACAAAACTTTTGAAACTTTTACAAACCTCTCTACCTGTTTGTACCACTCGACAGGTTTTTCTCTCAACCTAGGAAAGTCATTTGTAAAGGATAATACATCCTGTCTCGACCTGGAACGTGATCATATCCACCACCTGGAACTTCTCTCATTGGACATACCATTTCAGCCTGTCCCGTTTCTCTTAATGGGAATAAAGACGCATTTTTACTTGCAAGTATTACTTCCTTCTTTTTCGCCCATCTACCTTTCCACCGTTCTAAATCACCCCATTTCTTCAAAGTATTCATTAGTTCTTTTATTTGCAATCGTTTGCCAGGTGTATTCAAACTCTCCAAATCCTTATCAGTAAAATCCAATCTATACGTTTTTTGCAAAACTTTAGACTTTTCTAGGTCTACTCCATATTCTTGTGCAGCTTCTGCCAACCTCTCATGTAGATTCCTTGCTTTCCATGTAATATTCTTAAACAAAAATAATAACTCTTCATCTCAGTACTTACTCAATCTTTCTGGACTTATTGTACCAATAATCATTTCTTCCAGATCCACTCTCAATCTAGCTATATCTATACTCGATTGTGATTTATTCTTTTCCATTCCTCTTATCCAGTCATCTAACTCCTCTGGCGAAGGACCCACCGAACTCCTGGATACTGGAGTTGTTCCACTGACATTCTGCACTATTTTTCTAGGATCCATCTGCACACTTCTCTTTGGTGTTTCAGTTACGTTTTCACTCACTGGAAGATCAATCAATGAAGTACTCATCTCAACTTGTTCTGATCCACTATCATTCCTGGCATTATTCACGGGAATTCTCAATGCATGTACTCTCGATATATTCTGGCTCTCACCATATAATGGAACTATAGGACCAATTGTTACTGGTACCGATAATGCTTCTGCATTCAGACTCATCTGACTAATTTTCTGAGTTAACTCCTCTCTTGCCTTATTCAACATGTCAATCTCATTCTCCTGCAACACTCGAGTGTGTGAAGCTACCGGAACTTGTGTAACCTGTGAAGTTTGTGGAGCTTGTGGAACCTGAGGAACTTGTATTTCAATTAGTGGTGCATTTGGAATTGTTTCCCCTGAACTTTCCTGATATGGTGGAGGTCTCTTTAATAATATTTCATCTAACAACTCATCAATCTCATCCGAGTCATTATCTAGTTCCGAAGTCTCTAAATTATTCTTTTTCTCTTTACTTTTGCCTCCAGTCTGATCCTCAGCAACTATTACTGGATATAATCCATCTGCAATTACATCTCTCCTCCATCTTTTCTTTTGATCATCCCATCTAGCCTCAGAATATCTCGTTATTATATTCCTGTATTTAATTCCATTCCTGTCTCTCTCCCTTTTATAAGCCTCATGTTCCCATTCCTCATCGCTTCATACTGCGTAGGTCTAGGACTTGGCTTTAATGAATTCATTCGTCATCTCAAGTTCTCCAAAATCCTTACATTAAATGTACCATGCTCTGGAAAAGCTAAAACTCCATCATCTTCCGTATATCTCATCCAGTTCTCTAACCATGTAAACGTATGATATCCACGTTCCAATATCATAAAAGAAGCAGGCATTCTCGGAGGAGGTATAGGAAGTCCCTCTCTAGTAACTATCGGCTTGTCTTTTTTTAAATAAATCTTTTATTCTTTTTATCATCTTCATTATTAAACACTCTTTTTCTAGCTAAATAAACCAAAACAAACAAGAGAAAACTTCCGTAAATCCACTCACTCTATTCGCTAAATCCCAACCAATACCAACGCGCCTCACACCAACCAACCAATCACAGCTCACTACATATCCGCAATCTCAACCAATGCTAGCGCGGCTCACAGCAACCAACCAATCACGGCTCACTACACGCCCGCTGCCTGACCAATGCCAGCTCGGCTTTTTGTGACGTCAGTATTACTCCTGCTACTGACCCTCCCTTTACAAAATAATACGGCAATGTATTTTCTAGGTTTTCTCGACTATTTCTTGTTAGAAACAACACAAAACAATGCTACCTTGTCTGCTCCACTAATAAGAGAGATAGTTCGATTCACTCGAAGAGTTTTCTTTTACTTCTAGTAAAATAACGACCAGCGCTACTCTACTCTCAATCAAGTTAAAGGAGGTCTTGGTATTCCTCTGGGGATACTAGCCAAAATTTCGGAAGACGACTTTCCTTTCAGAAAGAGGTCTTGGTACTCCTTTGGGGATGTAAGGCCAGAGTTTCGGAAGTGGAGCTTTCACTATTTCATGCAATCTTCTTTCAATCGAATATGTCCCTAAAATAACATCAACAACCTTTCGCTGTTCGATATTATAACAACAGACAAAGTACTTCTGCAGTGGGATACCTTTCCACACTACTCCTCTGCCACTTAAGCTAAAATAACATCATCCTAGGATCTTAGGTAACTCCAAACCCGTACTTCCAAACAACATAAAACAAAACACTAACTTTTCATATTAATAATCAATAAATCAATAATCAATAATTATTGCCAAACTAATCAATAATTAACCATCCTCTGCTACCAAAACTGATCCGGCGATCAGGGATCGATAATTTTTCACAATCAAAGGCCCATTTACACTACCCAACTAATCACTTCACGCTGGGGTTCAGTGTGATGCAAGTTTATTCCTAACTCATTAAAATACTCTTTAGAACCTGCATTTCTCCTTACAAATAAATGTGGCGACAAACCTTTTTTGATGTTGAAAAGTTGATGACAATAATTATGTACTTATCTATGCTACTAAATAATAACAGACTCAGTGTGTAGTTTATGTTATTTATCGTAAAATAATGTGAGAATAAAATGCTCATCAAGTACAGTTACACAAACGCAAATCATAGATTATCACAGAGAGAAAACATTGGCAATGTATAAATTCAAGCTCATGTCAAATAAACAATGCATTGAAGGAGTGGACAGGTGAAGAGAGAAAAGTTTCAGAGACAAAATACATTTGCAAATGAATATGCAAATTTAGGAGATTATCTATACTAACCCAAGTAAGAATCAGGGAAATCTACCCCTCTGGCCAGTCGGGGCAGCAAGGCCACTCAAGTAGAGTCGAGTGACAAAGATTAGGTCAGGAGTCAGGAAAAAGGTAGGCCTCTATCTGGAAACAGCAAACCGACGACAGCAACAATCTCCCACTAGCTAGCACCAGCAGAACCACCTCCTTAACCACACCCACCGGGGACTTTCAATTATACCCTAAAACCTAAATGTTAGAACAAGATCCATCTCCCATTGGCTAAGATTGGGGGTGTTCTGTCACACCAATCTCATCATGACCATTTTATTAAACAACTCTTTGTCTTAAACATTAAGCATTACGACAGATTCATCCCAGGAAACAACTTTGAACACAATCATAGTAAATATTTCCTGCAGTTCCTGAATGTTGCAAATCTCTACGCCTCTATTGTTCGCCTCTGCCATCTCTTGAAGGAAACTGTTCACTTCCATTTGTAATCTTATTTTTCTTATCCGCAACTTGGCAGACATTCAGTGCTCCATGAAGGTCACATTTTTCAAGCCTTTGCGCTCTCTTCTCATTCGAATCTTTCTTTTGGGACATTTAATATTTTTCAGTCAAATATTAACCCTCAAACTGACATGCAGAAGTGTAGGCCCATGCTTGCTTTTTCTACAGAAAACAAACACAAACATTTATTATTTTCATGAAATGTATTTTCATTGCACACCATCCCAGCATTGCACTAACCCATGCACCCCATGTTAATCCTAGCGAAATATTATTAACGTGCACAAAAGCAGCATTCGTTTTTTTTTAATCAAAGCAGTTTGCGGCTTAGTTCCATGCATTAATACACGCATTAGTTTTACGCATTAGTTTACGCATGCGCAAAAGCATTTCCCCTTATTTTAGTGTTTTTTAATAATATTTTTCACAGCACACTGTTAATAAATGTTTCTGAGGGTTCAATCCGAGCAGGTTTTATTTTGTCAAAACCCTGCTCCATCACACTCAATGTGCAGCTGGTGTCGGGATTGCTCCGTGTCCTACCGCATATGCAGGCGGGGCGGAGCAAGTCTGGAATAAAGCGGGCGGGCGTGAAGGGAAGAGTGCTTTGCGTTCTTCTGCACATGTGCGTTTCTTCCATCCTGGCCGTTTGAACCTACCGATCACTTCCGGGTTCCCTCGGGAGTCGACGTCGGCGTTGGGTTGCTCCTCGTCGAGTTGCCTTCTTCCAGGAGGGTTTCCACATCGTTGCCAGCCTCCCTTGCCCCTCAGGTCCTCACTAAACCTGCAAAAACAAAGAAAAGACAACAGTTACAGAGCCGGCAGTTCTACCGGCTATCACGTGAGGCTATTATTAGCTCAATTTATACTTATCTGAAGTGTCTTCACGGCGTTGGAGGCTCAAGTTTTCTTTTTCTTTTGTTCTTTTAAATTTCTTTATCGCAAATTTTATCAAACAACCCCAACCACCCACCCTCCTCTCCAACCCCATTCCAAGCCAAAAACAAACAATTTCATCCTTAGGGAAGTTACATATATCAAATTAAGCCGATCACTGAAGCTTATTTCATATAGCATCAATAGACAAGAAGAATAAAATAGAATAAAACAGAGCAACAAATTCATAGTAGAATTCATCTATACAAGTATCAGCCTAGGCTGCCCCCCTCCCGGCGGTCCCCCCCCCCCAACCCCATTGCCCCTTCCCCGAGCATGGCCTCTCCATCCAAATCACTGATCAGGGCCCTCAGAGGTGCCCATATTTCCAGCCCTCTTTTCTTTGCCACCCTGCCCCTCCGAGCATAAATCGCTGATTCCAACGATAAATGGCCAAAGGTCTAACCATCCACTGTTGACTTGTAGGTGGAACCGGGTCTAAGCATCCAGTGGCCAAACAGAGCCTTAAAACTGTCATGGCTATGAACATAAAGGCCTGGACGTGACTTGGGGCCACATCCTCGCTCACCCCTAACATAATTAGCTGAGGAGTAATTGCTATCCGTAGCCCCAGCCGTATCGCAAGCATTCTACCAATATCCTTTTTAAGACTATCAAGGCTAGGGCAGTTAGCAAACATGTGAATGAGGCAAGCTGCATAGCGGCCACAGCGAGGGCAATGTGTTCCATCAACCCCTCCCCATTTTGCAATCTTCGCTGGAGTAATATACAGATTAAACCATGTTTTAAAATGTTGCATCTGCAGGTTGGCTGCAATAAAAGTGGGTTGTACAAGATGCAGAGAATCCTCGCACTCCCCTGTACCCACTTGCAGCAGTTCTTCCCACCTTCTAAAATGCTTATCTAAATCAGCCACCATCCTACTGTTCAGCATCCTATACAGTGTACCCAGCGAGGGTTTAGATTTGAGGAGCAAGTCTATCACATCAACTCTTAAAAAACCACTAGCCCCCCACATTTTTTCCTAAAAAAATCTCTTATCTGCATATATTTGAAAAATTCCCTGTACTCGAACCCAAATTTGCTTTTTATCTCATCAAATGAGCGAATGCCCACATCACCAACGAAATCCTCAAGATTTAAAAAGCCATGCTCTTTCCAGCACCTAACACAGCCATCCCTAAAGATATCGGGGTGCAGGATATTGTTGTTCATAGGGGTATAGCAATTCAAACGGCCTACCTCAAGTTTCTTTTGGACAGCCATCCATACTCTATAGGCGCAAGTCAGAGTTTTAAACATGACCCTTTTGAAATACCCAAACTCCAATTGGCGCATAAGACAGCCCCTGACTTCACCTCCTAATAATAGCTCATACGTCGACGGAGGGTCCTCCTCGCCTAATCCCAATTCCCCATCCCCTGCAATAAAACTACCATTTATTGAAGGGCCGAAGCCCAATAATACAGCAGAAGATTTGGGACGGCCCATCCTCCCCATTCCCTAGGAAGTGTCAGAAACTTCAAGGCTCTTCTAGGACGTGAAAAAGCTCACAAAACCTAGAGATCATCTGGTTTAGCACCTTAAACCATCAACCCTCAATCTCCAAGGGTATAGCCCTAAAAAATACAAAATCTTAGGTAAAAACAAATTTTTTACATCGTTACTCCTCCCGATCAATGTGAGCCTAAGATTGTTCATTCTCGCAAAATCAGTTTTGGTTCTCTGAATCAGTGGGCTCAAAATAATTTCTACAATTTTCTCAATGTCTGCCATGATATCCACCCGAAGATAAACTGCATGCGGAACCACCAGTCTATTATTTGATTGAGCAAGTCTATTGACATCAATTTGTGTTTTATTCTGATTTAGCAGATACCCCGACAGTTGTCCGAACTTCACCGCCTCCATCTCAATTTCTCTTAAGGCACCTTCGGGATCGGGAGTAATAACTGCCAAATCATCAGCATATGCTAAGATTTCCATCTCCCCCGCTTACTGTGCATCGGTAGGATTAAAATATTCTCCTTAATCTTCCTGATTAAAGGATCAATATACAGAGCGAACAGTAAGGAAGAGCAGGGGCATCCCGGTCTCATGCCACGTCCTATAGCCACCACAACAAACATGCCTCCCATTACCAAGATCCTGGCTACTGGGTTACGGTACAGAGTCTAGATTGCTGTAATAAACCCGGGACCCAAGCCTTTTTAGGTCTCGGCTGGCGTTGGAGCACGCATGCGCTCCTCGCCTCGAGACTTATAGTGAACAAGTCAGTTTCAAGATTGGGACTCGAAGCCCCGCCCCTCATTTTCATTGGGTAGCGTCAGCGTTTATGTTAAACGCTGGCTTCCCATTGAAAAGGAGGGTTTTAGGTTGCCTCCCTTTGGCTTTTTGTTCCGGCCCACTTGGACTGGCTCGCCTGCATTACGGCTGTCGTGAAGAAGTTTCTGATCAGAAGCTTCGTCACGCTGCCTTGCACGCGCCAGTCCGGCTCTCTCATTGGGCGCCTGTACCGACTCATGCAACCCCTGCATTTTGAGGAATCGTCTTAGTGACACTTCCTAGCCCCCGCCTTGCTTTTAGAACCTGCGTCCCGTGCTCCTTTCCGTAAACGCACGAGGAAGAGCTGGAGTGAAAACATGAAGCGCAGCCGGAACAGGATCCGAGTAACACAAAGAGAGGGTGTTCCCGCTCCACAAACACACAAGCAGACTTCTGTGTGGCCCTGCCCCTTTCCTCTCCCCTCACCCGCTACCACTTCTTTTAGTGTTATTGCCAACAGTTGAGAGTGCTGCGAGTACAAACACTGTCCACAGCAGTTTAATGCTTTTTCCAATAACAACTATACTTTACCTGCACAATTTCCTAACCACCGCAAGCCTTTTGGGATACGGGTGACTGCACGGAGAGCGGCCTACTACGGGACGGGAGTCGTGTATAATGGCAATGGCCCCATGAAACGAGGGCATCGACCAAATGAGTTGTAGCACCCTCTTCCACTGCTAAAACGTTAAAAGGGGGGAACTTCCAAAGGCTGGTGGAGAAGGTCAGAGTGTGAGGCGCAGCGCGAAACACGCTCACACCTTGACGCCACCCCATCACGTTAGAGAAACAAAGCATTCTGGGCGCTAGAAGAAATGTGTGTGCACCGCTCTCAAAAGCACATTTACTCTAGCACAGAGCCAGTGGTTGTGTGCACCCCTCTGAAAACACATTCACTCTAGCACAGAGCCAGTGGTTGTGTGCACCCTTCTAAAAACACATTCACTCTAGCGCAGAGCCAGTGGCTGTTTTCACCCCTCTGTAAACACATTCACTCTAGCACAGAGCCAGTGGTTGTGTGCACCCTTCTAAAAACACATTAACTCTAGCGCAGAGCCATTGGTTGTGTGCACCCCTCTCTAAACACATTCACTCTAGCACAGAGCCAGTGGTTGTGTGCACCCCTCTCTAAAAGCATTCACGCTAGCGCAGAGCTCATGGTTGTTTGCACCCCTCCGTACTCACATGCACAGAAGCTTAACGGTAATGCTGAGCTTTGGGCACAGCCCTTCGGGATGCTGCTGCTGGACGGGGCTGCGAGACCGTGGTTGAATCAACCACCCGAGCCCCTGAACAGTGGGTGCGTTTCCGTTCTTTGTGCGTCGTTCAGCCCTCCTGGTGAATCACCCTGGCCACAAAGCAGTGTATGCCTGGTGCCACTCTAGGTCTCAAGGTTGACGGGATGTACCCACAAAAGCCTATTGCGTGACAAGCCGCGTAATTTGGAAAGTGGACAGACACCCAGACTGGCGAAGTAGGCTCGGATGGCCGTACCAACTGGCAGTAGAAGGGGGTCGATGGGGGTTACCATTGGAAGGGCAGAGGGTGGGTTACTCTCTACACAGCCTCAATGCGCAGGCGCAGTGTCCACTAAAGCTGGCCTCAATGTAGCCACGAGAAGCCCTGAGGTGATGTTACAATTGCAAACTACGGTAGCTCATTGCTGAGTATCGTCTCCTGTCACTGCATGTTTGGTCGCGTGGTACGATTGTGCTCTATGGTGAGCCCAGGATCAGACTGGGGTCAAAGGTCGCCAACGCTTGTTTACCAACTGTGCATAGGGTTCTGGGACTTGAAGTTTCTGTTTCATAGTTACGAGTAGGGGACTGAGAATACCAAGTTGCTGATTGTATTGCTTTTTTCATGTTTTTTCATGTTTCACGCTTGTTTACCAACTGTGCATAGGGTTCTGGGACTTGAAGTTTCTGTTTCATAGTTACGAGTAGGGGACTGAATACCAACTTGCAGAGTGTATTGCTTTTTTCATCCTTTGTTCCCCCTCCCTCCCCCATCTACACCCTTCGTGTGCCTTTGTTTTTTGTTTTTATTTTAACCGGAGCGTTGTGCTATAAATTTTAAATACGCTCTTTCTCCCCACCTCCCCCGCTGCACTTACGCCCGCAAGACGGGCGCTGTCTTAATTAAAAAAATATGCTCTTATATTTACATACTTAAATGGCAGCCAAGCGTCTCGTGCGCGGCTCACCCAACTCATTTATATATTTTTTTATTTGCATGCTATATAATGGCAGCCGGGAGACCTATGGCAGTGTATTGCAGGGGATGCTGCCGGTAAGGGCGGGAGTGTGTGGGCAGCTGAAGTCGGGTGCGCTGGAATAAAGGCAAGGAAGTTCATTTGTACGCTTGCTGCAGCCAAAACCATTCCTCTACTCCCTTCAGTTAAAAACACGCTATAAGTCAGCAATTTGTTAACAGGAAAGTGAGAGCCGGAGTGCTTCGAGCGCTCATATCAGGAATAGTGGCACTAAGTTGGAGTGGCTGGCAATCTGGGTAAACGGCGGTGGTTGGTCATCTTTGAGCGAGTGAAACAGCCGGCGATAGATGCCTGGCGAGAAGCCAGAGCAGCGAGATCTGCGAAGGAAGAGCTGCCAGGGAGTTGCGGGAGATGTTCAAGCAACAGGAAAGTCTCATGGGAAACAGGCATGGTAGACGAGAAACATTTTAAATGGCGGCCGCGCGTCTCGTTGCGGGTGTCTCACCAAATTCATTTTTCTTTTATTTACATGCTGAATGGCATCTGTGCGTCTCTTTGCACACGGCTCAGCCAACTTGTTCTTTTTTTATTTTTATTTGCTTGCTAAATAATGGCAGCCGCAAGAACTATGGCAGTGCATTGCAGGGGATGCTGCCGGTAAGGGCGGGTGTGTGTGGGCAACTGAAGTCAGGTGCGTGGTAACTAAAGGCAAGGAAGTTCATTTGTACACTTGCTGCAGCGGAAACCTTTCCTCTACTCCCTTCAGTTAATGGAAGCATTGAAAATGCAATAGGTATCGCCTTTGATTAAGTTAAAGCCATTTGCTTTGCAAATGGTATTGTATAGCAAAGCAAATGGCTTTAACTTAATAAAAGGGCGAGACCTATTGCATTTTCAATGCTTGTTTGTCCATTACTGCCCATTAAAAAGGCCAGGAGACCCTATCAAAGGCTTTCTCTGCATCAAGCAGGATTAAAGCCATAGGGTCTCCAGCTATCTTTGCAGCATCAAACAAAGTGATCGCCCGGCGAATATGATCGATTGTACTGTGTCCAGGGATGAATCCGTGCTGAACCGGGGAGACTAGCTTCTTAATTACTCCTGCCAGTCTAATAGCCAAAACGTTTGCATATATTTTAACATCGCTATTAACCAAAGTGATTGGCCAGTATGATCCTAGTTCTTGGGCAGGCTTCCCTTTCTTGGGAAAAACTATTATATTGGCCGAAGCCCAAGACTCAGGTGACACTCCCCTGATAGTGCTTTTAAAAAGACCTCCACCATGAGAGCTTGCAGGGGGTGGGGGGCAAACACCTTATAGAACTCTCGGGGATAAGGTTAGTCCCGGCCGCCTTCCCTGTTGGTACCAATTGAAAAGCCTTAATTACCTCTTCCCCCTTAATTGGCTCCGCCAGCAACTCTTTTTTTTCCAGAGATAACCCCTCATAAGGCATATCTTCTAGATATTCATCAATTTCTTGGCCCCCACAGCGAGTTTCCTCCGAGTACACCTGCCGATAATATTTTTGAAAAGAAAAGCATATACCAGCCGAATCCGAGATTAACCCACTTTGAGGGTCCCGAATCTCCCTAATCTCCCCCTGCATTATTTTCTGCCTCGTGCGGACGGACAACAAATGACCCACCCTTTCATTAAATTCGTATGTCTTGCTCTGCCAGGCCATGTATTTGTCGGCAGCCTTTTTTACAGATATATCAACTATCGCGGACTTGGCAACTGTGACACTTAACTGGGCTATTTCTAAATCATCACCCCTAGTTATTGCCACAACTAGCTGTTTCTCTGCAGCTAATAACTTCTCATACAAGTCTTGCATCAATTTTTCCCCATTTTCTGACATGCCCAACTGTATCTTGTTGTCTCCCCCCGTACTCCAGCCTTGAAGGCGTCCCAGACCACATCAAGCTGGGCACTCCCTATATTCTCTGCTATAAACCTCAGGATCCAACTATTCCTGTATTTAATATATTCCTAATCATACAGCAGAGCCCTTTCAAATGACCAGTTGGAAGCAGAAAGGGAGACTACATCATCTCGATTTCCAAGACCAGAGGGTTGTGGTCTGACATAACCCTGGGGTATTTATATATTCGGCTTGTCAGAGCTGGTTTGTGGGCCATAAAACCCCCCCCCCCAAAAAAAAATCGAGCCTTACACAAACCCGATGTGTGGCAAAAAAAAACGTATACCCCGGGTCATGTGGTTCCTTTTTAGCCCAAACGTCAGATAACCCGTGGGCCGTACATAAGTGCGCCAAGGATCTAAAAACGTTTGGTTTACGGCCCTGGTACTGTACCTCCCCACTCATATCCCCATCCCCATCCCCTTTAACGTTAATGTTTATGTTAAAATCCCTGCAAATTATAAGAGGGAGTGGCTAGTGGCCAATTCATTGTTAAGCCAGTCAAACATAGTCGGATCATCAGCCACAGATCCATACACAGAACATAGTGTAAATGAATTGTTGTCAACACAGCACTGCACGATAGCCCATCGGCCAAACATATGCGCCCTGCTGCGTGGAAACATAACCCTCCCCTTGCGAGCCATAATAGCCACCCCCGTGTTCGCGTCCCTTGTGTAGTATTGGTCACTATTTGATACCCGGCTAACTCTGCAACTTCCCGTTTGTTTGCCTCTATATGCGTCTCTTCAAGACAGACAATGTCGGCCTTTAAGCATTGTATGCCCACATTAACCCTTCTTTTTTTCAGGGGATTATTTGACCCACAAATGTTGAGTGACGCTACCCATCTATGTTGGGGTTATTGCCCAGCAATACTTATCATACATCCTACCGTAAACCATCTCCCCTAAAAAACATGCTTGGAACGTTCCCACCCCAAACCACCCGCCCCCCCACCAGTGCCCAAAACCACCTAACCCACCCCCACCCACCACCCACGTCATGAGCAAATGGGTCAAAATGACCCTAGTGATGCCTCCTGCGCTCACACTGCCCCCCAGGTCACTCCCCCCAGCCCTTACCCACCCGCTGCAGCTACCACTCTGGTGTTTATGAAATCCAAACAAAACTAAAGAAAAATAGAACAATGCTTCAGTTACCATCCCTTCTGCGCCCCCTGAGATTAAAAGTTCGGTCCTACCCAAGTCGATTATACAGCCCATAATCACACACTACTCCCCCCAGTCAAAATCTCTTAAAAAAATTCTTGAGCTTGAATTTCCGATGAGAATACCCTGGGATTTCCTTTAAAGATGACTTTAAGGTGAGCAGGGCTCAATAGGCAAACTTCACAGCCAAGTTTTTGAAAAGGCCCAATCAATTGCCGTAATCGCCATCTTCTCTCCACAGTCACATGCCAAAAGTTCGGCATGACAAAAAAGGTATGACCATCAAATGCGTGTTTGGCCTCAGGTTTGGCTTTCTCGAAAATAGCCTGGCACAGGAGGAAATTCCCAAAGAATATCAGGATGGCTCTAGGCTTCTCGGCTTCTCCTTTGGATCTGGTTGCCCCCTTTTTTTAAACATGAGAGGAAACCGATGCACTCTCTGCACTTCCGCCTCCCAATCCCAATAAGCCAGCTCGGGGAAGGCCCCCTTCAATAATCTCAACATGAAAGCCCAGATGTCGCCCCCCTCGGCATTCTCAGCGATACCAAGAAATCTAAGGTTATTCCTGCGCTGGCAGTTTTCAAAGTCTTCGAGCTTCCACAGCATATCTGTCACCCGAGCTTCTTGCGAAGATAGCTGCCTTCCCACGGCCCCTGCCTCTAGCGCTACGGTCCGCTCTTCCATCACCGTTGTGGGCTCTGAGATTTTGGTGCAGATTTTATTGACCTCGTGCATGGCTCCTTGAAGTTTTTTTGTAGCTAAATGTGCTCTTTAATTCTCCAGGCGGGCTTCAATTTGCATTTGTTTCAGTGTGGAATAAATTAAACCCATCGAGGGGGGGGGCTCAGTCTCAAGATCCATAGTTGACACTTCCCCCCCTTTTCCTGAATAAGATTTGTCGCAGAGTAATGCATTTTTGCTGAGTTTATATTACTCTACAACGTTAGTACATCGAATATTCACTCATACATTTTTTCCCTATTATATCAACACCACCTAATACGCATATTCTTTTATGTAGGAAGAAAAGTGCTTCTCAGTCTTTGAAATTTATACCATAAACGGAAGAGGGGAAACTCACAGGTAGTTATGGCATAATAATGAAAACACTGCCCTTCTGGGGAAGGGTTGGGATTGATGCTATGTATTAGTTCTCTGCAGTTATACGCATACCTCTTGTCTTGTTGCAGGCATTTCTGTGATCATGGAGATTCCTTTGCAGCCCTGAATAAATTGGATGTGTGTCTTTGTTCCCTTTTTTTCCCCTCTTCCCCGACTCACCATTGCAGACTTTGACCTTTGTTGGGCCTCTGTGGTGATTAGGGGGAGTTCGGACTTTGCTACTGGTTTCTATCTAGCCCCTGCGGAAACACCCAAGGTGAGAATTACAGAACGCGAAGCCCACGTTTACTTTCCGCCCAAGCGAGATGGAGATTAGTCAGATAACATTGGCTGATGTGCACATATGATAGGGAATTTACAAAAAGAAACACAAGCTCTTACACTTGGAGTAGACACTTTATAGCAAAGCTCCACTTCTGCCTCTGCAGCAGGAATCAATACCGGTCCATCAGTGAATTTATTTTCTGCTACTCCTTCCCCTTCGGGAATAGGTCAACCGGTATTCCAAGTACCCACTCCTTTGCTATTCCTTTAGCTCCTCCTGAGAGATTTATGGGGGACCCTTCTAAATTCGCTACTTTTATCAACCAGGGTCAATTGCAAGGCATTGTGTTTCCCTGCAGAACAGGCCAAGGTGGCTTTTCTCCTGTCATCTGGGCAGAACGGCTGCCACATGATCTATTCCACTAGTAGAACGTAATGACCCTTTACTATATAACTACGCATCTTTTAAAGACAAACTGCGTAGGTTGTATGATAGACACTCTATCCTTCAATCCACAGAACTCTTGAATTTAAAGCAAGGGTCCAAAGACCTTATGATTTATGTTTCTAGTTTCAATGGGTTAGTGGCAGAGGCTGGGTGGCCTGAGGCAAAAAGAAGCGCCCTTTTTTTACAAAGGGCAACGTGATGAATTGAAGGACTTACTAGGTCAAGTAGTGGATCCTCCTGAGTCAGGTAACGCACTTATTGACTTAGTAGTCAAATTAGACCATAGGTTACACGAAAGGAGATGAGAAAAGGTATGTATTGAGCCCAAAATAGTGATATACAAAGAGAGAAAGGCCGAATCTGAAAGGCCTATTGATGAACCTGTACCCATGCAAGTTGGGAGTATTAGAGGTCCCCTTAGTGAAGAAGAGCGTGAACGTTGCAGAGACAAAAAAATGGTATCTTTATTGCGGTAAACCAGGACATTTCTTGAGGGACTGCCCAGGTAAGCCTAAAAGACCTAGCGAGTCGGGAAACTGCTGAGCCCGCCGAGGTCTATGGAGACCAGGTCATCGGGTAGATCAGGTTTAATAGTCTCCCAACTCTTAGCTCAAGATAAAGCATTGCCCTCTACTCACCATTTTCTGATGACAGCCCATCTATTATGGAAAGATAGGGCTTTGGAAGTCCAAATCACGATTGACCCTGGTGCTACAGGGAATTTCATGGATATGCGACGGGCAAGACAGATGAATATTCCTGTAAAGTCGAAAATGGTAATAGATGAGGTAAAAACCACTGACAGAAGTAGCATTAAATCTGGTCCAATTACCCATGCTACCGTGGAGTTGTTACTTGTTATACAAAAGCATCACCAAGAGACAGTGTAGTTTGATCTCATTCAGTCACCTCAATTACAGGCTATTTTGGGCATTCCATGGTTAATGCAACACAACCCAGATATAGATTGTGTAACCATATTGTATCTTTTAGTTCTGAAATCTGTAAGAACCATTGCCTTTCTGCCCTAGTACCACAAAAAGAGATCGCAGTGATCACAGCATCAGACATACCTGAATTACCTTCCTGTTACTCAGACATAGTAGAAGTCTTTGACAAAGAGAAAGCCTCTGTTCTTCTACCCCATCGACCCTACGATTGTCGAATTTATCTGATTTCAGGCTCACAAATACCAAAGAGTCGTTTTTATGCTTTAAACGTAAAAGAAAACCTGTATCTGCAGGAATATCTGGACAAAATGCTTCGCATAGGGTTCATAAGACCTTCCCGTTCCCTTGCTTGTTCACCTCTATTTTTTATTCCAAATGGGAGGGAGGTCTCAGATGCTGCATCAACCATAGAGCTCTCAATAACATACACATAAAAAACATACCCATTGCCACTCATCCAATCTCTACTTGATCAGGTTAAAGACGCCCGTATCTTTACCAAGCTTGACTTAAGAGGAGCTTATCACCTAGTAAAGATACTAGAGGGGGATATGGAGAAAACAGCATTCTGTCCTAAGTTTGGTCTCTATGAGTATCTGGTGATGCCTTTTGGTCTCTGCAATGCTCCTGCAACCTTTCAGTTCTTTATTAATGAGGCATTACGGGACATGTTGGATATCTATGCTATAGGATATATTGATGACATCTTGATATATTCTTCCTCAAATACTGAACATGTGAATCATGTGAGAGCTGTCTTAGAATGACTAAAAGACAACCATTTAAACGTAAAGTTGGATAAGTGTGAATTCCACACACCAACAGTAACCTTTTTGGGGTTTGTGCTATCCCCGGGTGAGGTGAGCATAGATCCTCAAAAAAGAAATGCTATATCCAGCTGGCAGCCCCCTCATTCTGTAAAGGGAGTACAACGTTTTTTGGACTTTGCCAATTTTTATACGCGGTTCATTGCTGATTTTGCAGCTTTGGCAACTCCTATAATGGCAATGTTGAAGAAAGGGGTTACCTTCAGTTGGTCTTCTGCTGCAGATGAAGCTTTTATGAAACTAAAACATGCCTTTGTCACAGCACCCGTTTTGAAACATCCTGACTCATTGCAGCCTTTCATAGTAGAGGCTGATGCCTCCCAAGTAGCCATAGGGAGATATTATCCCAAAGGGATCAAGAGACAGGTTATTTACATCCTGTGGCCTTTTATTCACAAAAAATTAACTCCCACAGAACATAACTATTTAGTAGGAGACAGAGAGCACCTTGCCATTAAAAGGGCCTTTGAAGAATGGTGTCAGTACTTGATGGGAGCACTACATACCGTTACAGTCTTCACTGATCATGGGAATTTACAGTTTTTAAAGGCAGCTAGAGCTCTATCCATGAGACAACTACGTTGGACTCACTATTTCAGTGATTTTGACTTTGTGATACTGTTTCAAGCAGGCAAGAAGCATCGAAAGGCAAATGCTGTAACAAGATTGGGTTATGAAGAGGTAGAAATGTCAAAAGACCACCCCTCTCTTATAGCCAAGAACGCTTTCTAGGGGCCATTTGTTCCAAAGAGAACTATTTACATCAAGTATTGCAGGCTCAGGATTGCAATGAAATCAAAGAACTAGAGCAAAAACACATGGGTCTCAGAAAACAAAAACTGCTATACATTCAAGTGGGTCTGGCCTTACCTATGCTACCATTACAGCAACAAGCGTTAGAATGGTCACATGCACACCTGTTGTCAGGGCATACAGGATATAAAAAGACCATGGACTGCCTCAAAAGATCATTTTGGTGGCCCATTATGGCCCAAGACACAAAACAATTCATAAACAAAAGTCATATCTGCGCTCAGAGTAAGAGCTTTCATCGCAGTCCTCGCTGATTTATTAATCCCAATGCCCACACCTCCTAAACCATGGCATTCCATCTCTTTGGACTTCATAGTGGAGCTACCACAAACTGCTCAGGGTTACAGTTATTCTAATGGTAGTAGATATGTTGACAAAAATGCCTCACTTTATTCCATTACAAACACTACCTACAACCACAGAGTTAGCCAACATCTTTTTACAACACATAGTGAGATTACATGGTCTTCCTTCTCTGATTGTATCTGATAGGGGTCCCCAATTTGCATATAAGTTTTGGAGAGGGTTTGGTATGTTGTTTCGTATTGATGCTCGTCTGTCCTCTAGCCACCATCCTCAAACCGATGGTCAGACAAAAATGATTACAAAAACACAACAGGGGGGCCTAAGGAGGTTTAATGGACCAGCGAGGGCAAACTCTCCAATCCTTAAACTATCTAACACACAAAGAGCCCTCGGGTCCGGAGTCGCACCAGGCAATTGTATGAGTGGGAACAACTATGCTAGGAAAGGGGGTGGGGTGAGTTCCTTTTAAGGACGGTTTCCCTCACACACCAGAGGTGTCATGCTTCATCATAGGGATACCCCCTCGCGTCACGAACCTTGTCGTGACACAGGCTACAACCTCCTCGCTGCGAGGTAGGAGCTCAGGTATGTTTTCAGAGAAGAGGGGTATTCATAAAACCCAATGTGAGCGTAGTGTGTGGTGGAGGGAGTGCAGTGCTACCTAAACAGTGGTTAAAACTAGCTACCAGGTTAGCCAGACACAGTTTATTGTCGCTACCTGGTGCTAGGATTAAAAACAAGTAGTGGATAGTGTAACTGCCAAAATTAGAGGCAGTTGCACTAGAAAGTGATCGACATGTTTCAGCCTGTTGACCTACACGAGTGTCATGACTTTCATCAGGATCGCTTACTCTAGCTACTGCTACACATGAGTGAAAAAATAATTAAGTGAAGAAATAAGGAGCGTTGGTGTGTATATGAGTAATACTACACCAGTGATCCGTCAGTTCAGCAGATTCACCGGTAAGACCTGTTGTGAAACAAAAACAACATACTGCGCAGTTAAAACAGTATGGTGGGGTACAGCATAGTAGGACCACACTCTCACATATCAACATGGAAAATTATATACAACTTGTGCATGAGTTCTCAGTGTTACGCATCAGAACTAAAGTGGCACTTTGCTCAGTAATAGCTAAGTTCTGTGTCACTCACCTGCAAAAGTCAGGTATTATACTACATCTGTCCTTGGCTGGTTGCCTTAGGTACATACACCCATCCAACTTAATAAGTAGAGGTGGTGGCGTTAGAGTATAGAAAAAGTTTGCGCCCAGTATAAAAGGGGACAGGCGTCAAGAGTTCAAGCAATCAGTATTTGAGAGACCAAAAAGAAGTTATTGTCCCCAGGGGGATGGTAGTGGGGGCGAATGGGTGTCCTGTTTCTGACTTAAATAGTTCATACAAACACTATTATCAGCGTCCCTTAAGGGACGATGATCCATCCCAAGTGGAGTACAAGGTGGGACTAGTGACCCAAGGCCGCGCGTGACAGCGGCAGCTATCACAAGTGTCATAGAAGTAGTATGCCATGCCCCATTACGTGAAAACATGGAAGGTGATTAAAGTACGAGTCTCGCCTCAGTCATTCGTTGCGGGACCGGCAAAGTTGCAAGGTAGCGCAGTGTGTTGTAGTAGTGTGCCAAGCCCCTTTACATGAAACCACAGAGGCGTGCTTCAGGAGGGGCCCCTAAGGTGAACGGGGCCCCTGACAATGTGGGTACATCCCCAATCAATCGTTTGCGGGACCGAAAGGGATCGCAGTGCAAACAGGTTTAGAGACGCGTTGAGAGCGCGTTAAGAACCGGGGGACGGAAAGCAATTTCCGGGGCCTCCGAGAGTGAGGACAACTGTGGACAAAGTGCTATGGGGGTGATCTGGTTGTTAGAGGCCCCAGAGCTAAGGTTGCAGCGGGATGTAGAACGCCGATAACTGGCGCGTGGAGGACACGCTGAGAAACCCAAGGGGGGGATAAGAGGGAAGTCAGAGGAGTGAAAGCTTTGCCCCAGAAGTCGCTAAATAAGAGACTTACCACTCAGTTCGAGCGTGGAATACACAGCATGTGTCCGCAAGACAGGAAAAATGCCTGCTGTGCGATGTCCGGTATAAATAGCCAGCGTGAACTATAACCTGGGGACTGCTTCCTGAAAGCGGTCCCAGGCATGCTAGGAGTGGTAGTTCCGTAATGTACGGAGTCCAGAAGTATAGAAAGGGAATATCGCTTGCCAGTGATTGAAGGGGTATGCGTGATGATACATAATCGCAATAGCGATGTAAACGATGATTGTGAGTCATCATGGTTACACTGTGGATTGGGGGATGGAGACGGGGGGGCCTGGAAGTTGCGCAACGTTTATAAAGCATGTACCCAATGCAGCATTGGAACATGAAGGTCTGGCACAACCAGTGGTGGTGCACATATATAAATTCCTCGATGGAACTCATGAGGGTTACAGGGGCCCCAGGGATAAAGGATGGTATGACCAGATGTGCGTATTTCTTTCGCCTCCGGTGCTGCTCGACCGGTTATTGGCCCAAACAGAGGGCAAGTATCTTTGATATACTGTAACATGAAGTTAGAGATGTCTTCTGGAGTACTGAGGGTGTACTTGAAGACAGGGGGACTAGGTGAGTGATAACCACGATATGTCGTCGTTGAGCCCATTTTCAGATGTGCCTAGTCTGAACACTCATCTTTGCTCAATTCGCAGCAATCTTTTTGTTAAGTTGGGTGTAGTCGTGTAAAGGTGAGGTTTATCAAGTACTGTCCATCTCTGAGTGTCAGCCTGGTGATTCATTTCAATGAAATGTTTAGTTAACTTAGTGGTTTGCTTGGCACATTCTTCTGCTCAAGAATGCGTGTTCTTACTTTCCGTGTGGTCATTCCCACGTATATCAGGCCGCAGGGGCAAGTGATGAGGTATACCACCCTTTCGCTGTTACAATTGGTGTGATGTCTAAGTTCCCACGGTTTGCCCGTGCCAATGTCAATGATTTTGGTTACCGATGTCTGTGCGCAAGCTGCGCATGTGCCACATGGGAAATGTCCTTGGACAGGCGGAAGGTCCCACAAGGTGTTCTGTCTGTTGGGTGTCGCCGGAGGGGGTCTGGTGTGTACTAAGCTGTCTCTTAGATTTCGACCCCGTTTAAATCCAAATAAGGGTTTCTCTAAGGTCAACGACCCTTTGTTCAGGATGTTCCAGTTTCTGTTGATGGATTTCTTGACCTCGTTGGAAAGGGAGCTAAAGGTGTTGACACAGACCAATCTCGTTTTCGGTTGTCTGTTGGGGATGGTGTCCAGCAAGGCAACCCTATTGTTGTTCAGTGCCTGCTTGGCCGCCTTCTTAACAAGCGATCCCGGATAATGTCTATCCAGAAGGTTACCACGTAGTCTCGTGGCATGCTCTTTGTATTTCTCTGTGCTGGAGCAATTGCGTCTCAGAATTAGAAACTGGCCAAAAGGTAGGTTATCGCGCAGAGACTTGGGGTGATGGCTGTCGTATTGCAGGAGAGCGTTACAGGCCATTAGTTTCTGGTATAGTTCCGTTTCGAGGCGACCATCAAGTGGGACTATTAGGAGGTCTGAGAAGGGGAGCCTTTTCTTGCTGTAGTCACAAGTGAAGCGGAGGTGTCCATTTTGCGTGTTCAGTCACTGATGGAATAACGTAATGGACGTAGAATCACCGTGCCACACAACCAAGATGTCGTCGATGTACCTTTTCCACAGCATGAGCTGTGCCAGGTACGGGTTGTTGTTAGACATCTTCCTCGAAGACGTGCATGTAGAGATTTGCCAGACTGGGGGCGAAGGTACTGCCCATGGAAGTACCGGATACTTGCAGATAGAGTTGGTCTTCGTACTGGAAAAAGTTCTCCTTCATTGCTAGGGTGGCGCACTCCATGATGAATGGTATGGGTGTGATGGTGTCCGGTGGATCGTGACTCAGAAGATCTTCTATGGTCGCAAGGGTCTGGTCATGGGGGATGCAGGTGTACAATGATTCGACATCGAAAGACACCAGATAGTCAGTTTCGTTGTTAAATTCAGTCTCCCTCAGTAGGCGGAGTACGTCCTTCGTGTCCTGTAGGTAAGTTGGCTTGAGTTTAACCAGAGGTCGAAGGAAAAAATCCACAAATTGGGATAGTGGTTCGAGAGCAGAACCAATGCCAGAGATGATTGGTCTCCCCGGTGGTGGTCTGTGAGGCTTGTGAATTTTAGGTAGTATGTAGAAATATGGAATAACGGGTTTTTTAGTTTGGAGGAACTCTGCTTCCTTTGCTGTAATCCACCCATTGTCCAGAGCGTCTGTGGTCATGGTGGCGATGGTGTTGGTGATTCTGTCCATGGGATCCTGTTGTAGTGGGAGATAGGACATTGTTACGCTCAATTGGCGGAGACATTCAGATCTGTGAGACGTGGTATCCAAAAGTATAGTGCCTTATCAGCTGGCTTGATGGTGATGGTTTTATCCATTCTGAGGGTGCAAAGGGCCTGCTGTTCTCTTTTGGGAATATTGTTGTAAGCTCTTGGTAGTGAAGACAATCTGGAATCCAAGTCCTTGAGGACAGCTTTTTCGAAGGTAGCTACCTCCGCAGGCACAAGGCCGATGGGGGGACTGAACGTGGATTTGGAGCGAAGATTGGTATTCGTGGTGTCCATGCCTGTGCCCTCGGGAGTCTTGTCTGCAAAGAAGAAATGTAATCTTACTTTGCGGAAGAATTGATGCACCTCTTGGTGGATTTGGAACAGGTCTCCACTGTACGTTGGTACAAAGCGGAGTCCTCGGTTAAGTACATGTGTTTCATCCTCCGTCAGATGTCATTGGCTCAGGTTCACTACTAAGTTGGCTCCCTGCTCGACCCTGGTTGTTGCGATGTTTTGGTCATGCTTCGAGTGTTGCGTGGGGACACTGGAGGGCTCCAGTGTACTTGTTGTCGTCGCCTCCCTCTCGATCGGCCACGGCCTTGCCCTAAAAAAGGCTGGTTATACCCTTGTGGCGGAGGTGGTTGAAAGCCCATCATGGGTCCTTGGGGTCCTGGGCCAAATGTTTGGAAAGGGGGGTAACCCCAAGGTGTTGGTGGCCACCATTGATTCGGTGGGGGTCCCCCTTGTGCTCCGTGCCATCTTCTCTGTCCTCGTTTCTGTGTGTTCTGCCAGGATGCATCTGAGCTGGCATCAGAGTCGATGGACCAATCTTCCCTATCTGAGGAGGAATGGTTGGAGTCGTAGCACCTACCTCCTCTATTAAATTCTGATGGTTTGTAGGGCTCATCAGTATAAGGATACACTTTTTCAAGAGAGAATTTTGACAAATCCTTTTTGAATTTATTTATTTTGCTGGTCAATAGTGACTCTTTATAATCCCTGGTAGTTTTGTTGGTTTCCTCCATGTTCTTTTTAAAAAGTGTCGCACTCACTATGGTTTTAATCTGTGATTCAAGAGTCTGAATCTCTATCAAGATGGTGTCGGCCACCTTTTTTGCTGTGCTTATAATCAGAATGAGCCAGTCCCTAGTGCATCGCCATGCAATAAGGGACCAGTCTTTAAGGAAATTCTTGTTGTCTAGGAAGAGTCTGGGCGCGTTGGTCACGATCCAACCTGTAGGGGCACAATTGCCTCCAAGATATTCCGTCATAATTGACCCATGCATGGTGGTCCTAATGTGTAGACGCTTAAGACTCAACAGTTTGCTCCAGTCATCAGTTGTAGCAATAGTTTGGGTAAGTGGTGTGTCTAGTATGCTAGGTGTAGTTAGAATATTTAACACCATGGCATCATCAAACGCCAGTCCTGTAAGGTCAGCCATGGTTATCAGGCAAGTCGCCGTAAGGGAGGGTCTCACAAGACACCAAGGTCTGTTACTGAAATTGCTTGTTGGATGCTTGTCACAAGAGGGGCTAAAAAAGGCGGGCCCGCAGCTGAACCGCTGCTCAAAGTACAAAAACACAACAGGGGGGGCCTGAGGAGGTTTCATGGACCAGCGAGGGCAAACTCCCCAATCGTTAAACTATTTAACACACGAAGAGCCCTCGGGTCCGCAGTCGCACCTGGCGGGACTCCGGACCCGAGGGCTCTTTGTGTGTTAGACAAAAAGGATTAACCAATGTCTTGAGCAATTTTCGCGATGTCAGTTGTTACAATCCTCTGACGAATGGGATACCTTTTTGTAGACAGCTGAGTTTGCATTTAATAACAGAATGCACTCTTCAATTGACCTTTCCCCTTTTTATTGCAACTATGGATTTCATCCTCGATCTCTGCTTTTACCTCCCTCTGATTCTACCCCCACTCCTGCAGCCCAGGAGTTAGTGGAACACATACATGACATACAGAAATCTGCCCAAGTCAATTTGGATAAAGCTAAAAGAGTGTACAAGGGAAACGCTGATCTTCAATGTTGACCCACTCCTAATTACGTGGTGGGAGACAAAGTGTAGCTGTTCACACGTAACATAGCTGTGAAAGGAACCCGTAAGTTCAAGCCACGGTTCATTAGTCCGTACACAATTATAAAGGTAGTGAATGCAGTGGCCATGAAATTGGACTTGCCCTCCACACTGTAAATCCATCCCGTGTTTCATGTTTCCCTTTTGAAACTGGTGGCATCTGGTACCAGGTTACCTGTTCGACCCCCTGTAATATTGTTTGACAATGAGCCTGAATACGAAGTGGAATCTATAGTAGATTCACTAAGAGTTAGACGGAGATTACAACACTTAATCCATTGAAAAGGATATGGTCCTGAGGACCGTACATGTTATAATCAAACAAAAAGAGAGAAAGGGTAGAATGGAACCACTCCCGGTTCCCTTAAAGAATCAATAATAACAACAATAGAAGGAGTAATTCCAATTCGAATAAGAAGCGAATGAAAGCAAAAAAAGTAAAAAACTTTTTTTTAAAAAGAACCCTCACTCACCAACCTAGTTGGTGACATGCTTCATCACAGGGTTCCCACCCGAGCGGCCGAATGCCTCTCGGGTGTGCTACGACGCCGGATTACAGCGGAGCAGGTTTCGTTTGTGCAAGGTGAGTGAATGGTGCCCGGCCCGGGATCCCACATCAGGTGCGAGAGGCGGGCGTTTGAGCTTGACGAAAGTGTGACTATAGCCAACGTCCCCCGACGGGATCAAGGGGGTATGACTAATTAACGTCCCATATTGAATACCTTTCAGAAAATGCTGAGAGCGGAACCGTAAGTTTGCGGTTTATCTATGACACAGTGACAGGTGCACCTTAGTGAGTGCATACCTCTCGTGTTAGTACTGGTCCTGAAGAAAGCCTTGCAATTCTGCACCCTGAGGCTGAAACATGTAGACCTGACTTTGTCACTTAAATACACCAATGGGTGTCAAAGGCCAATTGAACCTAATAGGACATGCCCTTTTGTTTTAATCTTGCCTTATCAATCCAGCATAAAGTTTCAAGGAATAATAAAGGCAATCTTAATTCACTTCCTCGCCATTCACTCACCTTGCACAAACCAAACCTGCTCCGCTGTAATCAGGCGTCGTAGCACACCCGAGAGGCATTCGGCCGCTCAGGTGGGAACCCTATGATGAAGCATGTCACCAACTAGGTTGGTGAGTGAGGGTTCTTTTTAAAAAAAAGTATTTTTACTTTTTGCTTTCATTCGCTTCTTATTTGAATTACTCCTTCTATTGTTGTTATTATTGACCGTACATGTTAACCTGCTGGACATGTTCTTGCTACTAGGCTACTTCGATTGTTCCACAGACGTTATCCTGGAAAACCCAAACCAGTGGGGGCTTTGTAGGGGGTGTGGGGGTGTACTGTCGGGATTGCTCCGTGTCCGACTGCATATGCGGGCGAGGCAGAGCAAGTCCGGAATAAAGAGGGCGGGCGAGAAGGGAAGAGCGATTCGCGTTC
This sequence comes from Calotriton arnoldi, assembly GCA_963921515.1. Classification (NCBI taxonomy): domain Eukaryota; kingdom Metazoa; phylum Chordata; class Amphibia; order Caudata; family Salamandridae; genus Calotriton; species Calotriton arnoldi. The sequence continues at coordinate 135,188 of CAWUFW010001721.1, read as the reverse complement.
TTGTGCACACGTGTGTGTCTTCTGTCCTTGCCCTTTGAACCTACCTGTCATTTCCGGGTCCCGTCGGCAGTTGAATTCGGCATTCAGTGTCGGGTTGCTCCTCATCGTGTTGCCTTCTTCCAGGAGGGTTTCCACGTCGCTTCCCCCTCGGGTCCTCACCAAACCTGCAAAAAACAAAGATAAGACAACAGTTACAGAGCCAGCAGTTCTACCCGCTGTCACGTGAGGCTATTATTAACTCAGTTTATACTTATCTGAAGTGTCTCCACAGCGTTGGAGGTTCCGCTTTCTATTGTACACAACTGCAAGCTGTAAAAGAAAGTAAGATTAATTACTACCAAGCACATCCTGAAGCGAAGGAGTTATCTTGAATTGTATTCAGCCCTGCCTATTTTTTTGGCATATTTTTCTTGTTTTTCTCATTACATTGGTCAATTTCATCCTATTGAGAAATATGTTTTTTGTTTTTTTCCAGTGGGATTATTATATTTTGGGGCATTTTTTCTGACTTTATATTTCTCTACAAGGTTAGTACATCGAATATTCACTCCTACATTTTTTCCCTATTATATTAACACCACCTAATACGCATATTCTTTTATGTAGGAAGAAAAGTGCTTCTCAGAAGAGGGGAAATTCACAGGTAGTTATGACATAATAGTGAAAACACTGCCTTTCTGGGGAACGTAGGGGTTAATGCTATGTATTAGTTCTCTGCAGTTATACGCATACCTCTTGTCTTGTTGCAGGCATTTCTGTGATCCTGAAGATTCCTATGCAGCCCTGAATATATTGGATGTGTGTCTCCTCTTCCCCGTTTCACCATTGTAGACTTTGACCTTTGTTGGGCCTCTGTGGTGATTAGGGGGAGATGGGACATTGCTACTGGTTTCTATCTCGCCCCTGTGGAAACAATCAAGGTGAGAATTAGAGCTGGTCTCCTTCCTCCAATTACAAAAAAAAAACATGTTCACATGAGCTTCCATTTTCTCCTAATTCTTATCTTTCGCAAACCCTTCGTTTTCAGCGTCCCCACTCACTTCCCTGCCAAAACATAAACTCCTTTGCACTATTAGGCCCCCTGTCTCCACATGGTGTCACCCTTATGATCAAAATCACCCTATCATTGACAATGTTAGCACCTTACCTCCCAGTGTCTTGTACCATCCATTCCATCACAAATCTAGTCCTAAATTGTTCCTCTATGATTTCATCCACTGTCATCCTCCTCATCCCACAGCTCTCAAGATAGGGCAGCATTACAACTCCTTAACCCTACAATTCATCTCAAGCACCGAACCACTGTCAGATAAACTCACCATTCACCTCTTTATCACCGATGTTGAGTGCAGCATTGGACCGCACCCTCTTTGGACCGGTGCCCTTGAGCTACACCTAACTATCAGCAGCAAGAACATTTTACTCGCCTTACCTTCCAGGTTCCATTACCTTTGTCCCTACATAGTAACCTATACAAGCTAGGCCTACACACCTGGGAACCCGACTGACACCTCCCCTATCATCCTCTCCACTCAGGCCCTTGCCCTAAACATTTAACCTTCTTTCTCCTATCATTCTCCAGCCTCTCCCATTGACTTGTCCACTACCCAGTCGCTTATATATCTACCACAGAGTTACCTTAGGCTTTTCGTACACCAGATGCCATTGAACCTCCCTAAATCCCTTCTCCTCCACTGAGAATTCCATTCACTCTTCTCCAGGCCCCATGGCCATTATTTACCTCCTTTTCCATTGAACCTTGACCATTTCTCCTACTCCCACATATGCCCATGCTCCCAATGTAGATGGGCGACTCCTAGAACAGCTTTCTAAGCTAGATCCTGTTTTCAAGTTGGAGGGCAGGGTCTTCGTGCAAGAGTCTGCAGTCACTCACGGAGCAGGTACGTTCTTTATTTCATGTTAGGCCCTTGGGTTACAGCAACAGCAAGTAGATCCTGTCTGGACTCCATCCTTCCTCCAACTGGAACTCTCTCCTAACTAACTGCTCCTTCAGACCCACACCAACATTCTTCTGCATCATCACTATCAGCATTCTAGACACCTGTCAGACAGACAGGAAATGGGTACAACCAGAATATTACATCCTGCATAAAAAATAATCCCTTAATGTAAGGGGAAATGCACTGTACCCACATGCCCCATGTGCTCACCATTTCTTCACAAGGCGTTGAGGACTGCTCCCTAATCCTACCAATTCATGGTCATTTTCTACACTTTTGAAATAACCATAGAATATGGTAGCTACAATAATAAATTACTTTAAACGTACGTTAGAGCTATCTAAAATCTTTGAAATTCTTAGTAATGCAATCAGACTGAAATTCAATGTTCTCAAAGAATATAGAGAATTTACAAATTACCTCATCAATCCTACCTTGCCCCAATCCTTACTTTTTACGAAGTGGTCACAACTTCCGCAGGCAACACATGACTAAGCTAAAAATGGACATCCGTACAACACCTCCCAATGCCTTCCTCTTTTACTCCAAGACTCCACCTACTCATTTGGGGCCAAATGTGAGGGAGACCACATCATATGTTGTTTCTTTTATCTGCTTCCCTTCAGACAGTACCATAGGTCTAGGTGGGCCAGGTCTTTTCCTTTATTACCTGACTTTGGTAAGTAGAGCGAGGCAGCACGTCTCTTTGATTAACCCGAGTACTAATGGAAGTGATCACTGCCAGGAGTCCTTTAAATTCTGTTGAAGGACCACTTTAAGGAAAGAAACAGTGCTAAATCTCCAGGATAAGGTAAAAGTTTCTCTGTTTTCTTTTGAAACTTGGTTACCTTGCCTGTTTCTGAGTGGTAGGGACCTAGGTAGTGTAGAAATAAAAACCTTCTTAGGGGTTCACTGATACATCTGGTCCTTAAGACCAACAAAGAAGAGATTGGCACAGAAGCTGTAATATCAAAAAACATGTTTTATTAACCTCAGATGAGGGAGATTGCATCTTACGGTACCCGCAGGCCACTGTAGGAGGCATTCTAATGAGTGCAGAGAACAGGGTCCTTATATATGTATTTGTTACATAGTCAGCATAAAATCAAGGGGAGGTCCTAGCACATACAAGCATGCTTATTGACTAATATGGGTATACAAAATTTGCTTGCTCCACAAAGTGGGAGGGGAGACTAAACTGCTTACATGAGTAAGAATAGCCTGACAGTTCTATACTAGGAGCAGGTGCATTCTACCAGCTAGGCCTCTCTGAGCATGTGCAAGACTCTGGAAGAGGGAGAAAGCACATGGCGAGCACATGGCTAACTAAAATGGCTGCCAAGTACAAAATGGCTTTCAGCTCATGCTAACAGCGATTCCTGCAATCTTTAACAGATGATCCTTTTAGCATGAGCTAAAGACATTCCCATGATCTAGTAGAGACATAGAAAATATTTTGCACATTTTCTTCTCATAAATTCATCAATATCCTATGCTAGGTGGGCATTTACATTCTAAACATTTCATTAAGCAGGTATATACAAGGTATAAGCAGGAGTACAAAGTGAACAGAGCATTGGGTCATACAGGTAGCAAGAGAGAATAATGACTATTATCTCAAACAGAAATCTCAATATTTTCCAATCCTAAGCAGAAAGCAAATACCAAAACCATCTAGTCTAATTTTAAGTTTCAGGGCTCTGATGTATTTCAGTGACTATTTATGTCAATTTCAAAATAGCCAACAGCACATACCTAATAAAAACATTTTCAATAGACTTTCTCAGTATTTTTTATGAGGGCTAAATTATCAATTAATATACTTAAGGAAAGAGTAAAGTAACATGCTCAGATGAACTTTTCTCGTGCAGAATAAACATTACTCTTAAAAAATATTAAAGCAATCAGACATATTATTACAAAAACAATCCTGGCTCCGGGGGACCAGGAGGACCACACAGGGCCATAGGAATTAGGACAAGGAGCCGCAAAGGGCTGCTCCTCCCAAAAAAATGGGACGACCAAAGGGGTACATTACTAACAAAAAAAAAAGAGTCCTTGGGAATTTGTAGCTGCTGAGGAACCAACCAACCAGAGGGGAGTCTTCTCCCTGTGTCCGTTTTGAGCCTCACAGGCAGGCTCTTGTTGTTCCCACGGTGGAGCTGCACAACTCGCAACTCAAGAATCACGGAGAAGGAAAAGTCTTTCTTTCAGGATAGGGCAATCACCCCCCAGGGCAAATACCCTCAATGATCCTGTCCAGTGTCTCAGGCAGTGCACCAGTTTTCTTCACTTTAATCTAACAGGCACCAAGGGCACAGCACCTGTACCCTAAACTCAAGTCCTTCCCTAACTCCTGTATTGCACCTCTGGCGCACTGCTCTTTTGTTAGGGCCACAAATTGTACCCAGTGTGCTCGGGCATCTCTTGATCAACAAACAAAGGCGTAGACTTGCATTCACTTGGGACCAGGACTCAAAGGCCTGAAGCAACCCTTGTTTCAAAGGGGGTCACCTCAAGCAAAAGCCTCCTTGCCGTCCTTGTCGTTCTGTGACTCTCTCAGCTGGGCATCAAAAACTGGATCCACACAAAGATTTCTCCATCCTGATTTGTAACCCCGTCTTTCGCCCAAGACAGTGGCAGGGGTACACACTTCACGTCCCAGTGCTTCCGCCTTCACTGAGGTCCTAGTTGCCAGCAAGGCCTATGCTGGTTCCTTTCGTTTTGACTGTAGGCTGGACTGGTGCTGACTCCCAGGCTGGATCTGATGTCCGGGCCCCTCTGGCAATGGTTGTAAGGCAGCAAATATCTATTGGTGGACAGAACAAGAGGTCTTTAGACAAGGCACAGAAATAATCTAACAACAGAGAGGATAGTCTCAGAATACTTCCTTAGTCTCGGGGCGCCCCATACATTAGCAAGGCACCCAAGAGCCACTTCATCTATCTGAGAGTAGAAAACCCTGGACCTATTGGCAAGTATAAAAGGAACGTTTTGGTGAACTGACAAGAGTAATACATCACCCAATCCCAAACAGCCAAGGAAGTCTGTGTTCATTTACTAAATTCTGAGGAAAAGAGAAAAACAATACAGACATACTCCAAATACTTACATTGGTGTATTCCTATATTACCAATCTGAAGAACCCTCAAGAAAAAGGAAATGTTCTACACTTTTACTCATAGATTTTACATTACTTGTACAGGACTGCAGACACTTGTAAAATAATTTCTCTTACATGTTATGCTTAGGACCATGCTCTCATGTTATAGGTGCAGCAGGAAAATCTAAAACTGCTAATTTAACAGGGATTCTTATTGCAAAAAGAACTAAACTTCAACATAGTGAGTACATTTTCTCCAGCAGAACATGTTATGACAAACAAACTCCTATAAAACAATATTTTCCTTCAAAATGTTTGCTAAGGATCACATGAGCGTCTTTCCTGCATTGTACTTTTCACGATCTGGACTATGCAACATCATTTTCAAAAGGAAAAAAACCCTATCTCCAGCTCTAATAAGGGCTGTCAGCTTATTGACAGAGACTAGCTAATAAAAAACTAGCAATGCCCTTGCAAAACTGTATAGAACATGAGAATAACATAAACAATAATAGTGTTGCCACCTGAGATTTTTGAACAGAAACCGCCACTATACAGTTCTCCTTAAAGATCAAATAAGGGAACATCAATCTGTTCTACTCATTCTTTCATACAGGATGGGCAGTAACATAGCTTATGTGTTTCATCTTTTTATTAATTCTAACAATTTTAAAACAGTATTACAGAATAGCCAATAACTGTCACATGGCCATTTCCTAGACAGCTTTAGACAGACTCAAAAAAAGTGAGAAAAAGAAGAGAGAAAACATAATTTTGCCTACCCTTAATTTGTAGAGGAGCTAGCCTCCTTCCCCCATTTTGACAGTAGGAAAACCTGAAACAGGTTTTACTTCTGTCAACACTTTCAACCCCTATTTGTAGCAACTGGGCACAAACAAACCAATGTATCAATTTCTTGAGCAATTGTACTAGATTAACATGAGGGCGCATGAATGCAAACTAAAATCCATTTCCTCCTTATCGTAGCCCCTACACAGTATTCTTTAAACTAAAACCATTATTTTTATATACATGGCAGATCAATGCTCAACTGAAGGCTGCCTTTCCTTCGTTTCATATGACTGCGCAAAACGTGTGTTTGCCAAAAATAGGAAGCAAAGCTTCTCTTTCTCTCTTTGCGCTATCATCTCGTCTTTCAAAAACTTTTCGAAGGTCGAAGTGTCCCAGCAAACATTACCCTTCACCCTGCTAAGTTGCTAAATGCAGAACTCCGACCTTTGACCCGTTCAGCAGCTGTTCATTTTGTTTGTGCAAGGCTTGCCATGCGGTTTTCGTAATGCAAAGCAACTCTGGAGAATCACAGCTAAAAGGCAGTCCTGTCCGATCCGTTTGCCAGTAATTTAAAGGTAGGATAATAACGTCTGCTGGTTTCTGTATACTTATTTTCATTTATGTACAGTATGTGGTGTGCAGTCTAGTAATGCAGAGGTCAGCTGTTTGTTTTATACTTGCATATACTTTATTGAAGCCTGAGAGCACGTTAAAACTGCCTTGAGTGGTAGAACTGCTTGTAAAATTGTGAATTTAGCTCAATTTCGACTTTGGTGGTAGGGGCACTTAAAAATGAATATCCTACAATATTTTTGCATAATAGGAACCCCCAGAGTGTTCTCTAGATAGCCCAGGAATGGGAAATCAGAAATGTATAAGATATACCCTTATAAAAATGAGTTTTGTACGGCTGGGTAAAGTGACATTTCACATTTAAGTTCCCTTCTTATTGCGGTACAGCACTGCTTAAATTCAACTTTGATACTAGGAATTCACAGTATGATGATTAGGCTTTATAAAGATGAAAAAACGAATTTAAAGCATTTATGTTTAACAATATATTTTTTTCATATAATTAATTATTTTTTTTTTTTTAATCAAAACCAACCATTTTGATGATTCCACATTGGAAAAGCAAGCTTCATTCGTAGCCTATCATATTTAAACGCATTCATTCATAACCCTAAGCACAGAAGCCTTACTTGAAACAGGAAAAGTCTGCGCCACTTTTTAAAAGGACAGTTATCATTTAACATCAGAACCACAGATGTACTTATGTAAAAAAGGCATTAAGAAAGGAAATCCCTACTTTCAATTTTGTTCTCTGTTATCCAAAATAATGAAACTGGTTTTTGAAACTTTTAAAATAATGCAGGCCCTGTATACCAGTTTTACACTGACTTAAAATTTCGCTGACTCAGCATTCCTGTCTGTGGCCGTGATCAGGAATAGCCATATGCTATTTATGCAGCTGTTGTTTGTCAGCAGGCGTCGAATTTTCACGCCTTTCTCAGGAAAAAACCCCTTTATTATTTGAAATACCCTGACAGAGTTAAATCCCCATTTGCTGTGTCAAACAGTTTCTTTTCAGTTAGTCAGTTTAAACACAGCTGTTGGAAAGCTTTTTTCTCGGGTGCTGAAAGAAAAGCATGTCACAGTCTATTTAAAAACTGAGGCATTTCAATGCAGTCAAATCTATCTTTCTATAATGTGTATTTAGTTCAGCAACGACCAAATTCACTCATATGATGTGCATGCCTTTTAATGTCTAATACAATGTATTTAAGGAAAATGCTGTAACATGTGTATTTTAGTCTATTGATTACAAAACACACAATTTCGTTTTTCTTCCTCTGTATGAGGCCTATTTTAATCCTATTGAATACGAATTCTAATTTTATCTTTAGCATTGTGGCAATTTGCACACATGTACAGTGTCTTACTCTGTCAATTTAATAGTAACATGCAGCTGTTTAGCGTATGTTATATAATTCATTTCTGGATTTTTATTTAATATGTAAGTAACTAAATGACATTTTGCATAACAGAATGATGACAGCAAAAAAACATAAACAAACTCATTGAGCTCATTCAGACATTTACAGAAGGGGGTCATATACGCAGAGCACACAACACAGCGCGCTTAAAGCTAGCCATTCTTACACAAAGAGTACTCACACAAGTATTACCAATGTCAAACCAAAAACCTCACATAGACATTTAAACACACATTTAACCCACAAATCAATACTTAGGACTTTAAGACAGCTTACAAACTGTACGCAAGACCAACCTATTTGTAAATACTAATTGTAAGTCATATTTACAAGAAGAGCTCTCAAAAGTAGCCCAAAAACTGTTCCATGGTCAAGAAGCCAAAATACACCAAATTCGCCAGTTTTGGCTGGTAGAACACTCAAAAAGCGCTCTGCATATCACCACTTATGAATGTTACTAAGTGCGCAGATCCGGATCCGTTTTATGTACATATTTAGTTCCATGGGGTACTTAGTCACCAAGGAAGAAATATCTTTTTACTATACGTAAACCTATTTAGGTATCCCCTCTGAGGGGAGTCAACTAAGTACTTACTAAATCCATATCGGTACCTCCAAAACAGCAACACTTTCTGCGAAGTGTACTGGAAACAGGCATGCCAAAAATAGTGCAGAATATGCAGTATTATAATCAAAGTAGCGCTTAAGGTACTCTTTGTACGTTGCGCTGTTCAAACAATTTCAAATAGAGAAAAATCTCCTCATTACCCGCCTATATGTATTGCAATGCATATATAATTACAAAACAAATTCCAAAATTGGCCAATCATACAAACAAAGCCACAGTAAGTGTTACTAAAACTACCTTACCAATCAAAGGCATCAAACCAACAGCAAGTGCCGCAAAACGGCTCTTACCAATCAAATGGTGTCCAGGTTCCAACTGCCAAGTTCTGAGTGACCTAACGGTCGTTTTAAAATACTCACGCCAAAGAAGTTCTCAGTCGGGAGCGGCAAACACTTGGAGGATCAGATCAGGAAGACCAGAAATATACTGGGCTGGAAGACAAACAATCTCCGTGCGCAGGGTACCTCCTCAGTAGATTCCTGTCCTGTACTCCTCAGTAGATTCCTGTCTCCCTTCAAGACCACTCCCTTGGATAGCCGCTGCACCGATGAGGTCCACTTTCGGGCGCCATTTGTAGAAATAAAAACCTTCTTAGGGGTTCACTGATACATCTGGTCCTTAAGACCAACAAAGAAGAGATTGGCACAGAAGCTGTAATATCAAAAAACATGTTTTATTAACCTCAGATGAGGGAGATTGCATCTTACGGTACCCGCAGGCCACTGTAGGAGGCATTCTAATGAGTGCAGAGAACAGGGTCCTTATATATGTATTTGTTACATAGTCAGCATAAAATCAAGGGGAGGTCCTAGCACATACAAGCATGCTTATTGACTAATATGGGTATACAAAATTTGCTTGCTCCACAAAGTGGGAGGGAGACTAAACTGCTTACATGAGTAAGAATAGCCTGACAGTTCTATACTAGGAGCAGGTGCATTCTTCCAGCTAGGCCTCTCTGAGCATGTGCAAGACTCTGGAAGAGGGAGAAAGCACATGGCGAGCACATGGCTAACTAAAATGGCTGCCAAGTACAAAATGGCTTTCAGCTCATGCTAACAGCGGAATGCTCTAACAGACAGATACAGTATCCTCGTGTCTTAAACCTTTACATATTTAAAAAAAACAAATTGGAAATGCTAAGGCACGACAATGGCTACATAAGGATCCTGGTCATTGGTGTATAAAAGGATCTGGAGCAGTGCCTTCACTATCTCTGATTCCTGCACAGTGTAAAGATGGAGCACAGAAAATAATCAGCTAAAATGCACCATATGGAGGACAAGGAGAGTTCTTCCACCAAACCTTGTAAAGCTGATCTTGGGGCTTTCCATTAGATCAGTTACTAGCGTTTGTTGCCTCCCTCTCTGAAACTTTAAAAAAGATGCGGAAAGGTCCAGGGGAAGAGCAGGTCCACGAAGATGATCAGGGTTCATCTTCCATGTCTTCAAGCTCCCCTCTTCACTCCATTTCCTCATAGCCTTTCCCAGAGTTTGAGCAAGATCCTCCTAGTCCCAAGCCTGAACCGTTTCTTAGAGGCAAGTTTGTTCAAAGATCAGAACTGCCTTCAGTTTTCAAATATTTGGCAGAGAATTGTCAGCTGAACTTTGGGGAAAATCTTCCTTCTACTAGTTCTGCAATGTTTCAGCAGTTAAAAGCTTATCCTGCTCCCAGTACAGGAAAAGATTCCTAAGCTTAGAGAATGAAAGAATCCCGGAAAAGCTGACTTACCCAGATGTCTGGGAAGACTTTTTCCAGTAGCCAAGGGTAAACTCTAGTTTGCATCAATCATGCTGGATCTCATGTTATCTAATCTAGCCGACTGATCGTCTGTGTTATCCGAGGATGTATTATTGCAGATCCTGTCTTAGAATAGTAGAGTCTGCCCTTAAGAGAAGTTAAGCTGGTCTTAGTCTCACTACAAGAGCAGGGGTTTATGCATTCTGTGCTTCTCAATCAAAACCAGGGCAATAAACGATCCAAGTCCTCCTCTTCTAAACCCAAACAGCTGCCCCAACTATGCCGCCCCTCTTCCATTCTTGATGTTCCATTAGGAGGTCATCTTTCTCTCTTCCATCAAACTAGGGTTGATTCAATCTCAGATGCCTGGACAATGGAAGTAGTTCAGCAGGGCCATCATCTGGCCTTTTTGAAGATCCCTCCAGATTACAGTATTGTTTCAACAGCAAGGCCCAAGGATTCTGCCTGTCAACAAGATCTGATACAAGGGATTTGATATCTGGTAATGAAAAACAAAAAATGCATCAGTTCATTTGAAAGAAGAAGAAAAGGGGGTTTATTTTCTAATATATCTGGAGGCAAAGTCTTTGGGAAACTTTATATTGATCATCAATCCCAAAGAATGAATCAGTTCCAAAAAAGACATTTCAAAATGCAACCTTGCAGTAGGTCGTTCATTTAATATCCCAAGGAGAATGGATAACGGCTGTAGATCTTCATGATGGATGTATCTCTACATACCAAGTCATCCAAAATATCAGCTGTTTCTGCAAATTTGTGTTCAAGGTTTTCATTAGCAGTTTCAGGTACTGTCATTCGATTTAACTTCAGCCCCAAGAATTTTCACCAAGGTGCTAGCCACATTAGTAGTTTTCCTCCACAAATCAGGGAAAATACTACATTCTTACCTGGATGACTGGCTAATCCATTCTCAGTCTGCAACAGGGATGTCCCAAGACACAATCAGAGTTTGTCAGATCCTGGTCCGACACAGATCTCTGATCAATACAAAGAAGTCACATTTCAGTACATTGCAAGATCTGGATTTCTTTGGAGCCATGTTCTAGACATCCAAGGGATTTGTTTATCTAATCAAGATGAAAGTGGCAAAGATGAGAGTTCTGCTATTCCAGCTTGTAACCTGCTGTAGTGCTCCAGTCAGGGATTGACTTTGAGTACAGAGGGATATGGTAATTCCAAAAATTGAAAAGGGTCTAATTTAGAGACTTTCTTTGCTTGGGGACTTACCTTTAGTTTCATTTGTTGGTTTCTGTAGGTATCCTTTGTAACTGTGGTTTCCTGAGCTCATCTGCACCTTGGCCTGCTGGTCAGACATTGGCTCCAATGTTGGCCTTCTTCTTCCCAAAACTATGACATGGCATTTATGGTATCTCTTTCAACCAGAAAGAGACTGCAATCAAGGCTGAACCCTGCAAATATCAAAAGAGGAGCTCCACTGTCCTTGTTTCAAGGGAAACAGCGTTTACAACGCTGCCATTACATCGCGTTCCTTTTACAACGCGGTCATTACAACGACCGCGTTGTTAGAACGCGATACCTTTACATCGCAAGTCATTAGATCGACTTACTGTAGGGGGCGCTCTAACCTAAGAAATAGTATAATTTACTATTCCAACACCTTCCCTACTGTTGTGCACGCTGGAGTTGGAATAGTAAATTATACTATTCCTAAGTCCAGCGCGCCCCTACAGCAAGTCGATCGAATGACTTGCGATGTAAAGGTATCGCGTTCTAACAACGCAGTCGTTGTAACGACCGCGTTGTAATAGAACGTGATGTAATAGCATGCGTAGTAACATGCTATATTCTTGTTTCAACGTGTATTAACCCCTTCCATGCGGCGCAAATTTTCGCGCTGTGCGGGGGTTTTTATTAGTGGGCGGGGATTCGACGGCTCCTGGCCGTCGTGCGCACACGCCCACCGTGACGCATGACGGCCGGGAGCCGTCATGAGCATGCAAGGGGTTAATCAGTACATCAGTACAGATGGCAGCAAAATACGAATGGGCGTTCCCCGGGTCATTTCAGCTCAAGCACTAATCAGAACTGGGCCATTCCTCCAACTTGAGAGAGCTAGCTGCAATTCAAAAAGCTCTTTTGTTGTTTTCCTTGCTGATATTAAAACAGGCAGCTCTGATTTGGACAGACAACACAGTAGCCAAGCCTTACATAAAACAACAGGCAAGAATGATCTCTGGTTCTCTAGCTCTCTTAGTTGTCCACATCTGCTCCTGGGTGGAGGAACATCTTTTAGCCCTGACTGATTCCCATATCAGGCATCATAATTAGGGAATATGAGAGCAGGTTTCAACTAATCTCTTCCGGTTTTTCAAGAAATGTGCAGGTTTGACTCTCCAAAGGTGAATCTCTTTGCCATCTTCTCCTTCTCTTTATTTCCGTGTTATCTCTCTACAAGAATCCAGAGTTGGGTGCTTGGAGAGTGGTTGCATTGGCCTTTTCTTGGTCTCCTCTTATCTTGTATGCCTTCCTTACAATTCCTCCTATTCCCAGGTTGTTAGTTCAGCTCTGGAAACAAAGAACAGACTTGATCTTACTGTGCCCATTCTGCCCCCTAATTAGCAGGATCCTACTGGTCAAACAGTAGGCTCATCCCCGAGTAGATTCTTTCTATACACCCTTGCCACTCCACAGTCCTCTCCTGTCACAAGTGTCCTGTCGACATTTCCATCTGTCTCGAAGCTGAAAGGAGGAGTATTCAATATCTAGGCCTTTCTCCTTCTCTTGCAGCATCCATTCAACAATCTCATTGTAGTTCTACTAGACAATCATATGACCACACCTGGACGTATTTTTCCTCCTGGAGTTGAGGCAGTTCTCTGGATTCGAGTACTTGTGAGCCTAAGTGGGTAATTACATTTCTGCACGATGGGTTTCACTTGTGTCTTTCAGTTTCCACTCTTGAAGTTGAATGGGGAGCAATGAAGTTGTTCAAGGCCTTTTTTGGGGGGGGTTCAGCGGGGTCTTTCTAATAATGGACATTTGGAGAATCAGCCAATTAAAAGCTTTTCTATTCACCGCCCCCCCTCTGAGACATGTTGTGCACTCTTGGGTTTTACGCTTGGTCCTCAAGGCTTTGTAGCATCCTCCCTTTGAGTTAATAGAGGTGGTTCCTTTAAAATTTCTGACCTTTAAGGTTTTCTTTTTGTGTCTATTATTACAGCACATAAGTTAGATGAGTTGGGATTGTTATCTATAAAATCTCCCTATTTGTGGTTCTTCCAGACAATTTGGGACTTAGTTTGAATTCAGGTTTTCAACCCAAGGTGCCGTCCTGTTTTCATACAAGGGAGATTTGTTTACCTTCTTTTCCCACTCCTTTCTCAGTTTAGGGAGAGAAATGACATCTTCTGGATGTCGCACAGAAAGTGAAAATCTCTCTCACTCATTCAGCTGAATTCATGGTCTGTGACAACCTCTATGCCAAATTTGGTTCTTTAAAGCAGGGATGTAAACCATCTACTTCCTTCCTAAAGTGGTGGATTAAGGCTGATATATCTCTGGTTTATCGATGACAACGACCTTCCAGAATCTATTCAGGAGCCCTCAGTCGTGGAATGACAGATTCTTGGGCGGAAGCAGGAGGTGCCTCTATTTAAAACATTTCTCGTGGTCCCTTCAACTTTTGTGAAGCAAAATCATATAGACCTGATCAAAAACATTTTAAGGGACTTGACTTCTAAACGCTGCTTTGTGAAATTATTTTCTCCTGTAATGTTATGATTTCTGTTTGATTAAATATTGATGTGCTATCGTACTATCAAGTGGAATTTTATTTCAGCTTGCGATGCCATTGAATTTGCTATAGCCTAATTAAAGTAAGGAAAGTTGTCTGGATGTAAGTTTTTTAGCTTTCTCATGTTGTGCCTGGGGAGGTGTAACTACTCATTAAAGTACTGGGACAAAGAAGGATGATCAGAGTAATTAAGATTATCTTATCTTTAAATAATCTGTACATTACTAGTTAAATGCCAGCTCCTAGCCCAGCGCTAAACGTTAGCCAGTGGTTGTAGGTGAGGCCCACCAGCTCTCTTTTTTGGGGACCTGGAAATATTTTTCAATCATCCAACTTTGACCCAGAACAAAGAAGAGAAAGGCTGAAAAAAGAGACACTAGGAAGAGAAAGAGTGAGAAAATGAGACCACACAGACGAAAAAGAACCTGAATCATATAAAGGGGCACAGTGGCGTAACACAGGCCCCCGCGGTGCGGGGGGGCCTCCAAGCTCCAGGAGGGGCCCTCAGCTCAATACTCTGGCTGGAGAGCTCCTGATAAAGTCCGGAGGGGGCCCCTTCACGTACCTTGCAGGGGGACCAGTGAAGTTATGTTGGTTGAAGAAAGAGTCAGGAGGTGGAATCAAGACTATACAGTTTTGGGATTCGGCAACCCACCATTAAATAGTAAATCAACAGCTCGTATCCTTTCTGGAAACTTATTCTGTGTTAGACCCTTCCCAGTCTGGTTTCCGACCTACCTATATATAGCACAGAAACAGCGCTAGTGAAGGTACTTCATTCGATTAGACTTGCTCTGATTGCAGGGTGCCAAGCTATGCTGCTTTTACTAGGCTTGTCTGCAGCTTTTGACACCATCTCGCATGCAACCCTAATCTGTAGATTGGGGGAGATTGGTGTCGGGGCAAAGCCCTAGGATGGCTGGAAAATGTTCTGACTGAACACACCTACACAACTTATCTTCACTATGGGGCCAAACCCGGAATCTACCAAACTAAGATTCGGGGAATGTAGAGGAAAGATCTCCTCCTGGATGTCTGCTAAGTATCTTCAACTGAATGCCAGTAAAACAGAGATTTTGCTTTTTGGAAAGCACACTCCTTTTGGTCCAGCGACCGGTGGCCAACAGAATTGGGGCCGATCCCTACCCTAAAAAAGGTCCCAAGGAATCTGGGTGTCTAGATCGATGAGAACCTTTCTGTAAAAGAACATGTTAACGCAATCACTGGATCTTGCTTTTGGTCTGATGCGCCTCTTCAGGAAGCCTTTAAATGGCTACCCTTACAGACCAGGAATTCTCTTACCCAGGCACTCAGTGTTAGTCGCATGGATTATGATAACGCTCTAATGGTAGCAATGAACGAAGTTGTCTTTGCTAAACTCCAGGTAGTACAGCCTGTTCTGTAATATGCCCCCTCGAGCCCCTTCAGAACCCATGCTCAGATCCCTGCATTAGCTCCCCATAAAAATCGCGGCATTTTAAAGCTTTTCCATCTGGTACACAGAAGTGAACCACACTACCTGCAAAATAAGTTGCAACCGTATGCTCCCACAAGCAATCTTAGTCGGAGTTGCTCGCTAGAGCTATGTCTGCGTCGGATACGGACGGCCAGGCATGGGGGCCGTTCCTTTTCCTTTCTGGCCCCTAAACACTGGAACCAATTACACCTGCATCTACATGCGTGCTCTGACTTAGTTTTATTTAAAAAATTGCTGAATGGCTCTATTAGATTTTCATTTCTGCTAATTTTATTCTGACCTGTGTAGGATGCACCAGCCCGGAGAGACCCTCTCGAGGGGGATGTTGTGTCGGGCCCTAGGCCCACATGACTAAAAGGACTGAGACACACACCGGGTAGTAGGGTACTATATCTGGCCACGAGCACGTGCACCCGGGCCCTTTTATTAACAGGCTCACGTCACCAGTGACGCCTGTGAGAGATGCGTGTGGGGTGCATGTGTGCCCACTCCCCCAAGGGAGTGGTTAACAACTCTGTGTCTGCTGAGACACTAGAACGTGTCTCGCAGGACACAACATTCCTCCCAAATTTTGATGAAGACCAAACACTCACTAGTCCAACCTGTAGGGATAAACAACAACTAAATATACACCACAGGGTCCATCGGCTTCTCGTGTCAGGCATCAGGAAGACAGCAGACAAGGACTGGTGGCTCTGACTGCAGCAGGACGATCTCGGCGGGCACTCATAACTTAACCTGAGTGGTTCAGGACACGAACGCTGGCTTGGAGACGTCAGCTGCACTCTTGTAACATGCAGGTGGAAACATGTCTTTTGGTCCGAGGTGGCTCCCCTTCGCGGACGTCGAGGATGGTATGTGGTGGGTAATAACAGTTCATTAAACAGGGTACGTCAAGAGCACGGTTGGAGTCCATGGTGAAAGCGGACTTCTGAGGAAAAATGTGGGCCCTGGCATTTATTCTTTTACAGATTAAACACTGTTGAACAAAAAAGTAAATAAATAAAAAACAAACAAACAAGAGAAGCACTGTCCTAGTCCTAGCCCTTTCATAATGACACATGATCAATCTGCTGGTAGTTCTCTGGGAGGAAAGCGACTCCTCGCCGTGCACAGCGCCACCTAGTGTTCATCTCAGCACACCGCACGTGAGCCCAACTCGCCCGTGGTCTACATAGTATACAGCAGCCTCTCCCGTGCCACCTACCAACCCAGAGGCGCAATGCAATTCCGTGCGGCTCAGGGGGTGGGCCAACCTTCACGGGAGACCCCATTTAGTCTAAGAAAGCTGAAGGATAGAAAAATCTAGGTAGGCGTTTATCACATTCTGCAGAGTGGAGGGGGGAATAATTTAACGTTATGCCACCGGTCAACCGCTTCATGAAGTTCTAGGTTCGGCTGTTGCTCCCTTTTCATTTCATCTTAACCGCTCTACGTCCCTCTACTTGGACCTTCCATGTCAGGCAGTCACCCGACAGCCCTCGCATGCTCAGGGAAAGGCAAAATAGGAGGCCTTCTCCTACCCACCGACTTGTAGAAAGCAGTTAGCCCAAACTCTGCACCCATTCCACCATTAGGGCTCCTCCATGCAACTTCGGCAACACCAGCAGGCCCAGGGCAGGGCTTTTAGTGGGGCAGGAACCTCAGGGTCTCAGAACCTGCAGTTATTGAAAAACTGACGTAAAAACTGGTCGTTACCGGTCCCCATACTGTCAGCACCAGCACCAATGACACCTACTTAGCCATTACAGTTCTACAAATGTGATAATTATGACTACACTAGGTGTAGGGTTGCCACCCAGCCGTTTTTCTACCGGCACCACCCGTATTTAATGTCTTGGTTGGTACAAAAATAGCTCTTTATCTGTACATACAGTAAATGGAAATAGAAAGCACTTCTAAATGTGTTCTAGAGATGTGCTAACGATCCCTGGCTGATAATTAAAGTAATTCTCCACAAAATGTATCCTACACGTTTAACCAGGGAACAAGTCCTAAAAAAAGAAGTGGGGGGACTAACTAGGTTAGGCAGTATGCAAGTGAAATCATGACGCGTGCCATCACAGCGCATGATGTCACGACACATGACATTGTACGTGACATCACAGGATGTGACCTCACTGAAAGTGACATCACAAGAAGTGACATCAGATATTAAGCTCTCACACATATGTTTATCAGGTATATCATGAGTACATTTAAGCGCATTATGAGATTTAACAAATGAGATTTGGCGTTGGGGAGGTGCCAAAAAAGTGGTGCAATCCTGACGCACAATCTGGGCCCCAACTAATATATTTAATTTTTTAAGCCCTGCCACAAAGAAATTGGCAACAAAGAGAAGCATGGTAGTAGATGTTATGCTTAATTTGTTGCAAACCCTACATTTTAAAATATTTGATTGGGTTAAGGCATCTGCTGTGAAGGTGCCCAGTAAATCTCAGGGAATAGTAAAAGAGACCAAATAAAATCAACAACTAATCAGATCAGCCTCACCCCTTAGAACCCTCCTGAGAGAACCTCAGACTTTCAGATTTTCTACCGCACGTTGTGCTAGGGAGTCTCCACTGAGCTCTGCTCAGTTATTCCTTATTACTACCTTTGAGAGAGTTCTTCAGTATTTTTTTTTTCAACAGATTACTCTACTTTTTTGGCTGTTCCTTTTTTCATCATGGCAGACAAGGAGAAAAAAGGCCTTTTTAGAGCTTGTGCCACCTGCTCTAAAAAGAGGCTTTATGTGGATGATCTTCATAAAGATTGCATATATTGCCTGTATCCGGACCACAAGGCCAAGGACTGCAAGGTATGTCGTACCTTTTCTACGAAAACCTTGAGGGACCGTGAGGGGTGTCTCCTTACCTGGCTCCAGAAGCTAAAATCCAGAAGAGATCCAGTCTCTAGTGATGACAGTGATGAGGCCTCATCTGCTGCGTCTTCTAGGAGATCTGAGAAACGAAGAAGATCTGACCCTGCTTCTTCTGAGGAGCGCCCTCAAAAAGCCTCTAAAAAGACCTCCCATGGGTCTGACAGGCTCAGTCCAATGAAATCTCCTCACCGAGGTGTAAAGGAAAGGAAGGGACTTACATCAGGAGACAGTGGTGTGAGGAAGTCGAGCTCTGTTCCTCCTCCTTCCCCTCCGGAGGGAAGAAAGGCGTTAAAAAAACCCTCCTCTGTTCCTCTTGAGGAGCGACAGGAGAAAAAGTCTCCATCGTCGACGAAGCTGTCGACGACACCATCGACGAAGAAACCATCATCGACATCGTCAACGCGGAGTGACAAGGACCAGTCTCTTAAACTTTCATCAGCTCCTACGACGGGATCGTCGCCGAGAGCTTTGGCGTCGTCGATGAAGGCAGTTCCAACTACATCGACGGCGGAGGCGACGACGAAGCTGTCGACGGCAACAGCAACGACGGCAACAAAGACGACGACGGCGACGACGGTAACGTCGACGGTATCGATGGCAGCGCTGTCGATGATATTATCTACATCGTCGACAGGAATCAAAATTTCTACAGAAAGAGAGAGGAAGCGCCAGGTGACTCCTGAAGTCACTTCTCCTAGCAAGGTGATCCCTCTATTGCCCTCTCACCTCCTGGAAGAAGAGGACTCGGATGATGAAGGTCCTTTCGGATATGCCCATAGTCCTTCGGAACTGCACGTTAAGTGCCAGGAGAAAGATTCTGAAGAGGGATATGAAGAGGAACAGGAATATGATCCTCCCCAGGACTACAATAGAGGATATCAAGAGGAGATGGTCTGTATGCCGCCCTCCTTGATTTCGGACTTGCAGTTTATGCTATCAGACTATAAACGGAGGTTTCCAACATCAGCTGCAGCTCCGGAACTGGGCCCAGTTCCCATTGGACTACCCTCGGTGCCTTCCACCCCCCGGGCACCACCACCGCAGTTACAAATATTAGACGATCCTCCACCGCCTACTCCTATTATCCAGCAAGATACTTCGGATGATGACCAAGGGGATACGGATCTTAAAGACCTGCATGGTGAGTGGGATGATTATATTATCCCTACTCCTTCTTCTCCTTCACTAGTCCTTGTGGATTCTCCTCCGGGGGATATTGGTGGTTTCCACAATCTGCTGGAAAGGGCGGCCAAAAGGTTCGATCTACCTATGCCTTCGGCGCAGACAGACTGTTTCCTATATGATTTTAAGGAGCCCTATAAAAAGACTGTCAGAACCATTCCTACTGTGAATCATGTTTGGGAAGAGGGTCTTAAAGTCATGAAGACCCCAGCTACGGTGGTCCCAGTGCTTTCTCGATTGGAGAAGAAATATAAAGCACCGGAGGATAGCCCGGCTTGCCTAGTGAGTCAGCCAAAACCGGACTCAGTCATATCTCAGGCAGCGCAGCGGAAGTCTAAAAATCCAGCAGCTCCTCTAACTACACCTCCGGACAAGGAAGGCAGACGTCTGGACAATGCGGGCAAGAGATTCTCCTCTATGTCAGGCCTCCTAGTCAAAGCAGCGAATGCCTTAGCGATTCTGGGCCGCTACGACCACCAGATGTGGTGTGATCTTTCTCCTTACCTTGATCAACTACCTGAGGACAGTAAACCAGAAGCAAAAAAGATCCTCCTGGAGGGAGAGAGGGCCTCCTCTGAGGTTATTGATTGTGCAATGGATATTGCCAGAACCGCTTTTCGTTCCTTGGCGGGAGCAGCGGTCCTACGTCGCCAGGGTTGGCTTCGAGCTACCTCCTTTAGACCATAAATATGTAGCGGTGTTACGAAATAAGTGTCGGAGCCAAGAACGAGCAAACCACAGCGCAAAGTAAGCACTGCTCTAGGTATCTGTGTAGGCTAAGGTTGATGATTACAATACACCACAATTGAAAGCTGTGGAGTTTAGGCCAAAGGCAATGCGAGTATCTCACAGTGCCAGTTAGTGGGTCACTAAGAGGTTCCGACCATATGCTCATCCAATCTTTGGCTTTATGCACATTGAGCAATGGTCAGCAGTGATAATTGGTCTGTCTTGTTTTAGTTGCATGTCCATTACTGTGTGATGTGTCAAGGGATGGATTGGCCTAGAGGGCAATCTGGCAGCCCCAGAAGAGCTGGGCACAGCTGCATTCCGTGCAGGTAACAGCGGTGGGGCCCGGGGATTTCGAGGGACGATGCAGAGGGAAAATTAAATAAATAATTAAGTTTCCCTCGTCATCGTCCATCGGAATCCCACCTGGCCCCACCACTGTTAACTGCACGGACCGCGGCTGGCTGGGCATACAGTTTAGTATCTGGACCAGTTTTTTTTGGGGCATTTTGTGGATCTGTTTTATGGTCAGATGTTTTTAATTGTTGATTTCCTAGCTATTGCCACAAACATTGCCTGCAGACCGAACAAATGCATTGAGTTTCCCATACCCAAACCACCATTTTATGAGTTGTTACAAGTGCAGATTTGCTAATGGGGGCAAACTTTATTTTGGTGTCCGGGCCTATTTTCACTCCCACTCTGACCCTTGATATTTCTGGATGCAATACCACAAAGCTCACCAAAAGGCGATAAAATACTGGTTGCTTGGCATGCTGTACGGAATGCCAGGATTTTAGTTTACCTGTTTTATGCCAAGCTCTTAATTACCCATCCCACACCTCTTAGAAATTATTTCTAGTTATGCTTCTTGGGCCATACCCCTTTTTGAGACCCTCTCCTTCCACTTTTTCGGTCCCACTTAAAGCCCTTCCTAGGATGACCACAGTAGCCTCCTTTCTCATTACAACAGCTCATCAGTAGCTGGTCACCTATCTACAACGGACCACAGACAAAACCACTTGATACCCAACTACTGCCAACGAGGGCTGAGAGGAACTTTTGGCTACTCTGGTATTCACTTGGAGAGGATATGGTGCAGCTGCCGGAGCAGCAGAATCGGGAGCTGGGGGTCCAGGTTTGAGTCTCGGCATCGGCGCAACATCCTGTGATTCTGGGAAAATCACCTAATCTCCCTGTGCCCATGGACAGCACCTGGATACCCTCACGGGTGATAAGCAGCGCTATATCAATCTACAGATTTTAACCCGTTAGGCTGAATGGATATCCACAGTGCATTAGTTTATCGCCTGTAGTTGGATTTATTATTTCATCTGTGAGGCAGTGTGGACCTAGTGACAGCCATTACCTCCAGGGTTCGATTGGAACTTCAAACAGGCCCAAGCACTAAAATAAAAGTCCCCCCAGTAGCGAATCACATAGCTTAAAAAAGTGCCCACATTTTCAAATAGGGCCAGTTTTGAACTTTTATCAACAAGCTGTATAGACGTTTTTCAAGGTTTGGGAGCCAGCATGCAGTGCTTAATTGTAAAAGTATAAGTGTCTGGCCCAAAGTTTTGCTTAGGAGACCATGGCAGGTGCTATTGCATGTCGGGTGTGGCGAACACCTAGTTTGTATATTTTAGGTTCCACCTTATGCCTCTTTATCCACTACCAGACACTATTTACCCCTTTATTTCACTCTTTCACTTTCTTTTTCATTCATGCTTTCTTTCTTTGTAACTGTTTTTCCATCTTTCTCTGCCTCCTCCTTTCCCCCTTTTTGTGATTTTCTCTCTCTTGCTATGGTTCAAAGTCTGATGAAGAAAAAACATAAGTGCTGGTCCCCAAAGGCATAGCTTAGTCAGGGAGATTCACGGGGTATGAATCTCATATTTCAAACAAAAAAAGCATTGGGATGAAGGATGAATGGGTGAGATGATCAAGGTTCAGGAAGGACTATTCTTATGCGGCGCAGTATCGTGACCGATTTGCATTATGTGGGCCTCTGGGGCTGATTTAGAGTTTGGCTGACAGATACTCCATTGTAACAGTGACAGAGTACCCTGTATGCCATACTCAAAGTCTGCCCGACAGATTTTGAGTCGGGCAGACCCTAGGTTTTACGGCAATGGAGTAAACTTTGGTCCGTCAAGGTAAACCTTTCGCTGATGGCCCGATGGAGCGGCCCCATCAGAGCTAAGTAGCCATCTCACTGTTCACTGTCCGCCCTATTTAGAGTGGACGGTCTGATGGCTTTTTTTTACTGCTCATCATCGCTATGAGTATCCTGACAGTGAGGGAGAGTAAAAATTAAAACTTACACCCCACAGCATTGGGGAAAGCTCCCATAGTGTGACGGTTATTCTTTTTTTTTATTTTTCTAAATCAAACTCCCGCTTTGGGTATTTGTTTTAGAAAAATAAACTTTGGAAAAGTTTGATGGGCAGCATCTTGTTTGACGGAGCCATCCGTCAAATGTTTCCTACAATGATAGGAGCCACCACAACGTTTGTTCCCGCCAATGTATAGCGATGTCCGAAGGGCTGGCGGACAGCTCTAAATTTGGCGGGTGGAGCAAAGGCAAGGTGGTGGACATAAATTCCTGAGCCACTCTGTTTGCCTTTACTCCGACTGACACCCTAAATCAGGCCCTCTGTCAATAGAGGCACAGTGGGTGAAAAACAGTACATTGGAATGCTACCCCTAGTGGTTGCCAGTGGTTAGACAATTTTCAAGCATTCGTCCCATCTACATTTGAGAGTTTGATTGCCAGTGGTATGTTTGGAAACATGAGACTAGTAAGCTTACCAAGTCTAGTACTGTAACTGTTTGTGAATTCTAAAAGGTAGTAAATTTGCATCCGTTCAAGGAGTACTTCTGTGGGTGCAGATATTTTCGTGAGAACTGGTCACTATATATATTTATGTTTGTGATCCAAAAAAATGAACAAGTTAAAACCTCTTAGTACAATCAGGATGATGAGAAATATCAACACAGTCATGGTAGATCTAACTTAGGGCCCTCAGACCAACCCTGATTATCTTGCTTACCATATTTACCCCCTTTTCTTTGTGTCAATACTTAACTCTACTTCCTACCCATACAAACTTTGCCCTCAGATCTCATTTAAGCAAACCCTCCTCTCTCCACCAAAATGCTCCAGTCCATGAGCACTAGCGAAACCAAACTCCAAGGAAAATGAGTGTACTCCTGTAGGTAATCGGTGCAGCACTTAAATCACAGGGTTGTGCTTATGTATATTTGTGCAGTTTGCTAATGTCATGTCCAGTGCATTTGAGCCGGCGTTTGCCGGTGGGGGACACTGGCACTTATTTTTCCCAAGTCAGATATTTTGAGTGGAAGAGAGGGGAAAAAAAAAACAGTTTGGAAAGACGGAGGAAGAAAATGACAGCAAGTGGTCACAAACAGAAAGCAGGAACCTGCAAGTTTGAGAAAAAGGGGCAGCGCAGGAAGTGTCTGGTAGTAGATTAAAGGCTACCAGCCTTTGGTATTTGGTGCGCCGGCATTTAATTGCATAGACAGTGAGCAAAGCCCTCCTTTTTTCACAAACTAAGCACTGGCATGCCTAACTTGCCATGTGCTCTCTGTCGGAGGCATGCAAGGGAGCAGCTAGAAAATTAAAATACCCCCCCTTGAACCAAAGCTCTTATGGCAATAAGCGATCAAAGTAAGTCATCACAACCCTCCCCAGAAGGGCTCTCAAGTCTCATCCATCCATGTATCCATCCATTCATCCTTCCATCCACCTGCTAATATCCACAGTTTCACCATTGTATTCTGTCATCCATTCAATCTTTCATCTATCATTCTGTCTTTCACCATTTCCTCCGTCCACCCATCCATATGCAAACCTATGCATGCATCTCCAAGCCCATCCATCCTTTCACTTAACAATCTATCCATCGACCCTTTCTGCCATCCATCCATCCTTTCACTACATCCATCCTCCCTCCCTTTCACTCATTCATCTATCCACCCTTTCACTCAGCCATCCAATCATCCATATTTTCACTCATCCTTCCACCCAACCATTCATCCATCCATTTACTTTCATTCATCCATCCATCCACTCACTCACCCCTCACTCATCCATCCATCCACTCACTCATCCCTCGCTCATCCATCCATGCTTTCACTCATATGTCCAACCATCCTTCCACCCTCCCTTTGACTCATCCATCCACCCTTTAATTCATCTATCCTTTCACTCATCCATTCCTATTTTCACTCATCCATCCTTTTGCTGATCCACCCATCATTTCACTCATCCATCCACCTTTTCACGCCATCCATCTGTCCATCCTCCCATTCACTCATTCCATCCATCAATCCATTGGCATTCTCTTTCACTCAGCCATCCATCCTTTCACTCTCTCATCCATCCACCCTTTCAATCAGCCATGCATTCATCTTTCCACACTTCCTTTCACTCATCCATCCATCCACCTGTTAATCCTTATTTATTTATTTGATGTTTTCTATAGCGCAAACCAGACCCAGAGATTGGGTGTCAGAGTGCTTTACATTTCAACCACTTTCGATATTCGCAGATATCCAATTCTCTCACATCAAGAACAAGTCTAAGTATTCACTAACATTGGCATATATTTATCCATACATCAAACAAATATAATGAGGAAATAATAGAGATCACTAGATTACAATCAAGCTTGTCGTGTCGTACTTAAATTTAAGATAATACCATTCCTGAGTTCTTCTATATCCAAGTTGGTTATAGTATTGTTATTTTAAACACATTGATAAGTTAAGGGAGAAATGTACCCATCAGAAAGGACTTGGTCTCCTTTTTGAATCGTGGAGTATAGGTGATTCTTCTGATAAACGGTGGGAGCGAATTCCAAATCCTTGGTGTAGCTCCCGTGAACGCTCTAGCATAAGTTTTTTTCTTACGGAATAGTGCTGGTTTCAGGAGAAAATCCTCCGCTCCTCTCGAGGGTCTAGTGCCTCCGGCCAGCGTAATTTTATGGGCTAGGTAATGAGGAGTTTTGTGGTGTATTGCCTGGTGTATAATGCATGCAAGTTTTAGCTCTATTCTTGCCTCGAATGGTAGCCAGTTGAGCGCTTTCAGATGTGGGGTGATGTGGTCGTATTTTTTTGTTCCCGTTATAAGTCTGGTTGCTGCATTGAGACAAGCTTTTAGGGGAGCTGTTGAGATCTTAGGGAGTCCTGATAGAGTTGCGCATCCATATTCAATTCTTGATATGACCAGTGCCTGTACTGCCATTTTCAGATCCCCGGGATCGATGAGTGGCTTCAGTTTTCTGAGGTAATCCAGATGAAAACGAGCATTTTTTGCCATTGCGTTGATGTGTGCTCGCATGTTTAGATCTTTATCCAGTGTGATACTGAGGGATTTGTTTGAATCAACTATCGTTGGTGTACCGTTTAGTGCTGTAATCATCTTGGTCCATTCTTTAACCTTGGGTGAACTTTTAGGAGGGGAGATCAGAAGGAATTCGGTTTTCTGAGAGTTGAGCTTAAGATGACTGTCAGCTAGCCATTCAGCGGTTTTCTTGAGTGCTTGGTTCATAGTATTGATCTCTTCCGGAGAGGATACCTTCATATACAGCTGGGTGTCGTCAGCGTACATGTGAAAGGAAATGTTAGCCTTATGCAGTACCTCTGTTAATGGTTCGACGTATAGGTTAAATAGTGAAGGGGATAGAGTTGATCCTTGTGGGACCCCAATTTGAATCGGAGATGGTGGGGATAGCTTGTTATCTACCAGGAATCTTTGCGATCTGTTCTCTAGGAAGGAGTAGAACCATTTCAGTACCGTTCCCGATAAGCCCATCCTATTTTCCAGACGTTAATCCTTCCATCCACCCTACCTTTCACTCATCCATCCACCCTTTAATTCATCTATGCTTTCACTCATCCATTCATACTATCTTATCCATCCATCCTTTTGCTCATCCATCCACCCTTTCATGCCATCCATCTGTCCAACCTCCCATTTACTCATCCCATCCATCAATCCATCATTCTTCCATCCTTTCACTCTCATCCATCCACCCTTTCACTCAGACATGCATCCATCTATCTACACTCCCTTTCACTCATCCATCCATTCTTTCACTCATCCATCCACCCTTTAATCCTTCCATCCACCCTACCTTTCACTCATCCATTCACCCTTTAATTTATCTATCCTTTCACTCATCCATTCATATTTTCACTCATCCAGCCATCCTTTTGCTCAACCATCCACACTTTCACTCATCCATCCACCCTTTCACGCCATCCATCTGCTATGCATCCATCTAGTCTCCCTTTCACTCATCCTTCCATTCTCTCACTCATGCATCCATCCTTTCATTCATCCACCCTTTCACTAATTAATCGATTCTTTCACACATCCATCCTTTAAGACATTCATTCATCCATCTACCCATCAACCATCCTTTCACTTACTCATCCTTCCACCCTTTCACTCACACATCCATCCACCCTTTAACTCATACATCCATCCTCTCACTCCCTCAAAAGTTGGGGGTTCACGATGTCCCAGCATCCACCCTTTATTTCATCCATCCTTTTGTTCATCCATCTATCCACCCTTTCACTTCACCCATCCTTTCACTTATCCATCCATTCTTTCCCATCATCCATTCACTCATCCTTCCATTCACCCTTTCACTCATCCATTCAGTCTTTCATCCATCCATCCGCCCTCCCTTTCATTCATTTACTTATCCACCCATCCACACTATCTTCCATCCATTCATCCGCCCTCCCTTTCATTCATTCATCCATTCTTTCACTTATCCATCCATCCAACTCCCTTTCACTCATCCATGAATTCACTCAACCATCCTTACATTCATCTTTATACTCTTTCATTCATCCATCTATCCACCCTTTCACTCACACAACTATACATCAGTCCTCTCACTCACTCAACCAACCAACCAGCCACCCCTTCATATTAGAGCCTTTTTTTCTGCCGAACTGCAGACTAAAGGGGTCCATCACGAACTAAGGTATATTGCATACATCATTGTTGCCCTACAGACCCCCAGAGCCTGAGGCTGCCTACAGCTCCTACCTCTCTATAAGCCTTTTCTCTCCGACTCGTGAGACATTCCACATCAGAATCCTGGAGAAAATCCGCTGAAGGCATTGCATTCTCTATTGTTCATTTCCAGAGGCGCCCAGGAACCGATCCCTTGCTGGACCCTGCGGTTCACCCAGGAGGAAGGCTCTGATTTGTCATGCACCCCACTAGCCTCAGAAGGAAGGCTCTACGAAGCTCGGGGTTGCTAGGCATCCCGCTAGCCTCAGCAGGAAGACCCTGCGACGCTCGGGTTTGCTATGCACAACGTTAACCTCGCGCAGCGCACGTCATGCACTTGGGGTGTCAGCCTCATGAGAAATCTCTTAGCAACGGGAGTGATGCGAAGCACTGAGTGCTTGTCAACTTGAGTCCGTAATTGTAATTGCATTTATATAGCGCTTACGTTACTACCCCTGGCGAGGCGCACTGGGGTCACAAGTGGCAAGCGTGGACTGTCACAGCAGGGGCCCCCAGTGCGTAGGCAAGTGTCGTGGTGGGTAATGTGCAAATAAATAGATACGTAGCTTTAGGGTTGACTAGGGCTGGAAGAAAGGTCCAGGATGTGGGAACCCGGGTACAACGAAGGAAAGTGCAAAGTAAATAGCGCTAAAAGATGTCAGGGGAGGTCTATGAGAACACCAAACAGTAGAGGGGTGTTTTGGTTAGCATGTGGGTGAGTGAACCTCCTTGTGAATAAAAATGATTGCATGATGACCTGGAACATTAGGGGGGATCTGTGAGGCACATGGAGCGGTATCAGCAGCTGAGAGTGGGAGGCTGTGCTACCTCTGTACACATCACTGTAAGGACTCAACTGGGCTATAGTGTCTGGTTCTAGAGGTCACCATTCCCTAAAGATAAAGACTTACAGAATTGTATACATTCTGGATCCGCTGAGCATAGGGTTAAGCACCAAAGCACGAATGCAGTTCCAAAATGCAATGAACAGTGCTACAGCAAACACTTTTTCTGTACAAAAATTCTTAAAGAAGAGGAGATATGAAACTGTCCTAGTCATGCAGACACTGGAATGCAACCGTTGGGACAAGAAAGCAGTGTTGCAACACCACACTGGTGGTGAACGTGTGCTAGGTGATAAGTGACATATATGACGGGATGGGGGGGGTCCAAGGAGAAACATTGCTACTATTTTTTATTGGGAAAAAGTAGTGAATACAGGGTTTTCCAGTAAATATGGCGGAAACAAAAAGCAATAAATGAATAAAAAAATTGAATGTTGAAAGAAACCAACTTAAGTGCCCGAAGAAGTGCATCAGACCATGCAGGTTTGCTGTGTTAAGTAGAAAGAGAAATGTGCGGCTGACTGGATATGCATGGCGATCTTTAGCTGCATGTGCACTGTGTGATAGGCCTCGTCATGAATATGCAGGAAGCCCTTACTTAACCTGCATATTCATGGACCGGAAAGGGAACCGATAGTCATTGCAACGGAGGCCTGCTGGACAGAGCTAGCTTCTTTTCCGCTGTGGAGATAGTGGGTAGAATGGGGGTTGCCCTTAAATGCTCTAACCCATACTGCTAGATGCGCACCTTGGATACTACATTTGAGGTGGAATAACAAAAAAGGAGGCGAGTATATACTGGTCACACACTATTCGGTATTATCAGTGCACATGTGGTCAACATTGAGTCATAGGATAGCTCAGTCAGTTTAGTGCTCACTGCTCACATCTGTGTGTGACCTGTAGGTCACTAGTCTGAATCCCGGGAGGTCTGATCCAGCCTTTCATCCTGATAATATTGGTAAATTGGGTGCCAATAAATTGGATAATAGTATCCCTGCCCAATTCTGGCCTTTGTAAATAAGTGCAACTTGCACATTTGGATACAACAGGAAAGATGCCAGACATCAATAGATGTTGCCTTGAGGGACACAGAATTGCATACAGGAGTATTCACTGCCCCTACGATTTATTGACTATATCATCCTGTTGATATTGAATTGTAAAATGTAAATTAGGGAAAACCATTCTACGGAAATTATAACTTTTCATTAGAGGGCCTCGTTTTCTTCTCAGAGTGAGGATTTATTAATGATGAGAGCCTCTTCCATCCCAAAATCAAAATATATGTGTCTGTAAACATTCAACAAAGTTAAGATAGGGTTCATATTTTTAAGCTCTATTAGCGCCTGGCATCCTTGGCGTGGTTTTCCCCTAATGTTTCACCTTCAACCCTCCTGTTTTGCTGACTTTCTTTTTGCTGGACTTGGGACTCTGCACACTTTACCACTGCTAACCTGTGCTAAAGTTCTTGTGCTGTCTTCTTAAAACATGGTAGAATTGGCTTATAACCAATTGGCATATTTAATTTACTTTTAGTCCCTAGTAAGGTGGCACTACCTGTGCCTGTAAATTAAATGCTACTAGCGGGCCTGCAGCATTGATTGTCACCCAATTAAGTAGCCCTTTAAACATGTCTCAAGTCTGCCACTGCAGCCTGTGTGCAGTTTTAAACTGTCATGTCAACCTTGCAAAAACCCTTTTGGAAACCCAAACCTTCTTTTTTTAATACATATGTCACCCCTAGGGTAGGCTCTAGACAGCTCAGAGAGCAGGGTGCAGTGTATTTAAAATGTTTGAAATGTACTTTTTAGTTTTACATGTCCTTTTCACTTTGTTTTTCACTACTGCAAGGCCTACCTCTCCCATAGGATAACATTGGAGTTACCTTATTACATGCAAGAAGGGATAATTTCCAAATGGGAGCAGGTAATTAGTTCATGTTTTGTGTCTTTGAAATTGTAATGAAAAATCCTCTCTCATGCTAGTCAGATTTTAAATTATAATTTTGAAAATGCCACTTTTAGAAAGTTGCCATTTTCCCGTTTTTAGTCATTTTGTGCCTACATCCTGTCTCTGGGTCACATGACTTGGTGTAGCTGACAGTTGGACTTTGTATATTCCTCCTAGACAGCCCCACACAATCGAGATATTAGGTGTGTCTGGATGGGCCATCAATGGCAGGATGGAAGGGTGGAGCTGGGCACAGCCCTATTTACACTTGAATGGGCTGTGTCCTGCTTCCACACAAAGGGCTACATACCCCCGGTAGATAGTCTGGAGCCAGGACAGATGCCTGTGGACTTCAAAGGGAAACCTCTAGAAGCTTCTCCAAATTCAAAGGAAGCTCTAGGTATAAATATTGGACCCCAGACACCACGCTTCAGAACACTTCTGGCCCTATGGAGACTCTGCTTCAAAGAGGGACTTCTGTGCTGCTGAAAGGTCTGCCACTCTGCTGGACTGCTGCCCTGCTAGATTACTGCCTCGTTGGACTGCTGCCTTGCTGGATTGCTACTGGATACTCTTCTGCCTGAGTCAGAGGGATTTGGACGTGCACTAGAACCCAAGACTTCCAGTGACTCCAAGGATTAGTCTGAGGGCCTCCAGTTCAGAGCTACAGAAACATAATAGACTCACAACCACCTGAACCATCACCCAGATCTAGCTGGATCAAGCCCCTGACCCCCAAGTAGTGTCCATCAGGTCCAGGACTCCTTGGTGCGGCCTCAGAGAGGCTGAACTGAAGTTTTTGGGCTTTTCGCGACTGTGACCGGGCTGGTTGGCTCCGAAACCTTGTCACTTGCACAGCCTGCCAACATGAAGTTCTGTCAGGCCGATTCTATGTGCTACTGCATCAACCCCTCGCGGGGAGTGTCACAGATAAGCTACACAGCCGAGGTCCGTGCAGGTAACAGCGGTGGGGCCGGGTTGGGGAAATTCTGACAGACGATGCAGAGGGAAAATGAAATAAATATTTAAATTTCCCTCTGCATTGTCCGTCGGAATGAATGAATGAATTAGCATTTATAGAGCGCATGGCTACCAGAAGGCCTTCCAGCGCTAGGAACAGAGCCAACCAAGATGACCGGCTTTAGGCGACCGGGAACAAGAACGTTTTCAGTTGTCTACGGAAGGACATATAATCGTCCTCCAAACGAATGTGATTTGGAAGGGCATTCCAGCTCTTGGAGGCGATGTAGGAGAATTGTCTACCCCCACTCCTAGACCTATATATTCTAGGGACTACTGCCATACGTTTATTTCCAGAGCGCAAGGCTCTACTGGGACAGTGCGGATTGACAATGGAATGTAGGATGGGTGGACCCTTGGAGGCCAGAATCTTGTGAACAATACATAGGGACTTGAACTGGATCCTCTCCGCAACTGGAAGCCAGTGTAGGGCGGCAATAGATGCTCGCGCAGATTCTCTGTGGGGGTCTGTAAGAGGAGTCGAGCTGCACAGTTCTGCACAGTCTGGAGCTTTTTTATCGTTGAACGCGGGAGCCCAGATACAGGGCATTTGCATAGTCTAGACGAGAGAGAATTAAGGCTTGAACCAGCAGCTTCCTCGCCTTAAACGGCAGCAGGGGAGGATTTTCCTAACCATCCTAAGTATTCCATAACAGGTTCCTGCTACCTTCCGGGATTGTTCCTTCATATCTAGATTATGATCAAGCCAGACTCCAAGGCTTTTTATTTGTTCTTTAGGGGGCATACTGTCCAGACATTTAGGCAATAAAGAGCTAGGAGCTAGTGGGGAAGGTTTACCCAAAAACATCAGATCAGTTTTTGCTCCATTCAGTTGCAGATATGAGCCCTCCATCCATGCTGACACTTTTTCCAAACAATCGGCCAAATTGTTTTCCCTGTTCCCAGATTGATTAAGGAAACAATCAATTGGGTATCGTCCGCATATGTGACGATCTGTATGCCAAAGGGTTTAACAATATTGGCCAGCGGGCTCATATAAATGTTAAAGAGGGTGGGACTCGGGGACGAACCCTGAGGAACCCCACAACTTAATGACATACTCTTGGAAATAGAGTTGTCCTCAAAAACCTGAAATGAGTGGTCGTCTAAAAAAGACTCCAACCACCTTAGTGCAGTTCCCGACACCCCTGCTTCTCAAATTCTAGAGACCAGCAGCTGATGATTAACGGTATCGAAAGCCGCACTCAGATCTAAGAGGACCATTGCCGCTGAGCCTCCGGCATCCAAGATTTTCCTTGCTTCCTCAACCACTACAATCAGAGCTGTCTGTGCCCTGATGGGGTCTAAACCCAGTTTGCGATGGATGAAAGCAGTCATTTTCTTCCAAAAAGGTGGACAAAATGGAGTTGACATGCTTTTCCGCAATTTTTGCGATCCCTGGAAGTAGCGAGATCGGCCGGTAATTCGCCAAAATTTCAGGGTCCGAACCTGATTTCTTAAGCAGTGCTCTCACCATGGCTCGCTTCCATAGGGAGGGGACAGTCCCCGAAGCCAAAGAAAGATTAATAAGTTCTAAAATCGTGGGCGCAACTGTATCAAAAACTTGGTTCAGAACGGTGGGGGGGGGCCATATCCCTAGAGGAACCCGATTTTAGTTTATTAAAATGGATTTTAAGGAATTTTATGTCCAAGGGAGGGATGACCGCCAACGGAGTAACAAGTGATTTCGATTTATTTTCCAATGGGAGGTCCTTCAAAGGGGTAGTTACTGGAGGAAATGCTAAATAAATAGATTGAATTTTTTTTTAAAAAGAACTCTGCTATATTATTGCAGCGTCCTAAGGTATCAACAGCGGGTGAGGCTGGGGACGGGAGGCTAATTAGGGATTTAGCAATTTTAAAAATTCGGAAGCCCCCCCCACCCGGACCCCATTGCTGTTACCTGCACGGACCGCAGCTGAAGCTACAGCAACCCGCTCACAACAACAACAAGATCTTGGTGCCACAGCGATGACTGTTTGCACAGCAAGACCTGCTCTTTGCGCTACATCGATGACCGTCCACAATGCTTCCCTGCTCCTCGCGGGCCCTTCCATCGCAAACGGCACTCCTTGTGTTGAACTGAGAAGATACGTTTTTCAGCGGGACTCACGTGATCCCTGTATGCGACCCATGCTCCACCGTGGTCAGCCTAAACGTGTGACTCTTTCCTGGTCTCGCAAGACCATATAGCTGCAAGTGGCGCTTTGGGATTTTTGGAGCTATTTTCACTAAAGCATTAAAAATTCCAGATCTCGGATTCTACTGATTGGATTTTTGTCGTTTTGGACTTGATTTTTGGGTATTTTTGCTATATTTTTTTTAATTGGTGTGGGATTTTTCTGCATAAATACTTTACACATTGCCTCCAAGTTAACCCCTTCGCTGCTAGGCCTTTCCCCCCCCTGTGCTAAGCCTTTTTTTGGCTATTTGGGGTAGTTCGCCCTTAGGCCCCTGTAACTTTTTGACCACATAAGGTATCCACGCCAAATTTGCGTCCTTTTCTTCCAACATCATGGGGATTCTAAAGGTACCCAGGGTTTGTGGATTCCCCTGGTGGGGACCCA
Source organism: Calotriton arnoldi (assembly GCA_963921515.1). Classification (NCBI taxonomy): domain Eukaryota; kingdom Metazoa; phylum Chordata; class Amphibia; order Caudata; family Salamandridae; genus Calotriton; species Calotriton arnoldi. The sequence goes on along the minus strand of CAWUFW010001721.1, from coordinate 101,493 downwards.
GAAATTAGCCAAAATACAGCTAAATTTTGTTTTTGGGGGAAAAATGGGAAAAAAGTGCTGCAAATGAAAACGTCTGTTTTTTTCCCTGCAAATGGTATCAACAAAGGGTTTGTGATGCTGAAATCACCATTTCCCCAGCTTTCAGGGACTGACAGACTTTGTCAGAAAACCAACATTTTTTACACAGTTTTGGCATTTTACTGGGATACAGCCTATTTTTGCTATTTTTTGTGCTTTCAACCTTCTTCCAGTTAATGGTAGAAATGGGTATGAAAGCAATAATGGATCCTGGAAAGCAAAACATTTTGGAAAAGTAGACAAAATTCTGAATTCAGCAAGGGGTCATTTGTGTAGATACTTCAAGGTTTCTTTAAAGAAACTAACAGTTAAATATAGGAAAAATTGAAAATTGGTTGGAAAAAACAGCCATTTGTGCCAACGTTTTCACCTGTAACTTCTTCTAATTATGACAGCTGTTTGAAAGCAATATACCGTTACATCCGCTGGACCTTTCTGGTTGTGGGGATATATAGGACTTGTAGGTTCACCAAGAACCTGACGAACTCAGAGCCAATAACTGAGCAGCGTCTTGCAATGTTTTTTTATTATGTACCGGGTATATAACAATTAATTTGGGAAAATATATACATGGAAAAATCAGTATGAAAGACACCTATGTATTTCTGAGTTTAGAAACAGTAGATATTTGCACATTTCCGAAATTGTGAGTACCCATACTAGCATGAGAATTATAGGTCATTTTTCAAAGTGACTTCTTTCTTACACATTATCTTTCATTTGGAAGGCAGAAATGCATCGAAAGTCAATAGGTAATAACAGTTGCTCTACAATCCTGTGTTACCCTAAGTCTCCCGATAAAAATGGTACCTCACTTGTGTGGGTAGGCCTAGTGCCCGCGACAGGAAACGGCTCAAAACGCAATGTAGATACACTTTATTTTTACAGTGAAAACGGACCCTTTTATTGCAAAGTGCCTAGCTGTAGATTTTGAACCCTAGCTCTGCCGGCACCTAGGGAAACCTAGCAAACCTATACATTTTTGAAAACTAGACACCCAGGGGAATCCAGGATGGGGTGACTTGTCTGGCTCTCACCAGTTTCTGTTACCCAGAATCCCTGGCAAACCTCAAAATTTGTCCCAAAAAAACCACATTTTCCTCACATTTCTGTGGTGGAAAGTTCTGGAATCTGTGTGGATCCACAAAATTCCACCCACCCCGCATTCCCCGAAGTCTTCCGAGAAAAATGGTACCTCACTTGTGTGGGTAGGCCTTGTGCCCGCGACAGGAAACGGCCCAAAACGCAACGTGGACACACCACATTTTCACAATGAAAACGGACCTTTTTTTTGCAAAGTGCCTAGCTGTAGATTTTGAACCCTAGCCCTGCCGGCACCTAGGGAAACCTAGCAAACCTATACATTTTTGAAAACTAGACACCCAGGGGAATCCAGAATGGGGTGACTTGTCTGGCTCTCACCAGGTTCTGTTACCCAGACTTTGCAAACCTCAAAATTTGTCAAAAAAACCACATTTCATCACATTTCTGTGGTGGAAAGTTCTGGAATCTGAGTGGATCCACAAAATTCCACCCACCTCGCATTCCCCAAAGTCTTCCGAGAAAAGGGGGGCGCTAGAGGGCGCACTGCAAGATGGCTGCTCTGTAGAGCTGCTCCTCCGGCCGGGCGCATAATTCGCCAAATATCCTTGCCATCCTACATTGCCCACGGCCTCACCTGCCAGCGTTGATGCCCTGATGAACTGGGAGCTGCCCTGGACGAACGCTGAGGCTCGGGACATCGCCGTAGCGGAGCCTGCAGACCGTGGATCGCCGGACCCGTGTTTGCATCATGGCGGCTTGAGAGACGCGCTGGCCGGGCGCTTGAGGTAGGCCGCGTGTAGCGCTGTGGGGGCACGCTCGGTTCCCTATGTCGGCGTGTGACTGACTGCGCGGGGGTGCTGGGGGCCTGGTGTACTCCTGTTCGCCATTTTTTATTGTGGCGGGGGGTCCGCGCTGCCTCTGGGTTTCCCTCTGCGTGGCCTTTCTGTGCCGGTGTCGCTCGGGGACTGTGCTGCATCTCCTGGCCTCGCGGTCGGCCGGCGGGCTGCTGCGGACCCGCTTGGGGCTCCTCGTGCGTGTCTCCCTGTGTGCCCCTGCCCTGAGGACTGCTCGGCGCTCGCCCTGGTGATCTGGGCCTTGTCGGATTTAGACGCCAGACTCCCACACCCTACACTGTTGTGGCGCTGTGAGCAAGAGCAACATGCTGGGACCGGCCCGGTGAACTCGGTGTGGCGGGCCGCTGGATGTGCACCTGATCTGAGGCGCACTGTACCTTGGTCGCTGCGGTGGACGATGCGTGGAGTGACCCACCCGGCTGCTGTGTCCCTCTCACCGCTGCTCTACCCTGTCGTGGTGCTCCTCTCTGGGTGCTCCGCTGTGATCGCTGTGCCCGCATATTCACCGTCGCCTCTGCCTGGGAGTTGCAGGACTTCAGACACCTCTCTGCCTGAGTAGCCACATGGCTGCATGGCCGCCACCTTACTAGTGCTCTCATTCTGTTCTGTTCAGCGGGGTGTCGCCTCATCAGGTCTGTGCTGTGCTGCCCTACACTGGGGGAACTGTGACTTCCTGCACCTGCTGTGCCTCCTGCCTCATCTTGGCTGACTGTTCTTCCCTCCTTTGTGTCAGTGGCGTGTTGGTGGTGCTGATAGGCCCCGTGCTCCGTGTGTATACCTTATTCCCGGGCCGCTCCGGCACGCGTGGGCGACATGGGGAAGAGCCAACCCCGCCTCACATTTGAGCCTCGGAAAACCAACAGGTCTGCCCAGCATGCTGCGTCGGACTCGGAGGCGGACGCCCCCACCGACCACCTTACCAACATAGACAAAACGCTTCTTGCGGTGCAAGCCAGTCTGCAGTCTATTGACGGCAAAATAGACCATCTCAATCTCCGTATGGACCACATGTCGTCTAAGCTAGATAAGCACGCTCAGCGCCTGGGAGAAGCTGAGACCCGGATATCAAATGCTGAAGATGGTCTACAACAGGTGACACATAAGGCGGCCTCCATGGAGAAAGTTCTTGCCGTTATTCAGGCCCGTAATGAAGATTTGGAAGCTGGATCACGCCGCAATAACGTGCGCATTACGGGCCTGCCAGAATCCACCAACACAGGCCGCTTGGAGGCCTACGTGGAGCGGTTGTTGCGAGACATTTTTGGGGCGGAACAGCTATCTCAAGTACTTATTGTGGAGCGCACTCACCGTTCCCTGGCTGCACGTCCCCCTCCGGGTGCTCCACCTCGCCCTATAATTGCCCGCCTTCTCAATTACCGGCATCGTGACGCAGTTCTTCGTCTGGCTCGAGAGAAGGGCACCATCATGCATGAGGGCAACACCCTTGCCTTCTATCCAGACTTCACGTTGGCGGTGCAGGAGGCTCGGAGGGAATATCAACCTGCCAAAAAACTTCTCCTCGCTGCGCATGTACCATACGCCATGCTCTATCCTGCGCAACTGCGGGTGGAGGACAACGGGAAATATAAGTTTTTCACCAGCCCGAAATCAGCTCTGGACTTTGCCAAGACTGTCTCCCGGCGCAATCAGTCCCCCAGACATATAGGAGGGGGCGACTCTGCAAGCACTGACGACATGGCGGCTGGACCTGGCGAACTTTGATTCTGGAATGTTGGAGGGGTGTGGGGTTCTTGGCTCTGCCTCTTTGCTGCTGATCTATCCTGATTGGTGAGGTCCCTAGTGGGACATGATGTGTTCTAGTTTGTAACATGTATACAGATATTGTCGCAGGTCCTCCATTTGCGCCACACCCTCAAGCAGGTATCCTGCTATGTTTCCTTTAGTACCCGGTTGCAAATTCTGAACCTGATCAATCACGACAGCCCGGCCACCTCCTGTTTACATCGGGAGGGAGTTTGTGCTCGGCGCCCCCATTATATGGGTGTTCCCCATCACTTGTTTTCTCCTTGGTATTCTGCTGGGGACTTGTTATTGAAAGTTCGGGATGGCTTTGGCGTGTTGGGGTTGCTGAAGTGGGTGGGGGGAGAGGGGGAGGTGGGGGGGATTCGGGGCCTGTTCATGTGGCTTAAATGTTTTTCTGACATACTCTGCATTACATTTGTTCGTATCTCTCTGATGGCCTGTGGGGTGGTCCCTACAATCTATATATTATGCTTTTGTCATGCACAGTAGTGGTATAACTATCTCTTGTTTAACTTGGAATGTGAGGGGTCTTAGCTCACCAAAAAAGATTTGTCAGGTGATAGCTCATTTGGAACGCCACCACATCAGCATCGCTCTTCTGCAAGAAACACATCTCACACGGCACACTGACCAGCTGGTTGGGTCCCGCTGGGCCGACTTTCGCCTGGCCTCCTCCTACTCCTCCTATAGCCGGGGGGTGCTCACTCTGGTGAAGAAGGGTCTTCCGTTTGTAGCCCATCGCACTCACGTTGATTCTGCAGGACGCTACGCTATAGTGCATGGTACACTGGCAGGCACACTGGTCACTATCGTCAACTGTTATGGTCCAAATATAGATGACCCTGACCTGTATGAAGGTCTCCTTGTGCATCTACGAGACTGGCCGGATGCAGCGATCCTCTTGGGGGGAGATCTCAACACACATTTGGACCCCAAAAAAGACAAATCTAGTGGTAAGGAGGGACACTCACCCCGTGCGGCTCACGTTATTAACTCCGGACTTGCGGAGTTTGGCTTGATTGATATGTGGCGGCACAGGCACGTAGATACACTAGCAGGCACACACATTTCCACAGTGCATGGCAGCTGGTCTCGCCTCGATTATTGGTTGGTTAGTGACAGTGTGGCAGGCTGGGTGTCCGAGGTGGAGAGTCTACCGCGCACACTCTCTGATCATTGTCCAGTGCAGCTCACCCTCTGTATACCCCAAGTGACTCCTCGATCCTTCACCTGGCGCTTCCGTGCTGAGGCGTTGCTCGACCCCCTGTATGTGGAAACCATTCGAGAGGCCATTGCTCAATACTTTACGAACAACACGGGGTCCGTAGATAGTGCGGGAGTACTCCGGGAGGGCTTTAAAGCCACTATCCGTGGCGTCTGCATAAGCACATCAGCTGGCATACTCAAGGATTTGCGGAATTCAATAGCTAAAGTGGAGGCCAAGTTAACTTGCCTAGAGCGCGAATATGAACAATCACCTAGTGCATTGACTCTGGCGTCCCTTAAAGAGACTATACTTGAACACTCGAAGTTGGCGACGGACGAGCTTAGATACGTCTCCAAGCGCCATGTGGCTCGCTCTTATGGGGAGGGCGGGAGGCCGGGACATTCCTTAGCCATGAAAATTAAGCACTGTCTCAATCACGACACGATCACCAAGATCACGGATGACACAGGGTGTGACCACTACAGTGTCACAGACATTACTGAGCAATTCAGACTAACGTATGAGCCCTTGTACACATCTCAGGGCAAGACCGATACTGCTGAATTAGACGCCTACTTATCGCGCGTAGCGCTTGCCTGGCTGTCGGAGGGGCAGCGGGAGTTCTTGGGGCAACCCATCACATTAGAGGATATCCGCATGGCCATAGCTTCTATCCCTAACAGGAAGGCGCCTGGCCCGGACGGCTTTTCCTCTGAGTTCTATAAGGCGTACTCTGAAGAACTCGCCCCCTTTCTGCTGGAAATGTATGCGGAGGCTTATGATTCTGGCATTCTTTCCCCATCTCTTCGTGAGGCGCTAATCATTACGTTAATAAAGAAAGATAAGCCGCCCGATCGCTGTGATTCCTACAGGCCGTTGTCACTCATCAATACGGATGTCAAAATTTTAGCAAAAATCCTGGCCACTCGCCTCCAGCCGCTGATGCAGAAGCTGGTTCTCCCGGACCAATCTGGATTCATTCCCGCGCGATCTACCTCCTATAATCTTCGCACTCTGTTTGCTCTGTTCCACACCTTGTCTCCTGACTTACCAGCAGTGGCCGTTATGCTCGACGCCGCCAAGGCGTTCGATTCAATTGAATGGGGCTATCTGTTTTTTGTACTCCGGCGGATGGGTTTCTCCCCCTTCTTTGTTAATTGGGTCCAACTCCTTTACGCGCACCCTGCGGCGCGGGTCCGTGTGGGCGGCCATACCTCGGCGCCGTTTTCAATAACTAGGGGCACGCGGCAGGGATGCCCCCTTTCGCCGCTGTTGTTCGCCCTGACGCTAGAACCTTTGGCCTGCGTCATCAGACAATGTCACAAGCGTGCGGCTCTTCAACTGCATCATCGACCGCTTGTCATCTCACTATATGCGGATGACATGCTGCTCTTTATTCGTGAGCCCCGAACTCATTTAGCACCTGTTTTACGGGAATATATCCGATTTGCACGGTTCTCCGGTTTGTCTATAAACTGGTCTAAGTCAGTAATAATGCCCTTAACTCCGTGCACGTCTCCGCATGAGCTGGAATTCCCCTGGTGTGGGCGACGGAGCCGATCAAATATTTGGGGATTTGGGTGCACCGGGATCCCACCAGGGTTATTCGAGAGAACTACGGCACCGCCGTGTCATGTATTAGAACAACACATTGACAGATGGATTCGCCTTCCACTTTCCCTTGCGGATCGCATCGCTCTCATAAAGATGGTGGTGCTGCCAAAGTTCTTGTACCTTTTTAATAACGTGCCGATCCATCTAACTCAACAATTTTTTAAAGGGGTGCGCACGTTGCTTATCCGTTTGATTTGGGGGGGAAGCAGGCTCGAGTGGGGTGGAATACCCTTCTTCTTGATTATAAACATGGCGGTTTTGGTGTACCTGACCTCTATCTTTATTATCTCTGCGCACAGGCGCAATACGCGCATTTCTGGTTTACACCTCATGACTTTATTCCCCACGTCACGGTCGAACACTGGGACGCGCACACCATACCACTGCGCTCCCTTCTAACGTACAGCCGCCGCCTCACGCCCCCACCACGATTAACGCCACCAACTCGACGATCGCCGCCTGGCAGGCACTAGGTCGTCTTGCCGAGAAACTGCCGTTGTATTCCCTGTTACTACCTATAACTTATCATGCTGACCTTTCGGTAACTCATGAACAGGGGATCATGCGCATCCTCGCTCAGGCAGGCATCGACAGAATGCAGGATTTATTCCCACATGGTTCCTTTCTGACCGCTACAGACGTAGAGTACATTCAGCAGCAAACCCCACTGTTCACATTCGCACTTCACAGACTGCGGAGCCTCCCAGGCTCATTTTCCGACATTTCCGGCAGAACCTCCGACGCCTCTCACCTTACACACACTACTCACCAGTCCCACCCGGCATAAACTTGTCACTAGATTATACCATGCTGCCAAGGCTGACAGGGCGATCCCTGTTGATAAAAGTCTGATTAAATGGAATGAGTGCCTGGACCCGGAGCTCACTCGGGAAGAATGGGAACACTGCTGCGCTCTGACGGGCGCTCTCACATCAAACGGGAACCTGCGTATCATTCACTTCAAGTACCTCCATCAGGTGTACCACACCCCTCGCAGGCTCTTTAAATACGGTCTCAGGGAAGCAGACACCTGTACCCGGTGTGGCGTGCCGGGCGCAGACTTTATGCATCTGGCCTGGCACTGCGGCCCGGTGAGCATCTATTGGACTGGGGTGGTAACTAAATTGTCTAAAATTCTTGGGGTAAAGTTGTCCTGCTCCCCTCATGTGTGCCTGCTGGGCCTACTTCCTCAGCTGAAAGGCGTTATAGGCAGGCTGGCTAGAGTGGCGCTGCTTATTGCTAAGCGGCGAGTGTCGATGCTGTGGGATAGCAAACGAAGCCCTACCGTCGCAATGTGGCTTAAGGACCTGATCTATTGCAAGGAGAATTTAATGTTATATGCAGAAGAGTTGCCGGCGACCTCCCGGCCGACTGATATATGGGAACCGCTACTGTGTTATTTACATTCACTTGTCTCGTCAGATCCCCCTGATGCTGAGATCGTGTAAATGCTATTGCTATTATTGTTGGTATGTCAGTTATGCACAGCTGTATCAATACACCTGGACTTTGCCATTCTAAACATATACCGTATAGCCACGAGTTGTTTAGGGTATGTTGTATGGTTTTTGTTTTGCTTTTGACTGTTTTTTACATACCGTCAATCTTTCACATTGTCATGTCTATGAATCGTATGCCATTGTGTGGAAAACTAATAAAAAAAATTAAAAAAAGGTCTTCCGAGAAAAATGGTACCTCACTTTTGTGGGTAGGCCTAGTGCCCGCGACAGGAAACGGCCCAAAACACAACATGGACACACCACATTTTTTTACAGTGAAAACGGACCCTTTTATTGCAAAGTGCCTAGCTGTAGATTTTGAACCCTAGCTCTGCCGGCACCTAGGAAACCTAGCAAACCTATACATTTTTGAAAACTAGACACCCAGGGGAATCCAGGATGGGGTGACTTGACTGGCTCTCACCAGGTTCTATTACCTAAAATCCCTTGCAAACCTCAAAATCTGTCAAAAAACCACATTTTTCTCATATTTCTGTGGTGGAAAGTTCTGGAATCTGCGTGGATCCACAAAATTCCACCCACCCCGCATTCCCCAAAGTCTTCCGAGTAAAATGGTACCTCACTTGTGTGGGTAGGCCTAGTGCCTGCGACAGGAAATGGCCCAAAACGCAACGTGGGCACACCAAATTTTCACAGTGAAAACGGACACTTTTTTTGCAAAGTGCCTAGCTGTAGATTTTGAACCCTAGCTCTGCCGGCACCTAGGGAAACCTAGCAAACCTATACATTTTTGAAAACTAGACACCCAGGGGAATCCAGAATGGGGTGACTTGTCTGGCTCTCACCAGGTTCTATTACCCAGAATCCCCTGCAAACCTCAAAATTTATTAAAAAAACACATTTTCTTCACATTTCTGTGGTGGAAAGTTCTGGAATCTGCATGGATCCACAAAATTCCACCCACCCCGCATTCCCCAAAGTCTTCCGAGAAAAATGGTACATCAATTGTGTGGGTAGGCCTAGTGCCGGCGACAGGAAACGGCCCAAAACGCAATGTGGACACACCACATTTTCACAGTGAAAACGGACCCTTTTTTTGCAAAGTGCCTTGCTGTAGATTTTGAAGCCAACTCTGCCGGCACTTTGGGAAACCTAGCAAACCTATACATTTTTGAAAACTAGACACCCAGGGGAATCCAGGATGGGGTGACTTGTCTGGCTCTCACCAGGTTCTGTTACCCAGAATCCCTTGCAAACCTCAAAAGTTGTCCAAAAAAACGCATTTTCCTCACATTTCTGTGGTGGAAAGTTCTGGAATCTGCGTGGATCCACAAAATTCCACCCACCCCGCATTCCCCAAAGTCTTCCGAGAAAAATGGTACCTTACTTGTGTGGGTAGGCCTAGTGCCCGCGACAGGAAACGGCCCAAAACGCAACGTGGACACACCACATTTTCACTGTGAAAACGGACACTTTTATTGCAAAGTGCCTAGCTGTAGATTTTGAACCCTAGCTCTGCCGGCACCTAGGGAAACGTAGCAAACCGATACATTTTTGAAAACTAGACACCCAAGGAAAACCAGGATGGGGTGACTTGTCTGGCTCTCACCAGGTTTTGTTACCCAGAATCCCTTGTAAACCTCAAAATTTATAAGAAAAAAACACATTTTCCTCATATTTCTGTGGTGGAAAGTTCTGGAATCTGTGTGGATCCACAAAATTCCACCCACCCCGCATTCCCCAAAGTTTACCGAAAAAAGATGGTACCTCACTTGTGTGGGTAGGACTAGTGCCCGCGACAGGAAACGGCCCAAAAAGCAACGTGGACACACATTTTCACAGTGAAAACGGACCCTTTTTAGCAAAGTGCCCAGCTGTAGATTTTGAACCCTAGCTCTGCCGGCACCTAGGGAAACCTAGCAAACCTATACATTTTTTAAAACTAGACACCCAGGGAATCCAGGATGGGGTGACTTGTCTGGCTCTCACCAGGTTCTGTTACCCAGATTCCCCTGCAAACCTCAAAATATGTCCAAAAAAACAAATTTTCCTCACATTTCTGTGGTGGAAAGTTCTGGAATCTGCGTGGATCCACAAAATTCCACCCACCCCGCATTCCCCAAAGTCTTCCGAGAAAAGTGGTACCTCACTTGTATGGGTAGGCCTAGTGCCCGCGACAGGAAACGGCCCAAAACGCAACGTGGACTCACCACATTTTCACAGTGAAAACGGACCCTTTTTTGCAAAGTGCCTAGCTGTAGATTTTGAACCCTAGCTCTGCCGGCACCTAGGGAAACCTAGCAAACCTATAAATGTTTTAAAACTAGACACCCAGGGGAATCCAGGATGGGGTGACTTGTCTGGCTCTCACCAGGTTCTGTTACCCCAATCCCTTGCAAACCTCAAAATTTGTCAAAAAACTCACATTTTCCTCACATTTCTGTGGTGGAAAGTTCTGGAATATGCGTGGATCCACAAAATTCCACCCACCCCGCATTCCCCAAAGACTTCTGAGAAAAATGGTACCTCACTTGCAGTGGCGGCTGGTGGATTTTGAAAGTGGTGGTCGAAAAATGTTGTACCCTAATGTAATAGTCGAGCGAGCGAGCCCGAACTGCAAAAGGAGGGTGCGGGGGGGGTTCTCCCCCCGCAAGAAAAATTTGAAAAAAATGGATTTAAATGGTGGGTTTTACACCACATATTTACTGCAAATTGTTGAAAAAAGGGGGATCCAAATATAGCATTTTGAAGCACAAGTGTGAAGAAAACAGAATCAAATCAAAAATGTGCCCAATCCTCAAACTGGTCTGCTTGCAAAATGACCCCCAAGCCAAGCACATACAACCAAAGGAAACCGGCCCTCTAAGTGTTTCCCACTGTAACACATCTCTGAACCACCTATGCTATCATTGTATATAGTAATGAAAATGCTGCAGTTTGTTCTTATTTATCTTATGCAACTTACAACCATTGACAAAGCCTATAGTCCTGGCTGGCTGTAGGTTTAATGTCACTCGTATTATATATCTGGAGGCAATGACAGAAGAAGCACAATACCAGTGGGGCAGCACACTATGCTAAGTACAGATGTTTAGCTTAACAGTTTAAGCCAAGCTCATAATTACACCGGCTGCCCCTATGAGAGACCCCCAGTTTTTTCATCCCACTTAAAGCCCTGCACACACAGAAGTGAATCATGAAAATATCTAATTATTAAAAAGCATCAACGGGCTTCAATTCATCAAGTCCTCACACATCAACCAGTCAAATTTTTACTAAAGAGGGCCCCCTAGGGAGCAGAATCCACACTAGTAAACTGGTGCACCGAGTAGATGGCAGCAGCTGTTCTCGTGTAGAATCAGACACTCAGACACTTCTAACACTGCACATGCATATGCTGACTTGCTTTATTGCAGGACTTTTGTGCATATGGCCATTTCTATGCTGAGCAGGTGCTGCTCGGTGCTGGCACCACACTGGGGTGTCACTAGCCTGGGCGTGCACAGTGCTACACATTAATGTGGCTCCCAGGATTCCGTGTAGCACACATGGCATAAGGCTAACAGTAAAATAGCAATACCCATGATCGGCAGACCTACAACTACAGACACAAAACACGGTGACACAGGCCTTTCTATGAAGGGCATTTTGGGCCCTATTTATATTTTTTAAAGGAACTGGAAACCTCCAATTTCTAAAGAAAACTCTAAATACAAAATACAATCCACCGGATTAACGTACTCTAGCATATTAGTATTCAGAAAATTCATATTCAATTCACTTTTAATATACAAAAAACACTAGCCCCTTGTAATGATTTATTACAATTGACTAGTGGCATCACAAACCCCTGGTAGGCAAATTATATCACTGCAACATAACCTCTTACCTACTGTCAAAAGCTTATCTCACTCCCCTCTTACCCTCGTTTGCTTAAAAGCACTGTTTGGGTTGAAAGGCTTGACTTTGACTGTATGCCTTCTGGATACTGTTGTGCACATGAAACGCTTCTCTCATACCTTTCTAACACTCATCTGCTTTAACATCACTATGGGGGTTGAAATGCTGGACTCGCATCTTATCTTCCACTCATCTGCCCTAACAGGACCATTGGAAAAATCATAGCTCTTGCAATCAGGAAGTACAAACATAAGGGTTGAAGCAATGAGTCATATCGTACATGTATTTAAAGTGGTAAATTATTCCTGGTGAAATTAATTTCATATATTTACAAGAATTACATATTCAGTATCACACCAGTTTAGAGACATAAGATTGGAAAGAGTGAGGCACAGTTTTTGAGTCTGTATGTCTATCATATACTGGCGACCACAGTAACAGTAAATAGACAGGTCCATTCATGTTATTAAACTACAATTTATCTGTTAGCATGTGAACTCGAATACTTGATGTCCTCGTGCTGCTGCAGTAAAAGGGGTTACGACTTCACATCCTCAATTGGCTGTAACATTTTCACACGACAAGATCTGAGCTGTCTATAAATATAATGCAGCTTTTGTATTTTGAGGGCCTGAAAATAGTCAGAAATCTGTTGTGAAGAATAACCTGCTTTGTTTTGGATTTTCCATGGTTTTTAAAAGTGGATAGGAGGTAGCCCTTGGATGCCAGGCATTTGAACTCATCAGCTTTGTCTTTTTTTAAAAACAAAAAGATATATATGTGTTCTTCTCAAAAATCTAAGTATTTATATTCTTCGCTTTCCCTAACAACCGGTCACCTGGAGGTTTCAAACCTAACTATGCCATTCTGTAAACATACCACAACTTCAGCAGAAGTAGCATATCGAAGTATCAATAAATAAAAGCCAAGTGTAGATAAATGAACAGTTATATACACACTATCAACAAAGCCTCAAACCCGTTTTTTTTCACCACAATCTCACCGTAAATGTAACGCAAAAACCCCAGAGAACCTGACAAAAGAATCTACAGAAACACAAATGCAAATTGAAAGGGGTGAATAAGAAGGATGTAACACGAGGGCAGGTGTGACCAACAAGAAAAAGGCATATACACTATTATTTAGTGAAGCTAAAAGTACTAATATCATAACTTAATTTACACCACAGCTATTATTACACATTTATCTGGGGGGAAAGAGCGGAGAACCTCTTAGTCTGAAGATGCTCTTTGTAGTGTCAAAGGCAATCAAGACACTTTTTGTATAGGATGACTGGAACTGTCATCATATAAAGACAATAAGAGCAGCTGATTTATTAGGAAATAAAAAAATCTTTCGAATGTGCTTGGCCCCAGATGGTTTGAACGCATTGGAGACGGTGGGAGGAACATCAAAATATATTATAATCCGGGGCGTTGGGGCAGATATATTCGTGCATGATGTGTGTGTTAAGCTATGATACACCACATACCATTGATTTGTACATTAGTCAGACAGCTATATTTTTTGTTTAAATGGACTTGTTTAGGTTAAGCCCTCTCCCAGTGCTGCCTCGACCAAGCAAAAGTATTTTAATTTCCGTGCACTGCAATAAACATTTTTATGTTTGGCTACATTTTGGATAATGAAACTAGGAAAGTGCAAAGCATGATGGGATACAAAACAATTTGCTCCAGAACCTAATGAGTTGATATTGACTGAAAAATCAGTGGGCATTTGAGTCAAAATGCCTGGTAGAAAGAAATGGCAATTGATTTGTTGTCACTGACATAGCCAAAGCCATCAATTTAAAGAAAAGGCAGTGCGATCCCTTACCAGACACCGAACACATGGCATGTGGGCCTGCGGGGATATGATGGATTGCTCCCTGTGTAGTCCCCAGTTGTTTATACATACCACCAGCCCCGGAGAACTATTAACGGCCTAACTTCATCTCAGCACCAGTCAAAGTCTTGTTAGGCGAAAATGCGGAATATACAGCCTCGGCTATACCGATTAAACCCGCTGGACAAAAATCAATCAAGATCTCTCGGGTGACCTGCTGCCTGATAACTGGCTCACCACCATACCTACAGCCTTGGCGTTAGCCAATTAAGAAGCGATTCACTTAGTCAGCGCACTATTTAAGCCTATGAGACGAGCTCTTTGACACCTACTCTGCTCTACCTTTTCTTGCCCCTGCCTGTCCGCCGAGGAATCCCCTGACAGCGCTTCATTTTGGAACTCACACAGCAGCATGTAGGAGCCGTGATGACCTCGCTCTCAGTCAGTAATTTTGAAAAAGGTGACGGAAAGTCCCCTAATTTACAGCGATGTCTCTGTGCGCTGCACAACCAGTGGGAGCAGAGTTTAGCTGTGCGTGGGTGCCCCAAATGGCCAATGGTAGTCACCTGAAAGTCACACAAGCACGTCTCTGCACTGTCTTCTCTCATCGGTACATACCTGCCTTACAGTCGCGGCCGGCATTACGGGCGGGTGGGGGGGGGTGAAATGGGGTCGTCGCAGGGGTATGGGGGGAGGCGGGAAGGGTTTAATAAGATAAAAATATGAAATAAAACTTACTGAACTTCTGGATGGGTCCGACGACTCCTGACTCCCGCCGTCCGGTCCTGTGCCAATTCCTGCAGCTCCTCGTCATCAGGAAAGGCAGGCAGCCTCCCTCCCTCCCCTCCCCTCCCTCCGCCAATCACAACGCTGCAATGGCAGCGTTGTGATTGGTGAGGCGCAGGGGAGAGCGCCCCAGCCGCTCCATTTTCTCCTGCATAGAGAAAAAGGGAGAGTGGGCGGTCGTGCTCGAAGGTAGGGGGGGAGTGGCTTACCCACTGTTGTGGGTACTGACTGGTCGGCTCCAGGGGCTGACCAAACAGTCAGTATCCACAACAGTGGGTAAGCCACTCCCCCCCTGCCTTCGAGCACGACCGCCCACGATCCCGCCCCCAACCAGGCACTTCTGCTTTCTCGCAGTGCGAGAAGCAGAAACATAAAATGGTAGTTTTTACCATTTTATGTTTCTGCTTCTCGCACTGCGAGAAAGCAGTGGGGTGACGCCCAAACGCCCCTATGGAGGAGCCGCCACTGCTCACTTGTGTGGGTAGGCCTACTGCCCGCGACAGGAAACGGCCCAAAACGCAATTTGGACACACCACATTTTCACAGTGAAAACTGAACCTTTTTTTGCAAAGTGCCTAGCTGTAGATTTTGAACCCTAGCTCTGCCGGCACCTAGGGAAACCTAGCAAACCTATACATTTTTGAAAACTAGACACCCAGGGGAATCCAGGTTGGGGTGACTTGTCTGGCTCTCACCAGGTTCTGTTACCCAGAATCCCTTGCAAACCTCAAAATGTATTTAAAAAAACACATTTTCCTCACATTTCTGTGGTGGAAAGTTCTGGAATCTGTGTGGATCCACAAAATTCCACCCACCCCGCATTCCCGAAAGTCTACCGAAAACAATGGTCCCTCACTTGTGTGGGTAGGCCTAGTGCCTGCGACAGGGAACGGCCCAAAACGCAATGTGGAAACACCCCAGTTTCACAGTGAAAACTGACCCTTTTTTTGCAAAGTGCCTAGCTGTAGATTTTGAACCCCTAGCTCTGCCGGCACCTAGGGAAACCTAGCAAACCTATACATTTTTGAAAACTAGACACCCAGGATGGGGTGACTTGTCTGGCTCTCACCAGGTTCTGTTACCCAGAATCCCTTGCAAACCTCAAAATTTATTTAAAAAAACACATTTTCCTCACATTTCTGTGGTGGAAAGTTCTGGAATCTGTGTGGATCCACAAAATTCCACCCAGCCCGCATTCCCCAAAGTCTACCGAAAACAATGGTACCTCACTTGTGTGGGTAGGCCAAGTGCCCGCGACAGGAAACGGCCCAAAACGCAATGTGGACACACCCCATTTTCACAGTGAAAACTGACCCTTTTTTTGCAAAGTGCCTAGCTGTAGATTTTGAACCCTAGCTCTGCCGGCACCTAGGGACACCTAGCAAACCTATACATTTTTGAAAACTAGACACCCAGGGGAATCCAGGATGGGGTGACTTGTCTGGCTCTCACCAGGTTTTGTTACCCAGAATCCCCTGCAAACCTCAAAATTTGTCAAACAAAACACATTTTCCTCACATTTCTGTGGTGGAAAGTTCTGGAATCTGCGTGGATCCACAAAATTCCACCCACCACGCATTCCCCAAAGTCTTCCGAGAAAAATGGTACCTCACTTGTGTGGGTAGGCCTGGTGCCCGCAACAGGAAACGGCCCAAAACGCAATGTGGACACACCCCATTTTCACAGTGAAAACTGATCCTTTTTTTGCAAAGTGCCTAGCTGTAGATTTTGAACCCTAGCTCTGCCGGCACCTAGGGAAACCTAGCAAACCTATACATTTTTGAAAACTAGACACCCAGGGGAATCCATGATGGGGTGACTTGTCTGGCTCTCTCACCAGGTTCTGTTACCAAGAATCCCCTGCAAACCTCAAAATTTGTCAAAAAAACCACATTTTCCTCACATTTCTGTGGTGGAAAGTTCTGGAATCTGCGTGGATCCACAAAATTCCACCCACCCCGCATTCCCCAAAGTCTTCCGAGAAAAATGGTACCTCACTCGTGTAGGTGGGTCAAGTACCCGCGACAGGCAAGGGCCCAAAACCTATTGAGGCGACATCAAAATGACCTATCACAAAACATGATAGTGGTTTTGCAATGAGTTTTTGGCCCCGGGCTCGGCGGCCATCTAGGGAAACCTAACAAACCCACACATTTCTGAAAACTAGACACCCAGGGGAGTCCAGCAAGGTATGGCTTGCGTGGGTCCCCCAACATTTCTCTACCCAGAATCCCCTGCAAACCTCAAATTTTGTTGAAAAAAATCAAATTTTTCACACATTTCTGTGTGGGGAAGTTGTATGATCACTGGGCACACACAAATTTCCTACCACCCAGCGTTCCCCCAGGTCTCCCGATAAAAATGGTACCTCACTTGTGTGGGTAGGCATAGTGGCTGCAACAGGAAATGGCCCAAATCGTTCTGTGAAGACTTCAAAATTACCTATAACAAAACTACTCGGTTTTGGGGGGGGGGGGGAGGGAGGCACCTGTTTTTTTTGCCCGGGACTCGCCGCCATCTAGGGAAACCTACCAAACCCACACATTTCTGAAAATTAGACACCCTGGGGAGTCCAATGAGGTATGGCTTGTGTGGATCCCCCAACGTTTCCCTACCCAGAATCCCCTGCAAACCTCAAATTTGGCTGAAACACCATATTTTCAACATATTTTTGCGTGGTATCACCGTGCTGGCACAAATGTCCTACCCCACAGCGTTCCCCTCAGTCTGCCGAGGAAAATGATACCTCACTTGTGTCGGTGACCAAAGCAGAATTGGCTAAAATTGTATCTTTCTAAAAATGTAGCGCTTAGAATTCTTGTTGCTATACCCTTAATCCCTATGTTTTGGGCTCTTCCCAGTCACAGGCCTTTGGCCCACCCACACAAGTGCGGTATCATTTTACTCGGGAGAGCAAGGGGAACGCTGGGTGGTAAGACATTTGTGCGGGCACGGTGATCCCACGCAAAAATGTATGAAAAAAGTGATTTTTTCCAGCTAAATTTGAGGTTTGCAGGGGATTCTGGGTAGGGAAACGTTGGGGGATCCATGCAAGCCATACCTCATTGGACTCCCCAGGGTGTCTAGTTTTCAGAAATGTGTGGGTTTGGTAGGGTTTCCTAGATGGCGGCGAGCCCGGGGCCAAAAAACCAGGTGCCCCCCACCCCAAACCAGGTAGTTTTGTTATAGGTAATTTTGAAGTCCCCACAGTACGATGTGGGCCATTTCCTGTTGCAGCCACTATGCCTACCCACACAAGTGAGGTACCATTTTTATCGGGGGAACGCTGGGTGGTAGGAAATTTGTGTGTGCCCGGTGATGCTACAAATTTCCCACACAGAAATGTGTGAAAAATTTGATTCTTTCAACAAAATTTGAGGTTTGCAGGGGATTCTGGGTAGGGAAATGTTGGGGGACCCACGCAAGCCATACCTCGCTGGACTCCCCCGGGTGTCTAGTTTTCAGAAATGTGTGGGTTTGGTACGTTTCCCAAGATGGCCGCCGAGCCCGGGGCCAAAAACCCAGGTGACCCCCCTTGCAAAACCAGGTTGTTTTGTGATAGGTCATTTTGATGTCTCCTCAATACGTTTTGGGCTCTTGCCTGTCGTGGGTACTTGACCTACCCACACGAGTGAGGTACCATTTTTATCGGTAGACCTGGGGGAATGTTGTGTAGAAGGAAATTTGTGGATCCACGCAGATTCCAGAACTTTCCCACACAGAAAGTTGAGAAAAAAGTGATTTTTTCCAGCTAAATTTGAGGTTTGCAGGGGATTCTGGCTAGGGAAACGTTGGGGGACCCACGCAAGCCATACCTCGCTGGACTCCCCCGGGTGTCTAGTTTTCAGAAATGTGTGGGTTTGGTAGGTTTCCCAAGATGGCCGCTGAGCCCGGGGTCAAAAACTCAAGTGACTCCCCCCTTGCAAAACCAGGTCCTTTCAAAATAGGTCATTTTGATGTCTCCACAATACGCTTTGGGCCCATCCCTGCTGTGGGTACTTGGCCCACTCACACAAGTGAGGTACCATTTCTATCGGAAGACTTGGGGAAATGCTGGGTGGTAGGAAATTTGTTTCTTTCTGAAGCGTGAAAAGTTTAGCACAGTAATGCAAGGTAGGTTTTACATAGATGGAATGTACACCTTAGCAGAGAGACAAAAAAGACAAATGTTACTGCACAACCATCTATTCCTTAAGCACACACACATACTGGTTGGATTTGGCACGAGGGCAAGTGATGGTTCAGTATATACAATTGTATTAACAAGAGATTTCACAAAAATGAAATGCACTGTTAATAACTGAAAGGACGAGAAACTGAACCATTGACTCACAGCTCGTGAGCTGTAAAGCCACGACAAGGCACCAACCTCTTTACAGGCCATTCATACACCTTTCATACGTGTGACACATACAAAACCATTCACAAGGCCAGCCGCGGGCCCATCACATTACAACACTCACATCAGCAGACAGCGCCATTCAAGGGCCCATCACTTTCACACGCCCACATGCCTGACACAGCAACCACACCAGCTGACGGTTTGCGTGGACTGGTGTTTGGCTACCAGTGTGCGTAGTGACCAGCAGCAAGTCACTACTCACACACCGCCAGGCAAGCGCCAGTTCACGCACACCACCAGCCAAGCGCCAGTCCATTCACACCACCAGCCAAGCGCCAGCCCACGCACACCGCCAGCCAAGCGTCAGCCTACGCACACCGCCAGCCAAGCGCCAGTCCATTTACACCACCAGCCAACCGCCAGCCCACGCACACCACCAGCCAAGCGCCAGTCCACACACACCGCCAGCCAAGCGCCAGTCCATTCACACCAACAGCCAAGCGCCATCCCACGCACACCGCCAGCCAAGCCTCAGCCTACGCACATTGCCAGCCAAGCGCCAGTCCATTCACACCACCAGCCAAGCGCCAGCCCACGCATACCACCAGCCAAGCGCCGGTCCACGCACACCGCCAGCCAAGCGCCAGTCCACGCACACCGCCAGCTAGGCGCCAGTCCATGCACACCGCCAGCCAAGCGCCAGTCCACGCACACCGCCAGCCAAGCGCCAGTCCACGCACACCGCCAGCCAAGCGCCAGTCCACGCACACCACCAGCCAAGCGCCAGCCTACACACACCGCCATCACATTTAGGGAAAACACAAACAAATTGTGAATAGATACAAATCTACTAACAAAATCTGAAACTAAATACATTGCACAAATGCCAACCTTGAAACTGAAAAAATATATATAAAATAATACAGACCAGGCAGTTCACTTTACCACTCATGGATGCTCCCAAAAATTCTTTTGCGTGTGGTACATTCTAAAACAAGCAGGCACACACAGCGCAGGGTTAGAAGGACACTCGGGGCAGTACGTACGAGTCTCCTTCCGCGTACCTCTTCGCCAACAGACTCTACATCTCCTACTGGGAAAGTCTTTTGAGGGTGTGGGAGGAATGTGATCAGGAAAGTGGCGATCTTTCAATCTAGCCACATCCTTTACCACTCCAACTCTAGGAACACTTGCCTGTTCCACTACAACAAGGCTGCCTATTACAGACTCCTGAAACGTAGCAAAAGTCATCTTTGACTCAGGACAACAATCCTTAAATACAACAAAAGCATTAAAAGCTGCCAAGTGGAAGAGATGGATAGCCAACTTCTTATACCGAATGTAAGCCTTATGAAGAGCGGTGTAAGGTTCCAACCTCTGATCTACTCTATCAACACCACCCATGTGCCTATTATAGTCTAAAATGCACACAGGTTTGCGCGCTTCAGCAACCTGACCCCAAACAGTCACAGGTGAAGTGCTTTCATCATGGATGGTAGTCAGCATGTAGACATCTCTCCTGTCTGAAAACTTCACAGCTAGAAGTTACTCGCTACGCAACGCACTGCACTGTCCCCGCACAAGCTTTTGACAAACAAGTTCTTTTGGGAAACCTTTACGGTTAGAGCGGATTGTGCCACAAGCAACAGTGTCCACTTTGGCCAATTCCCTGAACAACTGCACACCAGTGTAGAAGTTATCTACATATAAATGGTGACCTTTGTTAAACAGTCCTCTACCAAGTTCCCACACAATTGTCTCAGTCACTCCAAAAGTGGACGGACAACCAGGGGGGTCAATCCTGGAATCCTTACAGGTGTACACCCTGAAATTAGAGACATATCCAGTCCTACTGTCACACAGCATATACATCTTAATTCCATAGCGTGCCCTCTTGCTAGGAATGTATTGCCTAAAAACCAAGCGGCCCTTGAACAAGACCAAAGACTCATCCACTGCTATTTCTTTCCCTGGAGCATAGATCTCAGAAAATCGATCTACAAAATGATCAACGACTGGCCGAATCTTAAAGAACAAGTTACTTACCTATGGTAACGATATATCTGTAAGAAACATTAGTAGTGATAGATTCCTTACCTTAGAATATCCCCAGGCGTCAGACTGGATCCGGAAAGTTTTCGTCAGCAGTACCCCTGCGCGTCGGTAGGTGGCGTCGTGCGGCTCCGCATCCGTCGTTGGCGTCGTGGTCGTCGAGATGACGTCGCGGGCGCTACTTAGACGCCGCCCACGCGCGCTGACGTCAGTTCTGTACACGACTTTCCGTGCCAGGAACGTAGAGCCATGCAAGATACTGACCACTGGTGCATTGAAACTAGGGCCCTGAAAGGGATGACCTTAACCCTAGAAATCAGTTCGCAGAATGGGGAGGATGGGTGGGGCGGTAAGGAATATATCACTACTAATGTTTCTTACAGATATATCGTTACCGTAGGTAAGTAACTTGTTCATCTGAAAGAAACACATAGTGATAGATTCCTTACCTTAGAATAGATACCCCAGCAATACCAACCCCGGTGGTGGGTCTGCGAACTAAGATCACACCAGAAAGTCACGGAGAACAGAACGGCCAAAGAAGCCGTCTCTCCGGACTTGGCTGTCCAGGCAATAATGCTTGGTAAACGTGTGCAGCGAGGCCCACGTGGCTGCCTGACAGATGTCTTGCAGGGGGACACCACGTCCCAATGCAGTAGTGGCTGCAGTAGCTCTGGTGGAATGAGCACGCAGCCCCATCGGAGGTTCTTTTTTAGCCAAAGAGTAACAGGCTTTGATGCACAAGACAACCCAGCGGGAGATAGTTCTCTTGTGTAAAGTCCGACCTTTCTTGGTGCCAACGTAGCCAACAAAGAGCTGGTCATCCACCCGGAACTGCTGAGTGCAGTTGAGATAAAATGAGAGCGCACGTTTTGGGTCCAGACGGTGGAGCCTCTCTTCCTCTCTGGAAGGATGCGGAGGCGGAAAGAAGGTGGGCAAGGTAATAGTCTGCCCAATGTGAAAGGCCATAACCACTTTTGGCAAAAAGGAAGGACGGGGCCTGAGCACAACCTTGTCCGGATGGACTGAAAGGAAAGGAGGCTTACAAGAAAGAGCCTGGAGCTCACTCACCCGCCTAGCGGAGGTGATGGCCACCAGGAAAGCAGTCTTCAAGGTCAAGAGACGAAGAGGACAGTTGTGAAGGGGCTCAAAGGGAGCGCACATCAAGTATGTAAGAACCAGATTCAAGTCCCACTGAGGCATCACGAAAGGAATAGGAGGAAAAAGGTGTGTAATGCCTTTGAGAAATCTATTTACAACAGGGGACTTGAAAAGAGAGGGCTGATCAGGTAGCCTGAGAAAGGCAGAAATTGCAAAAAGGTTGCCCTTGATAGTGCCCAGAGCAGAGCCCTGCTGGGCCAAAGAAAGAAGGAACAGTAGCACTTCAGAAAGAGGGGCAGAAAGGGGATCCACAGCCTTTGCTGTGCACCATGCCACAAACTTGTTCCACCTGCAGGCGTATACCACTTTAGTAGAGGGACGCCTGGCTGCCAGAACAACGTCACAAACTTCAGGAGGCAAGTCGAAAGGAATCAACTGCCGCTGCTCAATCTCCACGCAAAGAGGTGGAGGCTGGACAGGTTCGGGTGGAGGACCGTCCCCTGCTGCTGTGACAGAAGATCCTCCCGAAGAGGCAGTCTGATCGGAGGATCGATGCTCATACTGAGTAGCTCGGGATACCATACTCTTCGAGCCCAGTCCGGAGCCACAAGAATGACTTGGGCCCGGTCGCGCCTGATCTTCTTCAGCACTCTGGGCAGAAGTGGTATAGGCGGAAAGGCGTACAACAGACCGCAACTCCACTCGCGGCGAAAAGCGTCACCGAGCGAGTGCCGCCTTGGAAATTCCAACACGCAGAATTGATGACATTGCGCGTTCTCTTCGGTGGCGAATAGATCTAACCAAGGCTCTCCCCACTGCTGAAAGAGACCTTGCACCACCTCCGAGTGAAGACACCATTCGTGATCGAGCATGCACCGGCGGCTGAGTTCGTCCGCTCTGGCGATCAGAGAACCTGCCAGGTGTTGAACCACCAGGGACATGCCCTGATGTTCCAGCCATGTCCAGAGACGCAGAGCCTCCTGACAGAGGGTCCACGACCCCACCCCGCCTTGTTTGTTGCAGTACCACATGGCGGTGGTGTTGTCTGTGAACACCTGCACTACTCTCCCCTTGACAGAGGGAAGGAATGCCTTCAGTGCAAGCCGGATCGCCCGCAGCTCCAGACGGTTGATGTGGAGCCGGGACTCCGCCGGAGACCAGAGGCCTCTGATCTCCGCCTCTCCCATGTGGCCGCCCCATCCCAGGAGGGACGCATCCGTCACCACTGTAAACTCCGGTTGGGGAAGGGAGAGGGATCTGCCGTCGACCCAATGCCGGTTCGTGAGCCACCACTGCAACTGTCATGCAGTGCCCTCCGAGATCTGGACGTGATCGGACAGGTTCCCCTGACGCTGCGCCCACTGGAATTTCAGAGCCCGCATATGCCATCTGGCATGATTGACCAGCAGGATGCAGGAGGCCATGAGGCCCAGCAGCCTCAGAGTCACTCTGACCAAAACCCGGGACAAGGCCTGAAAGATGGGAATCAGAGCCCGAATATCCCGGACTCGCTGCTCGGGAGGATAGACCCGAAACTGCGCCGTGTCCAGAACCGCTCCGATAAAGAGGAGCTTCTGAGAGGGGGATCAGGTGCGACTTCGGCACGTTGATGGAGAACCCCAGCAAGCGCTGGTAAGGCCAAAGGGGAGCATGGTGAACTGAAAGTGCTCGTGGCCTACCGTGAACCGCAGGTAACGCCGGTGGGCTCGCAGGACGGGGATGTGGAAATAGGCATCCTGCAAGTCCAGCGCCACCATCCAGTCTTGTGGGTCGAGAGCAGACAAGACCTGAGCTAGAGTGAGCATCTTCAACTTCTCTTTGCGGAGGAAGCGATTGACGTTCCGGAGGTCTAAGATAGGACGCAGGCCTTTGTCCTTCTTGGGCACCACAAAGTAGTGGGAATAGCAACCACGACCTACTTCTGGCGTCGGAACGCGCTCGATGGCCCCCTTGGCCAAGAGGGCCGCAACTTCCTGCTGAAGAAGCACCAAGTGATCCCCCGACATGCGGTGGTACTGAGGTGGCATGGCTGGAGGGGTAGTCTCGAAGGGGAGGGAGTAGCCCCTCCGGACTATCTCTAAAACCCACCTGTCCGAAGTGATGGTGCGCCAGTGGGGGAGGTGATGGCGAAGCCTGCCGCCCACTGGTGTTTGATGGGCCTGAAAGTTCGGACTAGGAAGGTTTGGAGGCAGTGGTGGCCGGAGTGGTGGTGGACTGACCCGCCCGCTGGCCCCTTGGTCCGCTACGGCGGAACCCGCGTCCGCGCTGGGATGATTGCTGCGCCGGCCTGTGGCTCTGTTGCGAATGCTGCGGGGCGCCCCTTCCTGTGCCACGAAAGGAGCGAAAAGCGGAAGGCGGAGGAGGGCGGACTGCAGAGAGTCCCAAGGACTTGGCCGTAGCCCGTGAGTCCTTAAACCTTTCCAACGCGCTGTCCGCTTCGTCACCGAAAAGGCGACGGCCATCAAAGGGCATGTCCATAAGGGTGTTTTGGACATCCCCCGAAAATCCAGTGGTCCTCAACCAGGCGTGACGGCGAACCGCCACCGTCGTTGCAATAGATCTGCCCAGTGAGTCGGCGGTGTCTAGGCCACAACGAATCATGAACTTTGCTGCGTCCCTCCCCTCTGCAACAGCCTGGGAGAGAGCAGGCCGGGCCTCCTCCGGACACTGGGGCAGCACGTTCGCCACCGTATCCCACAGAGAGTGGGAATAACGGCCCAAGAGGCATGCAGTGTTCACGGACCGCAGCGCAGAGCTGATGGAAGAAAAAATCTTCTTCCCAAACTGATCCAGCTTCTTGGATTCCCTATACGGAGGTGCGGAAGGGAAGGCGGTTGGGAAGCAGAGGCTTGGACAACCAAGCTCTCGGGGGTGGGGTGTTGGGAGAGGAAAATGGGGTCACCCGGAGCCGGGCGATGGCGTCGGGCCACGTTCCTATCCACAGGAGCCCCTGTGGTGGGCCTGGACCAAGTGCCCAAAGAACGTCAGAAAGGGCTTCATTGAAAGGAAGCAGCAGCTCCGCAGAAGTAGCTGCTGGCTGAAGCACCTCTGTCAGGAGGTTAGTCCTGACGGCCACAGTAGGGAGCTCGAGGTGTAGGGCCTCGGCCGCCCTACGCAACACCACAGCATAACTAGCGCCCTCCTCCATAGCCACGGTATGAGGAGACAGCATGCCAAGGTCTGGTGAGGTATCCAGACCACTGGCGTCCCCCAATTCCTCAGCCCAGTCCTGTTCAGACTCGCAGGCTGCAGCGAGAGGGTCCTCAGACCCCTCCCAGTCCTCCCCTTGCTCCTCAGGCTGTACCACAGGTCTAAAATAAGGAGCAGGGATATGGGGATAGAAATCCCCAAGCAGCGTCGAGAACGGCATCGATCGACGCCGGCTCAACGCCGCGTCCACTTCGGGGCTGAAACTGAGGTCGACGTCGTCCCGAGGAGCGGGTGGCGTAAGAACTGGTGCCGGTGGAGTCGACGTCGGTGGAGGCGTAACAAGGTCAACCGGCGTCGACCGGGATCCAGGCCTGGATCCAAGGGTGTCCTGCGGCGCCGTGGCTGGAGCCGACAGCGATGCCGGGGCCGCCGGCGAGGAAACGCGAGGACACCCATGCGGGACCGCGAAGCCCGAAGGCGCACCGGCGGGACCCGACGGCCCAAAGAGGCGAGCCATGGCCGACAGGAACTCCTGTATCTGGGCCTGAGTCGCCGACGACCCCGGGAAGGGCGGGTAGTCGGGCGGCGACTGCATAGGCTCCGCCGGAGCCGCGGGGGTGGCACCACCCACACCCTCAGCCGCGTCGCGCGACCAGAGAGGGGAAGTCGAAGAACGATGGCGTTTCTTCGACTTCTTGTGCTTAGTCTTACCTGACCCCGAGTGCGAAGACTTGGATCCCGAAGACCGATGATGATGACTCCGCGCACGGTTCCTCGACCTCCCTCTGGACCGGGACTTCGAACGGCGCGGAGCCGACTGCCGGGCTTCCAGCAACTTTCGGGACCGCTCCCACAAAGTCTTCGGCGCCATGGCCCGGCAGTCGGAGCACGACTTGGGGTCGTGGTCGCGCCCCAGGCAGAAAAGACACACACGGTGCGGGTCCGTCACCTACATCATGCGGTGACAATCCCCGCAGGACTTGAAACCGGGCATCCTACTGCACCAGGAGTCGATGACTCGAAGAAAAATAGAGACAAAAAGCCTCAAAAAAGTTGACGGTGTGAGGGAACACTTGGTCCGCCATGACGAGAGACAGCCCGGTGGGAGCTCGTCTAAGCAGAGCACGCTAGATAAATTTGCAGGCCCTGGTGCCCCCGCGGCGGCATCGGGTGGAACCCAGGGAGATGTACCGGACAATGCCGCCCTCCTGGCGGCCATTACACAGTCCAGGGACACGCTGGATGCCAAGATCGCTGCGGTGGGATCTGACGTTATGTTATTGCGTCAGGACCTGCGGAATGCGGTGGCGCGCATCACCGAAACTGAGACGAGAATCTCCGGAGTGGAGGACGTGATCACCACCTTGCAACAACGAGTGTCGTCCTTGGAGAGCACCCAGCGGGGACTAGCGTCGAGGGTGGAGGATGCAGAGGGCCGGGCACGCTGCAACAATCTCCGCTTTGTTGGTTTTCCGGAGGGGTGCGAGTCTGGAGATATGGAGCGGTTCCTTACCTAGTGGCTGGAGAGTTGGCTACCTCCGGATTCCCTATCCAAGTGCTTTGTGGTCGAATGTGCCCTTAGGGCCCTGATGCAGAAGCCCCCGCCGGGGGCTCGCCCACGGCCAGTGATTGCGAAATTGCTTAATTGCCACGACAGGGACACTATCCTGAAACAGGCCAGGGCCAAAGCACCCCTGCTGTATGATAATGCCCGCATCCTGATATTCCCTGACTATACTAAACTGGTCCAACAACAGCGGCAATCATTCCTAGCGGCCAAGGCCCGTCTGCAAGAGCTCAAACTTCCGTATGCATTGCTCTATCCGGCCCGGCTGCGGGTCGTTTATCGTTCTCGCACTCACTTTTTCGATTCCCCTGAGGAGGTGTTCCAGTGGACGGACGAGACGGTGCGGCTGCGCCCTCACTCGCCACCTGGGAGGGACTCTGATTCGTCTTCGAGTGGGGCGGCTCGAAACTTGCCTAATGTCAAAGGGAAGGGGACTAGGAGATCCAGGTCTAGACGGAGGTCCAAGTCAGGCGATGCCTCGATGCGGGAGGGCTCTGCCTTGAGACAGGCGGCACCAGCTGATTGACTTATGTTTGGTTCATCCACTTAAAGCCCACAGGTGCTTAGAGTTGGCCGGAGGAGCCCGAAGATGCCCTGTGACTCTGCTGGACGTTTACAGTCAGGGACAGGGGCCAGATGACGATGGGCTGTAAGTTGGGGATACATTGGCGGGTGAGGGGCGGTGCCTCCTGTTGGGGTCAGCCTGCTTTGCCCGCCGCGACAGATACTTCACTGTTATTGAGGTATAGGGTGGGGGAAGGGGGTTGGTTGGGTTGTTCAGGGGGTTGTTGTTGTTTTTAATCGCACTATTCAATTACATCTTGGAACTTTGCTGCGCTACTTATTTCTAGACACCAGTGTTCTCCATATTCCTGGAGCTTTCGCATGGCTGCTATACTGGGCAGACTGCTGGATTCTATGGGGTCCTTACGCATATTGAGCTGGAATGTCAGGTGGGCGCTGGACAAGATTAAACGCGGAGCAATCCTTAAGCAAGCGAAGCGCGCAGGCACTGACATTTTAATGTTGCAGGAGACGCACCTCATGGGGACGAAGGCATTGTGTTTCCAACGCTTTGGATACATACAAGTGTTTCATTCAGGCTTTGTGCGAGGGTCCCGGGGAGTCGCAATCCTTATTCACCGACGAGTCCCTTACATTCACACTAAGACATGGGGTGACATGCAGGGCCGGTACCTTTTCCTCCAGGGCGTGGTGGGAGGTGAGTCTGTGATATTGGGCAGTGTCTATGCCCCACCGCCACTGTCTTGGGGGCTGGTGGAGAAACTCGTGACCGTGTGGGCGGACATTCCTGAGGGTATGGCAGTGGTTGGTGGGGACTGGAATGATGTGGTGGATGTTGTCCTTGACCGGTGGAGGCCCGGTGGGGCCCCAGTTGCTCACCACCCCACCAAGCTTCACTCCCTGGTGGTGGATCACGATTGGGTGGATCCTTGGCGTAGGTTACATGGGAGAACTCAGGGATATACTTACCTTTCAGCGGTCCATGACTCCTTCTCCCGCATTGATTGCATTTTTGTCTTCCGGGACATAGCTGGCAGGGTGGTTGAGGCGGATGCACAAGTTACTAACTTGTGTAACGATATATCTGTAAGAGACAGTAGTTAGTGATAGATTCCTTACCTTATTCCTTACCTTAGAATATCCCCAGGCGTCAGGCTGGATCCGGAAAGTTTTGCGTAGCAGTACCCTTGCGCGTCGGTAGGCGGCGTCGTGCGGCTCCGCGTCCGTCGTCGGCGTCGTGATCGCCGGGATGACGTCGCGGGCAGCACTTAGGCGCCGCCCCTGCGCGCTGACGTCAGTTCTGTACACGACTTTCCGCGCCAGGAACGCAGAGCCATGCAAGAAGCTGACACAGGTGTCTGAAAAATACTAGGGCCCTGAAAGGGATGTCCTTAACCCTAGAAATCAGTTCGCAGAACGGGGAGGATGGGTGGGGCGGTAGGAATCTATCACTAACTACTGTCTCTTACAGATATATCGTTACACAAGTTAGTAACTTGTGCATCTGAAAGAGACACGTTAGTGATAGATTCCTTACCTTAGAATAGATACCCCAGCAATACCAACCCCGGTGGTGGGTCTGCGAACAAAGATCAGACAAGGAAGTCCTGGAGGACAGAACGGCCAAAGAAGCCGTCCCTCCGGACCTGACTGTCAAGGCAGTAGTGTCTAGTAAACGTGTGCAGCGAGGCCCACGTAGCCGCCTGACAGATAACCGGCAGCGGAACACCGCGGCCCAAGGCCGTGGTAGCAGCCGTTGCCCTGGTGGAATGGGCACGCAGCCCAACAGGAGGTTCCTTTTTAGCCAAAGAATAGCAGGTCTTGATGCACAAGGTAACCCAGCGGGAGATGGTCCTCTTGTGCACCTCCCAACCTTTTTTGGCGCCCACGTAGCCAACAAAGAGCTGGTCATCCACCCGGAAGTGTTTTGTGCGGTCAATATAGAAAGAGAGCGCACGTTTTGGGTCCAGACGGTGGAGCCTCTCCTCCTCTCTGGAAGGATGCGGAGGCGGAAAGAAGGTGGGCAAAGTGATGGTCTGCCCAATGTGGAAAGCAGTAACCACCTTTGGCAAGAAGGACGGACGCGTCCGAAGAACAACCTTGTCTGGATGAACAGACAGAAAGGGAGGTTTGCAAGATAGAGCCTGGAGCTCACTCACCCGCCGAGCGGAGGTGATGGCCACCAGAAAGGCTGTCTTCAGAGTCAGAAGACGAAGAGGACAGTTATGCAGAGGCTCAAAGGGAGCGCACATTAAAAAGGTAAGAACCAAGTTCAAGTCCCACTGAGGCATTACAAACGGAACAGGAGGGAAGAGGTGAGTAATGCCTTTTAAGAACCTGTTAACAACAGGGGACTTGAAAAGGGAGGGCTGATCAGGGAGCCTGAGGAAGGCCGAGATAGCACAAAGATAACCCTTGATGGTACCCAGGGCAGAACCCTGTTGGGCCAGAGAGAGAAGGAACAGAAGGACCTCAGAAAGAGGGGCAGAAAGGGGATCCACAGCCTTTGCTGTGCACCATGCCACAAATTTGTTCCACCTGCAGGCGTATACCACCTTAGTGGAGGGACGCCTGGCTGCCAGAATCACATCACAAACTTCGGGAGGCAAGTCGAAAGGAATCAACTGCCGCCGCTCAATCTCCACGCAAGCAGGTGTAGACTGGACAGGTTCGGGTGGAGGACCGTCCCCTGCTGCTGCGACAGAAGATCCTCCCGAAGAGGCAGACGGATCGGGGATCTATGCTCATATTGAGTAGCTCGGGATACCAAACTCTTCGAGCCCAGTCCGGAGCCACAAGAATGACTTGGGCCCGGTCGCGCCGAATCTTCTTCAACACTCTGGGTAGAAGTGGTATAGGCGGAAAGGCGTACAACAGACCACAACTCCACTCGCGACGAAAAGCGTCGCCGAGCGAGTGCCGCCTTGGAAATTCCAACGCGCAGAACTGATGACATTGCGCGTTCTCTTCGGTGGCGAATAGATCTAACCAAGGCTCTCCCCACTGTAGAAAGAGTCCTTGCGCCACTTCTGAGTGAAGACGCCATTCGTGATCCATCATGCACCTGCGGCTGAGTTCGTCCGCCCTGGCGTTCAGAGAACCTGCCAGGTGTTGAACCATCAGGAACATGCCCTGATGTTCCAGCCATGTCCAGAGGCGCAGAGCCTCCTGACAAGGGTCCAAGACCCCACCCCGCCCTGTTTGTTGCAGTACCACATGGCGGTGGTGTTGTCTGTGAACACCTGCACTACCTTCCCTTTGACAGAGGGAAGGAATGCCTTGAGTGCAAGCCGGATCGCCCGGAGCTCCAGAAGGTTGATATGGAGCCGGGACTCCGCCGGAGACCAGAGGCCTCTGATCTCCGCCTCTCCCATGTGACCGCCCCATCCCAGAAGGGACGCGTCCGTCACAACTGTATGCTCTGGCTGGGGAAGGGAGAGGGAGCTGCCCATGACCCATTGCCGGTTCGAGAGCCACCACTGCAACTGTTTTGCAGTCCCCTCCGAGATCTGGACGTGATCGGACAGGTTGCCCTGGTGCTGCGCCCACTGGAACTTCAGGTCCCACTGCAGAGCCCGCATATGCCATCTGGCATGATTGACCAGCAGGATGCAGGAGGCCATGAGGCCCAGCAGCCTCAGGGTCATCCGTACCGAAACCCAGGATAAAGGCCGAAAGATCGGAATCATAGCCTGAATATCCCGGACTCGCCGTTCGGGAGGATAGGCCCGAAACTGCGTCGTGTCCAGAACTGCTCCGATGAAAAGGAGCTGTGGAGAAGGAATTAGATGCGACTTCGGCACATTGATGGAGAACCCCAGCGAGTGCAGGAGTTCGGCCGTAGTCTGGAGGTGGGAGACGACTGCCTGGGACGAGCCCGCCTTCAGCAGCCAGTCGTCGAGGTAGGGGAAGACTGAAACCCCTGCCCGGCGCAGATGAGCTGCGACCACCGCCATCACTTTCGTGAACACCCGAGGGGCACTGGTAAGGCCAAAGGGAGCACGGTGAACTGAAAATGCTCGGGGCCGACCGTGAACCGAAGGTAACGCCGGTGGGCCGGCAGGACGGGGATGTGGAAATACGCGTCCTGCAAGTCCAACGCTACCAACCAGTCTCCAGGGTCGAGGGCAGTTAAGACCTGAGCTAGGGTGAGCATCTTGAACTTCTCCTTCCGGAGGAAGCGATTGACGTTCCGGAGGTCCAAGATAGGACGCATGTCCTCCTTGTCCTTTTTGGGCACCAGAAAGTAGTGGGAGTAGCAACCACGCCCTACTTCTGGGGTCGGAACATGCTCGATGGCCCTCTTGGTCAAGAGGGCCGTGACTTCCTTCTGTAGAAGCACCAAGTGATCCCCTGACATGCGGTGGAATTGAGGTGGCATGGCTGGGGGGTGGTCTCGAAGGGGAGGGAGTAGCCCCTTCGGACAATGTCCAAGACCCACCTGTCCGAGGTGATGGTGCGCCAGTGGGGAAGGTGATGGCAGACCCTGCCCCCTACTGGCGTGCCGTGCACCTGAAAGGAGGGACTAGGAGGGCTTGGAGGCCGCGGACGGGTTGGAGGTGGTGGCCTGACCCGCACGCTGGTTGCCCGATCCGCCACGGCGGAATCCACGTCCTCGGCCACGCGAAGACGCCTGCTGCGCGGGCCGGTGGCTGGGCTGCTGACGTGAAGGGCGCCCCTACCGTGGCCACGATAGGGGCGAAAAGCAGAAGGCAGCGGAGGGCGTGTAGCAGAAAGGCCCAGGGACTTTGCAGTAGCCCGTGAGTCCTTAAAGCGCTCCAACGCATGGTCTGCTTTGGACCCAAAAAGACCGACTCCATCAAAGGGCATGTCCATGAGAGTATTCTGGACATCCCCTGAAAAACCAGTGGTCCTCAGCCAGGCGTGGCGCCGGAGCGCCACCGTCGTTGCAATCGACCTGCCCAGCGAGTCGGCGGTGTCAAGGCCACAACGGATAGTGTATTTGGCCGCATCCCTTCCTTCCGCAATGGCGCGGGAAAGCAGTGCCTGGACCTCCTCAGGGCACTGGGGCAAAACATCCGCCACCGAATCCCACAGGGAGTGGGTATATCGGCCCAAAAGACAAGCGGTGTTAACGGACCGCAAGCCAGCACTGGAGGAAGAAAAACCTTTCTTCCCAAACTGATCCAGGCGTTTGGATTCCCTATCCGGAGGAGCGGTAGGGAAGGCGGTTTGGGAAGCGGAGGCTTGGACAACCAAGCTCTCAGGAGTGGGGTGGACAGAAAGAAACAGGGGGTCGCCCGGAGCGGGGCGATGGCGTCGTGACACGTTCCGATCCACAGGAGCCCCTGTGTTGGGCTTGGACCAGGCGCCCAAAAGAACGTCAGTGAGGGCGTCGTTAAACGGCAGCACAGTCTCCGCAGAGGAGGCTGCCGGCTGAAGCACCTCTGTCAAGATGTTAGTCTTGACCGTCAAAGTAGGGAGCTGGAGACGTAAGGCCCCAGCAGCCCTACGCAACACCGTACCAAAATTGGCCCCCTCCTCCGTAGCCACGGGAGGAGACAGCATGCCAGTGTCAGGAGAAGTATCCAGACCACTGGCCTCCCCTAGACTCTCTGTCCAGTCCTCATCATACTGACAGTTGCGTGTCAGGGGGTCATCAGACCCCTCCCAGTCCTCCTGGTCCTCCTCTGGTTCAAAATAAGGAGGAGGAGGGACATTTGGGACCCAAGGTCCCATCGGCGCCGGAGCCGGCGTCGAGCGACGTCGCTCCGGGTCCATGTCCGGAGCCGGAAGGAACTGGGGACGACGCCGCCCGGAGCCCAGGGCGGCGTCGAGAACGGCACCGGAGACATCGGCGCCGGCGGAGGTGTCGTGAGGTCGACCGGCGTCGATGGGGGTTGTGGAGCCGGGATCGAGGCCGGGGCCGAAGCCGGGATCGAGGCTGGAGGCTCGGGCGACGCCGGGGCCGGAGCCGCCGGCGACGCCGGAGCAACCCCATCAGGGCCCGCGGGGCCCGAAGGCGCACCGGAGGGGCCTGAAGGCCCGAAGAGGCGGGCCATGGCCGACAGGAACTCCTGTACCTTGGCCGGATCCGCCCCCGAACCCGGGAAGGGCGGGTATGATGGGGGCGACTCCACAGGCAAGTGCGGGGGCGGGGACGGTGCCGGGAGGGGCCTCAGCCGAGTCGCGAGACCGGCGAGGCGAAGTCCGAGAGCGACGATGCTTCTTGGACTTCTTGTGCTTCGACTTACCGGACGAAGAAGTCGACGACCGGTGTGCACTCCGCGAGCGACCCCTGGACCTCTCACGCGACCGGGGCTTCCGCGGAGCCGAATGCCGGGCCTCGAGGAGCTTTCGAGACCGCTCTCGCAAAGCTTTCGGGTTGAGGGCCTGGCATTCGGGACAAGACTCGGTGTCGTGGCCTCGGCCGAGGCAGAAGAGACACTCCCAATGCGGGTCGGTGACGGACATCATCCGCGCACAGGCGCCGCATCGCTTGAAGCCGGGCATCCCTACGACACCTTAAAGTTGTGAAAAAACCAGTGAAAAAATCACCAAAAAGTATGGTCAAAAATTGACCAGGGCACTGCTCTTCCCGGATCTGCGCTTGCTGGCGCGGAAAAGAAGAACTGACGTCAGCGCGCAGGGGCGGCGCCTAAGTGCTGCCCGCGACGTCATCCCGGCGATCACGACGCCGACGACGGACGCGGAGCCGCACGACGCCGCCTACCGACGCGCAAGGGTACTGCTACGCAAAACTTTCCGGATCCAGCCTGACGCCTGGGGATATTCTAAGGTAAGGAATAAGGTAAGGAATCTATCACTAACGTGTCTCTTTCAGATATTCTCCCCCGTGGGCTCTCAGATCATTCTCCAGTGGCCATTACTCTGTGTGCTGGACTGGCACGGGGGCCTTTCCGGTGGCGCCTCTCCACATGGAATCTTCAGAATGAGGACTACAGGGTCCGTGTGGCAGAAGCCATTGATCAATATCTATCTCATAATGTGGGGTCGGTGTCTGCGGCGGGGTCTCTCTGGGGTGGACATCTCTTTCTGTGCCGCGGCCCGCAGGGCCCGTAGAGAGTCTCTTGTTCGGGCTGAAGCTACACTATTGGATTTGGAGGGGCGTAGCAGGGATGAGGGGGGGCAGCTGGTCCGCCGCCAACTGATACTCGCGCAACAAAGCTACTCCTCCCTTCTGCTCGATGAAGCCCGTCAGGCTTGGCTGGCAACCCGGAGTAGGATATACCAGTGGGGAGACAAGTCGAGTAAGCTATTACATAGATTGTGTACGGGTGCGTCGGGTTCCCTTGTCCTCCCGGGCGTTGTCGGACCAGATGGGGTGCCCATATTGGATCCGTCGGCCATAGCGGAGAGCTTTGCGGTGTATTATGCGGACCTATACACTCCTAGGGAGTGTCTGCCAGCGGCGGCTATAGGCCTGTTTTTGGACGATCTCCCGCCTCGTGCCCTCTCGGACGAGGTCAGCGTGGAACTGGACCGCCCCCTCTCTGAGGACGAACTGGGGTCCGCTCTACAGGGGTTGCGCCCCGGGAAGGGCCCTGGTCCCAATGGCTTCCCGAACGAGTTCTTCAAGCGGTATTTCCTCCAGCTTGGCCCTCACTACCGCAAAGTGGCAGAGGAATCCAGGGAGCGTGGTCGTTTGCCCAGTGATTGGCGGCATGCAGAGGTGGTGGTCTTTCATAAACCCGGTAGACCTCCCGAGCACCACTCGTCTTATCGTCCCATCTCCCTCCTCAACGTTGAGGCCAAGGTCCTGGCCAAGGCTCTGGCCAATCGTCTTCGGCCACATATCTCCTCCCTAGTGCATCCGGATCAAGCTGGGTTTATGCCCCAGCGGGCGACCCGCCATAATATCCGCAGAGCGCAAGCAGCTGTTGCAGCAGTTGGGGGCCTGGGGGTACGTGCTTTATTGCTCGCGGACATGGATCGTGCCTTTGACTCACTGAGTTGGGAGTATCTATTTGCGCTCCTCCGCAGATTGAATCTAGGGCCCCGCTTTTTGTCTTATCTAACCCTACTCTATACTGACATAACGGCGTCCGTACGTGTGGCGGGCTCTGTCTCGTCGGCTTTTACTATTGGTCGTGGCACCAGGCAAGGGTGCCCACTGTCTCCATATCTGTTCGCCATGGCGATGGAGCCCCTGGCTGCCTGGGTGCGCAAGTGGCTGATCTTGAATGGGCTGATGGGCTGTCGGATCGCATAGCCTTGTATGCGGACGATGTCCTGTTTTTTCTTACCAACTTGAACAGGACTGGCCCGCGGCTGTTGCGCATCATGCAGGTGTTTGGCGAGACCTCTGGCTTCTATATGAATGAGCGGAAATCTACCCTTTGGGTCTTGGATGGGGGTGGCGGACTCGGCAGTTGGGCTTCTGCGGTGAGGGTAGTACGCGGTGGGATGAAATATCTAGGTGTGTTCCTCTCTGATTCGCAGTCGACTGCATGGGACAGAAATCTGGTGCCGGTGTGGAACAGGGTGCGCAGGATATTAAAACATGGTCCCATATGCCCCTATCTATATATGGTCGCTCGGCTATTTTTAAGATGGTCTCTCTTCCTCGTCTTTTATATCAGCTACAGAAACATCCATTTCCTATCCCCCCCCAAGATGGTTTCGCAAGGTCAATGCGGTATTGAGTCAGTTTCTATGGGGCGGTGGGGTGGCTCTTCGTACCCGTTTCCAATCCACATATTGTGGAGGTCTTGCGACTTCCGACATTCTCTCGTACTATATGGCTTCGCACCTTTTGGTTCTTAATGAATGGTGGTATGGGGACAGATTGGATCCGGCGTATGCAGTGGAGCGGCGGCTCATGGGCGACCATTCGCTGCACACACTCCTATATTCTGCACCCCTGCGGCGTTCTCTACCGGTTGCCACACAGCTCATTTTTCGGATCTGGAGACAGGCTTTGCGGAGGATGGGTTGGTGGAACCGTTTGACCCGGGAGACCCCATTGTGGCAGAATGGACGCCTGCCGCAGTTGGCGGCTTTGCCTGGATTTCGTGGGTGGGATGCGATTGGGATCTCCACCTTGGGGGATGTTATGCGGGGGCCCGTGTTGAAGTCTTTTGAAGACCTGGAGAGAGACTTTCAGATGCCGCGTATCCAATTTTTAAAATATCTGCAGTTTCGGCATGCTATTTCCCCTAGCCTAGAGGGACTGGAGGAGCTGGCTGATTTTAGCCCGGTGGAGGCAAAGATCTTCATGGGTGATCTGAAGGACCATAAGATCTCTAAAATCTATCAATCTCTGGTTACACATA
This sequence comes from Calotriton arnoldi, assembly GCA_963921515.1. NCBI lineage: Eukaryota > Metazoa > Chordata > Amphibia > Caudata > Salamandridae > Calotriton > Calotriton arnoldi. The sequence continues at coordinate 64,947 of CAWUFW010001721.1, read as the reverse complement.
GCTCCCCATCCCTGCAGCGTCTTCGCGAGGCGTGGGAGAGTGATGTGGGCCCGCTTGAAGAGGAAGACTGGGTGGAGGCCATTGCCTCCCCTCGTGGGGCGGCCATTGCCATGAGCCTTCGGCTTATCCAGTTTAAATACCTCCATAGGGTATATTTCACTAGAGTCCAGGCTGTACAGGGCGGGCTTGGTTGCTTCCCCGGTGTGTCTACGCTGTATGCATGAAGAGGGCACTCTGCTTCATACCATATGGGACTGTCCCGCGCTGGCGCGGTTTTGGCGGGAGTGATGACATGCCTATCTGAGGTTTTGGGTTGGGACCTCCCTCGCTCACCTAAGCTGGTTCTCCTACATGTTATGGATGATATTGGGGGCAATGTCTACAAACGCCACCTTATGCTCCTGGGCTTTACGGTCGCCGAGCGTGACATCGCCCGTGCCTGGAAGGCGACAGTTGCGCCATCCGTTTTGATTTGGAAGACAGGTCTAGATTTCTGTATGGCTTTGGAGGCTCCCATCTTTATAGCGAGGGGGTGTCCCCGTAAACATTACAAGATCTGGAAGCGCTGGGCAGATTACCGGGGACTAGATTTGGAGCCTGTTCCAGCACAGGGCTCGGACCGGCTCTGATCTTCCTTCCCTCCCCCCCCCCTTTTTTCTTTCTTCCCTTTGTTATGGGGGGATTATTATGTATCTTCCTTTTCTTTGATTGTATATGCGAGGGGTGGGATAGAGTCCCTTCTGTAAGGTATTGTAGTAAGCGTAGGATTGATGCTCTGACTGTATTATTTGATTTTGCTTGGCTAACAGTGCGGTTGGGTGGGGGGCGGGGGGTTTTGTTTGTTTCTTTATTCTTTCGTTTTGTTCAAAATGTAAGTCCTTTCAATATTATTGTTTTTTCTTATATGAGGAAAGTGTCAAAGTCAGGATAATGTATATTGATGCTACGGAAGCCTCTGGGTTACAGAGCTCCGCTCTATGTGTTTTGACAAATAAAATCTGTTTTCAAAAAAAAAAAAGTCTCAAAAAAGTCAGTCAAAAATTGACTGGGGGTTCCTGCTCTTCCCGGATCTGCGCTTGCTGGCGCGGAAAAAGAAAGAACTGACGTCAGCGCGCGTGGGCGTCTAAGTAGCGCCCGCGACGTCATCTCGGCGACCACGACGCCAACGACGGAAGCGGAGCCGCACGATGCCACCTACCGACGCGCAGGTGTACTGCTGACGAAAACTTTCCGGATCCAGTCTGACGCCTGGGGATATTCTAAGGTAAGGAATCTATCACTATGTGTTTCTTTCAGATAAGACGGTCACAATCAGGGTGATCTCGTGGCAACGATAAACCATTATCGACAAAATGCAGCATCCGAAGCAGAAGCAAATACCTATTACGACTCATGACTGCCGGAAATATAGCTGTTGCCATCAAGGGACTAGTAGACCAATATGAAGACAATGATGGCTTCCTTAGCAAGCCCATCAAAAAAGTTTAACCCAAGAACTTCTTCATCTCTTCCAGATTTGTGGGAGTCCACCGGGTAGCTCTAGAGTGGGGCCTAAGGCTGGCACTGTTGTCCCTCAAAAACTGTTCGGCATACAAATTAGTCTGCTCAACAATCTCTGCCAAAAATACATTGTCCATAAACAACTGAAAAAAATGTATAGGCAAAAAGTTTTCAGTATCCACTCTACACCCTGGAACACCAGTAAAGTCTTGCAATGTCGGCTGTACCATGCCTGGGGCAACCCAGAGTTCAGCACTTCCAATGGGAGGCCTTGCAGCCCCAGGCTGCAGCCCAGAAGCCTCTTGCTGTACTATCGGCACATCAATGTCCTCCTCTAAGACAGGCACTTCATCTGCACTAAGAGTGGCTTCATCATCCGATGATTCCTCGTGGACAGAAAACTCACTGCCAGAATCTTCCACTGCTCCCACTGCCTCCTCTGCCTCAGATGCAGAGTCAGTCTCTGAACCATGGTCAGAGGAAGACTGAAAAAGCAAACCAACAACCTGCTGAGCAGTAATCCTGCGGCTAGCCATAGTCCTTACAAAGAAAGGAGACTTCACAAACAAGTCAACTACAACAAATACTGCAAAATAAGTAATAAACAAAGTGTGGCTTTAGCACAAAGATCTATATACTCAAAGACAATGACTCACTTGCCAAAGATAGCTACACTCACCAGCACCTACTCTGCAGAGACACAGCAAAAAGCAACGATATCCCACTAGAAAGAAGAAACAAAACTAATTACTCACAAGACAACAAAATACACATCGAGCACAAATGCAAAAAGATTTTGACACTCAAAAACAGAAGCCAAACTTATACTGCTATTATTACACCATTTGCAAAAAACACATTCATGCAGGGAAATGAAACTCATTTACATTGTACAAAAAAAAGTCTCTTACCAAACACATGCAACTACACAAACAGCAGAACCACCAGTAACGAAACCGCAACCTGGAAGAGTCTAAAGAGCAAAAGCCTTGAACTAGAACAAAAAGGGAGAAATAAAGCATTACAATTGCAATTCACAAGAAATAAAACAATTAACATTATAACACGCTATGTCACTACCCAAATGAGGGGGGCGTGGTTTGCAGCCCAGGATGGTGGTCGCCTAAGCGATGTGCACCGGGCCGGGGCACCTAATCCGGACAAAATCCGACATTCCCTACCTCATCCGAAGGCCGGCTGAAATGCGAGGAGCAAACTGCCTATAAATGGACTGCTCTACCAGAAACTCCGATTCCCCGTGACGACCGGTGAGCTGAGTTCCAGAGCACGAAGACCTCCGGTACGCCACTGGGCCTGGCCTGTGGGAGGGGCCTAAATAGCAGCGGGCTCGCCTGAAACGAAGCCGGGCTGTATGACCCTGAGGCCGGCTGGCGCATCGACTGGAGTCCCCGGGCTAGGGCCCCACACCCGGTGCCTGCACTCATCGCCCGGAAAGACCCGCTATGACCGACTGGGATCGGAATTGCCCGCAGTGAGCTGGAGCACCCTTGCCACCAAGATACCCTGCAGGAGAGGCCATACCTGTTCGGTGCAGGTGGCCCGTCCGCCATTTGCGAGGCTACTTCTCCCCCCTGGACCTGCATTGCTGCATCCATCAGCAGCGGGGCCATTTCCTGGTGCGACCGCGCGGACCCACCCGAGACGGCGGAGTCTGCCTGTACCGTTGGAGACGCGATGGCCTTCCCCCCGTAGAGTCCGCTGCTCCTGGGTAATCGGCCGTCAGTGAATCGCGGCAATAAGGAGCCTCGGGGGCAGGGTTCAGTGCGGTGATCCGCTTGAAGTGCCCTGACAGCGACCGGTTTGGTCTCGACCCGGACCCACCTGTGCAACCTCATGAAGAGCTGGATAACTGGCCGGGACCCAGGACGCTGCTCGCGGCGGTGCTGTGGAGGTCACTGAGGCCGCGTCCTATTTTCCTGACAGCGCTGCAGACGGAGCCTACATTTACAGGTCAGTGGAGGGCCCCCCCCATCGGAGCCCGCTGTGGGGGTGCAGAGCAGTGCAAAAATGGGCGCCCTAACAACGATATAGCATACAGCACTGGATCCCCCCTAAACTTGACTTTCTACACGTGTGTGGCCTGCTGGTAGAGACAATTGTGGGTCGTGGCGGTTGGGCACCAGCTAGAACATTTCAATCGCACCAAGAGTGGACGGTGCCCCTGTCTCTAGGAGGTGATAGACCCACATTACGGCCGCTGGTTTGCTCCTCTCTGGCCAACTGGAGCCCCCCCTCTTCCCTGCGTGGGTTAGGGCTTCACAAAGGTGGCAGTTCTACAGCAGAGGAACAACATTGGCATACATACTCTCGGCTCTACGGCATATGAGTGCCATTCTTTATCAACGAAGGAGTCCGATTGAGGGCACTGAACAGAGTGGGACCAGCAGCTTGGGTTCACTTGTGGCGGGGTCACCGTAAGGTTTCGAGGCATGACAACGGATCTGTGGACTACATATAAATAAGGTGGCGCCCACAACTAGACAAAGCAGCTAAGCAGTGAACATTCAAGTGAAGTATACTGTCCTCATTAGTGGTTGCTGCTGGCGGAACGACACCACTGTGACATCCAGCGGTAGGGGCGACACTACTAAATAACGCAACAGTCGAATATTGGCAGGCTCCAACAACGACTGCATGAACCCAATAGCTAATCGGCAACTTGGTCTGAGACACTAATCTAATATTGTTGTCGTTAACTACAGGCACTTGCCTCCTTTGAACTTCAGCTGCACACATACAAGTTGTAGAGTTTGAGTTGATCCATCGTAAAGTCCAGTGCCACCCAATCACCCAATTCACTAGTAATCATGGGCAGGGGAAAGCCGAGAACAACCTCCAGATCCGGGAGGGCAGGGTCACTCTCACCGCCCTCGGAGCACTCATCCAGTCGTTCGCATCAAGCAGAAGAGGGGGCTGCAGCTAATCCCCCAGTGGATAAATTGGACATGATCTTGAAAGAGATACGAGATTCGAGGTCCGCGCTGGAAAATCAATTAGGCATGATCTCAGTGGAACTCAACTTACTCAAGGACTACCATAGAATATTAGCTGATAAAGTGAAGTCCACAGAGCAAACTTTGGAAACAATGGTGCAACAAGTGAACGCTCATGAAGAACAATTATGTCAAATGCGCCAGCAGATTGACTCCCTCCAAGCTCGTGCAGATGATGCGGAAGGTCGGGCCCGGCGCAATAACCTCAGAATTGTTGGCTTCCGGAGGGATCAGAAGGCCCTAACCCGACGACTTATATAGAGAACTGGTTGAAAACTAGTGTGGCCCCTGCCGGTCTGTCTGCACACTTTACTGTCGAGCGAGCTCACAGAGTCCCTACACGTCGGCCAATACCTGGTGCAAACCCCCGCCCAATATTGGCCAGAATTCTGAACTACAGAGACCGTGACCATTTGTTACAGGCAGCAAGAGACAATGGCCCATTACAAGTAGACAACGTGAAAATCTCGATCTTCCCCGACTACACGCTAGCTGTGCAGCGCAAACGTTTTTCATTTATAGAAGTTGAAGCTCGGGTCCGGGCAGTAGGCCTCACATTTGCCTTACTGTTCCCGGCGAAATCATATATAATCAGCGCTCTTTATTTTTTGATACACTGGACAGTGCTTGGGATTGGCTGGACAGGACCTTCTCAAATACTCTACCCGCCAGACGGATGGACTCTACGCAGCCGAAATCACAACGTGCCCCCCGGAGACGCAGAAGGGGTCTCCTTACACAGAGTACAGGCTCCAGTCCTCCGCCTCGACAGCAGGTGATGGAGGGTACGCAGGGGGCCCTTCGATCTGCCGCGACCTTCCGTACCTCTCATCCACCTATCAGCACAAGCCCTTCAGATGAGGCCAATTCAGACTCTGACGGAAGTGTGACACTGTTTCCCTCGGAGTCCACGCAGCTAAGTAATGATCCTTTGGGGTGACATGTTTGCGTGTAATATACAACATTGTCCCTGACCAGTTTGACTGTGCACTACAAGCTTCCCATGTAGGCCGTAACACTGACCCCACAGTCATGTTCACCAGTATATACATTACTATGTAATTTAGAGATAAAGTATTTGAACAACAGAAAGGGACAGAATAGTAAGTCCCCTGGCACGGCCTGTTCTGGGCGTTTCCATGCATTGAATATTGTTTATAGGTAGAAGTGGTATATGCAACCTCCCCCACAGGCGTTAGCAACTGTTTGATGTGAACTATGTTGACTTTTCTTGCACAGTTTGGTCGAGCGAAGTTAGGTCGTTGGACCCAGTATTGGGATAAAGTTGTACTGTTAGTATTTTTGCCGCATAGTCCGATGTCGGGGAGGGAGGGTGGGGGTTGGGTTCGGGAGGATTTTGTCACTATACCCCGATGATGTCCATTGCTAAATCTTATACTATCATATCTTGGAATGTCCGGGGAATGGGAACAATTCACAAGCGGCATAAAATAGCTGCACAATTGCACCGCCGTAAAGCCCAAATAGTATATCTCCAGGAGACACACCTACTACCATCAGAAACTACGAAGTTACAGAGACGCTGGAGGGGTCAATTTTATGCAACAGCATATTCCGCCTTTTCTAGAGGGGCTGCAATATGGATACGGGCGGGAATCCCCTTCTCCCTTAGTGAGAGCAAGATAGATGACCAAGGACGATACGTGTTTCTACGGGGGGCATTGGATGGTAAACAGGTGGTGTTAGGGTCCATTTATGCTCCGAATGTAGATCAGGATGCCTTTTTGTCACGAGTTTCCCTGGCGCTCTCGGACTGGTCACAATACCCATGGTTATTGGGTGGGGACTTAAATGCGGTGTTTGATGTGTATCTAGACCGCTCTCATCCTCCCTTATCGAATACTGCTGCGCACTCCCAAGCTGCTGCGTTAACGCGATGGGCACAGGGATGGAATCTACTAGATGTTTGGAGATCCCTGCATGTTAACATGTGGGAATATTCCTTTCACTCTCACCCCCACAAGTTACATACCCGCTTGGATCATTTCCTTTGTTTGCCAGACTTGTCCCCGACCATTAAGTAATGTACTTATCTAGGCAAGACCATATCGGATCACAATCCAATAGAATTAATGCTAACTTGGGGCCGTTCCCCCGCGCCTATCCCGACTTGGCGAATGCAGCCTCTACACTTAGAAGATCAAGTATACCGAACCACATTGGCTACGGCCATAACCACATATTTTACAGACAATGAGGGCACAGCTACGACCAGATCCTTCGAATGGGAGGCCTTTAAAGTAACAATCCGGGGGGTCTCCATGGGCTCCTTGGTGGGAATTAGGAGGGAAACGATCAGGGACATAACAGACCTGGAGGGGGTTTTGCAGGCAAGAGAGGTGGCAGCCCAGGTGAGCGAGGATGGGGCAGAGCCTTTACAGGCAGCCAGGATAAGATATGCAGAATTAGTAGAACGTTTGAGGACGATCGACTTTAACGCATACACACTTCGCAGGCATTCTGAAGCAGATCGAGCCGGCACATTGTTAGCGTGATTAATTAAACCTCAAACAACCCCCACTCCCATATTAGCGATAAATAATGCCCAACACACGTTGATGACCTCCCAGGCTGAGATAAACGCTACCTTTCAAGAATACTATGCACACCTATACACCGCTCCCCTTCTAGACATGACAGAAGCTACCACTTGCTTCCTTGCAAATGCAGAACTCCCCACTATTTCAGACTCAAACGTCAAGGAATTGGCAGCTCCGATTACTACATCGGAGATTCGTACGGCGATTAAGGCATTAGCCCGTAATAAAACGCCGGGCTCGGATGGGCTCCCTATTGAATTTTATTCAACCTTTGCAGCAACGTTGATCCCTAAATTACTACAGCTTTACACCTCCTCGCTTAAGGAGGGCACACTGCCTCCCACTACCAGAGAAGCATTAGTCACATCCCTGCTGAAGCCAAACAAGGCTCTTACTGAACTTACGTCCTATAGGCCCCTATCGATCCTTAATACCGAGTACAAGATACTCAGTAAGATTTTGGCGTCGCAGCTTCTCCCCTTACTTCCCCAGCTAGTACACACAGATCAATGCGGGTTTATACCCAAACGCAGCACCTCACTAAATATTCGCCGGCTACATGCCTTACTACATGCAGCTTCGGCAACAGCACCGTTCGCTGGATGTTTATCATTAGATATACGCCAAGCTTTTGATACCCTGAGTTGGCCCTATATGTTGGCCGTATTGACCAAATTTGGGCTGCCCCCGTCATACTGCAATTGGATAAAATTACTCTACACTAACCCTACAGCCCGTGCTAAGACTGGGTCGACTATCTCACCCACTTATTACGTTTATCGTGGAACACGCCAAGGCTGCCCCCTGTCGCCCTTATTGTTTGTATTAGCACTAGAACCTCTAGCACAATATTTGCATCAGGTTATGGTCCCTTACGGTATTCCAATAAATGGTACAATCCATTCTGTGTCACTCTATGCAGATGACATGCTGTTGTATTTTCAAGATTTGAACAAAAGCATGCACACGATAGCTGCCGTGTTATCACAATTCGGGGAAGTGTCCGGATTATGTCTCAAAGCCTCAAAATCAATAGCGTATTCTTTCTATAATACATATACCAGTCCCTATTTACGGTTTGGCCGGATGCAATTCAAAGTAGAACACATAACATTTAAATACTTAGGAATATACATCTATAGAACCAGTGTAGATACAATAGATGGGAATGTGGTTAGAACTATTAACTCACTTCGCTCCCAGTTCTCTTTTTGGAATACTTTGCCATTGACAGTGGCGGGCCGTTTAGCTGTGTCCAAAATGGTCATGTTACCCAGGCTCCTCTATCACTTTGTGAACCTCCCGGTTCTTCTCCCGGCATGGATTTTTAAAACATTGGACACCCCATTATCCTCCTTACTTTGGGGATCGGGTAGACAGATTAGCATTGGCCAAGATGCAGCTTCCTAGTGCTGCGGGCGGGATGGGGGCACCCGATTTGAAAGCATACTGTATAGTCGGGCAACTACAGTGGCTGGCATATTTTTATATAATTGTGATTTTGGCTGGCAGGCCATAATTTATTTGAAATAGGATATTCTCCTGACCATTTAAGGCGTGGAACTCTACAGGCGCTATTATGTCCGGGGGCTGACAAGATGCGGAATCCTCCTTTTCTCCTACATATAGCGATGCACTATTGGAAGCAGGCTCACAAATATGCAAAAATACCCTTCCCATACGCCCCGAATATCCCGCTCTGTGGCCTACCCACCAGACGAGGAATAGTATCAATGGCTCGGATAAGGGGTTGGACACAGATGGGTATAGGGACGGTCAGTGATTTCTTCTTAGATAGTAACCTGATGCCCCACGAGGAATTTGTACGCACTAATACAGTACCAGAAACCCTATTTCTCACAAATGCAGCAATTACGCAATTCATTCGGAAATATTGGCTGGCAGATCAGAAGGAACCTCCCACCTTTCAATTATTGAAGTCCATCCACATAATGGGACATGGCCGCCACCTTGTTAGGTGGTTATACTGAGGGTTGAGGGAACATCTGAATATCCCACTACGGCATCTTAGACAAAAATGGGAAACAGTACTAGTACGAGAATTGGAAGATAGAGAATGGGCCCTAGTGTTAGAACACCCTAGGCGAGTTTCTAGTAATTGCCGACTGAAAACAATACAACTATTCATATTGCACAGGGCTTATCTCACCCCGAAGGCACTACAGAAAATGTACCCTACTCCCTCTTCGGGCTGCCCGAGATGTCCTGCTCAGGATGCTGATTTTATTCATATGTTATGGTCCTGTCCAGTGTTGGGTGGGTTCTGGTCGGAGGTTATTCAGAGTCTATCATCACTAACGGAACGCACACCTTGGGACACTATAGAGGCCTGTCTCCTGGGCCTTTTCCCTCTCCCCAAGAAGGCGAAGTTGCTACGCCGATTTGCGGGATTAGCCCTGATGCTTGCAAAGAGATTGATAACACAGCGCTGGAAATCCCGCACAGCACCACGTGAAGGCAAGTGGAGGGAGGAAGTTCTCCGATGGGCCGTAGCGGAGAGGGAAGCGCTGCAACGGGAGGAGTATAGGGGACTGGGAAAACGACCAATATCCCTGGACTGGGCACAACTGATAGAGCTTTTTAAGGCAGAAACAGAAGAGATGTCGGAGGGCTCTCAGAATGCAGGGGAAGACTGTGGTGATGATATTTGATTCCTACTCATACAGTAACTTGGATCATTGGGAGTGTCCCCGTTTCCCCCCCCTCCCCCTCCTCCTTGCTCCTCTTCCTTTGTCCTTCCCTATGATATCGGACATGACTACCACATGGTACAGGGCACCTGACAAGATGTAATTCAACCACAGCGGCAACAGTTTTCTTTGTTGAAGGGTTTGTTTATGGGGGTGGGTATATGGCGGGAGGGGGGTTTTGGGTACTAATAAGTATGACACTTAGCACAATGCTACAGTTTATTGCCCTATAAATGGATCATGCTCATATTGTTAACATGAATGCAAATAATGTACATCATTGGAAATGTAAAACATACAGCACGTGTATGAAATCAGATGCAGATGTAAACACTATGTCATAGAAAATGTCTTAAAATGTACAATTGAATATGTGCCTACACTTGAAATATCCGCAATACTCAATAACGTTTGTGTTAAAAAAAAAAAAAAAATGTCACTACCCAAATGGTCAATCTGCCAAATGGGCCTTCAAATAGGGCTGAGAAAAATGGGGGGTGATCTTGCCCAAGGGATCAGGTGAGGTTGTCTGCCAGGCCGATCTGTCCCCCAGGTGGGGCAGAAAACAGCAGACAGAAATGTGCCCCCCTTGCAAAAGAAATAAATCCCTGGTGCCTAGTAGGGTTTTCTGCCTTCCTCCTCGGGCAAAAAGGCCAAAAAAAGGGGCAGATCTGTCCCCAGGAGGGGTAGAAAAAACATTAACCAAATTTTACCCCCTTGGAAGCAACCATGTCGCTTCCATTACACACAAAACAAAATCCCTGGTGCCTAGTGGGGTTTTCTGCCCCCCCTGGGGGCAGAAAGGCCCAAAAAACGGGCCCATCCGCCCCCAGGGGGCAGGGCAGAAAAAACATACACAACACATCAGACCCTTGCCCAAGGGGTCGCTTCCATTTCATTTAAAATAAACTCCCTGGTGTCTAGTGGGGTTTTCTGCCACCCTCTCCCCCCCCCCGGGGGCAGAAAGGCCAAAAAAATGGGGGGGGGAGGGAGGGCAGAAAAAACATACACAAAATATCAGCCCCCTGGAAGCGACCCTTGCCCAAGGGGTCGTTTCCATCTCACTTAAAATAAAGACCCTGGTGTCTAGTGGGGTTTTCTGCCCCCTGGGGGCAGAAAGGCCAAAAAACCCGGCCGATCTGTCCCCAGGGGCGGCAGAAAAGTCTCATAAATATTGTGCCCCTTGAGGAAGCGACCCTTGCCCAAGGGGTCGCTTCCTTTAAATAAAAAAGAAATCCCTGGTGCTTAGTGGGGGCATTCCTGCTGCACGATCGCGACGCCATGCGCAATCGTGCAGCAGGAATGCCCTGCATTGAGACATCAGGGGAGAGGAAAACTCTTTCCTCTCCCCCGATGCCTCAATGCATCCCAATCCCCCACCCCACCGGAGCAAGGAAACTCACCTGTTTCCTGCTGGACACCTGGAAGCAAATGGCTTCCAGTGCGTCCGGCTGCACCTGAACACTTTGGCGCGCGCTGTGCGCACTGACGTAATGGGATTGCCTGTGGGGGGGGGGGGTCGGGGGTGGCAGCGGAAACTCTTCCGCTGCCATCCCCCTTTGTGGGGGCTAGATGGGCTGCCCATGGGGGGAGCGCCAGCGCTTCCCCCATGGGTGGGTGCCATGACGGAGCGGTTCCGTCATGAGCACACGCCCACCGTGGCTCATGACGGAACCGCTCCGTCATGAGCACCGAAGGGGTTAAGGCTGCCTGCTCTGTGCCAAGCTACCAGAGGTTTGAGCACAGGTTAATTTGGGGTTTGCTTGTGGCTCACTCTGACAAGGATTGTGGTTGCTGCTTGAGTTAAGTTTCACCACCCTAAACCAGTGACCCAATTTCTTACAAGTTTCTACTAAAAAATTATTGATAAAATCTGCTAGAACACCTTATGGAATCACCTTTGCCAGTATCATATGCTGTGAAGAACTGCCTTCGGTTACAACTACAACTCCAATTTAAGTTATACAATCATCGAATATCACTTTGTTTATTTAGGCTAACTAAATCACTATAAATCTGTCAGCACGTGAAGGCAAGTGAGAATATTTCTATGAACTTGCGAGTCTTGCCAAAACTCATTTATTTACTTGATTTGTTACCAGTTTCTTTTCAACCTCAAATACATAAATATTCCTTAGTCTCTCATTTCACATGGAAAAACCAAACAATATTCATTGTTTTGACTAAACACCAGGTCTCTAAAGTGAAGACTGTGGGCCAGTGGTTCTTAACCTCCTGACTGCTGTGGACCCCCACTTAATCATTACTGGAATCCCGGAACACCCAATGAATAATTATTGGAATCTGGGGACCCCCACGGAGTCATTTTTGGAAGCCGGAGACCCTCTGCCTAAGCAATTTAAATGATTTGAACTGTAAAACAATGAACACAAATATGTAAACAAGCATTTAAATACACAAATAATTAAATATTTAATTTAATGCACAATCAAAAATTGATGTTCAATAATGCAGTATTTTCATTTTCACAAATATTGATTTTGTTTAATTTCCATCAGATTATTTGTCCCATTATTTAATGTTGAAAACGTCTTTCAGGTGGTTAGATCCAGACAGCTTAAAAATGTCTTATCCTCCCCTAACCTTGACTAAATTGAATTTCTTCACATTCATAGGTCAAATGTCATCGAAATGTATAGATGTTGCATTCTCATTATTGGAAAAAATAACTCTTTGCTACATCATAAATAGGCTGGAGTGAATAATATGTTGATTACTGTGGAAGTAATTTTCAATTCATTATGTATTATGAACTTCTAACACAATGCTTAATGCCAAATTGCTAACATTCTTCTTGTTGTAAATGTAATGAAGATGTAGGCACAATAGCTTATATGACATTTCATTGGAAAACTGTTACCTCTTTTTAGAGATTGGTATGGGATATAATTTGCAAACTTCTTCCCAGAAAAGAACATTTATCATTCACTTCTTACTTACAAATGTAAAAGTTTTAAATCTTTTTCGAAACATATATAAATGTAAATTGTATGATACTCCAATAACTTTGGGGGTTTCTATAGTTTCTAATTGGAAGACATCAACTGGATTCTCACCTCATACTTGGTGGGGTTGGGTTAAATTTACACTAAGAGCAATTAATCTAGTGGCTTCTCCATTATCTTAGATTTGAGTAATCTGTCTTTGTGATCTCTTAGATAAATTAAAAAACAATGCATTATGATATTGTTTGTTTAGTAATTTTTTTTACACTCCTTCCCTTATCTGTTTGAATTCACTATTATACATTTATTTTGTATAATTTTTTTTATTGAGGAGATACAGACCATAATATCAAACCATATGTACCAAGCAAAACAGTTGGAGAGAGGAAAAAAAACAATAAGCATTATCAGAATCTGTCATACCGGCGTAGGCAAAATCAGCAAGTACACTTCAATTATCCTTACACAAAGGAAGAAAAGAGAGAAAAAAGAATCCTCTAGCAATACATTAAATTGCTTACTTCTATCCGAATTGAAGATCACCTCCTGGAAACCCCGTCTGATTGGTTCCCACATTCTACACAGCTTATGGCAATTAGGGTGATTTTGAATCACAGCCTGCTCCAGTCCCCAGAGGCATACAAACCATGCCACCAAGATACCGCATCTGGGGCTGCCTTCTGAAGCCAGGCGCGGAGAATAACTAGCCTAGCCGATGTGATTGCAAAGAAGAAAGCCCCTCCCATGTCATGCAGAAGTCTAGGATTATAATCAAGGAGTTTCCTGGATGGCTCAGCTCTAACATTAGTCTTCAGGAGTTGATTAATAAATGTAAAGACCCTTTGCCAGTATTGAGTAATTCTGTCACAAGTAACAAAAATATGTATTGTGTCTGCCTCTGGAGCATTACACCTAAAGCAGTCCGACGTTACCCTTGGACCCCATTTAAACAGCTTATTTGGAGTGTGTAATAGATTGTACATAATTTTGAAGGCATGAGTCTTAAGCCTGGTTACATTGAGGTACTATTGGTGTGTCCGCTACAGAAACGTTACAAAGCAAGCTATGCGATGACCTAGCCAACAAAGTACTACATTTATGGATCAGCTTTCGCTGGCCCCAGAAAATCTGATAAAAAGTGTGAATGTACCCTCGTCTAGATATCTTTACTCTTTTTTTACACTCCTTCCCTTTTGTGCTATTGTAGATGATATCTGTTTAAATTCACTATTATACATTTATTTTGTATTTTCAATGTGTCATTTTGTTACTCGAAAATATCACTAAACATTTTGTACTAAAAACCGTGGTGTGACTAATGTGCTGTTGTCTAAACATAGCGATACCAAAGGGGATGATGGACGGAGCGCTTGAGCAAATCAAACACTCACCCCAAGTCAACTGATCTGGGTTTAATCCATCATCATTCTTTAGCTCACTCCACCACCCCAGTTCAGACATGGCCATATGCAAATCAGTCTGACCCTGTGCCTCATGGGAACAGTCCAGCCCGAACTGCCAAGCCATGTCTTCCCTGGACCGGAAACAAGCATCCTGGGACCGGTTTCTGGCTATTCAGCCGTCAACATGGCTTTTGAAACGGATCCATTACTAAGGGCTCCATTACAAGTTGTGTACAAATGGCAGATTCAGCAGGAACGGAGGGCCTTATTCTGAGGTCGGTGGGCCCGCCACAGAAGTGGTCCGACGGCCGGAGGCAATGGGGGGAGGGACCAACCGCTCTTTTTCCCACAGGCTCAAGAGCCCGTCGGGGCAGCGGTGGGACCGTAATCCCTACAATAGCAGCTGCCATAGGTATTACAATGTCCATTTCCCTCCGTCTGTACATGGCAGTCTGACCGCCATGTACAGGCAGACGAAAAGGGACTTTGGGGGGCCCTAGCAGGGCCCCTGTCCCCCCACTATAGGGCCTGGGGGGCACATGTGGTGACCCCCCCAAACATCCATGCACCGTGTGCCATCCATGCACTGTGTGTCAGGCACCGCGTGGTGCCTGGCACACAGTGCATGGAAGTTTAAAAATATGCCTTTTTCAATTGCAGCTTGTGCTGCTGCCCTTTTCCGGGCCGTAGCACAAGCTGCAATTGAAAAAGGTATATTTCCAGCCACCGTGCTGGTGGTCGCATTGTGATTAACCCTGGGCATCCAATTCCGCTCCGCTCGCGGAATTTGCCGAATTTAGCCAATTTTGCGTTCCGTGGAGAACGTGGAATTGCCAACAATTCCGCGATCCGCGGCGTAGCGGAATTATTTTCTTGTTCGCGCTTTAAAAATGCGTTCTAGCGCGCGCGATAGCGACTTACCGGGATTCCTGCGTTCGCCGACGGGTTTTCCTATCCGTTCGCCTGCGCCACGAGATTTCGGTAGCCGGCCGCGTTATCCCGCGAGAGTTTGCGATCGCGAACACGCCATTTGCCGCGCCATCGGACAACGCGAGAGTGTGCGATCGCGAACACGTCATTCGCCGCGCCATCGTGCACCGCGAGAGATTGCGATCGCGAACACGTCATTCGGGCGCGCCATCGGACATCCGGCGGAATGTTGGTAAAGCTCGCGATCCCGAACACGCCAAAGTTTCAATCTGGAGAACAATAACATCGCAAGCAGCATAAAACCTTCTATAAATTGATGATTTGGATGAAAAAAAAACCTCAGATTGATATTTGGCTGTCCTTTTTGTCAAATTGTTTTGGGGGAGAGGGAGGAAGTGCCACAGAGTCTCCTACTTCCTGTTCCTGTCCAGCAGGCTCCTCCCAGTGCTTTGTCCATCTCCTGTTCATTTTTCACTTGGATTTGAGCTGGAAGGATCACTCTTTGTGTCTGCTGCATCATTATCATTGGATTTGAGGATTTTGGGATTTGAGATTTTACAAGTAAGTTGGTGTTGTTTGATTGGGGCATTGCAGTTGCTGCAACTACAATTTTTGTACTTTTCATCATTTTTAAAAATAAGTAGTTGTGGGTAGCCAGTAGGCCCAGAGCTAGTCATGGGTGGGTGCATGATGAAACATGATGAGACAACTGTTCCTTTGCTGTGTGATGTATTTATTAATTTCAAACATCATTTAGGGGGCATGGATGGCATTGGATTGAATTGCAAAATGTGTTTTTTTGGGTGTATTTCAGTTTTTGGGCTGTGTGTTAAATACATGCCTTAGTTGTGTGTGGTGTGCTGCAGGCCTTGTTTAGCCCTGTGGATTTTCGTTTTTGCATTTTATTGCATTACAGGCAAAGCAGTGTGGTTAACCATGCAGCCTTTGCCTGGCTATTATAGGCCTGTTTTCAGTACATTGTTTTCCAGGCCTCCTGCTTGTTGCTTGTGATTTGTGAGTGTCCATGTGGCTGGTAGCCATTTCTGGTGGGAGTTATAAGTGTGCTGCTTTTGCCATATACTAAGGCCTGCATGTGTTTCCTTTGTGGCCTAGGCTTCTTGTTGTGGTCCTGGCCATGAGGCTGGTGGCCATTTTGAAGCCAGGCAGTGTGCTTTTTGCCATAGGACTGCATTGTCTGTCTTCAGTTTCTTGTTGTTGTGGGCCTGGCCATGAGGCTGGCGGCCATTTTGAAGCCAGGCAGTGTGCTTTTTGCCATAGGCCTGCATTGTCTGTCTTCAGTTTTTTTTTTGTTGTGGGCCTGGCCATGATGCTGGCGGCCATTTTGAAGCCAGGCAGTGTGCTTTTTGCCATAGGCCTGCATGGTCTGTCTTCAGTTTCTTGTTGTTGTGGGCCTGGCCATGAGGCTGGCGGCCATTTTGAAGCCAGGCAGTGTGCTTTTTGCCATAGGCCTGCATTGTCTGTCTTCAGTATTTTTGTTGTTGTGGGCCTGGCCATTGTGAAGCCTGGTAGTGTGCTTTTATCCATAGTCCTGCAAGCTTGTGGCCTAGTCTGCCAACAGTCCTTTCATCCAGTAGGCGCAGAGGTAGTCAGGGGTGCATGAAACAACTGTTTCTGTGTGTTCTGTTGAATTTTTAAACATCATTTAGGGCACATGGATGGCATTGGATTGAATTGCAAAATGTGTATTTTTGGGTGTATTTCACTTTTTTGGGCTGTGTGTTAAATACATGCCTTAGTTGTGTGTGGTGTGTTGCAGGCCTGGTTTAGCCCTGTGGATTTTCGTTTTTGCATTTTATTGCATTACAGGCAAAGCAGTGCGGTTTAGCATGCAGCCTTTGCCTGGCTATCGTAGGCTTGTTTTCAGTACATTGTTTTCCAGGCCTCATGCTTGTTGCTTGTGATTTGTGAGTGTCCATGTGGCTGGTGGCCATTTCTGGTGGGAGTTAGAAGTGTGCTGCTTTTGCCATTTAGGCCTGCATGGTTTTCCTCTTGGCTTACTGCTTGCATCCATCCCCTTTGCCAGCTGCAGCTCCCTGAATGATGTGATGAGCAAATAATTTAATGCCAAACAGGGTCCACTTCTATTACATTTGTATTTTTGTTGTTGTTCCTCTTCTTTCCTATCCTTCCCGACAGTGTACACAGTATACCATGAAAGCCCTTGTTGACAGTCTCACAAATGGCTACACTAATTTATATCTTTTGTTTGTACTACTAGTAATTGAACCACAACAACAAATGCAACATTTCACTGATGTTCTTCTCCTGGCTTCTTTGCTTTTAGGTGCACAAAAAGACAGAGGAGGAGGTGTCATCATCATCACCCGTTGTACTGCCAGGCAGAAGTCCTGCTGCGCGTCACGTCCACGTGTGACCACAGACATCTCTGCAACTTGTGCACCTGCGTCCTGCTGACATCTGAAGAAGATGGCCCCAAAGAAAGGTACCAGGTCCTCCAGTACCAAGAAAGTTGCCAGTGAGAAGAAGAAGGAACAGAAGAAGGAAGTGGCACTTGCCAAGACTGGTGTGCCGGCCGATGTGTTTTTTGGTTAAAAAAAAACTTACGCCTGCAGCAGCGGTGTCCAGCGGGGACCAAGCTGGGAGCAGCACCTCCGCATCAGCGGGCCCACCCCCAGCAACCTAGGCCCAAGCCCATGACTGTGGCAGAGGTAGCCAGTCTACTAACGACCAGTGATGTTGAAATGTCATCATCGCAAAGTAGTACCCAATGCACGCACTCGCAGGCGGAAACTCAGCAGATAAGTGGGCAACCACAGCCGCAACCCCAGCCACAGCCGCAACCACAGCCAGAACCGCAACCACAGCCGGAACCGGAACCACAGCCGGAACCACAGCCCACAATAGTAGTTGTTCCACCTGAAGTAGGGGCAGTTCAGGAAATCGAGCTTTTTGCAGACAAAGAGGAGCAAGCCACTGTTCCAGAAGATCCATTGTCTTCCAGACCCCCAGCAAGGAAAAGGAGGGTTAGTCCATCAACTTCTTCTTCAAGCCCCGCTTCTGATGATCTAGATGCCACTTGGAAGCCACCAGCGCAGCCTGAGAGTGATGCACGCCACAAGACAAGGCTAGTGAAAAGGAAGGTTCCAGAAAGCCTTAGAGCTATGGAGGTAGATGTAGACGAGGGGGGTGGGGGTGGTGATGATGATGATGATGATGATGAAGAGCCAGTCATCATGAACATCACTCCTGGGCCTGCGGAGATGGAGACCAACATTATTAGACTATCCAAAATCGCTGCGAGGGATGTAGCACGGATACCACCAACACAGGTAACGCCAACACGACCTCCAGCTTCCATATTTGCCTTTGCAAAGGCCCGGCAGGGACCTACATCCAGCTCAACCACCACCTCAGTAGGTGGTGGTAATGTAAGTGCATAGAGTCAAATTCCAGGCACACCCTCCAGTTCATCTGGTATTGAAAGTGGCACCTCCAGCAGCGCCAGAAAGTTCTCCTCCCCAGTTTGGGACTTCTTTTCGGTTAGCAGTAAGGAGGAGAACATTGCTATATGCTCAATTTGTCGGCAGGCTGTTAGGCGGGGTAAGCTTGGTACAAACTATGGTACCGGAGGACAAACAAGTCATCTAAAAAACACCACAGTATCAAGTGGGAGGCTCACCTACTTCACTTAGAAAAAAGTAAAACTGGACCCATTGCTGTTGTTGGGGATGAAGAAGTAGGGGAAGATATGATCGCGGTGGAAGGTCAACAAGAGGGAGACATTTCTAGCCCTACCCCCAGCAGTGTAGTGGTAACGCCCACTACCTCAGCAACATCTCAGTGGCACCGTAGTAAGAGTCAGCCTGAGACACCAAGGCAACCGGGCACTGCAATGAGCAAAAGTGCAGCGTCGTTGAGCCTAGCTGGGTTCAAGAAGGAAGGTGCACCACAAAGGAAAATATTCCAGCCTACCATTGACAGCATGCTTAGGTCGGAGGGGCAGTACCAACGCAACCACCCAACGGCGCGGTTGTACAATGCGAAGCTGGCTAAAATGTTAGCGCTGGACCTTCTCCCTTTTTCATTTGTGGAAGGGGTGGGTTTCCTTGAATTTGTGTCAGCCATCTGCCCTAAATGGAAGGTTCCCAGCCGGTCCTATTTCGCCCGAGTTGCTGTTCCAGCACTACATCACGATGTGCTGGAATTGGTTGGACAAGCTTGGCAGCAGAGTGCTGTTCACAAAATCCACCTGACAACAGACATGTGGACCAGTTGCCAAGCCACTGATTACATGTGCATCACTGCACACTGGGTCTCTTTTGTGGGGGTTAGAGAAAAGCTATCTGAAGTAGGTGCTGTTGACACAGCTGAGATTTTTAATGCTTCTCGGAAACATGCAACTGTAGCCATGTTCTCCATGGAGAAATCTCATACTGCTGCAAACATTTTGGAAGAGTTTAACAGCAAGGTCTTTGAATGGCTGCGCCCCAGAGGGCTTCACATTGGTTTTGTTGCCACGGATAATGGCAGTAATATACTTAAGGTCATGGCGCTTGGTGCCTATTTCAGGGTCCCGTGTTTGGCACACTGCATTAACATTATAGTTCAAGACTTTCTGAAAAAAGAACCCATAGTCAGCAACTTACTGACCACCTGCCGCAGAATATGCACGCATTTCAGCCATTCTTTTAAAGCCCGGAAGCAGCTGAGGATCATTCAACGTGACTATCGAATGCCAGTCAAAGCACTCATCCAGGAGGTGGCAACACGTTAGAACTCAACGTATTACATGCTTGACCGTCTGTTTGAGCAGTACAGACCAATCAATGAATATGTCATGCGAAGGGCGGATGCTACTGTGAAAGGCATGACCCTTCAGATGGACCAATGGTGCCTAGTTAAATCTCTTACAGAGATGCTTCTTCCTTTCGAGGTCTTCACACGTGAAGTCAGCAAGGAGGACTGTACTATGGGCCAAGCTATCCCATTGTTGCACATGCTAGAGCAACAGCTGAAGGAGGTGTCTTTAGCGTACATAGGTGTGGAGGGAAAAAAAGAAGCATATGAGTTGGTGGAGAGCTTATGTCGCTTAAGAGAAAATGCAAGGGTGCAAAATAAGATTCTGTCACAAGAACATTACATTTGTGCCACAATTCTGGATCCACGGTACAAATCGGCACTGCACAGTAAGACATTACTCCCTTTTTCAGAAGTGGATGTTGCCCGGTACAAAACTAGGATAGCTGAGGCAGCCAGTACATTGGAAAATGAACGGCTGGTAATTAAAGGCCTCAAACCCACGTCAAGTACTGCAGCAGGGCATCCGGCGTCAAGTTCAACTTCAGAGCCTGTGGGCAGTGCATTTGGTTCACAGCTGTCACCAACACTATCGACAACAGCAAGAACCGGATCATCAGCCCCAGTACAAACGGCACAGGATTGGTATTTACAGCAAGGACTTGCTAGGTCCAGTGCTGATGCAAAGACAAAAGAGGCCGAACAAAGTGTAGCACCCCTGAACATTGACCGAATGGTCCAGGCCTACCTGGATGACCCAACAGAGGTCTACATTGATCAAAACCCATTGCGGTATTGGTATGGCAAAAGGGGCCAGTGCTCAGCAGGCTGGCGATAAACTATCTGGCTTGCCCTGCACAAGTGTCTCTTCTGAACGTGTTTTCAGTGCTGCTGGTTCCATTGTAACAGTGAAAAGGACCAGTCTCTCACCCAAAAACGTGGAGAGGTTAACCATGATCAAAATGAATCAGCAATTTATACCACCGAATTACACAATACATGAATCAACGCAGGAAGATGAGGACAGCGGCTCAGGTGACGGAAGTAGCGTGTTGGATGCGGATTACCTACTTCTGGTTGAACCCCCAGAGTTTGAGGACGAGCTATACTTCCCTGACAACTAGGCTTCCACTTCTTACTGTGGTTCTCCCTTATTTACTTCTATTTGTGTGTCTGTCTTTCTGTTTGGAAACTTCAAATCACAACAAATCCATCACCACCGTCTTCGTATTTTATTGCCTTATATGAGTTTCAGCTGTCTGCATTTCAGTCCACTCCTCCGAGTCCTGCTCCTCCTTCCTCCTGAATCGACCTAAATCTATTGCCCTCAAGCCAGATGATGATTGGATGTAGCATAATCGAAGAAAAACTAAAATCTTGCCTCGTTGAGTCTCTCCAAAAGAAGTGGAACATGATGATGACTACTATAGCTATCCTCCTTTCCGAGCCGATACAGACTGCCCATTAACTGAAGATAAGAAGGAACAGGTAATGAATGATGACATGCATTGGACGCTCACTGAGTGATTTGTGTTGTTGTTGTTTGTAGTGCATGAAGGTAATTCATTGTGTACTATTATCTAATCTACCCACTAAAAGTAACTCAATGCAATGTTTGTTTCCATTCTTGTTTTTTAATAACAATTTTCTACTTCTACTGCAGGCCGATCCATTGCATTTTGAATATGGAAAGGGGACTCAATCTGTACACTACTGCACACTGAGTTGGACAACACACCATGATGATGACCACAGTGACATAATATCTTCGCAGTCACTCAGTACGATCCGAGATGATTGATGGAATAACTCAGGGCGTTTCATGAGTGCATTAAAAGGTAACCAGGTCAACAACAACCACTGCAGACCTACATGTCTGTGTAGTGGTGGAGTCGAGTGTGGTGGTATGACTGACAGCGGGGCATTGATTTAGTCACTTAAGTTGTAAAATGCTATGTTGCTGTATATCTGCTTTGTCTGCCTCTGTCAAAAAAGGTACGCTAAATGGAGGATGGGTCACGGGTGCCGTGGGCCTGCTCTGTCCTGTTGTTGTTGGAGGTTAATGCTGGAAACAGACTAGAGTAGACATGATGTATCCAAATCCATGCCGCCTCTGAAAGTGTTCTTGTTGCACTCCACCGTAATTTAGGCATTTTTTTCTACTTGACTTTTCAATATCCCTTTTGTTTTCCCATCTGCAATTACAGGCCGGCCCTTACCCTGTGCTACACTGGGAAAAACAACTCTCACTTACCTTACCAATGAATCTACATCTGCCAGGCAGGCAGTGGCGTCACCCAAGATTGATGGCCGGAGCGTCCATGGAAGGGAGGACCAAGACGAATGCCGAGATGCAACTCCCCATTTTGACCAGGATAACATACAGTAACAGTATCAACTTTCATCATCTTTTAAATTTGATTCATTTTTTGTCTTCAATCATTACTACTGTGTGTTGTTGTTGTTGTTATGTTTGCTCTCTGCTTATAATTCAATTCATCCCTACAGCTATTTTTGACTTTTCTTTGCTATCTTTAAGCCCGGGCCGGTACAACAGAACAGAAACTGTATGTAATTCGGGTCTCTCTGAGGGCAGACAGGCAAGGCAAATTGCATAATATACTGCTGCCCTGTACTGTCTAATTGTCTAGTAGTAGTAGTTAGTAAGTACTATCATTAATCATCAAGTTATCATCATCATGCATACATTTCCTTTTTCTCCCTTAACAGATTTATGGATATGGTTGTCTGCCAAGATTGTGTTTTGTTGTTGTCCATGCGTACTGTTTTTCTTTGTCAAACCTTTCCCAAAACCCCCCTTCCCAACCATTCATCAAACCCTAACCCTCTTCCCCCGGGCTGTGTGACTTATTGAGGTGTGACTAAATTAAATGTACACCAATAATTTATCACACACTTGCTGGGGCGGATGTGGCTAAAGCAACAAAAATGTATTTTCAAAGCAGGGCAAGGATCTTCTTCTGCTTGCCCACCTATGAGCAGTATATTTGCGAGATAATTTTTTTACCAAAGGAACCTAATCCATCAGCATTAATTGCCGGCATAGATTGGATTTGTTGTCATCCTCCGAAACAGCACTAACGGTTACGCTTGTGTCGAGTGTACTGTAGGCCTAGTCGAGTGACTCGACACAGCTAGAGTTTGTAACTATGTACTAGGCTATCCCCGCCACCATTATGTTTCCTTGTATTTTGGCATATTATTGTTTGGCAGTAAGTTCCGTACTGTACTTAGTTCTACTACTCCTCCCACAGTCTCTCTCAGGCGACTGACTGTCTCATTTTCTTTTTTTTGCAAATGCTACTGCCAGGGTCTACTACTACTACCACCACAACCATGGCATGTTGGGAAAGAAAACCATCATCACCATGCAGCCATCGCCGTGCCCAAGTTAAACATCAAGCACAGGTAAGAGAAGAAGTTTGGGGGAGGCATAATTAATAACTGAATTTTTAATTCTATTTCACACACCCCTTTGAGTCCAGTTGCAGAATGCATAGATTAGGAGGAGGGACTGACAGTACTAGTAGGACAAGTCCCTCAGTGAGGGGTACCGCATCTGTCTGTTTGTGTCTTAGTAACTCAGCCAATTATTTAAATCAAACACTGGCTGTGGCACTGCACCAGCAAGGAAACAGTGTGACGTAAAACAGTAACCCCACCCACAAAACATTAACAACATCGTATATAAAGTCTAATTATGTAATTTAATACCCTAAACAAAAATAAACTATGTAAAAAAATCCCACAACACCTGACCCACCCCTCTCCCTAACCCCAACCAATGTCCATGTCCCGGAACGAAAAAGTCCAACAAATGTCCAATAGTCCAAAACCCAACGCCCGATTCCCACCCACCAAAATAAGCTATAAAAAAGGGGCAATAAATAAACGGGGTCTCAGCGGGCTCGCCTCTCCAGGACACGGATGCGCTCCTTTAGGCGGGCCACGCGGCGCTTCAGCGCGCGGCAGTTGCATCCACAGAGGGGGGGCAGCAGTGCTTCTTGCAGTGTGGTGGCAGGCGGCTGCCAGGCGGTGGCGCCGTAACACTGGAGGGGGGTGGCTGGGGCCCGGGGCATTGGAGGAGGCTGCAGCTGCTGCCGCCTCCTCCTCCTCTAGAACCACCAGCCGCTGGTATTCAGCCTGTATGGCCTCCAGCTTCCGGCGCCGGGCCTTGGCTGCCAACTCCTTCCTGTCGACTTTACCTTTGGAAGGAGTAGCTATATCAAGAAGAAAAAACAAGACTATTGTAAAATATACTCTTAGCAAAGCAGTCAGACAAATTCATTCTACACATAGTGGCACAGTAGCACTAGCAAGCACAGAACATTTGTGGTATGTATTTATCCTCCCACTACCTCAGCCTCGAACATTTGTGGGAGTTTCAGGCATTCCACCACCCATGCATCTGATTCCTATCAGACACCTATGCATGCATCCCACGTATCCTTCTCTGCCAGTCATAAATATAAAATCTCGCCCGTCCTTCCTCCTTTCTTTCCCTTTTCATTCAACCCATCCATCAAGGTCATCTGATCTGACTTTTAGTCTTCTCCATAAAACTTTCACAGCTGAGTTGAAGTCCGATAGAAGAGGCCATTGGTTACTCAGTACACTCCCGTCGCTAATGCTATTGCTAATGCTAAGTAAAGGGTGTCTTCTTCAACCGTTCACAACAACTTCTTACTTAAGTCTCAACAGTACAGTATACATTACACCCTTGCAGCGAGTGTAATGTCAATAAGTAAGGATTAGGAATATAACTTACCACCGCCCGCCACTGCTGCTGGCTCACCCCCTGCAGCTCCTCCTACAACTGCCGCATCGCCTGCACCCTCAGCGGCCGCGTCACCTTCGCCGCTGGCCCCGGTACTGGTGGTCGGTAGTACGCCTAGAAAAAACATTACACATTTTTCAGATGCCATATACACCTCCCCTATTTTGCACTAGCAAGATTGAAAAAAAGTTAATACATACATAATACATATACAACATACATCACTAGTACAAATCAGGTAGTAGAGTAGACACTAGTAGTGTTATATGGTCCCTAGGGTCATTCTAGTCTTTGCTAAGTTACCCTGAGCCATGCAACCATTTTAGCTTTGTGTCTTTTATTTTTGCGCAAGTTACCTCGCAGCTTGTTGTGAAAGACGCCTTTGAGCCCACATGACCTCATACTGCTACTGTCTGAGCGCTGCGTACAAGGTCGAAAAACAAGCCACTTTGTTATGGAGTTCTGGTATTAGTCCATATTGCTTATCCATAAAAATACTACACTTTTTGGCACGACTGAGAAATGCTTGCACTATACTAACGCGCACCATTTTTCTCATAACAGACGGAAGATTCCCTTATACGAAGAACCAGAGCTTATGATGTAACCAGTACTAGGTTCTTCTAGGTGAGGGGTCCCCAGAATTCTCACATCTCCATTTATAATTTTATATAAACTAGATTCCTACCAAGGGGAGGGTGGTTCTTCCACCACTGTTCAGTTATCATGATCTCGCCTTTTGGCTTCTATGGACTTGTAATTGTAAGTGTAACTAAGTGTAACAATGTTTATTGTTTTAATCTTATGCATTTTGCTGTTGCTGCTGCATTATAGAACAACGTACAGAGCTTGTCAGTTGGAAATAAACCTTTTGAACTTACATAGACTCGGTGGTATTTGGTGTTGACTTACACGAGAGAGTGAGCGAAAGGGTGTGCATTGCTTCCGCGACAGAGGTCGGGAGTGTTATGTTCTGGGTTGTCTACTCATTGGGTATTTTGGGGGGGGGGGTTTCGGAGACCTAATGAGACACTATAACTAGTCGGTCAGGGGATTGTGGTGGCTTCTGATTGAGGTGTGAGGAAGGTCCAACCTCCCATCACCAACGTCCTATTTTCTTGTGCAAAGTTCTGTATGTGCATAATCCCTACAACAGTAATAGTATGTCCTATCCTATCAAAAATTGTAAAATGTGGTTGGGCATTTTCTTGGTGGGAATTGTCGAAAAGCCTCAAGATTAAGAAGACTAGAAGTAGTAGAAGAGGACAACCCAAAGGACTGGACTCAATGGCTAGAGCTATTGGTGAATCTGAGTTTTATTTAAAATATTTTAAATAAAGAGTGGCCAACTGGGCAAGCTTAGCTACAGACAGACTAATAGTAGTAGTACAGAGAGTCATAGCAGACGCAGTTAGAGGCAGAGATAACAAGAATTTAGAAACAGATAGTATAGATCAAAGAAGAATTTGTAAAAATTAGAATTAGGATACCGAAATAATAGTTCGGAAAAAATAAGGTGCAGGAAAAGTTTGGGAAATATAATTATTAATATTAACCACTGGAGTACTTACTGGGGCCAGCAGCAGAGCCCTCGATAGAGGTGCGGTCCTGTCCCTGGGAGGCATCTTGGAGATCTTCTTGGCCCGCCGCCTGTGACCCAGTCTTCTTGCCCCTGGGTGCTGATCATGTAAGATTTCATAAAGAAAGAGACAAAAATTAAAGTTTGGTGTGAAATAAATAAAATATTTTCAAATACGCACCAAAAACATTTTTGGTAACAACAATTGCAATAAAATTGACCTATCTAATCTGATCGACTGGTAGTATTGCGAGATTCACGGATCGTCTAGCAAGCCTAACTACCACCTGACCTAGCCCACCTATTCCAATCCAGACGGGCCAATTGTTCAGTAAGTCTGCATTTCCATTTATTTTAGTCCTCAAAAATGCATAGATGGAGGACACATGCATACATTTTTGCATACACCAAATTGTTGGCTGGTTGCTGCTGATGTTCTGCTAGTGATGATATAAGCCTATTAACACTCAGTAAACAAACTACAAAAGGTTCTACTAAGGACTGGGGTAAGCAGCACTCAGCAGCACGTGACGTGACAGAGAATGCGTCACGCACACCACTTAAAAATTACCAACTAATAAGTAACTAAACCTATCAATCTACCACTATCCCTTCTTAGTGGCAGGGGGACAAAGGAAGGACTACTCTCTCTAGCATTACGTCACTTAAGTTCTCTAAAGTAAACTCTTACATAATCATCAGGCCAAGCGAGCGCAAAGTTGCAAACAAGTAAGATTAGTAGCGCCAAGCGCCTGTGTCATAATCACAGATTTTTAAACGTAATTTACCTGCAATGTAAGCAGCAGCATTCTTGCTGGTCGGAATTTTTTTTTTTTCGCAATATATAACACAGAGCAGAAGAACACAAAGTAGTAATATTAAATAGCTACTCACCAAGCCCTGGGACCTCCACTCCTAGCAGGTCCAGCAGGTCCTGCTCCCGGTCCAGAATATCGGACCACTGGTGCATCAGCTGATTATTGGTGCACCGGACACCAGAGCAGCGAAACACTGCCCGACGCACCTTGCCCCACCGCTGCCGACGCTCCCGAAGCCAGTACCCGGACCCAGGCCTGCCGCCTGCTGCCAAGGTTAAGGAGAGGTGGCGCTGAACAAAAAAACAGTGCGGCCACCTCCGCCTCACTGAATAAGGCCCGTGCCTGCACCCTCTTTGGCGCCGCCTTCCGCAAGGAAGGCGGTCGCGGCTCTGGCTACGACTCCGAGCCCTGTGGCTGTGGCCCTTTGCCATGGTTCTGGGTAGGCAGGGGGCGGAAAAGAAAAGGTAGGAATTAAAAAAAGTAAGTAAAAGAAATTAAAAAGCAGGTAATAGAAAAAGTGTGAAAAAGTAGTTAAAAACACACAAAAAGTAGAAAAAAACTCAAAATATAGAATCAGGAAAATAGAGCGATAGATAATAAATAAAAAAGACCAAAAAAAAGTTGACAGAAACAAAGGATTGAAAAGATAGAGGGAGGATTCAAAAGCAGGCCCAGAACCATAGCAATAGAGTGAAAAACAACATGGCCGCGCCCATTGCGACCGCATGGGCAAGTTCGCGCGATATTTCCACCTCCCCCCCCCGAGCACGCAAAAAGCGTCGCGAACACGTATTGCGCGTTCCCGAACAGGAAATACTTATCGCAAACGGGCGGGAGCATGCAATACGCGACCCGGAACAGGAAATAAGCATCGCGAGCGGGCGGGAGCATGCAATACGCGACCCGGAACAGGAAATAACCATCGCGAGCGGGCGGGAGCATGCAATACGCGACCCGGAACAGGAAATAACCATCGCGAGCGGGCGGGACAAGTGAAAAACAAGATGGCCGCGCCCATTAGCGACCGCATGGGCAAGTTAGCGATATATTTCCCCGCGAGCATGCAAAAACACATCGCGAACGGGCGGGACCAGCAATTACGCGACTTCGCGGAATTTCTACGTGCTCGCGGAGATTTGTTAACAATTTCGCGGAGATTTGCGTAACGCGACTACGCAAATTCCACCCACCCTTAATTGTGATACAGTGGGGGTGAACCGCCGACTACGAGTCGGGCGGTTCCACTCCCACTGCGATGTCGGTCGGACGCTCGTCCAACCAGCATCATAATGAGCCCCTGAGTTTCTGGCCGAATCAATAATTGCAGGAAATGTGTAAGGAATACACTTCCAATTCCTGTCACGCGTGCAACCAAGCGTCTCTGTTCAGGGCGCGTGGTGCACATGACAACCCAGAAATGAGAAGGGAGGCTGAGGCAGGGGACGCGGTCTAGTCTTTACGTGCTCCATTGCTTTGGTCCTCTTCCTGAAAGCCACGCTAATTGCTAGGGTTTGTCGAGTGCAGCAGCATAAAAGCTGCACTCGGGAACCCGCTTGTGCCTGTAATTGTTTACCTTGACTTACCTGTTTTTTCGATGGTTTCGCTTCTGCTGACTTCTCTTTTGTTTGGGTTATGCTGCTGCCTTCCCTGCGACCTTCGAAGGGTTGTTCCCTCATTTTTTTGGTGCCTGCTCCTGCACCGTTGTGATTTACGTGGCGTGCTAACAGTTGACAAGTTCTTCATCTTTAATGCTCCTGTGGAGACAAAGGGGTATATAAAGACATTTAGCAACAGCTGATTGAGCTTCTAATTTGGTAAGCCGCATTCACAAAAGTAATTTGCAATGTTACTCACTGTCCTGCATTGGAATCCAACAAACTTAACTAACAAGCGTTCTGCAAAAGAAGGAAAAGAATGTTAATGGACGTTTATCCTGCTGAACACTGTGATTGGGAGTGCGAGGCAATTGTTTTCTTTCTAAGACTTTTATGAGGCACTCCTGGGAGACATTCTCAATCACTAAATTTTTATAGATTTTGTTTGAGAGACTTTAAAGGAATAATGTAAATACTGTTTTGTGTTGCTATTAAAAACCTTGCCACTTAAAGCGTGTAGGTATTTCAGGGCAATCTGTCCTAAGGGTAAGAATATTTGGTATAAATATTAATTCAGCATCCTGCGTTATTTCTTACTCTTAGGATTAGGCTGCGCTTATTGAGTTCCTGCCATTAGATACAAGTGGGAGGTAATAGGGAAGAACATACATATTTATCAGTTGTTAAACTATTTCCGAGTTGTTCTTGCTTAGACGTGAAGGTACTAAAAAGACCGTTATATTTTGTTTTAGACACATGATAAACCTAGCGCTGAAGGAACTTCTACTGCCATGAATTGATGCAGTTACCTTGAAGGGACTGTGTAACGCCATCTTTTATGTTTTCTCTACTTCCCCTTTTCCCTGAGTGCTGTTATTGCCTGCAGTTCGATCTAATGGTTGCAGGGCTCTAGGTGACGTGGGGAATCGGCCTCTGTTACTCACATCTCGCTCCCACAAAACTGCGCAGTCAGCTCCTGGTTCACTGACAGAATAACGAGGTGACCAATATCGTCCTAAAAAAAAAAAAAAACGACCACAAAAATATCGATATCCGATACTTATAATGTGTATGTATATATGTATATATATATATATATATATATATACATTTACCATCAAACAGTCCTTGGTAGTGCGCTCTCTTCCACAGTGGGTGCCTGTGTCGAGGGTGGACTGTCCCTCGTTTAATGATTACGCACCAAAATGATCCAACCAAGGAACCACCGCACTCCAGGAGAATAGCTTGTCAAATATTAACTTTTAATTGCAAGCATGCAAATTTCACCACCACCAACGCGTTTCACCCCCCACGGGTCTTGCTCTTGGTATTGTGAGTCCATTTTCTGTTTCATTATTTATACTTGTTGCCCATATCAGCCCACGAGGCATTATCGGACATGTAGTTTCAAACCGGTTGCCAGGTTTATTGGATGTTTGTTCATTTAATGTTCACAGTTGCTTCGGTGTAATAGAGTTTTTATATTTTATATGTCACTCTTCACAGCTTTTTTCAGACCGCCTATAGACAGTTCGTACTGTTGGTTGAGGATATGTTGAATCTTGAACACAAATTGCTTTAGTGTCTGATTTATTCTCATGATGTGACATTTCCTTTTCTTTCTTGGATGTGTATATACATTTCCGCATGCATTTTATCACATGTTGCTTGGGGCTAAGTGCCCTTTTATGGCTTATATCGATTGGACATGTGGGGTTTGGTGTCCCCGCTTGTATTACAGTTTACAATGCTGAGTGCCTTCCATTGTGTTGCGTGGTTCTTCATTTTCTCACATGTGATATATTGAGTAATGTGCAATCAGGACATTACTCAATATATCACATGTGAGAAAATGAAGAACCACGCAACACAATGGAAGGCACTCAGCATTGTAAACTGTAATACAAGCGGGGGCACTAAGCCCCACATGTCACATCAGGGCCAAAAAAGCATTTTATTAAAAAAACAAATCGGCGGGAGTCGTGTTGGATACGCGACTCCCGTCAAATTTTTTTTTTTTTTTAAACGAAGCACGGTCTCTCGCGCTTCATTAAATAAAGGCCCTCGGCTGGGCCAGGTCCCGGGGGCAGTTTATGAGTTAATGCGGGGATGCCTGTGTGGCACCCCGTGCCCCAGGGACCGCCACCTCCCTGAAGCCAAACCCTATATATGACCACCTCTCAGCAATCCCACTGGGCGTTCCTGCACTCCCGGATCCACAACATTGATTCTATCATCACAAACCTCAGGAGCTCTGAGGATTCCCCAATCATCCGCTCGACTCTGAGCAACGCCAGCAGGCACTACGGGTAAGACATTGTTCTCCCGCCCCTCCGACCCTGCTTCACCCGGGACACCTTGGCAACTCAACCGTCCCATCGCAGACTGTGTTCCTGTGACTCTGTGGGTAGGACATCGTTCCTTCACACACCCCCTACCTCGCGGTCCTCAGCTTGGACCAGCAGCAACCTCTCAGGCATTCTGATTTTTCCGTCCTGATGATGATCCCATGACCGCAGTTGGGGATCGAAACGTCATTGACAACCACATCTTGACTCCCACATCTTGACTCCAACCCTTTGCTTATGATTAATGTGGAGCATACGAGGTTTTCCTCATTGTGACTACTGCAAATTATGTATCGCTAAAAAGTCACTCTGCAAATAAATGCCTGAGGTCTGGAAATCTGTTGATTTCCGTAACCCCGTCACTTTCTGCTTACTGAATTATACTATATGCTTTTCGTGTTTATTGAATGTGTAGTTATAGTTAGGACCTCGTTTCTATTCAAAAAGCGTTATTTTTTTTGCCAATATCTTTGGCGCCGTTTGACGCATTTTCACGAAATTTTCAAAACTAATGGTTCACTCAGGTCAGCTCCTGTCTTGAAAGTTTCGGGGTGAATCGTCGAGCGGGGGCCGAGAGAAAAGGGGGGTTACAAAACGAGTTTTCTCCATAGGAAATTTAGACAAAGCTACAGCCTGAACTGCTGAACGAAAATACACCAAATTTGGCAAAAAGGTAGCTCTTGGTTCAGAAAGCGACCTTTTTTTTTAAATGGTGTAAATCCGTTCAGTAGTTCCTGAGAAATTAAAAAAAAAAATATATCGATATCTGGTGGCCGAGGAGGGTTCGCGAACCCTCCCTAGCACGAGCTTGATTTTGATTGGCTGTCAACACTCCAAACCCGGAAGTGTTGGCAGCCATCTTGTGACTCGGTAAAACCGAGTCACAAGAAAACAGTAAACAAAACGTTAAAAATCAAGAAAAGGGGGCAGGGTAGAAACACCCTGACCCCCTAGGCCTGCTCAGGGGGTCAGACACCCAGAGCCAAAAAAAGCATTTTATTTTATATTTTCGGCCGAATTCGCGCTGGGTGCGCAAATCCGGCCGAAACAATTTAAAAAACCGAAGCCCACGCTTCGTTTTCATTAAGCCCCCGGGTGCAATTTATTATTGGTATGCGAGGGCCCGCGGGGGCCCCCGCAGCCCCGGGGACTGCCACCTCCCCGGGGCTTTCTTTAATTATGCACGGGGGCACACGGCCCCCCCGCAGCCCCGGGGACCGACAACTCCCTGGGGCTTGTGTTAATTATGCGTGGGGGGCTCCTGCCCCCCACACTGCCCCGGGGACCGCCACCTCCCCGGGGTACTTAGTAATAATGTGCGGGGGTCCTCGCGGGTCCCCCCCAAGCCCCGGGGACCGCTACCTCCCCGGGCTTCAATAATAAAAAAATAAGTGTAGGGGTCTCCTTCCCCCCCACACTGCCCTGGGGACCACCACCTCCCGGGGCACTAATTAAGATAATGCGGGGGTCTGTTGAGGACACCCGGCCCCGGGGACCACCACCTCCCCGGGGCTTTAATACTGATGGGAGAGGGGCCGCGTGGCCCCCCTCCTGGAGCCCTCTATGGCCCTGGGGACCACCACCCCCCAGGGCCGGCTCCGGCAATGTCCCGGGGTGCCCACCCCCGGGACATTGCAGTTTGCAATGGCAGGCCGCCCTGTCATTGCAAACTATGCTTCGCTTCCATGAAGCGAAGCTGATTGCTTTTGGACAAGGGGAGCTGCATGTCAGCAGCTCCCCTTGTCCAAAAGCAATGCCGGCTCCCGCAGGAGGCGGAGAGCCGGCTGGGACCGCGGGGGCATTGGGACTCCCCTGCGGTCCCCAACGTAAGGCCAGGCCCCGGGGGATGGGGTCCCCGGGCCATAATTGGCCTCAGGAGGGGGGGGGGCCACGCGGCCCCCCTCCAAAATAAATGAGAAAAAAAAAATCAAGGCTGGCCAGGCCCCGGGGATGGGGTCCCCGGAGCCATAATTGGCCTCAGGAGGGTGTTATATTCATATAGGTACCCCAACATAGGTCTAGGTAACATCATAACCCTTCACCTACATTCTCTCCTATAACTACATACACAACGGATTTGAAGGACTGACCTTTTACCCAGTTACAATACTACACACAAGTACGTAGGGTTTTCCCTGGACACTGGCCTCATAAATTATGCATGAGGATTCTTAGTTTCTTGGAATCACAGCAGGACCATCATCTCCTGCATAATAACTGTGTTTAAAGTTAATTCCCGACGTCATCCTAAGTCCGACACTGGCACAGCAAGGTAGAACCCCTGGGGATACCTTAGGGTATATACACACCACATCTTGCTGAGATAGGGAGAGGCGATCACAACTTCCATGCCGACACACTGACGCGAGACGTTGAGGTTCCTGCATGCAGATACTCCAGCTCGCAGTGGTCTAACATCCCTTGCGGGGTGTTCAGCTTGAGACCAGAACGGGATCCCGCAGTCTAACATGAGGTAATGGGGTTGGCTTCATCCTAGAGGGATTCTTGGCTTTACACCTACTCACATGCTAGGTACACTTGGGTATATCTAGTTAGGGTGCATCATAGGAGTACGCTTTTTATTGCCATGTATTCTACATACTTGCCTGTATTTATGATTTTAGCAAAATGGTAGTAACCTACCATCTGTTTACTTTCTTATTGCTGCTACTCATTTATATATGCTACTGTCTACTGGTGATTTCAGTACACTTATTTTACACTAGAATGACGACTGTTCAACAAATGCTTATTGAAAACGTACCAACTGTTTATTCTGTGCATCTCTCTGAGAACAAGCGTTCTAATTTGGGGGATTAGGTCCCCTTGAATCCTGAGGGTCCCTGGGGGCCAACTAGCCCACCAGGTACCTCCGGTAAGCCCCACACAGTGGGATTGCTGAGAGGTGGTCCGAGGCCACGCCCCTTTTTACACCACTCTGCAAACGCGCCTCTTGGCGCACTGCTGGTGGGGCGAGGAGGTCCTCTTGTGTCCGGAGGACCTCAGGACTGAAGTGGACTTCATCCCCCGAGCAGCAGTGCACCAGGAGGCGTGTTTGCAGAGTGGTGTAAAAAGGGGGCGTGGCCTCGGACCACTCTCAGCAATCCAGCTGTGTGGGGCTTATTAGAGATAACAGGAGGGGTAGTTGGCCCCTAGGGACCCTGAGGAGGTAAGGGGACTTCATTCCCCAACCAAGAGCGCGCCAGGAGGCGCGTTTGCAGAGTGGTGGACAAAGGGGGCGTGGCCTGTGTCCACCTATCAGCAATCCCACTATCTGGGGCATACTGGAGGTATCAGGTAGGCTAGTTGGCCCCTAAGGACCCCCAGCAGCGAAGTGGACTTTAATCCCCATCCAAGAGCATGCCAGAGAGCGTGTTTGCAGAGTGGTGGGGAAAGGGGGCGTGGCCTGCTATGAGAACTTAGTAATGCTGCAGTGTGGGACTTACTGGAGGTAATAGGAGGGGTAGTTGGCCCCCAAGGTTGTCCTTGGGGGCCAACTACCCCTCCTGTTACCTCCACTAAGTTCCACACTGTAGGACTGCTAAGAGGTCTTCGGAGGCCACGCCCCCCTTTCTCCACCACTCTGCAAACGCGCCTCCTGGCACAGTACTGGTTGGGGGATGAAGTTCACTTTACTCCTGAGGGACTTTGGGGGCCAAGAAGCCCTCCTGGTACCTCCTGTAAGTCCTACGCAGCGGAATTCCTGAGCGCTGGTTGGAGGCCCAGCCCCCTTTCTCCACCACTCTGCAAACGTGACTACCAGTTAAAGAAGCATTTGTGATTTAATAGGTCTCGCATTTGCAAGTTAGAGCTATTGGCGTTGTAAATGTAAAAGTTTTTTACTAATGGTTTGAAGTGGAGTGGATGTACGTTGTGTGTAGTGAAATTATGTGGTATGTTGTGCAGTGAAATTATGTGGATAGAAAGTATGTGGTATTTAGTGTATAGGAATTGTGTAGAGTGGGATTATGTGTTATGGAGAGTAATTATGTGGTATGGTAGTCTGTGTTGTGGAGTGGTAACCTCGGGTTTAGTCTTCCTCGTTTCCATAGAAATTAAACAATGAACTCAATGAGACAAAAAAAAAAAGAAGGAATCACTGAGGAGCACTTCTGGACCTAGTCAGAGGTATGAGCAGGGCCACTGGAATTATGCGACTGTTTGGCTGCACCGACTTTCGCACAATTATACATTTTCCGCATTAGCCACATAATCCATCATCTGCTGCCTAATCTGCAGATTTGAACAAAAAAAGCCTTATTTCTGGCTCAAACGTTACCAAAAATGCAGCGACAAGTGTTACAGCGTGGCAGAAGGTCCTTTGTAAACCTAGAATGGTCACCTGTTACTTATTGCTAAATGTGGGTGTTAAATTGGTACTAATGGTGTGCAAGCCACTCTTGCTTCTTTCTGCGCCTCTCTAGCCTCTTTCTGCGCCTCTCTAGCCTCTTTCTGCATTTCTGTTGCTTCTTTCTGCACTTCTCTTGCCTCTTTCTGCACATCTCTTCTACTTTCTGCACCTCTTTTGCCTCTTTCTGCACCTGTTGCCTCTTTCTGCACCTGTTGCCTCTTTCTGCACCTGTTGCCTCTTTCTGTACCTCTTGCCTATTTCTGCACCCCTCCTGTCTCTTTCTGCACCTCTGTTCCTTCTTTCTGCACCCCTCCTGTCTTTCTGCACCTCTGTTCCTTCTTTCTGCACTTCTTTTGTTTCTTTCTGCACCTCTCTTGCTTCTTTCTGCGCCTCTCTAGCCTCTTTCTGCATTTCTGTTGCTTTTTTCTGCACCTCTTTTGCCTCTTTCTGCACCTCTGTTGCCTCTTTCTGCACCTCTGTTGCCTCTTTCTGCACCTCTGTTGCCTCTTTCTGCACCTCTGTTGCCTCTTTCTGCACCTCTGTTGCCTCTTTCTGCACCTCTCTTGCCTCTTTCTGCACCTCTCTTGCCTCTTTCTGCACATCTGTTGCCTCTTTCTGCACCTCTGTTGCCTCTTTCTGCACCTCTGTTGCCTCTTTCTGTACCTCTCTTGCCTATTTCTGCACCCCTCTTCCCTCACCCCTCTTGCCTCTTTCTGCATCTCTGTTGCTCCTTTCTGCACTTATCTTGCGTCTTTATGTACTTCTTTTGCTTCTTTCTGCACCCCTTGTGCCTCTTTCTGCACCCATCTCTTTCTGCACTCCTCTTGCTTCTTTCTGCACCTCTGTTCCTTCTTTCTGCACTTCTTTTGTTACTCCTGCACCTCTCTTGCTCATTTCTGCACCCCTCTTGCCTCTTTCTCCACCCCTCTTCCCTCTTTCTGCACCGGTTGCTTTTTTCTGCACCTCTCTGGTCTCTTTCTCCACCCCTCTTGCCTCTTTCTGCACCTCTGTTGCTTCTTTCTGCACCTCTCTTGCTTCTTTCTGCACCCCTCGTGCCTCTTTCACACCCCTCTTCCCGCACCCCTCTTGCCTCTTTCTGCACCTGTGTTCCTTCTTTCTGCACTTCTTTTGTCTTTCTGCACCTCTCACTTCTTTCTGCACCCCTCTTCCCTCTTTCTGCACCTCTCTTGCTTCTTTCTGCACCCCTCTTGCTTCTTTCTGCACCTATGTTCCTTCTTTCTGCACCTATGTTCCTTCTTTCTGCACTTCTTTTGTTTATTTCTGCACATCTCGTTTCTTTCTGTATCCCTCTTGCCTCTCTCCACCTCACTTCCACTTTCTGCACCTCTGTTGCTTCTTTCTGCACCCCTTCTGCCTCTTTCTGCACTCCTCTTGCCTCTTTCTACACCTCTGTTCCCTTTCTGCACTTCTCTTGCTTCTTTCTGCCCTTCTGTTGCTTCTTTCTGCACCCCTGTTCCCTTTTTCTGCAGCTCTCTTGCCTGTTTCTACAACTCTCTTGCCTCTTTCTGCAGTTCCCGTCTCCTTCTGCACCTCTGTTGCTTCTTTCTGCACCTCTCTTGCCTCTTTCTGCACCCCTGTTCCCTTTTTCTACAGCTCTCTTGCCTGTTTCTACAACTCTCTTGCCTCTTTCTGCAGTTCCCGTCTCCTTCTGCACCTCTGTTGCTTCTTTCTGTACCTCTGTTGCTTCTTTCTGTACCTCTCTTGCCTCTTTCTGCACCCCTCTTGCTTCTTTCTGCACCCCTCATGCCTCTTTCACACCCCTCGTCCCTCTTTCTGCACCCCTCGTCCCTCTTTCTGCACCCCTCGTCTCTTTCTGCACCTATGTTCCTTCTTTCTGCACTTCTTTTGTTTCTTTCTGCACATCTCTTGTTTCTTTCTGTATCCCTCTTGCCTCTCTCCACCTCACTTCCACTTTCTGCACCTCTGTCGCTTCTTTCTGCACCCCTTTTGCCTCTTTCTGCACTCCTCTTGCCTCATTCTACACCTCTGTTCCTTCTTTCTGCACTTCTCTTGCCTCTTTCTGTACCCCTCTTGCCTCTTTCTGTACCCCTCTTGCCTCTTTCTGCACCTGTTACTTCTTTCTGCACTTCTCTTGCTTCTTTCTGCACTCCTCTTGCCTCTTTCTGCACCCGTTTCCTTTTTCTGCAGCTCTTGCCTGTTTCTACAACTTTCTTGCCTCGTTCTGCAGTTCCTGTCTCCTTCTGCACCTCTGTTGCTTCTTTCTGTACCTCTCTTGCCTCTTTCTGCACTTCACTTGCCTCTTTCTGCTCCTCTCTTGCCTCTTTCTGCTCCTCTCTTGCCTCTTTCTGCTCCTCTCTTGCCTCTTTCTGCTCCTCTCTTGCCTCTTTCTGCTCCTCTCTTGCACTTCTCTTGCCTCTTTCTGCACTTCTCTTGCCTCTTTCTGCACTTCTCCTGCCTCTTTCTGCACTTCTCCTGCCTCTTTCTGCACTTCTCCTGCCTCTTTCTGCACTTCTCTTGCCTCTTTCTGCACATTTCTTACTCTTTCTGCACCTCTCGTTTTTTTCTGCAATTCTCTTGCTCCTTTCTGTACTTCTCTCGCCTGTTTCTATATTCAAATGGGAAGTGCAAGCTGTCAAGTTTAAAGGTCTGCGTGCTCTCGTGACTGAGGTATATGTCTACTTGCACATGTATTCTCACGTGTTATGCATTTGAAGATGGTAGCTTAAAAAGCGGGTAGCTTCTCTTATAGGTGGTCAAATCTTCTTAGTTCTGCTCGGTCATTCGGTTGCACAGGCGGACATGTCTTATGTATATATGTGTTATAGAGCCCCTCAAATATACTATTGAATACCCATCTGCCCTGTATTGTGAGCAGAAAGAAATGCATACACCTTTTTTTACACAAACAGAGTATGCTGTTTGAAACACAGGTATTCAAGTGTTTGTATGTTTATTTTCATTTAACAGGTCACTAGGTAAAAGCATAGACACGCATGCATACCTTCACAAACTTGGTCAGACTTACAACAGTGATATGCTTAGGATTGCTGTTTTATATTTGGTAGGCCTAACATTCTGAGCAGTCGATTAATAGTGAACCTTAGAGAGAAAAGTGAGTTTTAAGACATCTTCGGAGAAGGATTAGTGATTAGGGTACTTTGTATGAGTCTGCTGTAAGGTACAGTCAAAGTGAGCCTCTTTCTGCACCTCTGTTGGTTCTTTCTGCACATCTCTTGCTTCTTTCTTCACCTTTCATCCGCTTTCTGGACTTCTGTTGCCTCTTTCTGCATGCTTCTTTTTGCGCCTTTCTTCCTCTTTCTGCACAAGTCCAACCTATGTAGGCATAGTTAGAAATTAGCATTTAAAAAAACCTTAGAAATTCACTGAAAAAACCATAGGTTTCAGGGACGTTATAGTTAGCTGGACATTTCACTCGTACAAAACCAGAGAAATTCGGCCGTTATAGTTAGTTGAGCTAACTATAACTCGCGCCCCCACAATGCACTGCTGATGACGTCACATATTACATCATTCATGACATGGTCAGTGACATCACTGATGACATCTCAAATGACATCACTGATTACATCATCCACGTGATAATCTGATGCACCTCCTCACAGCCCAATATAACCTTTGATACACCCACTCTAAAATACAGACTGCCATTCTCGAAACCATAGACACACCAATACCAGTTACTACATACCCACTCACTGACTCCTAGGTCTACACACAAATCCACTCCCTCATCCATACAGTCACTCATACATGCAGTCACTCATCAATACAGCCACTATCATATGCACTCATACACCCATACAGACACTCACACACCGCCACTCACCCAGAGTTACTCACACAGCTAGTCAGTCATGCAAAGAATCAATCACACGCCCATTTACTCACCTACACAGTTATACACACACCAACTCTCTTATTTATACAGATACTAACACATACTTACTCTCTTAAACAATCACTGACACAAGCACACACTCATCCATACAGCCACTCTCACAATCACTCGCTCGCACATATAATCATTTATATACTCCAACACTCACATATACTGCCTTTCACATATGTAGTTACTCACACATGTATGTGAAAAAAACATTTAGGAAACACAATACATGGTGGACTAACAACTTTACATTATAAATATGTAAACACCCAAAAACTGTTTAGTATCAAAAATATATATCTTTTTATTCGTTCAATTATCGGTTTTTTTGGTATATATCTTTATATTCTTTTCAGTAAAAATCAGAATTAAATACAACTTCATGTATATCCATCACATGATCATTTATTGAATTCCTAAAACATCCAAAATATTGTCACAAATGTTGTATCACAATTGAGGTCTGAATATACATAAAATGAAAAGAGGCATTCATATATGCCATGGCTAGGAACCAGATTATATTTGTGACAATATTTTGGATGTTTTATAGTAATCTGCATTGAGAAAAGCCCCCCCCCAAAAAAACCTATTTAAACCATATGAAATAAAGGTCATGTTTATCAAATACTAAATGATGGACAATTAATGGATGGACTATGTTCTATTCCAAATATTGTAGACAATTTTGGTTTACCATTCCTCCTTTTCCAAAATAGTCTGTGAGAATAGAGAGACATGAATGGATGAGATGGTATGTCTGAAATACATAGATTAGGAGTTTTTGGGTGTTTACATATTTATAATGTAAAGTTGTTAGTCCACCATGTATTGTGTTTCCTAAATGTTTTTTTCACATATGTTATTTAGACCCTGATTTAGGAAATATTGTCAGGGGTACCCCTATTTGTGCAAATTGAGTTACTCACACATGTACCACTGACATCCATTCACTCACCAAAACAGCCATACACACACCCACCCACCCATACAGCCGCTCACAGACGCACTCTTGAACCCATACACCCAGTGAATCACCCACTCACACATAAAAAAATTTGTTTGATCTGTTTATTAAAGTTAAAGTTTAGTAAAGTAAAGAACAGAGACAGTATTCCATCATAAAAATTATCCGAAAGCGCCAGTAGATAAGTAATCAAGAACCAACTTACAAATCAGCAGCTCAATGGCACGGTTTCTTCAGTATCAGTAGGTGTAACAGGTAACAACAGGTGGCACACCCCAGCGATCACCGGGCCTCCTCCCTCCGTCAACAACACTTTTTAGTCTCGTCGTGGTACAATAGAACTCAACTATATAATCATATTTCTAATACATATGTACGGCTCTTATGGCTTCACTCCGTCATATCACAGCAGTCTGTGTATATGATCAAACCATCTTATGAAAAAACACTAAACATAACTAACGGGAAAGGAGGATAGGAAGGGAAACAGGAGCCACATCAAGGTAGGAAAGGAGTCACAGTTCCCAAGCGTTATGAGACAGAACCCTGTCAACTACCATAGAGGTGCTCGCCCTGACTATAAAGAGAATTGTTTTACAGTGTGGGGTGTAACGGATGCTGTCTGCAAATCAAATCACAGCTCGGGTCGAAGTCTACAAATGCATGGCACACTATTAGTCCGGAGTAGGAACATCCAAAGGGTCGTCCGGAGTCAACAGCTCCTGCAGCGTACACAGCATAGCATTCCACGCAGCAGAAATGGGGATTTACGCAGCCCCAACGTATCCTCCCGCACTAAGGAAACTGCCTTCGCTTTCACCCAATTCAGCATGGATAAAAACCAAGCCTTCATCGGCGGGGGCTCCTCCGTCCTCCTCCGGCGTGTAATTAGGAGTTTGGCCACAATGAAAGCGAAATCCAGAAATCTAGTGGATGCTTTATGCTTTTTGTTTCTTGGAAACACTCCAGTGATGCAAGCCTCCCAGGTCCACGGCACCGCCCTGTCCGTGCTAGTTGCCAGTGCCCCAAGCATCCCCTCCAAGTATGTACGCAGATCAGGGCAGGACCAGAGCATATGTAATAGGTTGGCATCTACCAGCCTGCAGCGCGGGCAGCACGCATCTTGCCTATGAAAATATCTATTAATTTTGTCAGGAGAGAGATGGGCCGATGGTCAATGTACAACTAAATCAGTCTGAAACGAGCGTTCCTGGGGACCTGTCTGGGACTCTCAAGTACCATCGACCACTCCTTCTCCGAATAGGGCCTCCCCCGATCTGCCTCCCATTTAACTTGCAACAGCGTTAAGTCTACCAGAGTATGCTCCCTGATCGATTCTACAAACCACTTCACCAGGTGGCGTCCCGTGCCCATAACATGTACATATTGCAGGAGGAGGTGTGTTGGAGGCTCCTGCGCAATGTCCCCCCCACCAACGCCGCTTCGCAGCCACCCAGGAGGCATGGGTCAGAAATTGGCCAGGGGGGAACACTGTCTTCATCCGTGATAGTGAGGAACGGCCGTAATGCGCCCTCTCCGTAGAGATCCCTTAGTGTAGTAATACCAGCTTCCACCCAGTCTGTAAGATCCATGCCCGGTGCTCGTCCTGTACTGTTGGCATACCCAATATGGGCACAACGGGTGCGTACGATGTGACATGTTTAGTAAGATGTAGCGCCCTGCGGAAACATTTCCGCGCAATTTGAACTAGTAAAGGAAGCGGTTCGTGTTATTTGTTACAAGGGTGAAATATAGAGAGGATCCTATCCTGAGAGTACGGGGGGTCACGCTCCGCCGAGTCAGCAAAATGCATTGCCCTCTACCCATTTTGCCACCCACAGAATTTGGGACGCCAAAAAATAATGTTCTAGGTTGGGTAGAGCCAGCCCACCCCTTGATCGCGGCAGATACAACTTCACCAACGCCACTCTACACCGCGAGTTATTCCAGATGAAGTCCCTCATAGTGCTCTCCAGAGAGTGAAAAAAGGACGCAGGTAAGTAAAGCAGTAGGTTAGAGAAATAATAAAGGAGACGCGGCAGCATGACCATTTTAATTAACTCCACCCTGCCTATAATTGAAAGATTAAGTGTCTTCGAAGACTCAATCTGAGACTTGAGTGCTGTAACTGCCTTAGTAATATTACCATCCAGAAGATCCCTATCATTGTGATAGATGCAGATTCCTAAATATCTGAACGCCACTGGTTGCCAGTGTACTACCGTCCCATCCACTTCCCATCTCGGATCCTCCGTACCAGGATGAAATGGGTAAAAGCAGGATTTATCCCAGTTCACTCCTAGTCCCGACAAAAACGCAAAGGTCTTCAGCGCATCAGGGATGACCCGTGGGATCGCTAGTATATCCTTAACATACAGCAGAATGTCATCCGCATAGAGCGAGATCGCATGTATGCCATCCCCAAGCCGTATCCCCCAGTCCAGTGCTGAATTCCGCAGTGCCATTGCAAGTGGCTCGACCACTAGGACAAAGATCAAGGGGTAAAGGGGACACCCTTGGCGAGTTCCCCCTTCTATCAATATAGGGTCCGAAAAGAGAGTCCCCAGCCTCACCCGGACCCCAGGAGCCCTGTATAGTAAGTGGATAAGGCTCAAGATGTACAACCCAAATCCAAAGCGATGGAGCACCGCAAACATAAAGGACCACTCAACCGTGTCGAAGGCCCGTTCCAAGTCCAACACAACACGACCGGCCATCGGCCAGTCCTTTGCATCACTCGGAACAGCCGTCGTATATTAAGCGACGTGTTCCGGGCCGGCACAAACCCATTTTGGTCTCGGTGAACTAGTTGCGGGATCAGCGGTGCCAACCGAGCCGCCAGGATGCCTGCTAAGATCTTATCGTCCCCGTTCAGAAGCGCCAAGGGGCGGTAGGCCCCCGTGGAAGTGGGGTTCCGACCCGGTTTTGGGAAGTGTGATCAGCGTAGCCTCCGTCATTGAGGCTGGGAGGGCTGAAACCTCCAGCGCCTCCGTGTATACCTTAAGTAGGTGTAGGCTCAGGGGGTCAACTGCATATGCCTAAGTCTCCCATCCGTAGAGCGGAGAGCCGTAATCGGTCCAACCGACTGCACCTGCCCGATTAGCCAGGCGAGAAGAGGCCCGAGCGATCCGCCTTGGTATGCACCGACGCGGAGTGTGCTGCAAAGTTAAGGCAGCGCTGCCGATCAAGCAGCTCCGCATGCTTCTTGCGCACCTCTTCCAAGGAAGCCAATTCCCCAGCCTCAACTACTGCCCTAGACTCCAATGGCATCAGACGTCTCTCTATTTCCAGCAAGTCTGATGCCACCTGCTGTCGCAGCCCGACCCCAGACACTTCCCTCTCAGGGTGACCTTCATGGCCGCCCATTCCACCAACGAAGAGGAGGCGGTACTCGTATTGATCGCAAAGTACTCCCCTAAAGCATCTCCGATCGCCTCTCGAAAGACCGAATCCTCCAGCATCGCCGGCTGCAGCCTCCATGTAGGGATCCCACCTTCCCAGGCCAGCACAACAGAGTGAGGATTGTGGTCTGAATGCGTGTGCCCCCAGTATTCCGACCCCAAGACATATGGAAGGAGG
The DNA here is from genome assembly GCA_963921515.1 of Calotriton arnoldi. Taxonomy (NCBI): domain Eukaryota; kingdom Metazoa; phylum Chordata; class Amphibia; order Caudata; family Salamandridae; genus Calotriton; species Calotriton arnoldi. The sequence goes on along the minus strand of CAWUFW010001721.1, from coordinate 21,159 downwards.
GAGGGGGACCCAAAGAATCTGTCCAGATGGACGTGCAGGTAATGAGGTACTGAAAAAAATGAATACACCCTCTCTCCCGGGTGTTGATGTCTCCAAACATCAACCAGTCCCCAACCCTGTGCCCAGCCATTTAGCGCCGCGGAATTAGTCGTGGCGGCCGTGCCCCCAAGCGGAGGAAAGGACCTGTCAGTCCCTACATCTAAAACACTATTGAAGTCCCCACCCAGTAACCACGGGATTTCACACCATTTCCCCATAGTAGGGGGCAGCTGATTATAAAACTGCCCCTGATCCACATTCGGTGCATACACATTTCCGAGCAATATATGGCGTCTATCCAGCCTACCTTTTACGAGCACATACCTGCCTTCTCCATCAGTATGGACCTCATCCATGGCGAAAGGTGTCCCAGGACGTACCCAGATGAGGGCCCCGCTAGCAAACAGGGAGTAGTCTGTGGCGTATATTTTACCCCTCCACCTGCGCTGCAACCTGGCAACGTCTGCTGCGTTTAAGTGGGTCTCCTGCAAAAGTGCTACGTGTACATTATGTCGCTTGAGGTAAGAGTACACTGCGTACCTACGGGAAGGCGTGCGAAGACCCCGGACATTCCATGTAAGAATCACGTGACCCATGTCAGAGCTAAGAGAAAGAAACAGCAACGGATAGCACCCTCCCTCACCGGTATCTCGGTAAATAGCAGTCGGCCATGCACCACATCAATTCCAGCACCCACCCCATAGACTCCTGCAGCCAAAGGGAACAAGCATTGGCATAGCCAATAGGTCTCGCCTTTGGGACCTTCTAAGTTTTTAGCCAGAGATTTTTGGAAAGAAATAGAGTGTGTGCGTGTGTGTGCTTGAGCGAGAGATAGAGGAAGCGAGAGAAAGAAGGAGTGAAACAGAGAGGGGAACAAATAGTGCGTGATACGAAGAGAGTGACCACAGGAGGGATGGAAAGAAATAGAGGATGAGTGCCTGGGTGATGGCTAGACGGAGAAAGAGACGGCAGAAGACTAGATACAGAGATAAAAAAAAAAAGAGCAGCAAAGAGACAAGGTGAAATGGTGAGAGGAAGAGTGGAAAGAGATAAACAGAGGAGCAGAGAAAGAAGAGAAAGGGTGACAGAGGAAGTGCTAAAGGGAGATAAATTAATATATAGGAAAGGGGAAATCAGTAGAAAATACATAAAAACTAGCGCCCATAATTCGGCTAGAAGCCTCATGGCCCTTCAGACGCAACACAACCTTCCCATGGGCGCGTCACAATCCCACTGTGCTCCGCAAGTAAATGGATATAGTGTGAGGGGAGCATGATGTGCAGCAGAGAAATAACGTACCACCCCCGGTCCCACTGGACCCTTCAGCTGAACCGGTCTGCTCTGTGTGAAAGGAAATGGAACCAAAAGATTGAAGGTAAGCATGAAACAAATGAAAACATAGAAGAAAGAAAACAACTTAAGTACGAGGAAGAAGAAAAGAAAATGTCTCAGGATCGTGCTATTAATGTGCCGCAGAATAAGGTAAAGCAAACTCAGCCCCGCTTGGAAGCGGGCCTGTGACCACCAGACTGCACAAGCGTCTGAAACATATTCCTTAACCAACTAATCTCTCTTGCACATTAGTGCCATATTCAAACTAGTGAGCAGGGGCTGAAGAAGGCTTCTCGCACTGCGAGAAAGCAGTGGGGCGACGCCCCTACGCTCCTATGGAGGAGCCGCCACTGTAATTGAAGGGCAACCCCCACATTGGGGTTCAAGTAAAAAGGCCTGCATCTCACAAATGGATTGAGTTGCCACCAACAGTTAGTAGTGTCATAGCCTGGCACGTGGACTTGACTCGCCCAGGCAAAGTATAGCAGAAGTTCGCATTTTGTCGGTGTGACATGCCATAATCGCATAGCGCACGGGTATTGGGGCTTGAGGCAATGTTTTCGTCCGCCAGAGTGGCTAAAATAGGGAACACTGTACCGAGGACTTACAACCCTACATTGTCCGTTCCCGTATCTGGGATCTTCTCAAGAGTCATTTACCTTGCAGCATTAAAAGATAACCGGATCTGTCCACACCAACCTGTTCATGCGTACATGTCCTGCACGCTGACGTGTAGTACTTTTATTTGACAGTCATTAAAAAAAGGACAACTTCTGAATTGCATTTTCACACAGTGGATACTCTTCCATGTCATGTATTTGATTATAATTGTACATGGCGCCAAAAGACGCACATGCTATTACATAGCGCCAGGAGACGCACATGCTATTATATAGCGCCAAAAGATGCCTGTGCTACTACATAACCCCAAGAAATGCACGTGCGTCTCGTGGCGCGATTTAGTAGCCACAGCTCATTTTGGCCGTGATGACGTTCAGCTGTGTGCCCTAATACTGGACAGCGAGGGCACGCGATGGTTGCAGTGTGCGGTGAGTGCACAGGTCATCCGAGATCTCCTCCCAGAGATCATTGAAGGCACAGACGCCTCTCCACGCCGCGTGTCCAGCCTGGCTCGCCACGCCCCCCTCTTTCAAGCCCGGTCAGCCTGTATTTATCTGCGCGTTCATTAATTCATCCTCGAGTACATGACAGAGTCGGCCGGCCCCCACAGCGCCCCACAGCAACAAACCCCCCTTTGAAGTGCGCATTCCAGCCGGGCTTATCAGCGGCGCGAGCCAGAGCGGGCAGGATCGCCTTTCATGTGTCTGAGGTTCAGCAGAGAGGCTGGGCTCTAGCTCTCCCCTAACGAGAAACACATTTCAGAGACTGAAAAGGCGGAAAGGCAATTCTTTTAATAACTAAATGTAGTCAGTCACATAAACAAGAATCCGTCAGCAAATCACCTGGGTGCCAACTCTCCCGCCGTGGGAATTGAGGAACTTGACACGGACATACAGACTAACTCAGCATCTAAACAATATAATGACAAGTCCGAAGGGGAGTGAGTGCTCCCAGGTGTAATGAATCAAAGGCTCCTCTGCTTCAGAGCATATCAAAAGGCAAAGAGAAAAAAAGAAATGCTGACTGAAAGAACGAGAAAAGGGATCCCAATTCAACTTCGAGGAGCGGGGGCGAGCGAGCGCGGCAGCCTGCTGAGCTGACCACACGCTCGTGCACAATGGCCATGTGTTTTCAATTATCGCGCCCGCGTCTGGGCACGATAATTGCAAACAGATGGCGGCCGTGCGGGTAACCGCACGGAAAGGCCATTGTGCACGAGCTTGTGGTCAGCTTTTTGAAGCCCCTTACATAAAGTCTCGCAGAGCAGCGCTTGCGCTCTACTCTAGGCTCGACCTAAAAAGGGGAAACCAAACAGGGAAAGAAGAAACCTTATAGGGGCAACCCTCAAAACATTGGGGTGTCGTCCAAACACAAAATACAGCAGCACAGCCGTGTGTCCTACTGGCCCCGAAGAAATGGGGAAGACAGGGGGTTGTGTATCCATGCAAGGTGGACCATCGTAAATCCCCCCGAAGTCATCTAATAACACAGCACCATATCTTATAACTGGAAAACAACTCCCTCCCAGGGCGCAGAGGTAACCTCAACATGCCTACCCGGCTCCATCTGAAGTTAAATTCAAACAAGCAATATTGATATTACGGATACCTACAGCAATTCAATTAACATTGCCCTTGAATATATGTCCAATGCGGCCCCTTTTCATACGATACCATCCGCCGTCTGGGGTGTAACACCCGGCATTCTCATGGAAACCTTGTCATGTCAGAGGAATCCGCTGTCGAGGAGCCCCCATCCCCCGATGAGTGAAAGGAAGTGTCCGCTTTGTTCTCCGGTCTTGCTGTGTCCGCTATTTGCTCCGCAATGTGAACCACCTCTTGCCGTTCTCTGTGAATATGGTCTGGGCCAGGCAACGCCTCTGACCCCAGGAACCGCCTACCAGTCCATCGTTCCCGGGGTCCCCTACCACCTGCCTCCCCAGGCCATGTCGCAGCAGTGCCCGTGGGCCTTGGGCCCGAGTACTGACCCGACGTCTCCAGCCAGTCCCAAGCATCCTGAGGCGTGTCGAAGAACCTGGACTTTCCATCAGAGATGACACGAAGCCAAGCCGAGAACAGCAGCGAGTAGGAGAGATTAAGCTGCCGCTTGACCGGCAAGAAGGACCCCCGCTGGCGTTGAACCTTCATTGTATAGTCCGGAAAGAACAGCACCTTAGCGTTTTCATATTGGATGTCATCCAACTTCCTCGTCTCACGGAGGATCACATCCCGATCCCTGAAGTGTAGTAGTTTGAAGATGAGCGGGCGTGCCCTGGCCCCCGGGGCCGGCTTCCTGCCCGGGACCCGATGTGCCCCCTCTATGGTGAAGAATGGGGAGAATTCCGTGTTTGGTAAGATGGTTTTCAGCCAATGCTCCAGGAAGGTGACCGCGTCCTGTACCTCTGCACCCTCTGGCAGCCCAATCAACCGGACGTTGTTCCTCCGGGAGTGGCCCTCCGCATTCTCCATGCGCTCCTCCAGATACTGGATCCGAACTTCATGTGCATTCTGTTGTTTTTCTTGGGATTCCGTGGCAGGCTTCAATTCAGCTATCTCCTGCTCTACGGCAGTGACCCGATCCTTTAAATTTCGGTGGTCGGCATGAAGCAGGGTAAGATCTAGCACCACCTTGTCTAATTTAGCCTCCATGGATGTACGAGAGCGCTCAATGGCCTGTAGGATAGCGTCCAGGTGGTCATCAGGAGCCATCTGTCCCATCACCTGATGCGGCGGATCAGCGTACCCGGCACCCACAGTTTGCGAGGAGGCCCTTGATCCGGTGCCCCTGGTGCGTCCCATTCTTCTAATCACGACCAGTCTCGCCTGCTACACCACCAGAGACTCCAGCCAACCAAAGTGTCAGGGCGGTACTTCTCGCCAAGTATGTGGGATCACCCCAATGTGCACTGCGTAAAGGCGCAACCCAGTGCTATCTCCACTGTCGTCGTGTCGCCAGTCGCATCAGGCAGAAGCGCAACCACTCAGTCCAATCACCCTGCGGGAGGCCACCACCGCAGTGCGTCCCCTCTGCCACTGTTCTTGGGCCTGCACTCGCCTCCGGCGTCGTCCAATCCCCGGCGCAAAAGGGCCCCAAATGTGCTTCTCGGCCCACCACTAGTTCTCTCCCCAGCAGGCCACAGCCACAGATCTCCCGCTGTGTCCCCACCGCTCACCTCCACAGACGTAGTCCGGGGGCTTCTCGCCGAATCCCTCAGTCACTGGGGTACCAGGGCGTCACATTGCCTCCCCGATCCGGAGTGCGCCATCACCTCCGTAGCTGGGGCCCCCAGGGATCATAACATCACAGCACTGCTTCCGATCTGCCCACTAGCTCTCCCTCACCGGGCCCTCCGTAGTTCCAGTGGCACCACTGTTCCCAACTCGGCCACAACCAATGCGAGTACCTTCCACTGGAGCCTCGCGGGCCGTACACCTCACCTCTCACAGCGTCCCAGGGGTCAACTTTCCTGTTGTCCGTTCTGTATCATCTTCCAATGGTGGCACCACACACAGAGATGGTCTGATCCGGCAGCCGGGGCCTATTTGTAAGTAATTCCAGGCCGTCTTCCAAATAGGACCTCTGCAATGTGTGTCTCCCAGTCACGCTGTATGGCCAATACTCCCGGGGGCCTCACTCTGCTGATTTGTTGCATAGTGGGCGCTCCCGGCGTAATCCCTGATGTTCCGTCTGTGCTGTGCTCTGTGGAGCCCGCCCCAGACCCACTGGATCTTAGATGCTGGGGCCGTAACAAGCTACAGTGCCCTTAGGACGGAGCGCGGTAAAGGGAGGCGGCCCACCCCCTTTATCACTGAGGCGATCTCACTTCGCAAGTCCGTGCAGAGCCCCTCAAGGGGGGCCCCCGCCTGTTCCACCCTGGAACCGTGAGTTGCGCCGCAGTCGCTATCGATCGTCGTGAAGGCCCGCAGGGGCCTTCCTCCGCTGGCGTTACCTCCGGCTGATCCGCTGGTTCTTCCTTGCCGTGTTTTCTGAACCAGGCCGGGCCAGGCCCGATCGCAGCCAGCGCGAGCAACGCTCACCAGAGCCTCCCAGGCTGCTTGCTCCACCGCTCCCGGCGCCTCAGGGGTCAGCCCTCCATCTGCCGCTTCACTCCACCGTCCAGTGTGGGCACAACATGTACAAAATGGGCAGATCCAGCCACCAGGGTCCAGTCATAGGCTCAGCGCCCGATCTGTTGCGGCTGCGGCCTTTCGGCCTCTCCCCGCGCTCCGCTAGACTCGGCTGCAAACTCACAGCTGTGTCCCATTTCGTCCTCTGTTGGCCCCCGGGGGTGTCACTGGGGCATGACGCATATTCCCATAGCAGGGGATAACAGTGATGAAGGAGAAAGGTAGCGGATTATAGGGGTAGATGACGGAGTGCTCCTACAACGCGTCCGCCATGCTGCTCCTGCAGGCCACGCCCCCACCCACTCACACATCCATGCAGGGAGTCACACACACACCCCACCCACCCACACAGACACTCAGGCACCCATTCAGGTACTCAGACAACCAATCAAAAACCCATATAGACACTCATGTAGCTACTCACCAACCCAAGCAGCCACTTACACATCGACTGACAGACTGATACAGACATTCATACAGATTAGTCAGTCACCCATGTATTAGTAAGACACATTTAATCACTCACTTATACATTCAGTCATACACCTATTAAATCATCCATTCAGACACTCATACACCCACTCATTCTTCAATACACCTTGGCATATATATATATATATATATATATAGTTACATATTTAAACTTTTTAGAAACACTCAGTCACTGGATGATGTCATCAGTGATGTCATTTGAGATGTCATCAGTGATGTCACTGACCATGTCATGATTGATGTAATATGTGATGTCATCAGCAGTGCATTGCGGGGGCGCGAGTTATAGTTAGCTCAACTAACTAGAACGGCCGAATTTCTCTGGTTTTGTACGAGTGAAATGTCCAACTAACTAACGTCCCTGAAACCTGTGGTTTTTTCAGTCATTATATATATATATATATATATATATATATATGTATTGACATCCAATGTCGTAGTTTTCCACAACTTATCATACGGTGGATCACAATCTCCTCAGACGCCGTTCTCCGTGAGTTATTTCACCCTTTTTTATTTTATTTCAATAGATATAATTATGTAAGATTACACAGATCAAATTCATATCACAGGCCGATGTGTTTCGGTTTCCACCTTCTACTGACCCTCCGGTTACACTACGGTGGACATGGGCAGTCCTATTTAACTGTCTTTTCACTCTTTTCATGCCCAGTCAACCTGTAGAACGTGGACTCCTCTCCCAAACTGGTTCCTTTTTCCCCGCCATGACTCACATATTGTGTTACATCATAAAATTCAAAAAACCTTTCCCATTTTCAAATTCATTGTTATATTACATTCTTGCATTCAATGTTTTGGCATTATCCTCCAATTGCGAATTTTATTCAATTTACAATTCCCTGATCTCTTTTTATAAACCTCTCCTCCTTTCTCCACTTAAGGGGACTCATGCAAAAGGTGGCACGTGCTGTAAATTAGTCAATTATTTTATTCTATTTTATCTTCCTATATGAAGCTATTGCACTTATTCCATTAAAGTGACGTATGCTGTGCTATACTGCGTTTATGCTAAAATACTCGATGTTCTTTATTGCATAATTCTTCCTGTGTAGCATGTGCTGTCAATTATCCTCCTGCCCCCCTATATATAATTATTGCACTTGTCCCTAAAAAATGTCTTATGCTATGGGGTCTTCCTATATGGGATTACTGCACTTATTCTGTTAAAGTGGTTTGTGCTGTACTATGCTAAAAGTATACTAAAGTAATTGATGTCTTTTATTGCACAGTTCTTCCTAGATGGCAACTGTTGTAGGATATTCTCCTGCCTCTCTATATTCAATTATTGCACTTGTCCCTATAAAGTGACTTGTGCTGTAGTATGTTCAAACTGTGATAAGGTTCTTGATGTTTTCCTTTGCACTGTGCCCCAAAGTTCATTTATATTCTTCTCTCTATTTAATATTCCATTTGCCTATTTCAATAGTGTGTTTGCTGTAGGGCACTTCCCATGTTCAAAAATTAATATATTTTTTGTTATATCGAGAGTTCCACTTTGCAGTCCAACACCTTCTTTAAGTATTTCATTTATCCATTCTCCATGGCCTCATAGAGTGCTAACATTTCGACTTTACAGCTAAAGTGCTAATGCTTGCAGCGGGCACAAAACCTTCACAATTACTTAATATTGCATGTCCAAGGGATCCGGGACAAATACATGTCATTGCCATTTTGTTTCTTTATTTCTTTTTTCTCCTTTTCTGCCTTTTTATTTTTTTATTTCTCCTCTTTCCTTTCATATCTTAGTCCTTGAGGCAGTTCGATTTTATACGTTTACGCAATGGTTCATTTGAATCCGGTTCATACACGAACCCATACTGGATTGCAAGCTCACAATTATAAAATCAAATTTGCTCTAGGTGGACTCCATCATGTAACAGATGGAGGGATTGTTTCTTGTGAAGATTATGCGCAACGGTTAAAGATGTACGTATAACTCAGCATCTGTGTTGTGCCCAGTCTGGACTTCCGTGCCCATCTAGATTATTAGTTTGGATTTTTCTCTTCTCAATTCTCTCTCTCTATTCCCTCCTCTAGAGTTTCTTGGTATGTGCTTGATTCCAAAATAACTGAAACCTTTTAGGGAGCAATTGTGCACATTCTTTTTTTTTTTGAAAATCTTTTTTATTATTAATAGTGCTCATAAGACCATACAATACCATTCCATGTAAAAATAGCACATTGGGGAGCAGTGCAGACATCAACTGAACATTACACGTCAGGGAAACACAAGTGTCGATCATCAATACAAATTGACTACTCCTCCAAGGCGGCACCCGCCTCTCTAAATTTACGCCAAGGCGCCCATATTTTCTTCCATTTTTTCGTGCACCCTCTGCTTTTGTACACCGTTTCTTCCGCTCTTTGGCACCAGTCTAGGTCCCGCTGCCAGTCCTCCCATAGAGGGCGCCCGCACCCCCATGCTCTAGCAATATTCCGTTTCGCCACCCCTGCGGCCAGGGCTAGCCAAAGCTCCACATATCTCGTCCAGACATTGTCCCCTTTGATCAACAAGAGAAGCCACTTTGGGTCCATCGGAACAGGCATCGCCACCACCCTAGACATTATATCCGTAACTTTCACCCAGAAGGAACCGATCCCCGGACACTCCCAAATGATGTGGAAGAAGGAGCCCTCTTGTTGACAACCCCGCACACAAAGCGCTGACTGACACCTTCCCCATGTATACAGATGGGTGCGAGGATAATATGTACGATGGAGGATTTTGAACTGTACAAGCCTAAACCTAGAACGGATAGCAATCTCCCTGGGCCCCTGGAGCGCGTCCTGCCAGTTCTCCTCATCGAGGCTCCCCAGGTCCCGGGTCCAGGCCGCCCTGAGACCAACCAAGGGATCGGGTATATTGTTTATCAGTTTCCGGTAAATTGTAGATGTGGGTTTCTCCGCAATGGGATCAAGTAATAAACGATCTTCCATCGGGGAGTACTCCGGGATTACTGTACCGCTTGGTATGTGAGAGCGTAGGGCATGCTGGAGGCATATGTACTGGTATCTCTGTGAGGTATGTAAGCTATACTCCTTCTGGAGATATTCAAAAGTACGGATGGCGCCCCCTTTCCAGACATCCCCCAAATACTCAATACCTATTTGCTGCCATCCCTTAAACCCTGTTAACGCCGCCACGTCTCTCAGCAGGTCCCCCCTCCAAAGTGGAGTTCTCTCGGTTATCTTGCCGGCCCAGCCCAGGAGTCGATTCGCCTCCTGCCAGCAGTGGAAGACTACTCTAGTGTGGTCCGGCCATGTCTTCTGGTGTCTACGGGCATACAGGAGAGTTTCGCAAGTGCCCTGTGGCATGACCATTCTGTCCACTCGGTAGGCGGGTTCGTCCCTTTCAGTGTACACCCAATCATTTACCACCTGCAATTGTGCCGCCCAGTAGTATAATTTAACATCTGGGACCGCCAACCCCCCGTCGTACACCCCCCTATGTAATTTATGTAGCGCCACCCTAGGGGACCGTCCGTCCCATAACAAGGTCCGCACTGCCTGAGAAATCCGTTTGAAAATACCTGTGGGTATCTGATAAGGGGTGTTCTGCAGAACATACAATAGCCTCGGCAGCGTGAGCATCTTAAACATTGCCGCCCGACCCATAAGAGAGAGTGGGAGAGTGCGCCAGTGGGCCACATCGGCTTGCAGGCGAGTCAGCTGGGGCTCGAGATTCCTCTCAAAAAACTCCTGTTTGCTACGCGTTACATACACCCCCAAATACTTGAATCCCTCCAGGACCACAGGAGCAGAGCACCTGGACGGGACTCGAGGGGAGAACCCGACAAGGGGAAAATCACAGACTTCGACCAGTTAATGGTATATCCGGAATAGCTACCAAACAACTCGAATAAGTGAACTACTCGGGCAATCGAGTGGTATGGTCTAGCCAGGTAGAGGATAATGTCATCAGCGTATAAAGATATACGCTCCTCCCATTCATCCGTTGCCGCTAGACCCCAAATCAGGGGTCCCTCCTGATCCAGTGGGCCAAGGGCTCCAGCGCCAGGGCAAAGAGGAGAGGGGACAGAGGGCATCCCTGCCTTGTCCCCCTCCGCAGGGAGAAGGCCCGAGACACAGCCCCGTTAACCCGCACCCTAGCCGTCGGTCGTCTATATAGGAGCCGTACCCAGCTACAGAAGATCGGTCCAAAGCCCAACCGCCGAAGTACCATAAACAAGTAGGGCCATTCTATGCTGTCGAAGGCCATCGAGGCGTCCAGCGCCATCAATGCCGTCTGGGTGTCTCCAACATCCTTGGTCATATACAGAACCCCATAGAGACGCCGGAGGTTATGACGGGTACTTCTACGTGGGATAAAGCCGGATTGATCCACATGGACCAATTCGGTAACCACCGACAGTATACGATCCGCCAGGACCTTGGCAAGAGCCTTCACTTCCACATTTAGCAGAGAGATCGGCCGGTATGATGCACATTGGTCTGCTGGTTTCCCAGCCTTGTGGATCACCACGATCATGGCCTCTCTCTGATCAGGGGGCAGATACCCACGCTCACGCGCCTCCTGAAGCATTGCGAGCATGGGGGCTGTTACAATCGAGGCCTGTCTTTTATAAATTTCGATCGGTAGCCCATTAGGACCCGATGCCTTGCCCGACTGCAGGGAGTTGAGCGCCTTGGCAAGCTCCTCTACCGTGACGTCTACCTCCATACGTTCACGCATCTCCTCGGTCAGTGCTGGAAGCGCAAAGTCCCTTAAAAGTCCTCGCAGTCTTCCTCGGTTCTAGTGCACACAGGTGAGTACACTCTCTCAAAATGAGCCGCAAAGGCCTCTGCTATATCTGCGCTGGACGAGCATAGGTTGCACTCTTTGTCCCGTACCGCAGCTACCCACGTACGCTCCCTGTCCCGGCGCTCCAGCCACGCCAACAATTTCAGTGCCTTGTCGCCAACGTCGTAGATCCGGTGCTGAGTGGCCAGCGCATAGGCTCGGGCCTCGCACTCCGCCAAGGCCCTAAGATCCCTCTGTTTTAATTTTAGCCTGTGGCAAAGATCCGAGGATGGGGTAGTAGCCGCGTCTCCCTCCAACTGATGTATTTCAATCTCGAGGAGCCGAGTCTGGAGGGACTCCTCCTTCTTTTTCGCCCCAATAAGTGATTGAGCCATGCCCCGCAACACCGTCTTATATGCTTCCCATAGGATAATCTGGGAATCCACTGACCCCTGGTTCTCCTTGAAATACAGCTCAGACCCACCCCTCAGCTTATCGCCAATTTCAGGGTCCCGGAGGCGCCAGGGATCTATTCTCGGAAAGACCGCTCTGTTTACGATAGGGCCCCTGATGGTGGTACAGACAGGAGAGTGATCCGAGATCCCCCGTGCCATATGTGTAGTGGTGCCAAATTCCCCCATCTGATCCGACCGAGTAAACAAATGGTCAATCCTGGAAAAGGACCCGTGTCGTGCCGAGTGGAACGTATATTGTCTAAGTGTGGGGTTCTGCGCCCGCCACAGATCCCCCATCCCCATGGCTGTGACGAAGTCCGAGAGGCCCCTCTCTCCATGCCGACCCGTGGGGGCACTGGAACGGTCAATCTCCGGGCACATAACAGCATTCGTATCGCCCCCAGCAGTAGCGTTCCCGCAGGGAGGTTTACCAGAAACGCGCTCAGCCTGGGAAAGCACCCAGAATGGAGGCCAGGGGGTATATAGCAGGAGCAGAACACCAATGTGCGTCCCTCCCATCTACCCGCCACAGCGGCGATGCAGCCCGCCTCATCCACCCAGGTGCCCGAAATAACAAAAGGTAGGGCATTACGTATTAAAATACCCACACCTCGTGACCCAGAGGTGAACCCCGAATGTATGACCATTTTGTAGCCGAACCGATCAAGGGCTTTACATCTATTCCCCTTCAGATGCGATTCTTGAAGAAGGACCACATCTGGGGAGTGCCTCTTTACGTATTGGAGCACCAATGTACGCTTGATTTTATTGCCCAGCCCATTAACATTCCAGGTCCAGACCTTTACCATAGCCGAGTCACCCATCATATCGAAAACCCCTCCACCCCCTCGGAGGAACTATTATCCCGAACGTGACCTCCAAGTCAGTCCCCAGTGCATGATGAATATTGTGGTCTTGAGCAAACTCCCCATACCCCCAACTCCCTCGAACCCCTGAAGCCCTACCCCCAACACCCAAACTCCCCCTCCCTGCCGCCCTGCCAGGTGAGTCCCCAACCCCCCACCAAAAAAACTTGCAGAGTGCCTGTCGCCCTGAAAACACAACTGATAACATTGATGAGGAAACGTAAGCTTGCAGACATAAGGAAGAGGCACACAACTAGTGTTGAATCTTACACCCCCACCCTAGAAACGGCAAGGCAGCCCACGTACCATATTGCGCCCGCCCCCACCCAGGCCAGAGACCCATAAAGAACAAAGACTGTCAACGTCTCGCACACTGTCCCCTGCACTGTGCAGGCCAAAAAGCCCCGGAGCCCGTCACCCATCCGCCGTGGAACCAAACCACCCAGCCCCCACACAGGCAGGGTTTGTGCAGGGCCCACCACCAGACCCAATGGTGCAAGAGTCACCTCAAAGTCACGCAGCCGCCTGCTGCTCGCTGCCACTGGTAGATCGTCCTTCAACCATGTCCGTGGCTTGATCACCCCGATGCGCTGCCGAGCTTGGCCTCCTCCCCTGCCGACCAACAGTTCGCCAGCCCTCTAGCCAGTCACTGGCAGCCGCCGGTGAATCGAAGAAGTATGCCTTCTCCCCATCTAGGATTTTGAGTCTGGCCGGGAAAAGCATCATGTACTTCACTCCCTGGTCTCGAAGGGCCTTTTTCACCCCATCGAACGATCGCCGCTGTCGTTGAACCTGAAGCGTGAAGTCTGGGAAGAAACGGATGGTAGCGTTGTCGCGATGAAGGTCCCCGTGAATGCGCGCCGCCTGCAGTATGGCGTCCCTGTCTCTGAAGTTTAGGAAGCGGGCGATGATCGTGCGGGGAGGAGCCCCTGGTTTGGGCTTACCTCCCAGGGCCCTGTGCGCCCGTTCAACAGAGAAGAAATTTGACAGACGTTTAGGTTTGAGGTGGTTTAGGATCAAGTCTTCTACAAACCAGTCCGTCGACGGCCCCTCAAGTCCTTCCGGCACGCCAACGATACGAACGTTATTCCGTCGAGCCCGGCCTTCCTGGTCCTCCAGGCGAGCATGGGTGTCGGCCTGGTTCTTGGTGAGAGCGGCAACCTGTTCCTCCAGCCTCTTCGTCCTTGACTGAAGGCCCCCAATTCCAGTCTCCGCCACAGAGACCTTTTCCGACATCTTCCGGAAGTCTGCCCGTAGGAGATTCACCTCTTCTGTCACGGAGTCCAGTTTGGGCTCCAGGGTACCACGGAAGTCTCTAATAGCCCTCATAATATCTTTCAGAGAGGGGTCCGGGCCGCTGTCCTCAGGGTCATCATGCTGGCCCTCCCTCGTTGCGCCTTCGTTCCGGTTCACAGCGACGGTATATTTCTCAATTTGATTAGTTTGGCCCACTGGCCTGGTGCGACCCATGGCGGACCGGGAACAGGGGCCCAGCAAAAGCACCAGCCCTCCACAAAGCCTCGTCGGGACCCGCACTCACGACGGATGTCTCCTTCCAACTCTGTCTCAGGGCAGCCCACTCAGTATCGGGATCAGGTGTACTCGTCACTCACCATGGGCCGCAGTTGCCCCGACCCTGCCCGCTGCCGGGGGTGACCACTGAGCAGACCAGAGCCGGGAGGCCGCTACCTAACTCGCATCAGCGCTTAGGAGTCAGTCCCTAAGGTGCAGTCCAAACCCCTGCCGAGTGTAGCGCCTGTCGCGGTGTATTGGGTCTCAGGCCCAGCAGCAAGGGTTCCTTCACTCTTTCGGCGCGTCTAAAGCCGCGCACACACCACCGTCACCACAGCCAGGTCAGTGGGGGAGGGGCTGCTCACCGGTCACACCGCCCCCGCGGCCTCGTACTTCACGACGGCTCCCGGCCGGCACCACCAGCTGTCCGCGGCCCAGGGCGCCGCTGACCAAACACCGATATAGCCTCCCAGCCCCTCCAGGTGAAGGACTGTGAGTAGCGGCCGCGGTGGCACCCGCCCGCCGTTCTGGTCACCCGCTCGTCGCCTCAGGCCGATCTTGCTGCGGGAGTGCGACTCACCCCCGCTCAGGAGAGACTCGTTCAGCTCCGCCGACGTGCCGCAGGCGCCACCGGGACCGAGGGCGGCCTCCGCTCACAGGTCTCCGGCCGGCGCCATTTTCTGCCGATGCTGGCACTAGCAGTCCTCTATGTCTCCGCCTTCACGGGCGCCCAAAACTGCTACCGGACCCCGTTGCGTGTCGCCGCCACTCTCCCCTATCAGTGGGCGTCCTCGGTGGCCGCGTCTGTGTACGGATTGTACCGGATTGCTGGGGGAAATCTTAGTCTGCTAGCGCAGCTCGCGAACTACGCCGCCATCTTCCGCAGCTGCAAGCCACGCCCCAATTGTGCACATTCTTGAAATGATTGGCCATTGGATCACTCATTCCTCCATTTCGGATAGCTTTCATATGTTGCAATATTCGTAGTTTCAATTTATTGATGGCACTACCCACATAATATTTATTGCAGCTGCATCTAAGTGCGTATACTAGTAATTCAGTTTCACATGTGGTTCTTCCTTGCATTGTCCTTTCTCCATCCAATGTTACAAATGTTTTCCGATTGATCCCAAACTGGCAAACTCTACGAGAACCACATTTTGTGAAGCCTTTTATGTTACCTGCTAGCCAATTCTTTTCTCTGGTTGTTTCCAAATGGCTCCTTACCAGGATATCTCCTAATGATTTGGGGTTTTTTTAAAGTTATTTTGGGGCTTTGGTCCAACACATCTTTTATAAGGTTCTCCTTTCGCAATATACTCCAGTTCCTCAGTATTATTTTCTTTATAGTGGGTGTGCTGTGTTGTATTCCAAAAAAGCCTTTTCGTTTAATCTTTCTTTTGTTCCTCCCCAGTTGGATAGAGTACCTGTCCTTTTGTCTTTCTTCTGACTCTTTCACTGGCATCTTGCAATACACTTGTCGGATAACCTCATTCGATAAATCTGTCTGTCATCCTTCTCATTTCTTTTTCAAATTGTTTTTCTGTTGAGCAGATTCTTTCTGCTCGTAGCATTTGGCTGTATGGAATACTCCATTTTAATGCCAATGGATGCCCACTATTGGCATGCAAAACAGAATTTGTGGCCGTAGCTTTCCTGTGGATGGTTGAAACCAGACTTCAATCTTTAATATACAGGTTTACATCTAAAAATTCACAATGTGTCTTACTGATGGTTGAAGTAAATTTGATATTAACCTCGTTGTTGTTTAGTGTTGCAATAAAATCCCCCAGATGATCCTTGCCCTCCTAAACTTTGGAAAATGCTGTCTCTATCTCTCACTGGTGTGCTAGTTCATATCTGGAACGTATCTCTTGGAACTGGCATTTTTCCCGACAAGTGGAAACACGCTACCCTTCTCCCTTTGAGAAAGAAACCCAATGGTGACCCAGGAGATCTCAACAATCTTAGGCCAATCTCCTTACTGCCTGCTCCGGGTAAAATGCTAGAGAAGCTGGTTCAGCGGCAACTGACCAACTTTGTTGAGAACAATGCCGCCCTGCATGATACACAATCTGGTTTTCGGGCAGGCTATAGCACGGAGACTGCCCTCCTGGAGGTGGCCGAGTCGGTGAGATGGTCGTTAGATTCAGGGGCCTCAGTGCTACTGGTGCTCCTGGATCTATCTGCAGCTTTCGAAACCGTCGACCACACCATGTTGGTGCAGAGATTGCAAGACATAGGTTTTGGAGGGAAGGTTTTGACCTGGCTGAAATCATACTTAAGCGGCCGTACCCAAAGAGTTGCTTTACAACCATTTGAATCAAAACCTAAAGCCCTATGGTGCGGCGTCCCTCAAGGCTCCGCGTTGAGTCCTTTACTTTTTAATTTGTACCTAGCCCCTCTTTTCTCTTTGATTGCCAACTGGGGTGTGAAGGCAATCTCCTACGCTGACGACACCCAGCTGGTTTTCCCTTTTCAGGAGCGAACGACAGAGGCTTTTATGAATTTTAAAGGTTGTTTGAGAGACATAGCCATATGGATGAATATAAACAAACTAAAACTCAATGCGGGAAAAACAGAGGTGCTGTTTTTCGGCAATGGCCCTGTGCCTGCTTCAGATCTGTGGTGGCCAGTAGAAATGGGCCCTCCGCCTTCTCCTAGCACGAGTATTAAAAATCTAGGGGTGAGATGGGAGGCGGATCTCTCTTTCTCAGCCCAAATCCAACAGGTCACTGCTTCGTGTTTTAGCAAAATGAGAAATCTTCGTAAATTTCGACATTTTATGCCAGAAGATTGCCGTAAAGCCGTAGTCCATGCCACAGTGACATCCAGGCTGGATTACGCAAACGGCCTATATCTTGGCCTGCCTAAATATTCGATTAGACGTCTGCAGATGGTGCAGAATGCGGCTGCGAGACTAATTAGACGCATTCCTTTTCGACATCATGTCTCTCCGCATTTACAGGAACTACACTGGCTCCCGGTAGCCAAAAGAATTGAATTTAAGGCCTTGACTTTGGCCTATCGGGCTCTTCAGGGAAGATGTCCTAGCTATCTTAAACAAAGACTTGGCCGGTATAAGCAAAATCGCTCTCTGCGGTCAAACTCTCAGAATTTGCTCCACGCTCCCCGTTTTGTGAAAGAGAGAGAAAAAATTACAAAGTAAAAACAAGTCCAAAACGGTAGAACAACCGGGGGGCGGGGGGGGGGGAGGGAGGCAAAAAATTACAAGGAACATTGGATAAAGAAAGGATGGGTATTAAAATCATTAGGTCCAATCATTTTAGAGTACAAGACATGTCATGAAATATTAGTTCCACAAGGGGAAGGGGAAGGAAAGGGGTAAGAGTAGAATATATCACATGTATTATCCCATCATGGTAGAACAAAAAATGTAAGTCGACATATACATATGTTCATGTTGTAGTTATGATGAGAACGGTGATCATAAATCCATGTATGGAGACAAAAAGGCACATACCAGAGTTTCCAAAACATTAGTACATATATCTTATAAAATTACCCGCACCATATATATATATATATATATATTCACTGAAAAAACCATAGGTTTCAGGGACGTTAGTTAGTTGGACATTTCACTCGTACAAAACCATAGAAATTCCGCTGTTATAGTTAGTTCAGCTAACTATAACTCGCGCCCCCGCAATGCACTGCTGATGACGTCACATATTACATCATTCATGACATGGTCAGTGACATCACTGATGACATCACTGATGACATCATCCAGTGACTGTGTGTTTATTTAAAGTTTAAATATGTATTATATATATGCCAAGGTGTATTGAAGAATGAGTGGGTGTATAAGTGTCTGGATGGAGGATTTAGTAGGTGCGTGACTGACTGTTTAAGTGAGTGATTACATGCGTCTTACTGAATGCATGGGTTAGTGACTAAACTGTGTGAATGTCTGTATCAGTCTGTCTGTTGTTGTATAAGGTGCTGCATGGGTTGGTCAGTAGCTACACGAGGGTCTATATGGGTTATCGATTGGTTGCCTGAGTATTTGTATGGGTGCCTGAGTGTGTGTGGGTGGGTGGGAGGTGTGTGACTCTGTGCATAGATGTTGGAGTGGTTGATTCACTGGGTGTATGGGTTCAAGAGTGCATGTGGAAACAGCTGTATGGGTGGGCGAGTGTGTGTATGGGTGTGTTGGTGAGTGAATGGATGTCTCAGTGGTACATGTCCAAGTAACTACATATGTAAAAGGCAGTGTATGTGAGAGTTGGAGTATATAAATGACTATACGTGAGAGTCAGTGATTGTGAGAGTGGCTGTATGGATGAGTGTGTACTTGTATCAGTGATTGTATAAGAGAGTAAGTATGCGTTTGTTTCTGTTTGAATAAGTGATGTGGTGTGTGTAGAACTGTATAGGTCAGTAAATGGAAGTGTGATTGATTCTTTGCATGACTGACTAGGTGTGTGAGTAACTCTGGATGAGTGGTGGTGTGTGAGTGTCTGTATAGGTGTATGAGTGCATATGATAGTGTTGTATTGATGAGTGACTGCATGTATGAGTGATTGCATGGGTGAATGAGTGGATGTGTGTGTAGACCTAGGAATCAGTGAGTGCGTATGTAGTAACTGGTATTGGTGTGTCGATGGTTTCGAAAATGGTAGTCTATTTTACAGTGGGTGTATCAAAGGTTATATTAGAGTGTGAGGTGCATCAGATTTTCACGTGGATGATGTCATCAGTGATGTCACTGACCATGACATGAATGATGTAATATGTGACGTCATCAGCAGTGCATTGCGGGGGCGCGAGTTATAGTTAGCTGAACTAACTATAACGGCGGAATTTCTATGGTTTTGTACGAGTGAAATGTCCAACTAACTATAACGTCCCTGAAACCTATGGTTTTTTCAGTGAATTTCTAAGGTTTTTTAAATGCTAATTTCTAACTATAACGTGCCTGAAACCTATGGTTTTTTCAGTGAATTTCAATGGTTTTTTAAATGCTAATTTCTAACTATAACATAGCAGTCGCGTTTGCAGAGTGGTGGAGAAAGGTGAGCGTGGCCTTCAAACACCTTTTAGCAATCCCACTGTGTGGGATTTAGCGGAAGTAACAGGAGGGATAGTTAGCCCACAACGTCAACCTTGGGGGCCACCTACCCCTTTTATTACCTCCAGTAAGTCCCACACAGCAGGATTGCTAACTTGTTATATCAGGCCCCTCCCTGCAGCACTCTGCAAACGCGCCCCCTGGTGTGTTCTAAGTTGGGGGATTAAGTTGCCTTCAATCCTGAGGGTCCCTGGGGGCCAACTAGCCCACCAGGTACCTCCAGTAAGCGCCACAGAGCTGCGTTGCAGAGAGGTGTAAAAAGGGGCGTGGCCTCGGAACACCTCTCTGCAACGCAGCTCTGTGGCGCATACTGTAGGTACCTGGTGGGCTAGTTGGCCCCTAGGGACCCTCAGTATTCAAGGGGAATTAATTCCCCAATTTACAACGCGCCACGGGGCGCGTTTGCTGAGTGCTGCAGGGAGGGGGCGGGGCCTCCGGCGCGATGCCGTTTTTATTTTGTTTGTTTTTTTATTTACAAGGGGGGCTGTGTGGCCCCCCTTCTTTTATATTATTTGGGGCCCTGGGGACCCCATCCCCCAGGGCCTGCTCTTTTTTTTACATTTAAAAAAAGACGGGAAGGGGGCCGCGTGGCCCCCCTCCCGAGGCCAATTTCGGCCCCGGGGACCCCATCCCCGGGGCATGGCCACATTTGTTTTTGTTTGTTTTTTATTTTTTAAGGAGGGGGGCTGCAAGTACCTGGTACCAGAGTGGGGATGATATCCATAAGTGGATAACTGCTATGGAAAGGGCCTGTAGAGTACAACAGGTCCCCCAAAAGTAGTGGGCAGCTATCTTGTGGCTCTCCTTTTCAGATAAAGGTAGAGACAAGCTCCTCACTGTTAGAGAAGAGGATGCTGATGACTATGAAGTCCTGAAGAGTGCACTGATAGGTGGGTTTGGCTTAACCACTGAACAGTACAGGTTGAAGTTCAGAGACACCCAGAAGGCACAGACTCAGGACTGGACTGACTTTGTAGATTGTGCAACCAAGGCTCTGGAGGGTTGGCAGTAGGGTTACTGATTTCAAGGGATTGTATAATCTAATGATGAGAGAACAGATCCTTAATAATTGCCAGAACCAGTTGTTGCATCAATACCTGGTGGACTCAGATCTGACCTCTCCCCAAGAATTGGGAAAGAAGGCAGACAAGTGGGTCAGAACCAGGGTGAGGCAGAAAACCCAGAACCAAGGGGGTGACACAAAGAAGCAGGATTCTAAGGGCTCTGAGAAAAGTGGGGATAAGTCAAAAGACCAGAAGTCTTCACAAGGGCCCCAAATATCTGCATCTGGTGGGGAGTCACAATCCAACAAGGGAAAAGGCCAAAAGAAGCCCTGGTGCAAATTCTGTAAACAGAAAGGGCACTGGACTTCTGATTGTAACAAGTCCAAAGACCAAACCACCACCACTCCTGCCCCTAAGGCAACTGTTCCCCCTAGTTCAGCTACTGGTGGAGGTGGTACTCAAAATAAGGGTGTAGAGGGTTGACCCTGGGTTCTGAAGTGGACTCTGGCCTAGTCAGAGTACCCACTCAGGCAATGCTGATTTGTGATGGAGACATTGACATGTCCTTCCTAGTAAGCCCCAGTAATCTGGGCAAATACAAACAGCAGCCTGTAATAAATGGCAAACAGGCTTTGGCATTTAGGGACACAGGTGCTAGTGTCACCATGGTGGCAGAGGATCTTGTGGACCCTGGACAGATCATCCTGGGTGAAATGTACCAGGTGACCAATGCAAGCAATGCCAGGACCAACCATAGTCTGGCAGTTGTGAATTTCTCCTGGGGAGGGGTAACTGGCCTCAAGAAGGTTGTAGTCAGTGCAGACCTCCCTGTAGAATGTCTATTGGGCAAT